>JAHWGI010001040.1:0-608886 GCA_029379305.1 Frankliniella fusca | reverse complement strand
TTTACCACGCATCCGTTTTATATTTGATTTATTATAGAATTGTTTGTAGATTACATTTGTTTTGAAAAATATTAAATGTTGCTTGAAGCAAATTACATCACTTGATAAGCCGGAGGCTTTTGAATAGAAAGAAATTTTACAATCATTTTGTAAAATATAAAATGCAACTGAGTTGCTTAGTTAAACAATCTCAAATATAGAGTAAATATATAAAATATAAAATGAAATAAAGAGAACAATAAGGTTAATGTAATAAAAAACGGACGCTGCTTGAGTGGATGGGGCGCGACGCAGCCCCGCCCCTGATCTTAAGCGAATTCTTGGTTGAGGATGAAGTCGGTGTTAGTTCCTCTCTCGCTGGGGCGGGACCTGAGCACATAAATACAAACGATTAGTACGTGAATAAAGAAGAAATCCTTAACATAAGTTGAATACAGCAGCTTTGTTTTTAATTAAAGTAAATAAATAAATTTGCATAGGAAACAAAAGTAATTGCAAAAGCTTGTAGACAAGGAGCTTTGCGTTAAGCACGTGAGAGTGAAGGGAAGTACAGGAGCATATCGCAAAGTACGGTTGGTAAGTATTGAAAATTTTAAAAATGTGAAATTAGATCTTGCAGTGTACTCTTGATGGACTTTTAACATGCACCGATAGGTAAAAACCCTCCTCACGCCAGATACATCGGATCCGATTGGTACGGCCATGTCAGTTCTGATCTTTACTTTGGCTGCGAATGCGCCCCTACCCCTCCATAAGGGAGGGGCAGCATAGCGCCAGATCAGGTACCCTAAGACGAGGCCCGTGACAAGTGATACGACTCCCACGACCGACTTGAGGAGACAGCATACAACAAAATGTAGTATCATCCCCATCATCCAGTGGGTCGTGATATACGAGATGACATAATCATTGGGGGGGCTATCTGTCCCAGAGTGTAGGCCCTGATGCCAAAAGGTGGGTCCAAATACGTCGTCAAGAGACATGTAGGTGACTAATATATTGCCAATTACGGACCGGAGATAGCTCGATCCGAATCCGTCCGAGCCGAACACAAGGGAGATCCCCATATGCTCGTACAATGCCTGGAACTTGGCACCAAGCCCAAGTCCGCCCCTCGGCATCTGCATGCCCTCACTCCATGCTGGATCGACATTGACGAACCGCCTGGTGGGAGTGGTGGCTTTGGCAAGCAACACCTCGATGAACTCCCTAAATGGTGTCCAGGCAAGTAGAGCCACTAGTATCCCTGCTAGAATAAGGAATTGATTCGTGGTGGAGTTCCCACCAGCATTGGGCAGCAGGCTCACGAATACGACCATGATCATCACCATGACGGCTATGGATATGCTTCCTTCCAACTTTGAGTCTACCAGACCAGCCTTGACGGCTAGGGAGGTGACTACCATAAGGAACACCATGAGAATGAGCATGGTCGCAATCTGTACGCCCTTGGTCTCAGGGGTGCGGTACCCAGTCATCGTCGAGAAAGATGAGTATAATTGCGGGGCTGATGTAGGGGTAGTCTTAACTCTCCAGCCTCTAACAAAGTTACCCACCAGCAATACGGCTAGGAATAGTGACGTACCCGGAGCATCACATAGCGGGGTCCATGGGTGGGCAACCATAGCCACAAGCGCTAGATTAGCAATGGTGTAATTGGCAAGTCCCACGAGGTGGAAGCAGGCCCATTGAACAGTACATATGATGCCGAGCACTCCAACCGCCGCAGCAAGCGGCGGAAGGTTTGAATGAAATCTCGCAGCCTGCGCAAGCAGTGATGGTAGTATCCATTCCATGGTTAGAGGATCCAACGCATGGAAGAGTTGCTGTGATTGGATGGCGTACATGAACTCCACCTGGCTCTCCAAGCGGTCGGGAGGAGGCCCATGGGGCTTCATTCCCTCCCGACCGCTGGGGGAAAAACCTTAGTCCATTCGCTTGGCACATCGCCATAATGAACTGTCTGGGTGGGTGATAAATGTATAGCCCATCGGAATGTATGTCCACGGATAGGTTCACCAGCCATCATGATCTCAGTATCGTCCAAGTGTCCTATAAGGAGGGTGAAAGAATGTTGCCACGCTTCCCTGCAAAAGTGATCAGGGTTGACTAGCAGTGCAACTCCATCCCAGCCATCCAGTGTCTTCAGTAGGTCCTGATCCACTTGGCCACAAGTGGTCGAAGCTCTCGCTGGGGTCAGTGGTGTAGCTCCTGCATTATAGAACATAGGCTTTGACTGAGTGCCAGAGTATCGAGAGAACGCTCCTTTGGCTTCCTTAATATGGACTAGGCCCGAGACCTGGTTGGTCGAGAAGACCACTACTGGCTTGTCACTCTCAAATGGGGGGGCCAGGGGGGTTGGTAAAGATCCCCACTTCGGAATCCTGATGGGCATAGTGTAATGCCTGTTGAGCCGGAAGTAGTCCTGCGCTCCAAATGTAATCGAATTGGAGTCGCCAATGACCACGCCTGCTGAGTAATAAGTCGAATGAGACTTAGTCCTCTCCATGCTCTTGAACAAGAGCGACTGGAATTCAGAATCGGTTATCTTGCCAGCTGATCTCAAAGAGCCAGCACATTGTGCTATGATTCCTGGATCATCACTACGGCCACACCGCATGTAGGTGCCGTCGGAAGCGTCCGTCCTGGCCAGTGCCACGGCCCAGGTTACGGACATTAAAGTCAGTAGCCTCATGCTGGCGTTCGGTCTCACGTCAGTGGTGTTAGGGTTAGTACCCGGTGGTGATATGCGGTTATATGATTGGGATCAGGGAGATCCACACACACACTTCACTATTGCTCTGCAACAAATTTCGTCAACGCGTCAAATCTTCACTGATAGAACGCAGAAAATCGCGCAGAGCACAATTTTCTAGACTGGTGCTCTAACCACTGAGCTATGGAGGCTGCCGCACCTCCCCTATCAACCTCATTTCAATAATGTGACGTCGCTCTGACCGGATCGGAAAGCGTGGGGGTAAAGAAAGAGAGGCACCCGCCCACCGAGATCTTTCGTCGGGATTCCGGGACTCAGACTCTACATCGCGCCAATGGCGAATAACCACAACCACTGATCAAAAGATTTCAATATCAAACTCTGGCAGGATCGTCCCAATATTCTGCGCACGTGTCATGGAAACGCTCATCAACCTAAACGACTTCGCAACAGGGGGTATAGCTGAGTAGCAGAGCATTCGGCTGCAGATCGAGAGGTCCCCGGTTCAGACCCGTGTGCCCCCTATCTCCTTTCCATCTTCAGCACGTGGCAGTTGACCCGATAAATGTCGCGTTCAACCGTCTCACTGCGCAACACGAATGGAGTTGAACACTAACAAGTGCTGAACAGTTGCACACTTGGTCTAACAGTGCAATTCTTGCAGCGATGGAAATCGAACCCATGCCTCAAGAAGGAACTGGTACCTGTAACCAGCGCCAGTGTTCAATACCACCAAGAGTAAAGACAATTTCTCCTGCGAAGGAAGAAGTTGTTTCAGGGTGGATTAGACAGGAAGCATATGACCGTCTGAAACTTTATTGGTTTTAGTGATCTTTCTGTTCTAAAATTTTACAAGTAAAAGTCTGTAAATATCTTTCCGGGTAAAGTGAAGACATATTTTTTCCATACATTTGCAGGATAAACTTTTACATGTTTCTGTAATTTTACAGACTATAGGTATTTTACGGGAAAAGTCTTGGCACTAACTATGCCAAGACTTTACCCGTAAAATCTCACCAAATTTTTTTTTTAGCATTGACGATACGCTCGTGGCGGATGACATTGCATGAAGCTGTGGTGTCCGAGTGGTTAAGGAGTTGGACTTGAAAACCAATGGGTTCTACCCGCACAGGTTCGAACCCTGTCCACAGCGTCACAAATTCGCTTCTTCCTTCCGCTTTCTAGACCTTGAGAGTTTTATGACCTGCTCGCCGTGGTCTATTTCATGAGTCAATCGAAGTTCCTATGGATCTGAACCGGAATCGTCGTTTTGACCGTATCCGGTATGACAAATCATGACTGGAAAACGCATCCGCAGCCGTGTTTTCTCATAACCGATATGGTCAAAACGTCGGTTCTGGGTTCCGGTCCAGATCCACAGGAAAGGTCCATTCCGAGCAACGACAGCCAAAATATATGCCCCGGGAACTCGGCCTTCGGAAAAGGAAACTGACGCACCAACCAAGGCTGTCGAATTCAAATAGTAAACGGACCCTCCGATGCTCCACCTCGACCAAAAACGACAATATGGCCGCTAAACCCCCTCCCCCCACCCAGCCTGTATTTTCGGGTTAAACCTTGGCAATGCCCGCTACGGCATTGGTGTGCAACTCAGTGGCCCGGGGCAACGTTTTCCAGTTCTACCTCTGTGTTACAAAACTATGTAAAGATCGAGATCCATAAATGTTACAAAATTCATTTTGGCCCTTGTTTGTTTCTATTCGGAGGGGTGGCGAGACAAAGAAAACTGAAAGCCTCTGCCCCGGGCGCGGTTTGAACTCGCGACCCCGTCATAGCTCGCAGACTCCGTCCTATTAGCACCGTGCGCTAACCGATTGCGCCACTGGGGCCCGCGAATAGAGTTCGAGGCCACGCCCAGCATTGTGTCAACGGCAGGCGCTCCCTTCGTCGACATTCAGAGCGAAAAATAGTTCCGTCAGGAGTGGGGTTCGAACCCACGCCCTCAGACCAGGACCAAAAGACCCGGTGGAGAACTTAAGTCTGGCGCCTTCGAACACTCGGCCATCCTGACGGCGTGGGTGTGAGAGACCCGCACAGCCCTCTCGAAACTCGCAATAAACCAATCGACGACGAGCGCGACCGGAAAAGGACGGCGGCGATAGAATGCGAACTTACAGCTTACAGTTAGAGTGAGCACATGAGTAAAATAGTACATCGGAGACTTTAAGGGTTCGTCAACTCGTCAATATAGGTGAAACCGGTTAAGAAATGAAATAATTGAACAAAACTGTTGACAAAAACCAGCTACATTTTAAACATTCTGTTTGAATATTGTCGCTGAGGGCACCCGAGCACAGCCTGATGCGTACACATGACAACAGGAGTAATCTACCCCTCGGATTCGAACCCATGCCTCTAGAAGAGACTTGTGCCTAATACCTGCGCCTTGAACCGCGCGGCCCTGTCCGCATCCACCTTATTTTTCTTCTTTCGAAATCCTTACTTCACTTTTTAAAAGGAGTCAATGGAAGCCAAAATAGGGATGCGCATAGCAGAGCAAGGTTTCGATCCTCGGACCTCTGGGTTATGGGCCCAGCACGCTTCCACTGCGCCACTCTGCTCTCACATCCATCCCGATTTCATTTGACTTGTGGTGCCGTTGTCATGGGCTAGCAGCAGAGTCAAAAATCAGCTTGGCACCCGGAATGCATGTATGCGCGACACTTAACTACTGCACCTCCGTGTTGACGTCATGTTGACCCCAAAATTGGCTGGCATGCGAGCTTTTCCGCAGTAGGCACCCAATGGTGCCTGAGCGTAAGGCGAGTCTTTGCTCCGGTTCCGTGGTGTAGTGGTCATCACGTCTGCTTAACACGCAGAAGGTCCCCAGTTCAATCCTGGGCGGAATCAAGACACATTTTTCTGCTCTCATCTTGTCTTCTTTTCCCCGAACTCTGAAACCGGTTTGGGACAGGACGTCAGGTGGCGGGCGACGCCAACGGAATGCACCTTTTCTTGTCCTTGCCTTGGCTTCCTGGCATCACATCCCAGCCCAGCACTGTATGATGCTTGCTCGCACTTGCTGTGCCCCTCTGGATCGAGGGTTTAGGTCCCTCCACCAGTAGGTAAAACCGTTTTCCTTGGAGAATCCAAAACGAAACTCGCGACATGATGCGTTGCGCACGTGTTGAAAAATCATAGTATGTCAAGAGTGGGGTTTGAACCCACGCCCTCAGACGAGGACCAGAACACTCAACCCACCTTCGACCGGGTAAGGGAGAAAGGTACCCTTGAGTCTGGCGCCTTAGACCACTCGGCCATCCTGACAAGTCAGCGGCGAGTGAGCGGAGTGGATATCATTATTTTATTTGCCTCTCGCTCCTCCCAACCCCCTCCCTATCCCTCACTTATTACTGCTTTTTTGCTTTCCGTCTTTCTGTCTTGTATTTAGCGTGGACGGGCGAACGACGCAAAACGAGGGCCCGTCCGGGATTTGAACCGGGGGTCCTCCCAATCAAACTCCGAGAATCACAGCCCCAGACCAACCGGCCGAGGTCAAATGCTGCCGTGTGGACGTCAATGTTACTCTGTCCAACTTGACCCGAACCTCGAAGGGGAAATAAAATTACTATCTGCCTCCAGAGAGAATCGAACTCTCGACCCCCAGTTAACCACGCATCCGTTACTAGACTGGTGCTCTAACCACTGAGCTATGGAGGCTGCCGCACCTCCCCTATCAACCTCATTTCAATAATGTGACGTCGCTCTGACCGGATCGGAAAGCGTGGGGGTAAAGAAAGAGAGGCACCCGCCCACCGAGATCTTTCGTCGGGATTCCGGGACTCAGACTCTACATCGCGCCAATGGCGAATAACCACAACCACTGATCAAAAGATTTCAATATCAAACTCTGGCAGGATCGTCCCAATATTCTGCGCACGTGTCATGGAAACGCTCATCAACCTAAACGACTTCGCAACAGGGGGTATAGCTGAGTAGCAGAGCATTCGGCTGCAGATCGAGAGGTCCCCGGTTCAGACCCGTGTGCCCCCTATCTCCTTTCCATCTTCAGCACGTGGCAGTTGACCCGATAAATGTCGCGTTCAACCGTCTCACTGCGCAACACGAATGGAGTTGAACACTAACAAGTGCTGAACAGTTGCACACTTGGTCTAACAGTGCAATTCTTGCAGCGATGGAAATCGAACCCATGCCTCAAGAAGGAACTGGTACCTGTAACCAGCGCCAGTGTTCAATACCACCAAGAGTAAAGACAATTTCTCCTGCGAAGGAAGAAGTTGTTTCAGGGTGGATTAGACAGGAAGCATATGACCGTCTGAAACTTTATTGGTTTTAGTGATCTTTCTGTTCTAAAATTTTACAAGTAAAAGTCTGTAAATATCTTTCCGGGTAAAGTGAAGACATATTTTTTCCATACATTTGCAGGATAAACTTTTACATGTTTCTGTAATTTTACAGACTATAGGTATTTTACGGGAAAAGTCTTGGCACTAACTATGCCAAGACTTTACCCGTAAAATCTCACCAAATTTTTTTTTAGCATTGACGATACGCTCGTGGCGGATGACATTGCATGAAGCTGTGGTGTCCGAGTGGTTAAGGAGTTGGACTTGAAAACCAATGGGTTCTACCCGCACAGGTTCGAACCCTGTCCACAGCGTCACAAATTCGCTTCTTCCTTCCGCTTTCTAGACCTTGAGAGTTTTATGACCTGCTCGCCGTGGTCTATTTCATGAGTCAATCGAAGTTCCTATGGATCTGAACCGGAATCGTCGTTTTGACCGTATCCGGTATGACAAATCATGACTGGAAAACGCATCCGCAGCCGTGTTTTCTCATAACCGATATGGTCAAAACGTCGGTTCTGGGTTCCGGTCCAGATCCACAGGAAAGGTCCATTCCGAGCAACGACAGCCAAAATATATGCCCCGGGAACTCGGCCTTCGGAAAAGGAAACTGACGCACCAACCAAGGCTGTCGAATTCAAATAGTAAACGGACCCTCCGATGCTCCACCTCGACCAAAAACGACAATATGGCCGCTAAACCCCCTCCCCCCACCCAGCCTGTATTTTCGGGTTAAACCTTGGCAATGCCCGCTACGGCATTGGTGTGCAACTCAGTGGCCCGGGGCAACGTTTTCCAGTTCTACCTCTGTGTTACAAAACTATGTAAAGATCGAGATCCATAAATGTTACAAAATTCATTTTGGCCCTTGTTTGTTTCTATTCGGAGGGGTGGCGAGACAAAGAAAACTGAAAGCCTCTGCCCCGGGCGCGGTTTGAACTCGCGACCCCGTCATAGCTCGCAGACTCCGTCCTATTAGCACCGTGCGCTAACCGATTGCGCCACTGGGGCCCGCGAATAGAGTTCGAGGCCACGCCCAGCATTGTGTCAACGGCAGGCGCTCCCTTCGTCGACATTCAGAGCGAAAAATAGTTCCGTCAGGAGTGGGGTTCGAACCCACGCCCTCAGACCAGGACCAAAAGACCCGGTGGAGAACTTAAGTCTGGCGCCTTCGAACACTCGGCCATCCTGACGGCGTGGGTGTGAGAGACCCGCACAGCCCTCTCGAAACTCGCAATAAACCAATCGACGACGAGCGCGACCGGAAAAGGACGGCGGCGATAGAATGCGAACTTACAGCTTACAGTTAGAGTGAGCACATGAGTAAAATAGTACATCGGAGACTTTAAGGGTTCGTCAACTCGTCAATATAGGTGAAACCGGTTAAGAAATGAAATAATTGAACAAAACTGTTGACAAAAACCAGCTACATTTTAAACATTCTGTTTGAATATTGTCGCTGAGGGCACCCGAGCACAGCCTGATGCGTACACATGACAACAGGAGTAATCTACCCCTCGGATTCGAACCCATGCCTCTAGAAGAGACTTGTGCCTAATACCTGCGCCTTGAACCGCGCGGCCCTGTCCGCATCCACCTTATTTTTCTTCTTTCGAAATCCTTACTTCACTTTTTAAAAGGAGTCAATGGAAGCCAAAATAGGGATGCGCATAGCAGAGCAAGGTTTCGATCCTCGGACCTCTGGGTTATGGGCCCAGCACGCTTCCACTGCGCCACTCTGCTCTCACATCCATCCCGATTTCATTTGACTTGTGGTGCCGTTGTCATGGGCTAGCAGCAGAGTCAAAAATCAGCTTGGCACCCGGAATGCATGTATGCGCGACACTTAACTACTGCACCTCCGTGTTGACGTCATGTTGACCCCAAAATTGGCTGGCATGCGAGCTTTTCCGCAGTAGGCACCCAATGGTGCCTGAGCGTAAGGCGAGTCTTTGCTCCGGTTCCGTGGTGTAGTGGTCATCACGTCTGCTTAACACGCAGAAGGTCCCCAGTTCAATCCTGGGCGGAATCAAGACACATTTTTCTGCTCTCATCTTGTCTTCTTTTCCCCGAACTCTGAAACCGGTTTGGGACAGGACGTCAGGTGGCGGGCGACGCCAACGGAATGCACCTTTTCTTGTCCTTGCCTTGGCTTCCTGGCATCACATCCCAGCCCAGCACTGTATGATGCTTGCTCGCACTTGCTGTGCCCCTCTGGATCGAGGGTTTAGGTCCCTCCACCAGTAGGTAAAACCGTTTTCCTTGGAGAATCCAAAACGAAACTCGCGACATGATGCGTTGCGCACGTGTTGAAAAATCATAGTATGTCAAGAGTGGGGTTTGAACCCACGCCCTCAGACGAGGACCAGAACACTCAACCCACCTTCGACCGGGTAAGGGAGAAAGGTACCCTTGAGTCTGGCGCCTTAGACCACTCGGCCATCCTGACAAGTCAGCGGCGAGTGAGCGGAGTGGATATCATTATTTTATTTGCCTCTCGCTCCTCCCAACCCCCTCCCTATCCCTCACTTATTACTGCTTTTTTGCTTTCCGTCTTTCTGTCTTGTATTTAGCGTGGACGGGCGAACGACGCAAAACGAGGGCCCGTCCGGGATTTGAACCGGGGGTGCTCCCAATCAAACTCTGAGAATCACAGCCCCAGACCAACCGGCCGAGGTCAAATGCTGCCGTGTGGACGTCAATGTTACTCTGTCCAACTTGACCCGAACCTCGAAGGGGAAATAAAATTACTATCTGCCTCCAGAGAGAATCGAACTCTCGACCCCCAGTTAACCACGCATCCGTTACTAGACTGGTGCTCTAACCACTGAGCTATGGAGGCTGCCGCACCTCCCCTATCAACCTCATTTCAATAATGTGACGTCGCTCTGACCGGATCGGAAAGCGTGGGGGTAAAGAAAGAGAGGCACCCGCCCACCGAGATCTTTCGTCGGGATTCCGGGACTCAGACTCTACATCGCGCCAATGGCGAATAACCACAACCACTGATCAAAAGATTTCAATATCAAACTCTGGCAGGATCGTCCCAATATTCTGCGCACGTGTCATGGAAACGCTCATCAACCTAAACGACTTCGCAACAGGGGGTATAGCTGAGTAGCAGAGCATTCGGCTGCAGATCGAGAGGTCCCCGGTTCAGACCCGTGTGCCCCCTATCTCCTTTCCATCTTCAGCACGTGGCAGTTGACCCGATAAATGTCGCGTTCAACCGTCTCACTGCGCAACACGAATGGAGTTGAACACTAACAAGTGCTGAACAGTTGCACACTTGGTCTAACAGTGCAATTCTTGCAGCGATGGAAATCGAACCCATGCCTCAAGAAGGAAACTGGTACCTGTAACCAGCGCCAGTGTTCAATACCACCAAGAGTAAAGACAATTTCTCCTGCGAAGGAAGAAGTTGTTTCAGGGTGGATTAGACAGGAAGCATATGACCGTCTGAAACTTTATTGGTTTTAGTGATCTTTCTGTTCTAAAATTTTACAAGTAAAAGTCTGTAAATATCTTTCCGGGTAAAGTGAAGACATATTTTTTCCATACATTTGCAGGATAAACTTTTACATGTTTCTGTAATTTTACAGACTATAGGTATTTTACGGGAAAAGTCTTGGCACTAACTATGCCAAGACTTTACCCGTAAAATCTCACCAAATTTTTTTTTAGCATTGACGATACGCTCGTGGCGGATGACATTGCATGAAGCTGTGGTGTCCGAGTGGTTAAGGAGTTGGACTTGAAAACCAATGGGTTCTACCCGCACAGGTTCGAACCCTGTCCACAGCGTCACAAATTCGCTTCTTCCTTCCGCTTTCTAGACCTTGAGAGTTTTATGACCTGCTCGCCGTGGTCTATTTCATGAGTCAATCGAAGTTCCTATGGATCTGAACCGGAATCGTCGTTTTGACCGTATCCGGTATGACAAATCATGACTGGAAAACGCATCCGCAGCCGTGTTTTCTCATAACCGATATGGTCAAAACGTCGGTTCTGGGTTCCGGTCCAGATCCACAGGAAAGGTCCATTCCGAGCAACGACAGCCAAAATATATGCCCCGGGAACTCGGCCTTCGGAAAAGGAAACTGACGCACCAACCAAGGCTGTCGAATTCAAATAGTAAACGGACCCTCCGATGCTCCACCTCGACCAAAAACGACAATATGGCCGCTAAACCCCCTCCCCCCACCCAGCCTGTATTTTCGGGTTAAACCTTGGCAATGCCCGCTACGGCATTGGTGTGCAACTCAGTGGCCCGGGGCAACGTTTTCCAGTTCTACCTCTGTGTTACAAAACTATGTAAAGATCGAGATCCATAAATGTTACAAAATTCATTTTGGCCCTTGTTTGTTTCTATTCGGAGGGGTGGCGAGACAAAGAAAACTGAAAGCCTCTGCCCCGGGCGCGGTTTGAACTCGCGACCCCGTCATAGCTCGCAGACTCCGTCCTATTAGCACCGTGCGCTAACCGATTGCGCCACTGGGGCCCGCGAATAGAGTTCGAGGCCACGCCCAGCATTGTGTCAACGGCAGGCGCTCCCTTCGTCGACATTCAGAGCGAAAAATAGTTCCGTCAGGAGTGGGGTTCGAACCCACGCCCTCAGACCAGGACCAAAAGACCCGGTGGAGAACTTAAGTCTGGCGCCTTCGAACACTCGGCCATCCTGACGGCGTGGGTGTGAGAGACCCGCACAGCCCTCTCGAAACTCGCAATAAACCAATCGACGACGAGCGCGACCGGAAAAGGACGGCGGCGATAGAATGCGAACTTACAGCTTACAGTTAGAGTGAGCACATGAGTAAAATAGTACATCGGAGACTTTAAGGGTTCGTCAACTCGTCAATATAGGTGAAACCGGTTAAGAAATGAAATAATTGAACAAAACTGTTGACAAAAACCAGCTACATTTTAAACATTCTGTTTGAATATTGTCGCTGAGGGCACCCGAGCACAGCCTGATGCGTACACATGACAACAGGAGTAATCTACCCCTCGGATTCGAACCCATGCCTCTAGAAGAGACTTGTGCCTAATACCTGCGCCTTGAACCGCGCGGCCCTGTCCGCATCCACCTTATTTTTCTTCTTTCGAAATCCTTACTTCACTTTTTAAAAGGAGTCAATGGAAGCCAAAATAGGGATGCGCATAGCAGAGCAAGGTTTCGATCCTCGGACCTCTGGGTTATGGGCCCAGCACGCTTCCACTGCGCCACTCTGCTCTCACATCCATCCCGATTTCATTTGACTTGTGGTGCCGTTGTCATGGGCTAGCAGCAGAGTCAAAAATCAGCTTGGCACCCGGAATGCATGTATGCGCGACACTTAACTACTGCACCTCCGTGTTGACGTCATGTTGACCCCAAAATTGGCTGGCATGCGAGCTTTTCCGCAGTAGGCACCCAATGGTGCCTGAGCGTAAGGCGAGTCTTTGCTCCGGTTCCGTGGTGTAGTGGTCATCACGTCTGCTTAACACGCAGAAGGTCCCCAGTTCAATCCTGGGCGGAATCAAGACACATTTTTCTGCTCTCATCTTGTCTTCTTTTCCCCGAACTCTGAAACCGGTTTGGGACAGGACGTCAGGTGGCGGGCGACGCCAACGGAATGCACCTTTTCTTGTCCTTGCCTTGGCTTCCTGGCATCACATCCCAGCCCAGCACTGTATGATGCTTGCTCGCACTTGCTGTGCCCCTCTGGATCGAGGGTTTAGGTCCCTCCACCAGTAGGTAAAACCGTTTTCCTTGGAGAATCCAAAACGAAACTCGCGACATGATGCGTTGCGCACGTGTTGAAAAATCATAGTATGTCAAGAGTGGGGTTTGAACCCACGCCCTCAGACGAGGACCAGAACACTCAACCCACCTTCGACCGGGTAAGGGAGAAAGGTACCCTTGAGTCTGGCGCCTTAGACCACTCGGCCATCCTGACAAGTCAGCGGCGAGTGAGCGGAGTGGATATCATTATTTTATTTGCCTCTCGCTCCTCCCAACCCCCTCCCTATCCCTCACTTATTACTGCTTTTTTGCTTTCCGTCTTTCTGTCTTGTATTTAGCGTGGACGGGCGAACGACGCAAAACGAGGGCCCGTCCGGGATTTGAACCGGGGGTCCTCCCAATCAAACTCCGAGAATCACAGCCCCAGACCAACCGGCCGAGGTCAAATGCTGCCGTGTGGACGTCAATGTTACTCTGTCCAACTTGACCCGAACCTCGAAGGGGAAATAAAATTACTATCTGCCTCCAGAGAGAATCGAACTCTCGACCCCCAGTTAACCACGCATCCGTTACTAGACTGGTGCTCTAACCACTGAGCTATGGAGGCTGCCGCACCTCCCCTATCAACCTCATTTCAATAATGTGACGTCGCTCTGACCGGATCGGAAAGCGTGGGGGTAAAGAAAGAGAGGCACCCGCCCACCGAGATCTTTCGTCGGGATTCCGGGACTCAGACTCTACATCGCGCCAATGGCGAATAACCACAACCACTGATCAAAAGATTTCAATATCAAACTCTGGCAGGATCGTCCCAATATTCTGCGCACGTGTCATGGAAACGCTCATCAACCTAAACGACTTCGCAACAGGGGGTATAGCTGAGTAGCAGAGCATTCGGCTGCAGATCGAGAGGTCCCCGGTTCAGACCCGTGTGCCCCCTATCTCCTTTCCATCTTCAGCACGTGGCAGTTGACCCGATAAATGTCGCGTTCAACCGTCTCACTGCGCAACACGAATGGAGTTGAACACTAACAAGTGCTGAACAGTTGCACACTTGGTCTAACAGTGCAATTCTTGCAGCGATGGAAATCGAACCCATGCCTCAAGAAGGAAACTGGTACCTGTAACCAGCGCCAGTGTTCAATACCACCAAGAGTAAAGACAATTTCTCCTGCGAAGGAAGAAGTTGTTTCAGGGTGGATTAGACAGGAAGCATATGACCGTCTGAAACTTTATTGGTTTTAGTGATCTTTCTGTTCTAAAATTTTACAAGTAAAAGTCTGTAAATATCTTTCCGGGTAAAGTGAAGACATATTTTTTCCATACATTTGCAGGATAAACTTTTACATGTTTCTGTAATTTTACAGACTATAGGTATTTTACGGGAAAAGTCTTGGCACTAACTATGCCAAGACTTTACCCGTAAAATCTCACCAAATTTTTTTTTAGCATTGACGATACGCTCGTGGCGGATGACATTGCATGAAGCTGTGGTGTCCGAGTGGTTAAGGAGTTGGACTTGAAAACCAATGGGTTCTACCCGCACAGGTTCGAACCCTGTCCACAGCGTCACAAATTCGCTTCTTCCTTCCGCTTTCTAGACCTTGAGAGTTTTATGACCTGCTCGCCGTGGTCTATTTCATGAGTCAATCGAAGTTCCTATGGATCTGAACCGGAATCGTCGTTTTGACCGTATCCGGTATGACAAATCATGACTGGAAAACGCATCCGCAGCCGTGTTTTCTCATAACCGATATGGTCAAAACGTCGGTTCTGGGTTCCGGTCCAGATCCACAGGAAAGGTCCATTCCGAGCAACGACAGCCAAAATATATGCCCCGGGAACTCGGCCTTCGGAAAAGGAAACTGACGCACCAACCAAGGCTGTCGAATTCAAATAGTAAACGGACCCTCCGATGCTCCACCTCGACCAAAAACGACAATATGGCCGCTAAACCCCCTCCCCCCACCCAGCCTGTATTTTCGGGTTAAACCTTGGCAATGCCCGCTACGGCATTGGTGTGCAACTCAGTGGCCCGGGGCAACGTTTTCCAGTTCTACCTCTGTGTTACAAAACTATGTAAAGATCGAGATCCATAAATGTTACAAAATTCATTTTGGCCCTTGTTTGTTTCTATTCGGAGGGGTGGCGAGACAAAGAAAACTGAAAGCCTCTGCCCCGGGCGCGGTTTGAACTCGCGACCCCGTCATAGCTCGCAGACTCCGTCCTATTAGCACCGTGCGCTAACCGATTGCGCCACTGGGGCCCGCGAATAGAGTTCGAGGCCACGCCCAGCATTGTGTCAACGGCAGGCGCTCCCTTCGTCGACATTCAGAGCGAAAAATAGTTCCGTCAGGAGTGGGGTTCGAACCCACGCCCTCAGACCAGGACCAAAAGACCCGGTGGAGAACTTAAGTCTGGCGCCTTCGAACACTCGGCCATCCTGACGGCGTGGGTGTGAGAGACCCGCACAGCCCTCTCGAAACTCGCAATAAACCAATCGACGACGAGCGCGACCGGAAAAGGACGGCGGCGATAGAATGCGAACTTACAGCTTACAGTTAGAGTGAGCACATGAGTAAAATAGTACATCGGAGACTTTAAGGGTTCGTCAACTCGTCAATATAGGTGAAACCGGTTAAGAAATGAAATAATTGAACAAAACTGTTGACAAAAACCAGCTACATTTTAAACATTCTGTTTGAATATTGTCGCTGAGGGCACCCGAGCACAGCCTGATGCGTACACATGACAACAGGAGTAATCTACCCCTCGGATTCGAACCCATGCCTCTAGAAGAGACTTGTGCCTAATACCTGCGCCTTGAACCGCGCGGCCCTGTCCGCATCCACCTTATTTTTCTTCTTTCGAAATCCTTACTTCACTTTTTAAAAGGAGTCAATGGAAGCCAAAATAGGGATGCGCATAGCAGAGCAAGGTTTCGATCCTCGGACCTCTGGGTTATGGGCCCAGCACGCTTCCACTGCGCCACTCTGCTCTCACATCCATCCCGATTTCATTTGACTTGTGGTGCCGTTGTCATGGGCTAGCAGCAGAGTCAAAAATCAGCTTGGCACCCGGAATGCATGTATGCGCGACACTTAACTACTGCACCTCCGTGTTGACGTCATGTTGACCCCAAAATTGGCTGGCATGCGAGCTTTTCCGCAGTAGGCACCCAATGGTGCCTGAGCGTAAGGCGAGTCTTTGCTCCGGTTCCGTGGTGTAGTGGTCATCACGTCTGCTTAACACGCAGAAGGTCCCCAGTTCAATCCTGGGCGGAATCAAGACACATTTTTCTGCTCTCATCTTGTCTTCTTTTCCCCGAACTCTGAAACCGGTTTGGGACAGGACGTCAGGTGGCGGGCGACGCCAACGGAATGCACCTTTTCTTGTCCTTGCCTTGGCTTCCTGGCATCACATCCCAGCCCAGCACTGTATGATGCTTGCTCGCACTTGCTGTGCCCCTCTGGATCGAGGGTTTAGGTCCCTCCACCAGTAGGTAAAACCGTTTTCCTTGGAGAATCCAAAACGAAACTCGCGACATGATGCGTTGCGCACGTGTTGAAAAATCATAGTATGTCAAGAGTGGGGTTTGAACCCACGCCCTCAGACGAGGACCAGAACACTCAACCCACCTTCGACCGGGTAAGGGAGAAAGGTACCCTTGAGTCTGGCGCCTTAGACCACTCGGCCATCCTGACAAGTCAGCGGCGAGTGAGCGGAGTGGATATCATTATTTTATTTGCCTCTCGCTCCTCCCAACCCCCTCCCTATCCCTCACTTATTACTGCTTTTTTGCTTTCCGTCTTTCTGTCTTGTATTTAGCGTGGACGGGCGAACGACGCAAAACGAGGGCCCGTCCGGGATTTGAACCGGGGGTCCTCCCAATCAAACTCCGAGAATCACAGCCCCAGACCAACCGGCCGAGGTCAAATGCTGCCGTGTGGACGTCAATGTTACTCTGTCCAACTTGACCCGAACCTCGAAGGGGAAATAAAATTACTATCTGCCTCCAGAGAGAATCGAACTCTCGACCCCCAGTTAACCACGCATCCGTTACTAGACTGGTGCTCTAACCACTGAGCTATGGAGGCTGCCGCACCTCCCCTATCAACCTCATTTCAATAATGTGACGTCGCTCTGACCGGATCGGAAAGCGTGGGGGTAAAGAAAGAGAGGCACCCGCCCACCGAGATCTTTCGTCGGGATTCCGGGACTCAGACTCTACATCGCGCCAATGGCGAATAACCACAACCACTGATCAAAAGATTTCAATATCAAACTCTGGCAGGATCGTCCCAATATTCTGCGCACGTGTCATGGAAACGCTCATCAACCTAAACGACTTCGCAACAGGGGGTATAGCTGAGTAGCAGAGCATTCGGCTGCAGATCGAGAGGTCCCCGGTTCAGACCCGTGTGCCCCCTATCTCCTTTCCATCTTCAGCACGTGGCAGTTGACCCGATAAATGTCGCGTTCAACCGTCTCACTGCGCAACACGAATGGAGTTGAACACTAACAAGTGCTGAACAGTTGCACACTTGGTCTAACAGTGCAATTCTTGCAGCGATGGAAATCGAACCCATGCCTCAAGAAGGAAACTGGTACCTGTAACCAGCGCCAGTGTTCAATACCACCAAGAGTAAAGACAATTTCTCCTGCGAAGGAAGAAGTTGTTTCAGGGTGGATTAGACAGGAAGCATATGACCGTCTGAAAACTTTATTGGTTTTAGTGATCTTTCTGTTCTAAAATTTTACAAGTAAAAGTCTGTAAATATCTTTCCGGGTAAAGTGAAGACATATTTTTTCCATACATTTGCAGGATAAACTTTTACATGTTTCTGTAATTTTACAGACTATAGGTATTTTACGGGAAAAGTCTTGGCACTAACTATGCCAAGACTTTACCCGTAAAATCTCACCAAATTTTTTTTTTAGCATTGACGATACGCTCGTGGCGGATGACATTGCATGAAGCTGTGGTGTCCGAGTGGTTAAGGAGTTGGACTTGAAAACCAATGGGTTCTACCCGCACAGGTTCGAACCCTGTCCACAGCGTCACAAATTCGCTTCTTCCTTCCGCTTTCTAGACCTTGAGAGTTTTATGACCTGCTCGCCGTGGTCTATTTCATGAGTCAATCGACGTTCCTATGGATCTGAACCGGAATCGTCGTTTTGACCGTATCCGGTATGACAAATCATGACTGGAAAACGCATCCGCAGCCGTGTTTTCTCATAACCGATATGGTCAAAACGTCGGTTCTGGGTTCCGGTCCAGATCCACAGGAAAGGTCCATTCCGAGCAACGACAGCCAAAATATATGCCCCGGGAACTCGGCCTTCGGAAAAGGAAACTGACGCACCAACCAAGGCTGTCGAATTCAAATAGTAAACGGACCCTCCGATGCTCCACCTCGACCAAAAACGACAATATGGCCGCTAAACCCCCTCCCCCCACCCAGCCTGTATTTTCGGGTTAAACCTTGGCAATGCCCGCTACGGCATTGGTGTGCAACTCAGTGGCCCGGGGCAACGTTTTCCAGTTCTACCTCTGTGTTACAAAACTATGTAAAGATCGAGATCCATAAATGTTACAAAATTCATTTTGGCCCTTGTTTGTTTCTATTCGGAGGGGTGGCGAGACAAAGAAAACTGAAAGCCTCTGCCCCGGGCGCGGTTTGAAATCGCGACCCCGTCATAGCTCGCAGACTCCGTCCTATAAGCACCGTGCGCTAACCGATTGCGCCACTGGGGCCCGCGAATAGAGTTCGAGGCCACGCCCAGCATTTTGTCAACGGCAGGCGCTCCCTTCGTCGACATTCAGAACGAAAATTAGTTCCGTCAGGAGTGGGGTTCGAACCCATGCCCTCAGACCAGGACCAGAAGACCCGGTGGAGAACTTAAGTCTGGCGCCTTCGAACACTCGGCCATCCTGACGGCGTGGGCGTGAGAGACCCATAGAGAATATTCCGTCCGCCGCGGTCCCGCCGCGGGTCCGCCTGGCGGACGGCGCACTCCGCCGAGCGCAGGTCGGCGGACCCGCGGCGCATGGTGCTTGACCAGAAGAGCGCAATTCCTTGCGATTCAACGGCGCGCAGTTGACGCGAACGCTTACAATCACCACCTCGCTCGCACTCCGCCGCGCTGACGGCGCAGACGTGTACGATCATGACTCCGCCAGTAGTCCGCCGTGCGAAGCGCGCCTGGTGTAGCACTTGACCAGAAGGGCGGCCCCGCCACCGGTCCTCCAGGCAGCCTCCGCTCTGCCGCGCTTGCAGCCGCTCCGCCCGGGGTGCGCTTGGCGCACAACGCCAGGACACACCGCGCGGCAAGTTCGCCGAGCGTGCGTCTGGCGCACTCCTGGCGGACTACGAGGCGCGCGTCTCCGACCGCTTTCAGCCGCGCGGATCACGCCTGCAGTGCGCCGGGCGCACTCGAGGCGGAATGCCTCCCGCGGATCATTGGCACATTAGATTTAAAAAAAAAAAAAATTCTCTTCAGTCGTTCCTCCTTTTCCTTGTCATTCCTCGCACCCCTCCCACCTCCCTTCTTCCCTCTTTCCCCCTTTCCCCCTACCACCCCTCCTCATCATTCCATCGCCTCTAAGACTCATATGTAGCCGGGTCAGTCCTACTGACCGCGAGATACGCATTTTGTTCGGCAGTGCCGGGATTCGATCCCCAGCCATACCAAACTCAGCGCTCACGCTTCGGTCGGAACCTACTGAGCTACGGAGCCATCGTGCCGACAGACTGTTCTTCGACCCATCACATTACAAACACTGCATTGTGTCTCTGCACTGCTGCCCCCCCCCTCTCCACCCCGCCTCGCCTCGCCCCCGCACCTGCCTTCGGCCCCCTCCACGTCCCCCCGCTCCCCCCTCCCACCCTGCTCCTCCTGCCCCTCCCACCCCCGCCCCTTCTGAGAGCGACGTTGTGTAGGAGGTTGGAGGCTCACACTGCCGGTCTGCGCTGAGGAAGGCCAAGTCAATGACCGGACCCTTCCGGGGAAACAATAGGTTGGCGTGCCGGGGTGGGTCCTTTTACCAGATACCGCGCGGCCGGCGTTGACGAGGGTGTGACAAGTGGTGAGCGACTCGGACCAGAGAGAAGGAATACGGCAGAGTCGCCAACGCAGTTTTATGGTCTCTCATCCTAGCGGGTCAATAAGGCCCACGTGTTCGACTATAAGCGTACTGTAGCCTCCTGATCTGCGCTGCAATTGGTCAGACAGGAGGTGGTGGGGGGTTGCAGTGGTAGGACTACGTCCAAAGCGAGTAACTGTGCGGCCGCGGCTCTGACCTCTTCCTCTGCGGAAACGCGTGCGCAAGACAGAGACGAACAACAGAAAGTGTCGAACGCGGCCACTTACCGTCGCGCGCGGCCTGGGCGCGCGGATTTTGAATTCCAGCTCAATGGACTTCAAACTGCGTCTTCTGCAAACGCAAAAGCCCGCTCTTTGAGCAACTCGGACTTGCTCGGATAATGTAATGTATTTTTAACATCTGGCGACACTGATGTCTTCTTAACTCTAAACTGATTCGAATGACACCAAACAGTACTCAAATACTCTAATCCCCACTCAACTAAGAGCGCAAATGAAATTTTATGCGCTAATCGCGGACGAAAAAGAAAACAAAAAGAGTGACACTCGAAAAGTCTTATTAACCATCCCTAGTTAAGCTACCACGAATTTCGGACACTCGGACACAAAATAAACTAACACCGTTCTGTTTGTAATACACTGTTTTTGAATTACTGTGACGTCACGTTCTTTTTCATGTGAAAAGTGTCACATTATTTAAAATGTAATGTCACATTCTTTTCAATGTGAATCGGCCAAAATATGCGGGCTAAATTATATTGTCACATTCAAAAGAATGTGACATTAATATTAAAAGGAATGTGACAGTTTTTACATGAAAAAGAATGTGACGTCACTGTAATTGAATCACAGTGTACCAACAGCGTTGTAATACAGAGAGCCAGCTGGCCCAGCCAGTCCAGCCAAGCCCAGAAAGATATTACTGTCCAGGAAACCAAGGTTTTGACCCGGTACATAAATACGTAAAGCACATTTTTTTCTTAATCTATGTAATATGTGCTGAATACGAATCTGAGGGGTTTGCCGACCCCACCCTAGTGCGTTTACCGGAAATCGAACAAAAGGGCCTAAATGGAGGGGTTCGCGGACCCGATCTAGCTCCGAAACTACTCGTTCGGTTTTGGTCGGACTTATGTCAAAATGTTCTGAAAAGACCAAGGAACGAAATGTACTGTAAGACAGAAGAAGCGCGAGGTTTGTTCCTGGTCGAAAATTTGATTTTATTCAGAAATTTAGAGATTTTTTCCTCAAGGTTTTAATTTACACTGATAATCCAAGTGTTTAACCCTTCAACACTTTAAAGTGTTCAAATACCATTTAAACATATAAATGTGTTCAACATAGTTGCTGTACACTTACAAGTGTTCAACTCAAAAGTTGTGCACTTAAAAGTGTTCAACTCTCCAGTTACACACTTCCTTAGCTTGGACGCACTGTATTAGGGAAGTGTGCAACTGGGGAGTTGAACACTTACAAGTACACAACTTCTGAGTTGAACACTTTTAAGTGCACAACAATTCTGTTGAACACTTTTATTTGTTTAAATGGTATTTGAACACTAAAAAGTGTTGAAGGGTTGAACACTTGGTTTATCAGTGTAAACTTATTTCGTCTTGTCCTTCAAACGAGATGGTAGAGTCCAATAAGGCTACTCCGTTCCTAAATAAACGCTGTGCGTCCATCCCATAGCTCCGTCAAGGCATCTTACAGATTTAAAAGTTACCGATTGGTTTGAATAGTCGGTGCAGAGCCGCCCCGCCGGCCAGCGCTGGCGGCCCCCACTACGCTCCGCCACCCTCCCCCCTCCAGTCCCAGGTGCGCGCTGTCTCTCTCCTCCTCGCGCTTCTCGCTATGAGGACGACAAGGAAAGAGAGCGAGCCGCTTCGTCCGCCTCCCCGCCCATTGGTGCACCGAAGGCAGGCGTGGTGGGTTTTAAAGCTATTTTTTCAAAGAACTTTAAAACAAGAAATTTACTTTCAAAAAATCAGTGGCGGCTCCGGGGGGTCGTCGACGTCGTACTTTGTCTGTAGACTAAAACTTCGGTCTTGCTTTCGATCGGAAACTGATCAGAATATACTAACTGAAAATTTCAAGAATAAATGCACCTACTACTGAACTCATTGAAAATGCAAGCATACTCGAGTGACCTAAGGTAGGTAGCAGCTTCTTTTCTTTCTCGAGTACAACGCTACAGCTACATTCGCGACAGACAGTGAGTGCCGCTCAGAATCCGACCTAACTGCTGGCCTACGCGCTCGCTGCGGGCTGCGGCTCTGAGCCAGGAAGAGCGCGCATACACACACACCACAACCCTGGAAAACCTTGAAAACCTGAAAGACTGTGGGAATTTGCGAACGATCTAGGAAATCAGGGAAAACTCACGGAAAATTTCCTAAATAAATAGGGCACAAAAAATTAGAGATTTGTCTGAGCTCATGACATTGCTTGACATTAACAAAAACACTGCGATTGGGGCCGCCACTACATAGGCGGCCATCGGCGGCCATCGGGCAGGCGCACAGCCAGCGCAGTAGAGACAGCGGAACGCCGCGCCCGCCGCGCCAGATGTCCGCCAGCACTCCGCGCGGCGGACAGCGCGTGGAGGTCGCGGGACCCGGGCCGCCTCTGCACCGCCAGGCGGCACCCGGCAGCACCCCGCTTCGCTCGGCCCGCCCCAGTTGTGGGGACGCGATGTCTGCAGCGCGGGCCGCCAGCTGGGCGCGCCAACAGGGATGCGCTGGAGGCGCTCGAATGAATGTCACACGCAGTCCGCCCCGCGCTTGTCCGCGCGGCCGAGCGCCAGCGAACCACGTCAGGTGCAGCGCAGTAGCTGGCTGCCACTGCGTGTTCGCGCGGACCGCGCTGCGCGGAGTCTGCAGCGCGGAGTGACGGAGCACTGCGCCTGCTGGGTGGGTTTAGGGATTGACTTTCGCATCGCAAGCGAACACCGCGCGCGTAAGCACCATAGGCGCAGTCCAGGCGGGGTCCGCTCCGCTCAAGCCCGCCTACCGCACTACGGGCGGACGTCCGCCCGGCGCACGTGCGCCGCTTATTCTACTAGGGAAAGCCACTTCGCACATCACTAGCCATGTTTGTGTCTTAAATATGAGGCGGATAAAATTCACGATTTGGGCTCTCACAGAGAGTTTTGACCCAATATTTTTAATTTCTATTTCATTTAATGGTAAGTGTGTGGCAAATTTGAAACTAGAACCCTTTAATTCTTGCCTGGTGGTTCGATTTAGTGGTTGCCAAGCGCGTTGTTGACAGCTGGCCGGCTCGGCGCCATGTTTGTGTTGGAAATGTGAGAAGGATAAAATTCATGATTTGGCTCTGTGTCTGCCTCTGTGTTCCTTGTGAATGTATAGTGGCTTCCATAGCTGTGTGCTAAAGGCCTGCAACATATCTTAACGTCGTCACTAAATTAAAAACTTGCCAAATATATTCTAGGTTGGTTTGAGGTGGACGCGTGAGGCGCCGTGTCGCCGGCCCCGCGCCGGCCTTCCCCAACCATAGCCACCACGGCCGGGGGCTGAGGCTCCCACCTCGCGACTTTAAATCATTGTATAAAGTTATCAAAACGTTGACAAGTCGAACTGAATTCGTAAATATTGTTTCTGCGCCTGCAGATAATGTTTTGGTAAGTTTGACTTCAATCTGGTGACAGAACTGTTGAAATGGTGTGTATTTACGTAAATAATTTTATGAATACTATTTTTTTTTTACCTACTGATTAAACCTCCTTGAAACTTTGAAAAACGATCTCCGCATATCTGAAACTGCCTCTTTCTCATTCATTTCGGCTGTCTAACATATTGTTCAGTTAAAATAAATTGTCGCTGGTGCGTTAGTGGAGGTCCCAGCCTAGAACCATAAAAGCGACAGGACTGGGCACTCATAGGGTTGGTAGATCGGTGGACTGAATCGATTTTCGATTCATCGATTCCAAAATCGAAAGCAAAAAATCGATTCCTTTAAAAATCGATTTTTTAACAAAACAAGCAGGCCCGCCCTTCCGCCAAACGTCGTTGCCAGCTCCGCTTCGCTACGCTGGCAACTCTGTTCGGCAGGGGGCGTGCCTGCTTGGCCTGCCGGCGGCGTTCGGTCGGGCCTTCGGCCCGACCCCTAAGTCACACAGAACGTGCTCTTAGCTTGTAAATGATCGGGCCTGCGGCCCGGAAAGGCATTCTCTTCGGAGAGAGGCAGTTTGTAACGGTGAACCACCGAAACTACAGCCCTCCCTTCTGCTTTGAAAACGTGCCGATAGTGACTAAACGGTCAGTTATTTGGCAAAAAGGGGGAGTCGGAAATCTCGAAAAATGTCGAAATACGTGAGTTCGGCCTCAGATGGAACGGTCGAACTCGGACTTTAATTGGCAGCAGTTGGGAACACTGAATTACGCTCGTCGAAACGATTTTAACGGTATAGGTGTCGAGGGGTGTCAAAAATTTCAAAAACTGTCGAAATATGTCGAAAATTGTCGAAATATGTAGAAATACGTCAAAAATGTCGAAAACTCTCGAAATATCTTAAAAACCCGTACAGAAATCGTAAGTCCTGTTTTACTCTCTTTGCTAATAGTCTCGTTTTAGTCCCGTTCGCTAGTCCTGTTTTAGTCCCTTTAGCGGCCACAAACGCGACTTTTAGCTCCAAAACAAGACACAGTTGAAAAGCTGTTTTAGTCTCGTTTTATAAAATCAAAAAAAAAGAGAACTCCTGTTTTAGTCCCGTTCAACGTCTGTTTTACTCTCGTTTCGAGCGGGGAAGGGAGGGGGGGGGGTTAAACGGGGGGGTGGCGGGGCTGCTGCTTCGGGTGGGCAGGTGGCGGGGGAGGCGCGTGAGTGCGGGGGGGGGGGAAAGGACCGGTAGAAGAAAGGGTTGATAGGGGTGTGTAGTAGGGCGGGGGTGTAGAGGTATTTTGATAATATGAGTGGTTGAACCCGGTGGCAAGATAAGCGTTTGCACTAAAACCTGAACTGGAAACCCAAGTGTGTGAATGTCGCACACCTGTAGGTGTGCGAGGATTCATTCGTACACTTGGGCACTTAAACGTGTGAATTTTCCTGGGATATTCACACGTTTGAGTGGCCAAGTGTACAAATGAATCCTCGCACACCTGCAAGTGTGCGACATTCGTAAACATGGATTTCCAGAGTGCAGAAACATTTAGCGTGTAGACATACTTCGATGGCCTCTGTAGGATGCATAATTTGGCGAATGTTCCACTTATGTGTGATGCGTAACTATTCTATACGGATGAGCGCTGGGCTGCTGGACACGGTTCTGCGTGGCGCGCTACCCGTCCCGGAGCACGCCAAGCATAGCTTGAGCTGGTCCAGCTCGTCCGCACGGCGCGCTGCCCGTCCCGGAGCACACCAAGGAGCGCTCAGCGCCAGCTCGAACCCGCTGCCGTGCACAAGAAGTCCCTCCGCGTTCTCCACGGCAGCGCGCTGCTCTAGTCCAACCCGCCCGTTGCCGTGCGCGAGAAGCCTGCACTTTCCGTGTGCTCCGTGGTGACTGCTGCTACCCGAGCTGTGCTAACTTGTCCTGCCGTACACAACTAAACATATACACCTCTCCATACGGTCCGCACGAGTAATTACTGAAAAAAACAAAGACACGACAAAGTACAACCAGTGCATGTCTGCTCCAAAGACATCATGCGCTCAGCGTCAGCGACACATCCTCACACAACGGCAGCTGCTGTCGGACTGAGGAGGACTCCGGTTCGGACTCCTCAGTGAGGTGAGGAGGCGGTCGGCGGGCGGCGGGCGAGCAAGGAGCTCTTGACCAGTGACTAACCGACCAACAGCTAATAGCAGGTAGCCGATGACACCGCCGCTGGGTTAATCCCTGTGCCCTGTGCAGCGCACCCCTCCCCCTCCCCTCACCCCGGGGTACCTGAGCTCACCCAGAGGGGATTAACAGCGGGGAAGGATTTTCCGTAGATCTGGCGACCCTCCGCTGTGGCAGAGGTGGCAGGCTGTCCCCGGTCCCCAGCCGCATCGGATGCAGCATTCCGAGAATGCGCCGAGGGGCGCCGTCACCAAACGCCTCCACAAAGTCTCGCGGTGCCGCGACCGCCAAGCCCACCGCGGCCAAACTCGCACCGGCCACCGGCCCTGCTGCCTCGGACCCACGCCCGCCAATCACTTAGCGGACTGTAATAAAATAGATTAAACCTTAAACTGTTTTCTCTTGCGTATAAAAACGTGCGCACCGTATGGCTTGATGCCTTATGAATAAAGTGGCTGTGTAACTACGAGACATTCTATGTTCTAGCATTGGGAAGAAGTTTTGATGAAATTGAAAACATTAAAATAACGAAGGTATTTGCATACTGCAGCTTCAAATGAATCATGAAATTTTTAAGTTCCATATCGAGACATAAACAAGACACTTTTCCATATCAGGACAGAAAAGAGACTTTTTTCCTTCACCTACAAAAAAAACAGAGGGTAAAAGGGACTATAACTAAAACAGGTCTGGAACAGGACTTTCAAAAAGATCCGTTCCGGTCCGTTTTGAAACGAGAGACGAACGAGAGACGAACGAGAACAGAACAGGACTTATTTTTCAGTACGGGAATGTTGAGATAAATCGACAACTATGGAAAATGTCGAAAAACATCGAAAAACATCGAAAAATGAGGGATAATGTCGAAAAATGTCGAAGAATATCAAAAATTGTCGAAAATGTTTACAAATATCGAAATATGTCGGAATATGTCATCAATGTCGAAAAATATCGAAAAACATCGAAAATTATCAAAAATGTCAAAAAATATCAAAAACTATCGAAAATTATGGAAAAATATCGAAAAATATCGAAAATTATCGAAAATGTCGAAAAATATCGATAATTATCGAAAATTATCGAGAATGTCGAAAAATATCGAAAAATATCGAAAATTAACGAAAAATGTCGAAAATATCGAAAAATATCGGAAAATATCGAGAAATGTCGAAAACGTCGAAAATAATCGAAATGTTTGAGTTTTGACGATTGGCAACACGGGAAATTGAAAAACGGTTGGCACCACTGTATTGCGCTCGAAAAGACGGTTCTAGAGAGGTGCGGGTCGATGGGGTTCGTAAAAGTTGAAAAGTGGGTCAATTTTGGGTGCTTTTTACAGTGTAGTCGCGAGTTGGGTCCTTTTTATCAAAAAACGGTGGGCGCCATTGAACTGGACGCGAAAAGACGCTTCCAGAGAGGTGCGGGTCGATGGGGTTGAGAAAAGTTGAAAAGTGGACCAATTTTGGTTTTTTTTTTACAGTGGAGTCTCGCGAGTTGGGTCCTTTTTATCGAAAAACGGTGGGCGCCATTGAACTGGACGCGAAGAGACGCTTCCGGGGAGGTGCAGCTCGATGGGGTTGAGAAAAGTTGAAAACTGGACCAATTAGGCCTACGGGTGCATTTTACAGTGTAGTCGCGAGTTGGGTCCACTTTTTCGTAAAACGGTGTGCACCATTGAACTGGACGCGAAAAGACGCTTCCGGAGAGGTACGGGTCGACGGGGTTGGAAAAAGTTAAAATTTTTTATTTTTTTTTATTCCGTGAAAACTTTAGTAATTTTTTTCAGTGCCTTAATGAGGGTTCGCAGGATTTGCACCAGGCGTTTCGGTGTCCAGGAGTGACCCTTAAGATACCCTAAAAATTTCAACTCTCTAGCTCAACTCCTTCGAGTGGAACAGACAGACAGACAAACAGACAGACACCGCATCGATTGCATAAGCCCGCTCTAAAGCTTTTTCAAAGCAGAAGGGCGGGCTAAAAATCGATTTTCGATTCGATTTTTGATTTATTTTAAAAATTCCTTTAATATGTGCATACATTTTGTTTTTATGCTTTTGGCGCATTGTGTATAAGGACAGGGTTGGTGTTAATAAAATTTCCGTCGATTCAGCAGCTTACTACTAATTTAATAGTGAAGTTTAGAAATTTAAGTAAATCAATAAATCAGTAAAGCAATAAGTACAGTGAATGGATACATAAATTAGATTAAATAATAGCATGGGCCTTGGAAAATCCCTGAGACCATTCTTCAAATGTGACATTTCTCAAAAATACTAGCATGTCAAGATGGGGACCCGATAGCCGGCAGCGCAGCAGAGCCCTGCAACGAGCGGGCATCTCGGCCGCCCGCTGCCTCAGCGCCTCGTAGCGGGCGGGCAGAGAAGATGCCCGCCCGAGCCAACAGAGCCCGCCCGCCGCCCGCCCGCTCGGCATGTAGGCGAGGCTCTGTCCAACGAGCCGCCCGCTAGACTCGGCTCTCGCTCCCGTGCGAGAGAGAGAGGAGAGAGGACGGGACGAAGCGAGACGACGGCTCGGCTCTGGGCCTCGGCTCCGGCTGCTGAGTGACGTCACACGTCACATCGTGTGTGCGCGGCTGCCGAGCGATTCCGAAGATCGCTCTCATGCCTCTGTCCTCGTCGCACTCATGGAGCACTACCATGGCCAGCATAGGGCACCGCTGTAGGTGCAACAAGGACGGAGGGATGAGAGCGATCTTCTGAATCTGAATCAGTCGGCTGGGGGGTATTGGCGGGGGAGGAGGGGATGGGGATTAGGCGCAGGGCGCGGAGCCACACGGAGGACATGGCGCCTCGCCCGCGGCGCGGGGCCATCTGCAGCCAGCAGCCAGGCCCGCGCAGGGCAGAGCGCACGGCGCTAGCGAGAAGGGAAGGGTGGGGCGGTTCGCTCGCGTTGCCTTGCGTGTTGCGGTTGCCTGTTGTCAGTTATTTAGTGTACGTAACTCTAAGTTTGCTGCTGCAAATTTTAGCTGGGCCCTGTGGAGCTCCGGGGGGGGGGGGGGGGTATGAGAAGGAGAATTAAAATAAAGGACGTATGTCACACATGTGTCATGCACTTACAATGCATATATTTCATTGAATGATATATTAATAATATATTATTATTAATAATATTTAAAACTATTTAGTAGCGAGACTTATCGCAAACCATATCGATGGGTCCTAGCGGCCATCGATATTTGTCAAATTTGCCAGATCTATTGATCTAAATCAATTTAAATAAAAATAAGAAAACTATTTAGTAGCGAGACTTATCGCAAACCATATCGATGGGTCCTAGCGGCCATCGATATTTGTCAAATTTGTCAGATCTATTGATCTAAAACAATTTATATGAAAATTAGAAAATTAAATTCAAAAAATTATTTGCGCAAATAATGCCGCAGCACTAAGAGATTGTCCAAAGTGTCCATTTTCATACTGCTACGTTCGTCTGTGTCGATCCGCGCTGCATCGCTCCAAATAGTCTCACACACAGCACTTGCAGCTGGAATCGCCAGAATCACCATAGCAACTTTTGCTATTTTGGGAAAAAGCGCAGTTCCCTGAAAAGTAAAGCACACTTTACTTACATAGATGTGTCTGGCATGACAATGAAATGTGAACATGCATACACTATTAACGCAGTGGCCAATCGCGATGCCGAAATTTTGGCTTCCTTACCGTAAGGAAACGTTTTATGTACGGCCCGAGCGGTATACAATAACTACGTAACCCGTAGGTAACGGGCTGTAGGCCTCAACGGTATTAATATATGTTTACGTTACTATCTAAGATAATTTACGTACGATATGCATGTGCACGAAAAAAGTTAACGCTGAACCGAGGGGGAAATCACTCCAGATCAAAGTGTACGAGTTAGTATGTTAGTACACGTTACACTGTTAGAAATTTTGTCGTAAATTAACGACAAATAAGTCGCTAAGTTTTATAGCGACTGCAATCGTTTTGGAACGATTTGGTCGTTACCTAACGACTAAAAAATCATTCCTCTACGACATTGTCGTAAACTTTTCTTGCATTGAAGGCCTAACAAGTTCGTAAAATGTGACGATTTTAGTCGTTTACTTACGATTTGTGTCGTAACTATACGATCAAAATCGTTCAGTTTCGACCGAAGTCGCACATTTACGACCGAAGTTGTAAATTTACGAATGAAGTGGTATCTGTGTGACATCCTGCGCAAGGAATTTACGATCAATCGTACATTTAGGATCAAAGTCGTAAATTTACGACATTATTCGTTTGTAAACGAACTGTTTCGCTATAAAAATTAGCGATAACTTCGTCGTTTACGAGCGACACAAGTCGTAACTTGAAAGTGTTGTTTAAAAACGACATTATTGTTCTAAAATATGTCGTAAATTTACGAGTATTTTTAACAGTGTAGTACACCCTATTTTTGGCGTAGTTTTTTACCATTTATGCAAAATAATGTTATTACGGCACTATTGCGCTTGATCACAACCATTAGTACGCGCTATTACGCTGTTAGTACGAGTTAGTACGTCGTTAGTACAGGCCTGGGTGTACGAGTTAGTACGCAAGTGATTTCCCCCTCGCACTGAACAGTACGCCCTTACTTTCGTTTTCCACCAATCGAGAAGTGGTTCGTCGTCTCCAATATCCTCCTCTGTCAGAGCGAGGTACTTCTCCACTTCATCTCGCTTCCTGCCTAATGCCTTCTTAGACTTGAGGGCCGCGTATGGGTCCGGGCGACTAACCTTTGCTGGGGTAGGCAGTGGAGGGTCATCAAGATCGTCTTTTTCAAGACGATCTCTCAAAGCCTGATGAACCTGGACAACAGTTTCAATACGACGTGTGCGAAATAGAGCATAATGGCGGCGAAATAGTCCGAAACAACCGCGAAGTATCCAAACCGGTCGTAAAATGCCAGGAAATAACCACTGTGAAAATCATCCCCTTAAATTTACAACATTTGCAGTAAATCTGATAAACAAAATATAATGTAAATTTTCAACGGGCCATTTTTGCTTGATTCCAGTCGATATGCAGAGTATGTAAATTTACAATTCCATGTTGTAATTTTACAACACACGTCAAGCTCAATTTTCCCGTAGAAACTACCAAAATTTTTCACAGCGACCTGCACGTTCCGTTTTCGAGTGAATTTCCCCCCGACCCTTAGTGAACCGATAATTTTTACCTCAACACGCTCTTCAGCAGTTAGAGCAGAAAGCTCGTTCATGGATGGCCATAAAAAATATGCCAATTTATGCTCCTCTGTTATTAACAGTTTTTCCTGCAGGAGCTCCCTGGACTTTGCTCTCAGAGCGGCGATAACTCCAGAGTCACTGTCGCATGGCTCACAGTGCAAAGAAAGTGCATACTTCGCTGGGACATATTTCTGTAGTGTAGGTTGGAGGTAGCCCTCTAATTCTTTTGTTTGGGTCTCAAACGGTTCCAAAAATTCTATCAAGTCCTGCACTTCATTAATGTCAATCCCTTTGCACTCTTAAAATCCTACGATGAACTTTGTTCGTATTATGAAAGATTTGATCAGTAGGGTACAAAGAATTTTGCGCTGTCATAATACGAACAGTGATGGTAGTATATTACGGTGATGTTTCTTCGTAGAAAGACTTGTCTATATCATACGATTAAAAGGGGCTATACAATAGATTGTGAATGTAGAGTACGAAGGCTTCATACATAATTAGAGATTAAAGACGTTCAATAGCGGACAACAGTATTCAGCTCACAAAATTTAATAAGAAGCAAAAGATACACATTTTTAAAAATCCAGTATGAATGTAAACTATAAAGTAACCTCCAACCAGTATCGTTCACTTATTTGTTGGAAAGATAGCCCGGAACTTAGATTGGTTAACGGCAAAGGATTATAGATAATGTGTGAAGTGTTTGCAATATGATTCCAATTCAAGGTGCCAGCTAAAACTTTCACTCACTGAGACAACAACGACCCAGGCACCCAGGTGATGAGAAGGATCCAGAGTTCCATCAGGACAGGCAGTTCTGCATACATAACCTCTTAACCTCAACTGGAGATGTATTAGATGCAGTTGAAATCGATGGACTTATTGCTCCACGGTGCAATATTCAACAGAGAGAGAAGCAAAACGTTAAAGAGATGGTAAAATGAGAATATTTCAAACTGACACTGGACTGATTCACATAAAACTCATTATGAGATTTACAGTAACTGCAAGCGTTGTTTTGCACTGACGCTATATTGTCGACTGCTTTGTTTACAGCGAGGGCGAGGGACGAGGCGGCGGGCGGCGGGGCAGGGGCAAGAGCTGTGGTAGTGTCAAAGGGGCGCGCTCTTGCGGGCCGACCTGACCTGGACCTGGAACTTCGGCAGATTTGGTCATTCCCTCCTACGTCATAGGAGTGTCGAGCTCGCCCACGACGCCATGGAGTTCATGTGACTGGTGCCGTCCATCGCGCCGTCCCGGTGCACGGGCGACGCTCCCCCGCACCATCGCGACACCGCCGTCTGGTCTGCATGGAGATTCTGGTGCCCGCCCTCCTCATTCTGTCTCTCTCGCACCTATACGGCGTACCTCATGAGTGCGAGAGAGTCAGCGAGAAAGGTGTACTCGGAGCCTCCCGAAGGCCCGGCCGAGTGCGCCCGAGTCCACATCGTCTTCCTTGTCCGACGGGGTCTCTCCGGGGCGGGAGAGCCCCCAGGCCGCTGCAATGAGGCCGTGAGGCCGTCGTCGACCTCGTCCGCACCAAGACCGCCACGACCGTGCCCACGACCCAGGAGGCCGATGTGGACTTGGGCGCACTCGGCCGGGCCTCCGGGAGGCTCCGAGTGCCATAGGGCGCGACGATGGCGTGCCCGCAGCGCAGCACAGCACGTTGTGATTCAGATGACCGCACTTGCACCTCCGTCCTTGTCGCACCTATGGCAGCAGTGCCCTTTGTTGGGGATGGCAGGGCCAGGGACCCATGAGTGCGACAAGGAAAGGGGCGAGGGAGCGATCTTCAGAATCAGCAGAGCTATTCCGGTGTACACCTTTCTCGCTGTCTCTCTCGGCGTACCTATACGGCGTACCTCATGAGTGCGAGAGAGACAGAGCGAGGAGGGCGTGCACCATACAGAATTGCTATGCAGACCAGACGGCGGTGTCGCGATGGTGCGGGGGAGCGTCGCCCGTGCACCGGGACGGCGCGATGGACGGCACCAGTCACATGAACTCCATGGCGTCGTGGGCGAGCTCGACACTCCTATGACGTAGGAGGGAATGACCAAAGTTGCCGAAGTTCCAGATCGGCCCGCAAGAGCGCGCCCCTGTGACACTACCACAGCTCTTCCCCTCTTCCCCTGCCCCGCCGCCCGCCGCCGCCGCCTCGTAGATCAGTCGGCAACATGGCGAACATGGCGTCAGTGCGAAATAACGCGTGCAGTTATTTTTAATCTCATAATGAGTTTTATGTGAATCAGTCCAGTGTCAGTTTGAAATATTCTCGTTTTACCATCTCTTTAACGTTTTGCTTCTCTCTCTGTTGAATATTGCACCGTGGAGCAATAAGTCCATCGATTTCAACTGCATCTAATATATCTACAGTTGAGGTTAAGAGGTTATGTATGCAGAACTGCCTATCCTGATGGAACTCTGGACTCTGGATTCTTCTCATCACCTGGATGCCTGGGTTGTTGTTGTCTAAGTGAGTGAAAGTTATAGCTGGTGCCTTGCATTAGAATCATTTTGCAAACACTTCAATAAGTAAATTGTCTCTCCCCGTTTGCCTCTCATATCCAGAATCAGTCTTTATTTATTGTTTAATTCATGTTTTCATATCTTGACAATCATTCACTTTTGCATTCTAGAGTAAATAAGAGTTTGCTAATATTATTTTAGTTCTTGATGATTTGATGATACTTAAATATAATTGGAAGACTGGATTCATTGCACTGCTTTATAATAATTACTGTTTAAATTGAATAATATTCGTACATTACAAGCCTTCAACCATTCGTACTATATGGATGTGATTCTTACGAACAAAGTTGTTCGTAGGGTTTCATTTGCTGTCAAAAACCCAGAGTGGAACCTAAAATGGTTCGTATTATGGAGAGATTTTATAAATTTGTTCATAGGTTACGATGAATGTGGTTTATCCGTAGTGTATGAATACCAGTTCTTCGTAGGATTTTAAGAGTGTGAGTAGTCCTTTATTGTCACCAGAGCCTATTAATTCTTGTATCTGAAACATGAAATTAGTTACTAGCACTAACATCAGTCCGCCGTTTGTCCACTCGGATAACTTCAGCGCGTTTCAATAGCTATCATAATATTTACAGGCGCGGATCCAGTAGGGCCGGACGGGCGGGGGTGAAGGGCCTTGAACCTATCTCGCGTACTTTCTATAAACCGCCTAATGAGTAGGCAAAACATACTACAATCCGCCTGGATGCAGGCAAAAAGCAAAACATCGCCCCGCCGCGTTGGTTCCGCTGGATTCGCGCCTGATTAAAAAGCCTCGTTAATGCATAGCTTTGGAACTAAAAGTTTCGTACCTCATCCCACCCACTTCTGACCGACTTCAGCATCGCAAGTTGGGAGTTCCACCTCGTGGCAACTTCTTGTTTAGTAGTGTGGCTGAGTCTGGTCTTGAGTCCAGTTCTATTGATGTGGGCAACCAAAGCCTTGCATTTATCAATCAAAGAAATTATTTCCAAAAGTTTTAATTCGTCTCTTGCTGTGGACTTCAGGGAACGGATCATCTCCGAGTCCCCATCATGAGACTTAACATGGTCCAGCAAGGCCTTTGCTCGCCCAGCAGAAATGGTTGCGGACTTCTCCCGGCTACCACCTTGCAAATCAAAGGGCTCCAGGAACCCAACCAACTTGTTTGTGCCTCCGTCACTTCAAGGGGGAGTGGACGGGGCAAATAAAATAAAAAAAAATAAAAAAAATAAATAAAAAAAAATAAAATAAAATATAAATATAAAAAAATATAAAAAAATAAAAAATAAAAAATAAAAAAAAATAAAAAAAAATATAAAAAAATAATAAATAATAAAAAAAATATATATAAATAAAAAAATAAAAAAAAATAAATAAAAATAAAAATAAAAAAAATAAATAAAAAAAAATAAAAATAAAAAAAATAAAATAAATAAAAAAAAATAATAAAAAAAAATAAAATATAAAAAAAAATAAAAATAAAAAAAAATAAAATAAATAAAAATAAAAAAAATAAAAAAAAATATAAAAAAAAAAATAGGTCCTGAATCTGAAAAATATTAATTGCTAGTTACTATATACTTCAATAGTACTCCACGTGCCCCTCCCCCACCCCCCAAAAGGAAAAGGCTGTATAGAAACTTTACAACATTTCAAAAAGAAATATCGCACGTACGTAAATTTTAGTACTACACTGCCAGAAATATCCACGGAAATTAGTACGGTTTTTTCCGTTAATTTTTTACCAGGTCCGGACCGTTTTTATTGGGTACGGGATATCCGTACTATCTATGTCCGTAGGGCCCATATTTCAAAGTTTTAAGAAACTTTACTACGGAATTGCTCACGGAAAACACCGTATTTTTCAGATACGGCTGTCCCGTTACCAAAGAAAACGGTTTTTACCGTAGTGAATGTGGTGTAGGGTACGGAAATTTTAACACTGTGAAAATAGGATAAACGTACCCTAGAAGCCGCATACCGCACTGAGTGGAGCATAGGCAGATGCGACTGGCTCTGGTAGTTGGTTACCACAAGCTGCATGCCCTCATCCACCAATCTGTTTGAAGGAATCATTTTCCTGACATCGTGGACCCATTTAGTGCAAGCATCAATAATTTCTGATGCTTCCTCACAGTTTTGAATGCATCTGAAAATATGTAATGTAGAACAGCAGAAATAAATTCAATGCAGGCCAACCGATACGATAGGAAAGGGGTAGAGCCTTCATTTTTGCCTACACTCATACGGACCGTAGCACTTATTGCCTATCCATTCGTATGGGTAGTCAATCTGAACTATTACCCCTTAAGTTTAGGCAAAACCAAAATGCAATTGCAAAGCTCTTAATGAAACAAAAATTATTATTTTACCTCGAAATGAGAGTGGCGTACTGCACGCTAATGGCGGTTCTAACTATAATATTGATGGCATGGTCAGCGCAGTAAATACGTCGGGTGTCTGATAATGCTTTCACAATGTCAGACCCATTATCAGTCACCCAAGTAAATTTGCTGGCATCCACGTCATACTTTCCTAAGTTTTTGTCAAGTGCAGCACGAAGTTTTTCTGCCGAGCCCTTCATTTCCTCTGGGAGCGGCAGAGCAAACAGGAGGCGAAAGTTCAATTTCCACTCATCATTTATAAAGTGTACAGTGACTCCTTGCACTTTAGATTTGGTGTGGTCTTCCGTCCATCCATCGGTGGTGCCCGCTACACCCCGCCTCCCCATCACATCCAGTAGTTCCGACTTTATGCTGCTTCTGGCTTTTTCTGCCTCCACAGCAATATGTCTGGAAATAGTGGTGGGGTGGGGGACAAGCTGCCTAGCGTCCACCATGCCTTGAGTGTGCCTAGAAAATGATAGACGTGCTAGATCACCAAGAACAAGTGTTGTAGCCGATATTTTTGTAATAAGCAGAAAAAGCGATATGTTATGTTATTCAAGCGGAAAGTGTCAAAAGACAAAACTGTCAAAAATATGAAGATGGCACGTGCGTAGGCACGTCTGTAACACTCTAAAATTATTGAATCAAGAAGGCATGTACAGCGACAGAGAAGCAAAAAAACTAGAGGTAATGAGAAAATCTTACCGTTTGCCGTTTTATGGTATATGGCCGTTGCGTGAGTATGCCACACGTCACATCTTAAAAGTCTCTGGGCATACTCTTCCACCGAGTATTTTAATGCGCACAGTAGTTTAAATGGCAAATGCGACAATCGCGCCCAAACAGTCATTATAGGCAAAGTAACAGAAAATGCGTGATCGCCAAAGTTTGCGATTCGCCAGCGCCTCAAGCGAGATTAAAACTGTGCCATTAAGAGACACGTAGGAAGAGCATGCATCAAGTTATGATTGTACCGTACCGAACAGGAGATTACACTCTAAGTGGATTTGTACTTGCAAACATTTGTGCAAAGGTACACATTTAATATTTTGTTCGCAAAATGTGCACGGTTTCGCACTGGGTGTAACAGAATACTCGCGGCAGTGTTGCGGGTTTGCCTACCCAATCGGCCCGTAAGGCGTCTTAGCGCCTGCAACCATAGTGAGTATGCTATCCCGCAACACTGCCGCGTGTATTCTGTTACACCCGGTACGGCTCTAAGCACAAAAATTTTCGAATCAGCAGAATTTGTGCAAAACAAATGAATATGTACAAATAAAGTGTACAAATCGGTTAGTGTGTAATATTCGTGAATACTGTACGTGTACTGGGTGTAACAAACAGAATACGCTCGGAGTATTGTGAGCTTGCGTGTACTCGCTCGCTCGCACGGCGCCATACACTGCAAACAATTACAGTTCAAGTGACGGTATGTTCCGCTTATTACTTTTCCGGCAAAGCTCGTCAAAAGAAAATGCGGCAGTGCCGTACCTCTAATTTTTTGTAGTGTAGTGCCTGCGCCCTTGGCGAGTATGCAATCCCGCAATATTGCTGCGTGTATTCGATGACACACAGTACAGTTTAACTTATTATTGCGGTGAGCATTTTAGAGCCATTGACTTTTAAGATGAGAACTGCCACACTTGCATAAAAGTAATATTTTCTTAAAGACACGAAACATTTTCGCATCTCTAGGAAAATATTAAACCATTGAATTAGAGCCGATCGAGTCATACCCGATCTGGATGCACTTTTGTATCATGCCAAGCATGGATGGGTGAGCAAAAGTCTCTGGCGGCTTCATTGCAGCGGCACAGTACTCCGCGGCGCACACTGTAAGTTCATGCTTCGCGTTGTCGGAAGGCCTCTTTAGCACTAAGGCGGTGGTGGTGACATTTTCCACAGGCTTGCATTCAGCTGCGTGTCGCGACAGGGATTTGGTGCCGCCGATGCCGTTCCTCTTAAATTCGTAAACCGCACCACACCGAATACACTGCACAGCACCAACGCACTCGACTTTGCCTTCTGGGCTCTTCTCCACAACAAGTCGAAATTTCTCCCACAATTCAGTTTTAAATTGGCGGTTGCCCAGGGGTTTGTTGGGTTCCAAAAGATAATCCCCTGCCTCGAGCTTTCTCTTGACTTCTTTTTTGAAGGCGGCAGAGGAAGAGGGTTCTTTCGCTTTTGCCGCTGCATCTTGCGCCACCTCCGCGCCACCAACAACATCCGAGGTCGGGGGGTCCTCCTTCAAACAAGTAGTGCAATTCGTGTAATGAACTCGTCAGTGAAGTTGTGGACGACGTACAATTCTACTGAATAGGTCTCTAAGATAAATTTCCTTGCCACGACATTTATTGCAATATGTAATTCGATTTCAAATTGTAATTTTACCAACTCAAATTAAGAAAAATTTTACTGAAAACTGTAACGATTCTTTTTGTACAGTGATTGCGATCCTCCGTGAACAGCGTGCCGCCGCGCGCACCGGGCCCAGCCCGCGAGCCGCGAGTGCGCCTCGCATACCGCGTAGCAAAAGCGTCCAGAAGCAGGGGCGTACTGGCCCGGTCGGGGGGTCGGGAAATCCCGACCTGGCCCCCCCCTTCGGGAGTACCTTTTGGGCCCCCCCAGGGCCCCGGCTGGGCCCGTAGGGCCCAGAGCCCTGGCGACCCGGCACCCGGCTGGGCCCGCAGGGCCCAGGGCCCCGGCGACCCGGCTGGGCCCGGAGGGCTGAGGCCCCGGCCGGCCCCTATGGACCATGGGCCCCTGCCCCCGGCACCCGTTCGAAGGGGGCCCAGCGCCCAGCCCAGGACGGCACCAGCCCTTTACCGTGCACCCGGCCGAAACATCTGACAATTTAGATCCTGAACATATCCTTGATAAATATGCTAAGTCCTCTGTGGAGTTGTATCACGCGTACTACTTTATTAGGTTAATTAATAATGCCTAATAAATGTCAATTGCAGATGCCTTGTGATTTATCTATCGAATATGCATTTATGCACACTACATACTACAGAAGTTTTTTTGTTTTTTTTTGTTTTTTTTTGTGTTTTAACGCTATGCAGTAAAATAAGTTTTTGCCCCTGGAAGGTAGGCAATTCCTGGCCCCTGTGTCTAAAACCCCGACTGGGCGCTCACCTACCCAGTACGCCCCTGTCCAGAAGTGCCCCCCCCCCCCCTCTAATGGCCCCGCGAGCCGCGAGTGCGCCTCGCATACCGCGTAGCAAAAGCGTCCAGAAGTGCCCTCTAATGGCCCCGCGAGCCGCGAGTGCGCCTCGCATACCGCGTAGCAAAAGCGTGCAGAAGTGCTCTAATGGCCCCGCGAGCCGCGAGTGCGCCTCGCATACCGCGTAGCAAAAGCGTCCAGAAGTGCGGCTCTGATGGCCCCGCGAGCCGCGAGTGCGCCTCGCATACCGCGTAGCAAAAGCGTCCAGAAGTGCCCCCCCCCCCCCTCTAATGGCCCCGCGAGCCGCGAGTGCGCCTCGCATACCGCGTAGCAAAAGCGTCCAGAAGTGCCACCCCCCTCTAATGGCCCCGCGAGCCGCGAGTGCGCCTCGCATACCGCGTAGCAAAAGCGTACGAGTACGCACAACGACCTACGATACGACGCGGGGCAGGGCAGAGGGCGGAGGTTGGTGCGGTGGGCGCGGTGCCGGAGGCAACTGCATGTTCCGCAAGTATCAAGTATCGAGTGCATGGTCACTCGTCACGGTATTATTGGCGCAATTTATGCAAACAGCACGTGTGTTGTTCAAAACCACCTTGTATTGTAATAGTCAAGTAAAGTGTCATGAGGGGAGAATGCTGGCGATATTTGTCCGTAACTCACTTCCATGTCCTCCATGTCCATGTCCATGGCGAGTTGAATCGAGGGAATGTTCTGCTTTGTGATCGTCTTGACCTGACAGTTGACAGACTGGACGACTGACCCAACAAACCAGGCAAGGCAAGGCGCTAGAGAAGAGGAGGGGGGCGGGGAAGGGGAAGCGGCGGCTCGGCTCAGCTCGGCTCGGCTGCCGGCCTGGCCTGGCCGCCTGGCCGCTGCCGGGCCGGCCGGGCAGGCTGGCGAGAGAGCCGGGTCCGGGCCGGGCGGCGGGAGTCGGGCGCTCATGTCTACCTGGGCAAATCCGCCCGTTACGTTCGGCTATTCTTCGGCACCACTAGGGGACCGGACTCGGTCGCACTCGGGAGCCTCGAGTGGAGTGGGAGAGGTGCTGGCGGCACCGCTACCGACCCCACCTCACCCCCAAGTAGGCACGAGCGCCCGCTCGTTGCAGGGCTCTGCAGCGCAGCTGATTGGCTATTATACCGGCGTGTGAGAAAAGCCTCTCACACGGCACGGATGTTGCGACGATTGAAAAGACTTTTAGGGCTATTTTCCATACGTTCGGATACTCGGCCTTAAGGGCCTGCCACGATTGGAGTGGGTTTGGGTTAGTCTTGCGGTCAATCCGCGGCCGATTTAGAAACTGGCGCAACTCGACGGGCAGCCCTCCAACACGGTCAGTGTCCGATTTCTCATTAGACGTCCGCACCTCCCGGTCGATAGTGGCCCACGGATCGTCTGGGTCCACCTCGCGCTGGTCACTGTCGTCCTCATCATCTAGAGCCACTGCTGCTTGATAGGCGGCGCGTTCCGTGGCCCGAGACTCTGAAATGCTTTGCACAACTAAGCGACCTGAAAATACAAAATTGCGGTTAGCAAACGAATTGAAAAATAATTTAGGGAGTAAATGTTCGCAAATTCACGTACCAACTTCTCGCTCAGCCGCCTTTACGGATGCCGCATTCTGGAAGGGAACCTTCTTGAACCTAGGGTCCAGGAGAGTGGCAATAGCATAAAGGGTGTTCCTTTCAATATTTTCAAATTTGTTTGCCATTTCGTCAATAAGGTTTCGCTTCACTCTCTTGCCAATGTGAGTAAAAGCGTGAAAGGCTACGGCTCTCTGAAAAAATAAACAAAAAGTGTTAGGTTTATTCACTAAAATTACATCAAAATTAAAATAAAATAAAATAATATAAAGAGAGATAATAAATACACCTACAGATTTTATAAAGTTGACCAATGGGATAACTTTGCTAAGTGACACAGTCTTTTCCGTAGAAACCTCCGCGGTAACTATGGCAAGTGGTTTTAGAAGTGACTTAACTTCCGTCAAAGCTTCCAGCTCCTGCGCCGTAACCATTGCAGGCGGTTTGCTTTTGGTGGATTTATCAATCTGAGCCTTAAACAGCACTCTGCTAATGTATTCAGATAAAGCAAGAAATCTGTCCAACATTTCGAAGCAGGAATTCCATCTTGTCCTAACTTCTTGTATCAACCTTAAAGGCACTTTGACACCGGCGTCCCTTTGCATTGAGACTAGCTCATTCGTAGCCACTTCACTACTCTTAAAAAAACGGATGATTTTTTTCACTTTCATCAGCAGGGGTTTCAAAGCAGTAGGCAACGGCAACAAGGCGTCACCGCCACCACCCGCCCCCTCCGCGTCGTCATCAATAGAGTCTTCATCATCTTCATCACCGTCGAGGTCTTCCTCGTTCTCGGGGATGTCCGGATCCGGGTCAGTTACGTCAAGTTCAAACTGCGTCTCAGAAGGGAGGTTCTTCTTCCCGTGAAGCTCTATCACCGTCTGGCCGACACCGTTGACAGCATGCGCGAAGCATGGCACGTGCTTGTCTTCCCCGAAAAACTCGCGAACGGCAGCTTTGATGTTAGATCCACCGTCTGTAACTACCGCCGAAACCTTCTCCACGAGAATTCCCCACTCGTTACATAGCTTCTCCATGACCATAACAAGGTTTGCGGTAGTTTTTCTTTGTGGCATTGGGTGAGCAGCAAGTTCTATAGATATCAAATTAATTCCTATACAGCAGAAAAAAAAATTAGTACTCAGCAGTAAAAAAAAAATATTCTTATATACACATTAAAAAAAATACCTCTCACTAAGTGGATAGTCATGCCAAGAAAGCCACGCATAGTATTCTTGTGGGTCCATAAATCATAAGTTAAAGAATACCACTCTGCATCCTTAATTAGAACGTCCGCCACTTCGCGTTTCAGCTCCAAATATTTATCTTCAATTATTTTCGTGACTCTAGGCTCGCCAGGCACCTTGTACAACGGGTTCAGTTTCTTGACAAAAGCCCGAAAACCCTCCTTCTCCGGAGTACGAAGCGGCATATTGTCACGGCACACCATAAATGAGAGAGCAGACGTCACCTCCTCGTCGCGATGTCCCCCTGCTGAAATATAAAACCAAACACAACAATTAATTTAACTGTGGGTCGCGTGACCGCGCGACGCGGGGCATTAATTTAAAACTTACCAGAAAATGCAGCGACGTTCTGCAGGCACTTATCTAAAGGACTGCCGCTAAAGCTACTTCGGCTTCCCGGGCGACTTGGTGGCGAGCTTGAACGTGACCGGCTTGGACTCTTGCCAGTGCTGCTGACAGGACGTGGAAACGGCGAGCTTGGCGGTGACATTAAAGAATCGTCTTCGTTGTCTCTGGCTTCACTAGCTGCCGCACCTGCGAAAAATAATTCCGAGTGCAAAACACTGAGCACCCGACCCGGCCGGCAGCGATTCGTCTTATCACCGTGCGCCGCAACCGAACAGGAAAAGACAGGCCCGCCCGCCGGCCGGCCGACCGGCGGATACTTTGAGGTTAGGGTTGCAGGAACTTCACTTACCTCAGTCGGCGATGAAGACGCACTGACAACGCTAACATCATCTTCATCTGCCTCACATTCAGTTTCACTCCGTACGCGCTTACGAGCTGTTGTTTTGGGAGCGTTGGTTTGGAACTCAATTTTGTGGGCCTTTCGCAAGTGCACGATAAGCGTAGATGTTGAGTTGCAAAACGTGAACACTTGACTGCACTTCTTACACTTAACTTTTGAGAACTTTCCCTCCGTGAACTTTGTAAAGTACAACCAGACCGGACTCGGTGGCATGTTGAACTCTTAAACTAAAACTATAAACAGGCAGCTTCCAACAATGAACTGGCAAGTTCTGGAATAAACATCCGCATGTAGTTCCACTGCTGGCAGCAGGAGAGCGCCACTGGTGCTGTGCCGCCAAACTTTGCGGGGATTGCGAGACGCGCGCAGTTCAAACTACAATTTTTTTAAAAAATCGAAAATCGACGGCATAAATCGATTTTTTCGATTAAATCGAAATGGTAAATCGATTCCGATTTAAATCGAAAATCGACACTTCAAATCGATTTTCGATTTAAATCGAAATCGAATCGACCAACCCTAGGCACTCACACCTCAAACGCGTCTCGTTCTGTCGGAGGCGGCGGCGCCTCCCCCAGCCGGGCCACCGGCCTTCTTTTGTTGTGTGGAGGTCCCAGCCTAGAACCTAGAAACGACAGGACTGGGCACTCACGCCTCAAACGCGCTCCGTCCTGTCGAAGGCGGCGGCGCCTCCCCCAGCTGGCTGCGGATTGTCTAGCCTACGTTTTCCCTGCGGCCAGGAGTGCCAGCGAGCCGACCCCAATCGGCATTGTCGCAGGCTCGGGTGATCGGGCGCTCGGCCCCTCTGCCCCTCCGCGTGGCGCGCAGGGGAGGAAGGAGGACGGTGCTATATTCAGTTACGTAACCAGAAATTAAGAAAAAAAGAAAAAAAAAATAATTGCTTAATTTTTGGGACTTCTGTTTAGCGGTTAAAACCTAGGGGGCCGTTTAACGCGTTAGCGTTCGAATTTTTTTTACTGGTTGCTACTCTTGGGACACAAAATACACGGTAAAAACGCTTCCTTGGAGTCCAAGGAGGTTTTTCATTTTCAAGGACAAAAACACCGTTTCAAGGACAAATCGTTGGAAAAAGGCAAAAAATGACTATTTTCAAGGACCGTCCTTGAAAACCGAAACCACCACACGACGACAGGAGTCCCGTCAAGCCGAGAGGTCCCTCAATGAGACCTCAGGCCGCACCAGACGCACACCGACGGCACAGCGAGGACCACGAGGTCCCCGATCAGTAAACTAGAAAGCCTCAGAGGCTGTCCGCGGCGCTTTTTTATCAACTCTTAGCAGCTTAAGTCGTAATGAGTCACTTGTCAGAGACGCGTTAATTCGCGTCGCTCGCTCACTCGCTAATTATCAGCTTTACCACGTGTAACGTTGTTTATATTCAAAAAGTTTAAATCTAAAATTTATAAATTATATTTACTGTGGTACAAAAAATAGTGACGTAAGTTCATGACAATATCTGAAAAACTGTGATAGACATGGTAAGTATCAGTTTTATGTTTGGTCAATTTTATAGTCTTGATACTGGTAATTGACTTAATAATGTGATTTTTTAAAGTCTTTTCATACTTTTTTTATTTTAACAGTAGCGTATATTTCATTGATCAGAACAGGAATTGGCAAGTAATTTTTGCAGGTAGTTATTGTTGTGTCTCACTTTCGTTACCATCATTTTAACAATCACCCATTCCGACTCAACCCCAGGAGCTCGACCAGCACTTTCGGCGAACCTTTTTTTTTTTTTCTAAATTAAAATCTGCTGAGCTTTAAATTATGGCTTTTCCTAATGAAGTGAGTATTCATTATCTGGATTGGTACAGATAATTTTTTGATGTCACTCCTTTACAATGAAGTTTTATGGGCAGGATAGCAGAAAACTTTTCTGTCAGTTATAATATTTCTGTCTTTCCTGGGTTTCTTGTGTTTTGGTAGGCCGTTAACTTTACACACGTGCTTGCTGGGCTTGCCTATCCATTGTGTCGTAGGCGCTCATATTATGTTGTGTCTGGGAACCTACGCTTTTTTCAGGGCGTTTATACCATGTGTCCAAGAGAACACAGGGCAGTCAGTTGGGTTGCCTACCCACTGGCCGAAGGCGCTGTAGGGCGAGGGGAACTGGGTGCGGTGGTAGGTGGCACTCGGCCTCTAGAGTCTCAGAGGAGGGGAGTAGTGTGACGGCCACCCGATTACGTTTGGGGGGAGTAGGCACTATAGTGGTCCTGGAGCGCACCCCACGGAGCCGCGACGTGCTCCTCGCTGCTTACCGACAGGATCTAACCGACAGGATCTTACCGACAGGATCTAACCGAGGATCTTACCGACAGCATCTTACCGACAGCATCTTACCGACAGCATCTTACCGACAGGATCTTACCGACAGCATCTTACCGACAGGATCTTACCGGCAGGATCTTACCGACTAGTAGAATGCTGAGCATTTTTAGGCTGAGTGCGTTTAAAGATTTCAATTGAATTTTAAAAACACAAAATAGACATATATTAATTCATTGTTTGTTTGTTTGTTTTTAATGCATGTTTTTTAATGAATGTAGGTAATGAAAATTTAAACCAACACATAACCAACCCAAACTAACCTAACCTAACCAAGATGGATTAGAAAAGTTGGAAAGACGTAACCAACAAATTTACGGCCCAAAAAGAATAAAAAAAATACAAAACCAACCTAAACTAACCTAACCTAACCAAGACGGATTAAAAAACTTGGGAAACGTCAAGTAAAAAAAAATATACAAAACCAACCTAAATAAATTCATAGATGTAAATTTCAATTCAGATTGCATGATGTATATTACATATTTTTGCATTAAGTATATCAATTAACTTACTGTAATTTCTTGAATTAACAAGCATACATTTTGTTCAACAACGGGCTCTTTGCTTACTATCAGAAAACATTGCACTTATCACATTTGATTAAAAAAAGTCAAATCTGGTTCATGCCAGTTTAAAAAAGAGAAACTTCAAAAACTATTTTATTAAAAGTATTACCATGTTCTTTTCTTGATTCAATTACTGTCAACACCTATCATCATCATTCATTCCTTCTTTCAAATAGCTATATCAACTGTCATCATCGTCAACATGCATTTTTAGTCACTGACAGATGACTGCACTGTTAAACAGATGTTTAGTTCTAAATATCATTGGTATTTAATACCAAAGTGTTGAAAAACTTTACACCAGCTGGTGTATAAACAGCTTGCCCACAGAGATGGAGCGTTGCGTAGAAACACAACAAAGCAGACAGCGCTTAATAAATAATGCTCTTCAAACGGAATGCTTGTTATTAAACGTGATCCAAATGAATGTGCAGGCATGACAGAAACCTCTTATTAAACACAGCTGTGATTGAATCGAGTCTAAATCAAGATTTAAAACAGCTCTATGCGTAGGTTATGTTGCTTTGTTTTGTTTCCCACTGCGCTCTGCCACTCCAAGCAAGTTGTCCATAGTTCAACTTATTAAACGTCAATTGATGTTTAGTTGGTTAGGTTATTTGAACCTAAACATCTATTGATGTATAGAACTAAACATTTGTTTTACCAGTGTGAACAAATGACTTGTGTTCGTGTCAGATACCAGCTCACACACGAATGAAAACTTGTCACTGACATTGGTAGTTTGAGACTTTATAGCAGAGCACACTCGTGATTGTGAGCGAAGCTCACTCTCCTGAGCAAGGGACCCGGGGAGGTTTTGGTCGTGTGTCTGTGAGAAGGAAGCGTAACTACAGTCTTCTCCTCTTAGACTACAGCAAGTACAGCGATAACCCGATATGTTTTCGAAACATCAAGTCATGGACTCTCAGAATAATGCAAGGGCATTGCATTTGACGGAGTTTGAAATAATTATTTTAGTGAATGGATTAAAAGTTCAGCAGTTGGCAACGCCACACTAGCGCCATCTAGCGGCAACCGCTCCGCACCGCTCCACCGCTGTGTACCTCCCGTCTTACCGTCACCACTTTCGTTGTTTACAGTATGAAAGTTAAAAATTCAAGCGCCTGATAGACGAATAGTGCTATTTGAAATTGTTTTATGAGTTGCGGACGTCACCGCATGTTGTCTCAAGGGTCTCAAGTGTCGTCATTGTGTGGAAGTGTGCGAACGCGTAATTTGCGGAGTGGCCGACCGGGTCTCAGGGCTCGGCTCTGCTGGGCTTTTAATAACAAGTTAATAACATTCAAGTTAAATATTTTGCCGTCAGAGAAACAAAGTGTGTGGTCTGCAAGTGTTTTAAGAGTGACAGAAGTCCCCACACAAAGTTTGAAGTGCCTGCATTTTGTAGAAGTAAGAAACGAATGTTCTGTTGTCAATATTTACATCGAGGGGGAGGGGAAGGGGAGTGCTGGGTGGGTGGCTATGTCATGTCCCGAAGTTATAGCTCAAAATGACATAAACTTGTTGTGCATTTGTATAATGAACATGGATTACGGAAATGACAGCCAGTGTCGACTCAACTTACTTTTGGACTTATTGTTTTAGTGAGTAACCTAACCTTATTAGTCAAAAATAATATTGTCTGCAAAGCAGCATCCCATGTCTGTTTTGTACAGTACGCAGGTAAGGATAGTTTCAGTATTGAAAAAGCATACTGCCTAAGTGAAAGGTGCCATCTCAGACATGGTTTCCTGAATTTAATTTAGTTTCCCTTTATATTCCCTAATAGAAAAGAAACTCCCTTTTTAATCCCAAAGTCCAAATCCCTTACAAGTCCCAAATTCCAAATGCCAGATATGTTCCAAAACGGGTCAAAACTGGGACTTGGGATTCTGGCAGGTAAACGCCCAAATCCCTGTAGAATCCGAACTGGAGTCCCATACATGTTTCGGCAGTGGCAACTGATAGGGCCTAGCTTCAAGTTTCTATGCGATGACGCACCTTCCTACATGGTACTCTTCTACAGGGTTCTTCCCGACCATGTGATGACGCCTGACATGTTAAAAATTGTCTAGGAAGCTTCCTTCACCAATTTTGGAACATGCCCTAAAAATGCACGTGAGAGCAAAAAGGGACTTCGGAGGGATTCCAAAAAAGTGGGATTAAAAGGGGATTTTGCAAAATCCCGAATCCTATTTAAGTCCCTCAAAAGGCAAGGGACAATTTTGGAACTAAACTGGGACCGATTTGGGAGTTTCGCTTCTATTAGGGTTTTATAGACCATTTCTCGGTCCCACATTGTGGTAATATTTTTTGACCTATCGTATGCTACGCTCCAACGGTTATTAGTAATAATGTATGCAAAGTAATACTTGGAGGCATATTTTTCTAATGAAAGGGCATTTAGGTATAGTTTGTGGATTATAATATTTTAACTTTTAGACTCAAAATGCTGAAAACAGTAGATGTTACACTATCTGGGCAACTGTGTTGTTATTACATCTTAGTGGCATGATTTCACGTGGAGCTGCCCTGTGTGTTAAACTAAAAATATTTTTGAGTTGTTTTCGATTAGAATTTATACAAGAGAAAGTGGGCGCAATTAATATAATATCTAGTCGTTTTTTACAAATCTGGTAGTATGAGTATGGCTCTACTTTTTGGGTGATTTAGACAAAAAATATAATTTTTTGGTGGAAATAGAAATATTTGCAGTACATCAGCCCAAGTACTACACTGAAGTGTTCTTTTAAGTAGACTCATATGATCAATGAAATGACAGATGCGTTTCACTGTTTATGGGGTGTATCTGTAACATTCCGAACATTCATTTCAGAACGCATTCGCCTTTTTTATTCAATCCACAATTCTAAGCCCCCGTAAGAAATATTCATGGTTATAACATTCTAGCATAAAATTATTAATGAGACACTGTTTTGTGTGAGTCAACTTGGGGACAGTCATAGAAGTAGCAGAATCATGTGTGTGTGTGTGTGTGGGGTTGAGGGGCAGCCAAACTTTGCACTTCTTGATGAAAACGATTTGATGTCTATGACGTTTACCGAAGGGTTCTTCATCGGTTGGGATAGGGCGATGCACCACATCTACCACATCTGCCCCTTCATCCTTTTCAAGGCCAAGAAGTGCCAAATCATGTACAAAGGGCGTTTGAGAGATATTGTGTAGATTCCGTAGGGCGTTCAATGGGCCTGGCTGCTCAATAAGATAGTGACAGCGCCATGCTCATGCTCCTTCATGAGCGCAGAGCGCGCACCCTTCCTGGCCTCCTAGAAGGTGCCCGAAGTGCCCCATTCTGTACAACAACTCGACTTACTACCGTCCAGTCTACTCCAGAAGGATGCCAATCGTTTTGTTTCCCATATGCAATAGTTGGAACGCCCGTCCTGTCCGCGCGCACCTCGCGCGCCCGTTTCCTGGCCTCCTACAAGCTTCCTCAAGTGCCCCATCCTCTACAACAACTTGCTTTCCCGACCACTTATCGACCCCGCTCGGGTGCCAATCGACTGAAATCTTCAATCCACTCATTCTACCACATCCCGCGCACACGCTAGCCTCCTAGAAGGTACCCGAAGTGCCCCATCCTCTACAAAATATTAACTTACTGCCGTCTAGTGTACTTCAGAAGGATGCCAATCGTGTTTTTTTTTTCCTTTTTTTTTCCCATATCCAATAGTTTGAACGCCCGTCCCGTCCGCGCACACCTCGCGCGCCCGTGTCCTGGCCTCCTATAAGCTTCCTCAAGTGCCCCATCCTCTACAACAACTTGCTCTCCCGACCACTAATCGACCCCGCTCGGGTGCCAATCGATTGAAATCTTCAATCCACTCATTCTGCCACATCCCGCGCACACGCTAGCCTCCTAGAAGGTACCCGAAGTGCCCCATCCTCTACAAAATATTGACTTACTACCGTCTAGTGTACTCCAGAAGGATGCCAATCGTGTTTTTTTTTTCCCATATCCAATAGTTTGAACGCCCGTCCCGTCCGCGCGCACCTCGCGCGCCCGTGTCCTGGCCTCCTATAAGCTTCCTCAAGTGCCCCATCCTCTACAAAAACTTGACTTACTACCGTCCAGTGTACTCCATAGGGGTGCCAATCGTTTTGTCTGCCATTTCCAGTAAGTTCAATACCCGGCCCGTCGGTGCGCGCCCCTGTCCTGGCCACCTACAAGCTACCCCAAGTCTCATATCCTCTACAATCACTGCTTGCTTACCACTCCATTCGAGTGCCGATCGACTGGTGTGTGCCCAGTAAACCCATTTTGCCACTTCCCGCCCACACGCTAGCCTCCTAAAAGGCACCACAAGTGCCCCATCCTCTACAACTATATGACTGACTGTATATCTTTTTAAAATTTTAATGTCGCTTCGCTCACCACTTCGTGCGTGCCGCACGTACTCCTAGTACTAATGAATCTGATATCTGGAAAAGACTAAATATTAGAAATTTTTATCTTACTTGAATGATATCAAAAACATACAAACAACTGCTAATATTCAAACAACTACAAACTTGGGTCGGCCTATCAATAAATTGGGATGCCCAACGACAAACTTTTGGATCGTCTTGAGAATACAGTTGTACTTCGACACTTCATTTTGCATTTTTTCAATCTCACAAACGGCATCTTGAATTGAAAAGGGCACAATAGCACTTATTAAACCACCTGATACAGAATATTTTCCAAACCTATGTCTGCATATTACAATCTCCAAATGCAGCTTAAATAACATATACACTGCATACTTTTCACCAATGCATAAAACAAAACTAAACAATTATTACAGCATCAAACTGTAAAATCATCATCATAACCAAATATAAAAACGAAACGTTTTTGTTTCATCGGTGCACATCTCTTTTTCTTTCCACTCTCCTAACCTTTCAAATGACAACATACGAACGTCTGCTAGAACAAATCGAATGATGTATACCAACACATAAACATAGAAACAAAAAAATAGAAAGTCTATTTTAAAACCCTAAAAAACCCTAAAAATGTATTTCAAACGCCACCGTAATTGAACAAATAATTAAAAAGAGTTCCATACTTGATGAAACCTTTGGATAACCAATTACGACAGTTTTTATTTTTTTGTCTTAGGTTGGCAGCAACCTGTTGGACAAACTTTTTCTCTCTACTTCGTGGCTTCGTGAGATAGTATAGTACAGTACAGTACTAGTATAGTTTAGTTTAGTTGTCACTCAGCCAACAAGATCTTACCGACAGGATCTTACCGGCAGGATCTTACCGGCAGGATCTTACCGACAGGATCTTACCGACATGATCTTACCGACATGATCTTACCGACAGGATCTTACCGACAGCATTTTACCGACAGGATCTTACCGACAGGATCTTAACGACAGGATCTTACCGACAGGATCTTAACGACAGGATCTTACCGGCAGGATCTTACCGACAGGATCTTACCGACAGGATCTTACCAACAGGATCTTACCGACAGGATCTTACCGACAGCATCTTACCGACAGCATCTTACCGACAGGATCTTACCGGCAGGATCTTACCAACAGGATCTTACCGACAGCATCTTACCGACAGGATCTTACCGACAGGATTTTACCGACAGGATCTTACCGACAGGATCTAACCGACAGGATCTTACCGACAGCATCTTACCGACAGCATCTTACCGACAGGATCTTGCCGACAGGATCTTACCGACAGGATCTTACCGACAGCATCTTACCGGCAGGATCTTACCGACAGAATCTTACCGACAGCATCTTACCGACAGGATCTTACCGACAAGATCTATCTTTGATGTCAGTCATTGTGACGAACGGACAAAAAAAAATTCGTTCACTGAGTGGCGCTACGCGTCGCAAACGAGCCGACTCGCTGCCGCTCGATGGCTCGTTCGCTCGCTCCGCGAACAAGGTCGCAGGGGGGTACTTAAGGTCCCCGATCAGAAAACAAGGTCCCAGGCGGGTACTTAAGGTCCCCAACGATGCGGACGGGACCACGAGGTCTCTGATCAGTAAACGAGGTCCCCAGCGGGGACTTAAGGTCCCCGACGGAGCGGACGGGACCACGAGGTCCCCGATCAGTGAACGAGGTCCCCGGCGGGTACTTAAGGTCCCCGACGACGCGGAAGAGACCACGAGGTCCCCTATCAGTAAACAAGGACCCAGGCGGGTACTTAAGGTCTCCGACGATGCGGACAGGACCACGAGGTCCCCGATGACGGCTATGTCCCACGCGGGTACTTAAGGTCCCCGACGACGAGGACGGGGCCACGAGGTCCCCGATCAGTGGACAAAGTCCCAGGCGGGTACTTAAGGTCCCCGATCAGTGAACAAGATCCCCAGCGGGGACTTAAGGTCCCCGACGACGAGGACGGGACCACGAGGTCCCCGATCAGTGAACAAGGTCCCAGGCGGGTATTTAAGGTCCCCGACGACGAGGACGGGGCCACGAGGTCCCCGATCAGTGAACAAGGTCCCAGGCGAGTACTTAAGGTCCCCGACGACGAACCACGAGGTCCCCGATCAGTGGACAAAGTCCCAGGCGGGTACTTAAGGTCCCCGATCAGTGAACAAGGTCCCCAGCGGGGACTTAAGGTCCCCGACGACGAGGACCTTAAGTACTCGCCTGGGACTTTGTCCACTGATCGGGGACCTCGTGGTCTCGTCCGCGTCGTCGGGGACCTTAAGTACCCGCCGGGGACCTCGTGGTCCCGTCCGCGTCGTCGGGGACCTTAAGTCCCCGCTGGGGACCTCGTTCACTGATCAGAGACCTCGTGGTCCCGTCCGCATCGTTGGGGACCTTAAGTACCCGCCTGGGACCTTGTTTACTGATCGGGGACCTTAAGTACCCCCCTGGGACCTTGTTCACTGATCGGGTACCTCGTGGTCCTCGCTGTGCCGTCGGTGTGCGTCTGGCGCGGCCTGAGGTCTCATTGAGGGACCTCTCGGCTTGACGCGACTCCTGTCGTCGTGTGGTGGTTTCGGTTTTCAAGGACGGTCCTTGAAAACAGTCATTTTTTGCATTTTTCCAAGGACCCGTCCTTGAAATTGTGTGATCGTCCTTGAAATTGTGTTTTGGTCCTTGAAAATGTGCATTTTTTCCTTGAACTCCAAGGAAGCGTTTTTACCGTGTAGCGAATTAGCTTCCCACATGACCGCTCTAAGCCAATCACAGCTTGCGCCTCCGGTGGCGGGTCTCTCTTCTATACAGGACTCTAGGCTGACCCAGCCACTGTCGCAGACTGCGGGCGCCGAAACGCACAACTAGGGCACTAACAATGTAATCTGCTTGCGAGAAAATTGGCTACAATGCTCACACATTATGTTCTTGCTTCCAGGTGTGACTCCGCAGATTTCCATCGGAGCCACACCAGAGTCGGCCGCGGGTTTCTCGTGGGCTGACCTGGGGTCGGTGCGAGGGGTCGACAACTTGTGTTCTCCTGTGTTACTGTCTTACCATACTCCGAATGTACTCCGTGTACTCCGAGCGTTCTCCGGGTAAAATAAGGTGCGTTCTCCGATGAACTCCGGATGTACTCCGAAGTACTCCGGCTTTAAAACACGTACTCCTACTGTTTTCCAACCGAACTAACTCTGCGAACTCCAGCTGTTCTCCGTGTACTCCGAACTCCGGTGTTTGGTTCGAAGCCGAGTTGTCGACCCCTCGGGTCGGTGCCGGGATTGACGCCCTGGGCTGAGTCTTCCGTCCTCGAGCCGGGACCCTCGACGCCCTGGGCTGAGTCTTCCGTCCTCGAGCCGGGACCGTCACGGGCTGGGCTGTCCGATTCGGCCAGTGTGTCCTCGCCGGTTGTTTTACCAGGTTTGTTAACTGCTAGTATCAGCTTTAACCGGCTTTAACTGATTCAATCTAGTAAAGTACATGAGCAGGTTCTCATAGCGCCTGGTAGGTAGGCAACATCTTGACTCCAGGGCATGCGAGTACTGCGGTGTGGCCTACTCCGAGTCTCGCAGGCGCTGAGCTTCCCTCATTACGCCGGATGAATGTCAGGGCTCCGTAAGTTATCATAACACAAACGAATGTTTGTTACTCAATGTAACAAAACACATGTCAAATTAAAAGTTAAATTTATCGTTGTCATTGTAACATTTTCAGAATTTGCTCAGTTTTCCCCCAACCCTAATTAAATTTCTTTTACTAATAAGTTCCAGTCACATTTTTTCTACCCCGTGCTTATCAGTAATGTACACAATTTTGTTCATGTATATCGGAACTCACAGATGCTGTCAACCTGCTGACTGCGACGTTGCAGTCTATGGACTTCGGGCCAGTGGGGATAGACACAACAAATCTAGAAGTAACGATAGGCAAATTTGCCTTAGCTGTCGACACACTATCAAAATTAGGATAGCATGTTGCATTGTTATATTTTTGTTTCATTATTTTTGTTCGTATAGCCAGCGATTCGACGATAAAATTGCTGAAATCGTGAGGAAGCAGGAGGCTACCATGACCGACTACACTAAGTACTTCCCTGCTCCTCTCTACCAAAAGTACTTAGAAGAGACGAAAGCGGCCAGGGCGAAAAAAAAAGCACAGAACGGGCCTAGACTACAGGCGGATGAAGAGGTTCGCGGTGTGCACCATTAACGAAACATATATATATATATATATATATATATATATATATATATATATATATATATATATATATATAAATATATGTTACGGGCCGAGCCCGGTGGCCGGGCCGACCTAGGTTGGACCGGGTCAAGCCCGGCTGGACCGGAGGTGGTTGGGCCAAGCTGATATGGACCTAGATTGGACCGGGCCAAGCTAGGTGAAATCAACTTGGCCCAAATTTTGTTGGGCCGAGTCCGAATTACAATTGGGTGAGAACAGAAACAACTGCAAATGCATGCGAATGGTACCCAACCCCACCCACCTCTACCCACCCCTACCACTACCCACCCCTACCCACCCCTACCCGCACTCACCCCCACCTACTTCCACCCCTACCCGCACCCACCCCCATTCACACCATTCCCTGTAAGAGAAGTCCCTATTGTTAGATTTAGCTCTATAGAAACCAGCAACCGACCATTTGAGCAGTGCACACTTGGCTGAGACCATGGCTGCGGTCCACTTCGAGCTCGAGGAAGACGCGGAGCTGGAGGCGGAGATGGAGACGAGAAGACTGGTGCCAGACATGAGCCAGTTACCCGACCGCCAGCGATTCGACGATAAAATTGCTGAAATCGTGAGGAAGCAGGAGGCTACCATGACCGACTACACTAAGTACTTCCCTGCTCCTCTCTACCAAAAGTACTAAGAAGAGACGAAAGCGGCCAGGGCCAAAAAAAAAAGCACAGAACGGGCCTAGACTACAGGCGGATGAAGAGGTTCGCGGTGTGCACCATAAACGACGAGGAGCGGCTCATCGACCCACCTCAACCTGGGCAGACCGCGATGAAGTTCTACGTGCGTACTGACGAGCTTTACATCATCGCCGAGGCGCACCTGGCGACGGAGCACAAGGGCCGCAACGTCATCCAGACGATGACAGGCGTGAAGTACGCGAACGTCACCAAGGTCGCCATCCAGACCTTCATTGACCTCTGCCCGACCTGCCCTACAAAGAAACGCGTCGAGAGAAAAGGACTGACTGTGAAGCCGATGATTTTCAGCCAGCTTAACGACCGCATGCAGATTGACCTAGTGGACATGCAGACCATGGCGGACGGAGAGTGGAAGTGGATCTTGGTGTGCCAAGACCACCTCACTAAGTTTATTCACCTCCGTCCCCTGAAAAGCAAGCACGCTGCAGCCGTCGCCGAGCATGTCCTGAGTATCTTCTTGGTGTTCGGCGCCCCCACTGTGCTTCAGAGTGACAACGGCCGTGAGTTTTGCAACGCTATCATCGAGTCCCTGAAGGAGACCTGGCCTGAGCTCACAATCGTCCATGGTTAGGTACGTCGATCGCCCGGTGCGATTCATTGTGAAAAATACTCGTAAGGGTTACGGGAAAATTTTCCATGATAAAAGTCGTAAAATTACAATTTGAAATTGCAAGAATTGCAAGAATTTGAAATTTACAAGCACTCATTATCGACTTTACGAGGATATTTTTCACAGTGTTGAGCACTACATCACTTTTTACTTAATTCCACTTATGATTTATTAGGCACGCCACGTCACTTTCAGAGCCAGGGGAGCGTTGAGCGAGCCAATCAAGACGTTCAGGATATGCTAACTGCGTGGATGATGACATACAACACCAAGCAGTGGTCAAAGGGGCTGCAGTGGGTCGCCTCAAAGAAAAACCGGGCCCTCCACCAGGTAGAAAGTGTGGCGTATGTGGCCGCAACGTTCACCAGCACAGGATGGTGGCTCATGTCGTATTTCATCAGGGCACGGGCTGGTAACCGTATGAGGCGGTCTTCGGCACCCTTATGAAGATAGGATTGACAACTTCGATCCCGAGCACGATGGTTCCGGAGGTGGCCACGGAGGAGGAGCTGCGAGCCTTCTTGGAGAGTATTCAAATCTCTGGCTCCGAGCCTGGGTCAGGCGCAGACTCCGAACCGGAGCAGCAGCAGTCAGCCCGCGAGGTGGTGCCAGCGTTCCTACCGCAGCGCATCGTGCCCTCAAGCAAGAAACCTTACAACTTAAGCTAGTGAGTCGATGATCTGTGCATACCCAGAGTTTTATCAGACCAACCCCATTTCACCTCCACCATGTGTAACTATCACGAGACCGGCCCAAGCTATTTAGGGAACGGCCCGGATAGCTACTAGGGGTGTTGCCCAGTTATGGTCTGGGGGACCTATAGGTAATAAGGGTGATAGGAATGAGGAGTCTGGATTACCTTGATCACACAGCCGGTCTCTCCTAGACTCCCTCAGGCATGCTCGTCACCTGGCAGACGCTCACCGACTGACGAGCAGCTCGCCCTCAGCCGGGCGCGCGGCCTACCCATACTTCTACCGTCAGCTCATTTCACAGGGGCGCTGCCTACAGTGCAACACTGTGCAGGGGCTGCTGCAGGACACCACCCGTGGGCCTTCCCTGCGGACTCCCTCCCCGCGCACGCCTGCTGCTTCCGTAGCCGTCAGCGCCACCAGGGCCCTGTCCATGACCCGCCGGCCTCCTGCCGTGACGCCAGTGTCAGCGCCGCGCTTCCGTGGTTGGGGCGAGCCCAGCACCTCCACGATGGCCTGCACTGACCGCGGGAAAACTGCTCATTCATTGACACATGCCTGGAGTGTGGGCGTCCTGCATATGACGGTGTGTGCAGAGTCTGTCACCAGGGCCAGACTATTGCTAGGCATCAGGCAGCTGCGCGAGAGGGCCTCCTTGCTCAGGCCGCCCGTATGACACGGACATCTGAGCGGCGTCATCCTGGGCCCAACGTCGGGGACACTGTTGCCATTCCGGTAGCAGATTTCACCAGACCTCGGGGTGACCCGAGAAACGTTATGGGCGTGGTGCTGTGGGTCACGGACAACGGGCTGTATGAAGTCGGCAACGAGCATAGGGTCCTGGATCGCCTCCTCAGCCGCAACCAGTTTGCTCTGACCAAGGAGAAATTCGTCCGCATCGAAGATGTTCCTCGGGAGCAAACTTTGACCATTCGCGGCCTGGCCACCACTTCAAGCATCTCGGGAGGACAAGGCTACAAGCGCTGCATGTGCAAAGTTGCCTGCCGCGGACACTGCTCATGCAAGGCTGCCAAACTCCTCTGCAATTCTAAATGCCACCCCGGCATAACCTGTACAAATAAATAATTCTTTTTCTCGCCCAATTGTTATTCGGACTCTATATTCGGAATTCTATAGAGCTAAATCTAACAATAGGGACTTCCCTTACAAGGAATGGTATGAATGGGGGTGGTTGCGGGTAGGGGTGGGGGTAAGTGCGGGTATATATATATATATATATAGTTTCTTTTTTTTTTGGACGACCATGAAGATTTATTTGACTTAACTTCATCTCAATAAAATGATCTCACACTATATTGTTCTACTTACCTACAACGAATCCAACTGTAGGTTACCCTCCTGATAACTTACAGCACAAGTATCAAACTATTTCTTTCAACAAACCTAAAACGCTGTAGCTGCTCTAAAATTTTCTCAAACTTATACACACTATAATCTTATGAACATTTTAATTCATAGCGTACTGAGTTCTGTAAACATGCTCCACTTACGCATATTTTAATACTCGAGTATGAAGAAATTTGTTTATACTCACGTATTAAATGCGTAAGTGGAGCATGTTCACAGAACTCAGTAAGCTATGAATTAAAATGTTCTTAAGATTTTAGTGATTACCTTATTTCTAATAGATTTGCCTCATGTCAGTGTGGGAGCACCCGTGTGGCTTGCAAACAAATGTCTTCATTTTATTACCAAAGTGATGGAGGAAATTGGAAACACACCAAGTTTTATATTTATGGGAAAGTAGTTGTACTTTAACTTCATCACAGGAACCAACATCTGATAATGTTAAGACCAACAAAAAAGAGAATTTAAAGGGGGCAATAGAGGATCACATTTGTATAGTGCAACTGTATCCTACTTTTTGTTTAGTGCCAAGAATTTTTCTTTACTAAGCACTTACTAAATAATATATTGATCGGATGTACTAGGAAATGTAAGAACAAAATTTAACCTTAGGGTAATTAAATTATATTTATTTGGAGATCCAAAGCACATAACGGTTCAGTCAATTGTACATTCACATAAAAAATGTACTATAAATATAAATTAGACCATGACAAAGTCACTCTGGTCAAAAACAAGTTCCACATAACTTTAACATTTTCTAGTAAGGTTATAACTTGACACCTAACTGACGACTAAATACTGAAATTACATAAACAAATAAAAATGTTGCACACTGGAATCAAACTTAGACACCAGGCAATGAACTGAATGACAAAAGGTCGAGGGGGAAAAAACTTCTGATTTTGTAGTACACCACTAACTCAATCTAGTTCAATCCAATTCAAACTAATTCAATCTAATTCAGATCTAATTCACAACTGATTCAAACTAATTCCGATCTAATTCAGCTAATTCACAACTAATTCAAACTAATTTAACGATAATTCACAAAGTCTGTACACCTAATTCAGGAGTTGTTTCCCCCTCGGAAAAGGTTACAGTCAAATGCCCTAATTTCGGACTTGTGCCCTAATTTCGGACAGTTTGCAGAGAAGTGCTCATTTCAACCTATCTCGGTCACCTTTTGAGATATTTGAAATCCGAAGACGGCATCGTACAGTTTGCAGTATAGAGTACCATATTTCGTCAAGTCGGTTGAAGTACCTTTAAAATTTTACAGCACACAGGAATTTAAAGTTAAAAAAAGCATATAGAACAAAATTGCTGATTTGAAATAAGCTCCCCCAAAAACATGGGCTCATGTAGGTGTGAGCTGCCCTAAGGGTGGTCCTTTCTCGAATGAATGTTTGGTATTTTTGCTACAGAACTACGTAAATTTTTATTTTTTAAGTCAAACTGTTTTTTGGTACGGAACGATTTTCGAAGGTGCTACAATTTCGGACAGTCCTATTCTGTGGCAAAGAATTACATTTGTTTCCATGTTTGTGCCAAATGACTTATGTTTTCGCCACCAGGAAGAAGCGAAATTGTACTTTTGACTATCACCTTTACAACGCCGTTTCCGGATTTGAGATACCTCAAATAACGGCTAAGATAGGAGGAATTTAGCACTCCTCTGAATTTTGTCCGAAGTTACAGCACAATTGTCCAGAGTTAAAGGCGTTCACAAAACCATCCCATTTTTCTGTCCAGTTTTCATCTCTCAGGGTTGAGTCAAAAAATCGGTTTGGATGTTATTCAACGAATCGTGACCTAGGCTATCCTAAGTGAAAAGTAAACCTGTTCGGTTAGGCCAAAAAACATGCTTGTGTCCGAAATTAGAGCACGTGTCCGAAATTAGAGCACTTTCGTTCCTAATTTCGGACACTCTTCCGATGGTTGCTGTAGCTTCCTATCTGTTGATAGAATTTCAAAATGGGTATCATCCGACGTGTCTCGAGCCACAGTATTTCCAATCGCAACAGATTTTTCATATTTTATCATGCCTACACGTAAGAAAGGAAAAACCGCTAAATTCGTCCGAAATTAGGGCACTTGACTGTAGGATTAAATAATAGAACAACATAACAAACAAAAATCAATGCAAATGGCGGTTCATGTACCAATTTGCATGGTCAGCAAGTTCTGCTTGGACAGGATCTGCATCTGCAAAGAATGCACCAACATCCTCATCCTCAGGGGGCACAACATAGTCCGGTTCAAGAGGATCTTGGAAACCAACATGGTGAAGTGGAACTGCAAGCCTGCAGCGTGTAAGGATGTTGTGCAAAACCACACAGGCGTTGATAATCCTACCAGACTTTTGAGGGCGGTAGGGGAGCGCATTGTCATTGGAAATGCACCGCCACACAGTGGGACAGAATCCCGAAAACAGTGACAAAAATCAAATTTTTGAACAGTGCAACAGAGCGATTTCGACATCACAGTCGGATAGACCAATGTCTGAACTATCAGAAACCAGTCTCCAATTTTTTTTTGTGATGGTCGCCCTTCCCTAGGGAAGCTCCGGAAGTTGCCGCTTGGAGCGCCCACGTCAGCGCGCCTTTTCTGTTCCGATTTCAAACAATTTCTGTGAGCCTCCGGGCGAGGTTATTTGGTGCATGTGCGCATAAATTGAAAGATTGGACCCTGCTCTACATATTCCTTGCACTTAGACCCCCCTCTTTCACTTCCAAGCACCGTAAAATAGTGTACTTCCATAACCTTGTCACTCATCTCAGTCAAATCGTTTTTTTGGGGCTACAGTTCGATTCCTGTGGTTTCATGCGGTCTTCCTGGTACTAAACTGTAGGGGACGACCTACTCTATGATACCCAATCGACCCCTTTTGCGTAAACATGCGAACAGGCCGCTGGCGGCGCTAACAATTTACCCAGGCGGGTGCGGCGGGCCGGCCAGCTCTCGTCATGGTGGCCCCTTTTTACCTGGATCCGCACCTTTCACCTCACAATTATTTACTTCAAAAACAGAAAGCGCAAATCCGATAACTATAGTATTCCGCAAAAGACAAGAAAGTAACCGTAAATCTGCAAAAAACAAAAGGCTGTTCTTTTGTCTTTTGATACAATTAGCAGACTTTAGCAATTTTTTATATCAAATCTAGCCATTGCATATCAAAACGGACTTCAGATATGAAAAGAGGGCCAATTTTTGGTTCTAAGGCCAGAAATTGAGAATTTTATCTTGAAATTTTAAATTTTACCCCCCTTTTTGACCTGGATCCGCACCTGTCACCTCAAAATTGACTTCAAAATCGGAAAGCGCATGTTCGTAAACCCTTAAGATAGTAATAGCATTATAATCCAATAGAAAGATCTATTGAAAATTATTTTTGTCACTTTTTTCGGGATCCTGTCCCACTGTGCGCCACCGAGCCTTGAGCACCCCAATACACCTTTCCACCACCAGTAGTATAACTGGTACTGGGTAGCGGTTATCTACCTTCCAGGGGCAGCCTTTTCTGCCAGGGGCAGTATATTTTTTCACTGACACTGGCTGACACTGGCTACCGGTTTTTACTCTCCAGGTTGCCTACCTCCTGGGGGTTACCTAAAATGGCGTGTGTGCAGTATTTTTGCGTATCAATCAGGCGCTTTTTTTTAAAAAAAAAAAAGGATTCAGGAATTTCAATTCAATAACTTCAACCCAAAACCGTATTTCTTCAAAATTTTATTGATTATTTAAATTGATTTTTTAAAACCATTTTCTTTTCTTACAACATATTTGTGCTTTTTTTTCTATTTTTGGAGAACCTGTTTTTCAAACTTCAACCTAAACACCGTATTTTTTTAAAAAAAATATTGATTTTCTAAATTGATTTTTTTAAATCAACATATTTGTGCCTTTTTTTCTTTTTTTTTAGGAGAACCTGTTTTTTTTTTCTTTCAAAGTATAACTGACACTATGTCCCGGTTATTTCAGCATTTTTTTTAAAATCACAGAATGACTGACACTGGCTACCGGTTTTATCTACGTTCCAGGGGCAACATGAGGTCAGCCTGACACTGGCTACCGGTATCTACCTTCCAGGGGGCAAGCTATTTAAAAATCTGGTCTCCTTTCCTTTTGGGTTGATACTAGCAGTCGATTTTAATTAGTGTCAAATCAACCTACTTATCATCACTTCTCCCATTTTTTTCCCGTTTTGAATATCAGTGTCGGAAATCGATATCGAACATCGATGAGGAAAATAAAACATCTTTCAGAGGTATTTTTACTAGCTATGAGATTTATTAAATACAATGATTATATTTTATAATTTGATTACATATTTCAAACCGCATATTGAATTTATTGATTATTGGTTTGATGACAAGTAACACTTCAAACGATTTGTTCGTCTTCTTGTATGTGTGGTGGAGGTTTGTCCCTGTGATTGGTTTCCTCCTGTCTGTCTTCTTGTATACCGTATATTGAATGTATTGATTATTCGTTCGATTACATGTCACAATTCAAACGATTTGTTCGTCTTCTTGTATCAGTGGTCGTGGTGTGTCCCTTAGTTTCTTCCTGTCTGTCTTCTTGTATCTGTGGTGGAGGTGTGTTCCACTAGTCCCTGTGATTAGTTTTCTCCCGTCTGTCCATCTGCTGTGTTTGGAGTTGTGTGGTGGAGTGGAGTGTGTATGTAGACTGTGCCGTCTGCCTCAGCGCTGGCGACTTTTATGAAGTCGCCAACACTGGACCTACCGGCCTCGGCGGCTCGGCCGCCTTGTCCGGTCTCGCTGGCTCTGTCATTCTCCTTCCTTGCTGCTTGCGATTGGTACCCCACCCCCCTGACAGAGCTCCCTTCCATGCCTCGTTCCCCCCGTTTTCTTTGTGATCTTGTAATGAGGGCGCTAGTGAGTCATACCGTCTGCCTTGCATTTCCCCTCGTGCGGTCTTCAGCCGCCGGGCCGTGTTCCCCACTTTCCCTGTCTCCCCCACTCGCCTTGCCGTGTAGAGACCCCCTCCGTAGGTCCACGAGCCTTGCCTTCCCCCTTTCCCCTCCCCGCCTCCCCGCAGAGGCCCTCATCTGACGAGCGCACAGCATAGTGTTCGCCCTGCATTTCCCCTCTCGCGGTCCTCGTCCGCCGGGACGAGTTCTGCTCTATGCCCCGTTCCCCTCTCGTCTTCAACTTGATTGGCGCTGCACTTGGTCATTCCCTACCCCTTCCATAAGCCGTTCACTTCTCCTCTCCTCTCAGGCTCCTGGCGTTGACCCCCACCTCTGCGTGGCCCCCTCTTCTTCTACTCGCTTGATGATGCACGTGGGCATTCCCTATCTCCCCCTTGTCTCCCCATCCTCCTTTCACGTCACCGCAGGCGCGGCCGCGGGCGTCGTAGGCCTTATCTCATCCGTTTCGCCTGCTCCTCCGTCTTCTGCGTTTGTATTTGTCTCTGACGATGAATCAATATTGGACTGACTTGACTGATGAACATATGTGGTTTCATTTCGGCGCGAAGTTTGACAGAAGAAATCAAAACAACTAAAGATAAAAGATAATATTGCAAATAATAAAAATATAAACATTTCAGTTTGGAAGCTGTCTTGTGCATCTTTTGTATCATATGAATTTTTCATTTTTCTTTCCCAAAGTGTGAGCCTATAGCTCCGTCGCCTTGCGGTGCTAGCGCGTGTCTGGGCTTGCTAGTGATCCCACTCGGTTTGTATACTGTAACTGGAGTCCTTCCTTCTCGGGGCCCTGACCTTGTGTCGCAGCCGCAGAGCTAGGTCGGGTCTTCAACGTGTTTCTGAATTTGTACTAGATTTTAGGTCTCCCACTCGTCGCCGCCCCGCCCCGCGCCGCCACCCCGCCGCCCCGCCGCCCCGCCCCGCGCCGCCGCCCCGCGCCGCCGCCCCGCGCTGCAGCCCCGCGCTGCAGCCCCGCGCCGCCGCCCCGCGCCGCCCCGGCCCGGCCCGGCCCGGCCCCCGGTCCGACGCATCGTCCCGCCGTGCCCTACGCGGCCCCACCCCGTTCCCCCGGCCCGGCTCGTCAAGGACATGACACATGACTCGTAGGCGCTAGTATCGCGTACCGTCTCCGCTGGACTGTGTTCGTCCGAGCTCCGAGTGAGGGCGTGGGCTGTTCTATTCGCGTCATGTGTGCACCTTAATGCGTGTTCCTCTCTTTGGACATGCGTGCACGGATTTTTTTAGGGGAGGGGGGGGGGATCGGGAACTAAATAATATCACCATACATTGGTTTTGTGTTTTATTATTATTTTTTACATATTCTCTTGTTACAACATGTTTGTGCTTTTTTTGGTAGTACATCGTCACAAAGTTTTACATTTTTGGCATATCGTTGGAACATTTTGTTGACCATTTCGTCATTTTGATTACAATCAGTTGTAAAATAAGATAAAAATTCTTGCATGGAGAAACCATGCGCCTTAAACAAGAGGTACATGGTACAATATTGTCCACAAACGGCTGAATCAATTGATTGTAAATCTATAGTGTTTTTCTTCCAGAGCGAACACACTGTAAAAAATCCAGATCGTAGTACGGAACCAACTACGGTGTCCCGTATCTTCGTTTTAGAAACTGACTACGGAGCGCAGAGTACGGCTCCACCGTACCTCATTTTCGGTGGGCAGAGGTCATAAGTACGGGTCTTCCGTACCCCATTTTTTGAGTACGGTGATGCCGTACTTGGCAGTCCGTAACGGGGATTCGAAAATTTCTAGTACGGTGCGTGCCGTAGTAGGGAGGTACCACTCTACGGTGGACACCGTTAAAGGAATTAACGGTGATTTCCGTAGTTTTCACCGTCATTTTTTTTTACAGTGCATTGACGATCCATGAACTGCCTTATTTTTGGTACATATGGCCCCAGTCCATAAGAGCAAAAGTGTTCACCTCGTCCGTAACACCCCAAATAGATCGCTTGCCAGTGAGCACCCGGCCTTTTGATTGGATCCGTATTCACTATGATGAGTGCAGGTTTCTGTTGAATGGTGCGTGGCAAAGTGTCAGACGCAAACACCCCCGCAAAGTACGGTGCGGCGTGGGGATCTTTTAGAAGGACCGCCTCCAATGTGTACCCATCCATTTTTTTTTCAAACACCGTAGTCAACGACCACGTTTCGATTCTTATCGATTTCTATAAGGTTATAGAATTCCGAGAAAACGATACAGTTTACTGCTGTTGTTAATGGTTTTGCAAATTTTACTTCCATTCGCACAATGCCTTGGCGCTGCAAGTTCCAATGGCTTTCGTTTGCCGACAAGTCTTGGGAAATATCAAATGCGTACAATGTATACCCCCGAGGATATTCTGCATACGTTATATCGTTCCCTTCATCCTTCCAATGTATACCGGTGCCACTGAATAGCGTGTTATATGCGTCAATATGCAAATTGCGTTCAAAGTCTGGTGTAAGGGGCTGTGCTGGGATTTGTTGTGTGTCAACAAACAAGCTTAAATAATTTAGATTAAAATGTTGAAAATTGTAAGGATTGCTTTGGTAATGTCCGTTGAAGGCTTGATTGGTAACAAATCCAATGATTATTCTTTTTGGAATTTGTCCGAGGTGCAAATTTGAAATGGTTTTGTCTTGAAGTCCTGCAGGAATGGTTATGGTTTTCAAATCAACTCTGGTCAGAGGGTATTTTGCGGGTGCTTTCTCTAATGCCGCTGCGTGACCAAGTAGCACCGTGGGTGATATTCGTACTTTTCGCACGAGGAGAGTAGCATCCAGAATGAGCAGCTTTTCGTTTTGAAATGTTGACATGAGCACGAAGGGATCACGTTGCCGAGTGAGTTTTATTCGCAATTCCACGTTATTTAAAAGAAATCGATCTTGATTGAAGAAATCACTATGAATTGGTCCCATAACCTCAAACATCTTACTGTTTTTGGTTAGTTCATGGCGTCCCAGCTGAAAATTCCGGTCGGAATATTTCCGACCGTATTTCTTTCGGCCGGAGATTTTCCGGCCGTAACTATTCCGGCCGTAAATTGGAACACTTTCCGGCCGTAGTTTCTGACGCCGGCCGGAAGAGGTTTCGGCCGGAGGGTGTTCTGGCCGGACTTTGTGAAAAGTCCTCTGGGCACCACCTGAGCGGTGTCCAACAGGCGTCTGAAGAGCATGTCCCCCGTGTAAAGTTTGTGCGCTGAGCACGATAGTGATGTTTAAAATGCCCTATCTAGAGCCGTTCTCTTAGTAGCCCTATGGTCAAAAAAGGAAATATTTTTTTATCTCATGCATAAGTACAGTTTCCTGTCAACATGTGACACACGAAGCGATTTTCCCCTGTGACTCTTAGTTTAGGTGCTACAAGTCACTTACAGTTGGCCGAAAAACGTACGGCCGGAAAAAAAGGCTCCGGCCGTTAACCGTATCGATTCCGACCGTAAACCGGAACCCCTCCGACCGGAAAAGGCTTGACTACGGTCGGAAACTCTGACTCCGACCGGAACAACGGGGATACGGTCGGAAATCGCGACAGATTCCGGCCGGAGTGCCAAATTACGGCCGGAAAGATGGAATACGGTCGGACATCGTATACATTTACAGCCGGAGAGCCACTTTCCGGCCGGAAACCTGGCCGGAATTTTCACCTGGGGTGCTTTCAGTCCCTCATTGTTTTGTGGTTTTACTTCATCCATGTATCCTGCTGTGTCTTTGTACCACATTCGCATCGACATGTGTGAGTTTTTAGCTGGCGCGTCGTAGGCAAGGAGTGATTCAATGTAACTTCTGTACGGATAAGTCATCGCAGACTGTGAAATCACTTTCTGATTCAATGAAACGTCCACTTGACTCCAAAGCGAATGTAATAGATAGTTTATAGGCGTGGCTTCATTTTTGTCATCCGCCGTAAAATCCAAGTCCTGTGAATCCACAATTTTTCCTCTGACTTGAAGCAATGTGTGTGCTGGGTCAATATACTCATTCCCTGTACCTGGTACACAAAATTCTACGGTGTTTGACTGATCAATACTTGTGATAGGTTTGTAGGGTATCCATTGTCCACCCTCTAATACTGTTTGTGTCGGTGGTATCGCCCATAAAGCAAGTTCTGTTCGAAGGGCCTCAACAGAGGCATTGTGTAAAAATGACATTTTAAAAAAATGTGTCCTGGGTCTGGCTTTGACCTCTTTTGTGTCTTTCCTGTGCGAGGTTCGCGCAAAGACTGAAAATATACCTCGGTTTTCCTTCGCTTTATACCATTTCCACTCATCCTACTAACTAGATTTCGGCCTGCTTCTGAAAGGTGCTGTTTTAAACTGGTATTCAGTGGTACATCCCCAGACGCGGCGTCTGCTAGTATGTGGCTTCCAGCTCGAAGAGCCTCGCGCCCTACCACACTGGCACCTTGTTTCAAGAATGGAAAAATACTGCGAAACAGTCCCCCTAGCAGACTCCCGATCCCTGCTCCCTTCTGTGTGGATGACCCCGCAAAGTAACCCATACCAGACCCTGTTTGGGCCTGTTGAACGTAATATTCTTCAATGTGGGACATGCTTCTGTTAACCGCACCGTCTAAAGTGACACAAAAGCGTTGAAGTTCCGTGATCAAATGGTGTGAATTTCCCAGTGTGCGTTCTTATATTTATTTCTAAGGTGTCAAACGATTTTGTCTTCAGTTTAAAGTAGATTGGTGGGTCACATCGATAAGTAGTCATTCCCCCATATGTTTTTCGCGTTTCGACTGGAATAGTTCGTAGCAGCGGAGCTCGTGTGTGTCCCACAATTTGGTCTTCAATTATGTCCAAATACACAAACAGCTGCGGTGCTACTCCCAAACTTGTGTCAACTGGGTAAGTTCCTAAAAGTTCTGTGTTTGTTGAATAAGGGCCTGAGTGGAGCAACCCAAGTTGATTGGCCAGGAGTGGCGAAAATGTGTATTTGGCATCTGGTGTACTTTTAAAGGGATGAAACAAAATGTAGCCTTCTGCTGTCAGTTCTACGACGCTAGATCTTCCGCGTCCGTCTGGTAGTTCCTCGATGGGTGTTAACGTTTCGTGCAAGGCAAACAACAAGTTTTCTTTCGTGATGTAGTGTCCGGGTCTCACCAGAAATGATTTTTCTTCGCCGTTTGCGAAACAAATTCTTATTGCGTTTTCACCCTCTGAAACTTGTTCGATTGTGTTTGGATAGTTAAGTTCCATGAGGGCCACTTCCCAGTTAGCGCGCAGTTCAACTCGCTCTGAGAGTTGAATTTTAAAGTTTGAGGTTTTATTTTCGGGGTAAACTTGTGGGCTTGAATTACTAGGAAGCACCATATAAAAATCCATCATGTTGTTGTGAGATCTTTTGCCAGTATCCATGAGCGAGAGGACTCCGGGTAACCTCTCCAGTGGACAAAAACTTCTTTTCTGGGACCTTTCCCTCGTGTTTTGACTATATATGCAATTTTAAACATCTCCGGCTTTTTCACAGGACTTAGTTCCCAGGAGTAAAATGTTCCCTCGAGTTCTTCATTATTGTCTAAATCAGCTATTCGATAAACGGGTTGTGCATGTGGGATCACCCTTGTTATTTTGAAAATTTCCTCTGACCAATTCCATGTGCACCCTTTCTCGAAACGCTTTTTTTCTCTCGAGATTCGCACATAGTCCCCCACTTTTAATTTTGGAGAAACCTGCTTTCTATTTAATTTTTTCCCATAAAGATTATGATACACTTCAAGCACCCGTTTAGGGTCGCTTGCTTGTGTTGGAGTCATTTTCAAAGCACTGTGCCTTTTGTTGTTGTAAGCATGTGTTACATCATCTAAAACCCCGTTCGTGTATTCGTAACTTTCTCTGTGAGTGAACACTTTCTGCATCCACATTCTTAAGGTTCCGATAAATCTTTCTACAACGGAACACTTCGTGTCCGGGTTGTTTGTGTGTGCATAGTCTATACCGTGCTCCTGTAAAAATTGTTTCAGTGTCTTGTTTTTTAATTCTCCTCCTTTGTCTGTTATTAATCGAGTTGGCCTCCTTGTCGTATTCTTAAAAAGAGTTTCAAATGCGTGCTTAATTGTCAATGCTTGTTTGTTTAGTACCGGTACGGTCCAAGCAAATCGAGAAAATACGTCAATGACACAGAGAATAAATTTAGTCTTCTGATTGTCGTCCTTCAACGCACTAAAATCCGCCAAGTCTGCCTGCCAACAATCATCAATATTGTCAGCATATGTAACATTTCGTGGAAACGTGCGCCTTGCCCGTTTATGAAGTGTGTAAGCGTCCTGTCCTTGGAGGTATTCAACAATTTGGTTCCTATGTGAGTTTGAAGCATTTTTGAGTCGTTCTACATTACTAAATCCCGCTGGGTGACGCGTGTTTTTAAAAATGCTGTCAATCCCATCGTTTCCAGTTAGTGTTTCTGATCCGTTTTGATTGTGTATTGTTTTGCTTGTGCTTATGGATGGCTGTTTTGTCTGTGTAGCTGGCATGGTGCGGTACAAGACCTGATCCACCTTGGGACTGTAACACTTCCTTATATTTTTTGTTTCCTATAATTTCGAGGGGTGTGCCGAGTGATTTAAGTACGGTTGCAAACGTTTCCCACTTGTTTATTTTTGGTGAATCTCGGGTACGTACGGCATCAGAAACTAGATCTATGATGCTCGGCAACGTCTGATTTCCAACTAAAGTCCTTCCATTTTCATCCCAGCTTATAAACTTTTTGGCTTCTTGTGTAGACAAATGATCTAACAAATAAGCGGCGGATTCTTGAAATTTTCTAGGTGTAATAGATAACAATTTCTGCTTCAATGTGGTTTCGTGATTGGAGCTTCCCAAGTCTGGCACATACAATTCTATTGGTTTTTTTCTTTCATTTACAAAATACAAGTACTTTTGAAGAGCCTGTTCATACAACTTCCACTTTTCTCTGTCTTCTGCTTTTTGTTTTAAAATATGTTGCATTTCTCTGTCTAAGTCATTCATGACCACTTCAGGTGTGCGTTCTACTGGATTTTTTTCCTGTAATTTTGCTACAGTTTCATGGGGGACAAGCACTAATTTTTTACAGTGCTCCATGCCGATTTATTTGCCAAAAATAAGGTTTCCAATTACGGGAGCTAGAGCGCTCAAAAGTAATGGCAAAAATGCACCACCTTCTTGGGTTAGAGCCTTCTTTTTCTTTATCCAAGATTCTCCGCGTTTTGCAAGCTTTTTGAGAACAGTTTTATGTTTCTTAAGTTTTTGTATCTGTGTTGGTGTTAACGGTACGTTTCCACATAAAGTATTTTCACAAAGCTCACAAATTGAATACACAAGAGCCTTATCAGCCTCCTTTAATATGGCTTTTCGCACGGAAGGTCTTGCACGCTGAAGTACGCGAAGTAAATCTTTGTGTTCTTGTCTTTTGGACAGAGCCATTTTCTTCCCTAAAGAGTGTAGTGGCGTCTTTGACGCATTGTTCAACAATGCCTACTTTTGGAAAATGAGTGACTTTTTATACTTTCCATTTGGAATGTATACGACTGTGTTTTCACCAGGGAAAATGTGTGTTCTCAAGCGAAGGTGGTCTTGTTGTCTCACGTGGAAATCAAATAATATGTATGAGTGCCCTTCTTGTGTAGCGTCTAAATATGCTTCTAGCATTCCTCTCCAATTCGCTGGGTCCACCTGCAGTGCAAGGGTTCTGATTTGTTGAATATCACGTGGAGATTTTAACAGAATCACATAATGCGCCTGCAAACTTATTTGTCTGAAGTTCGGTGGAAACAAGGCTTGAGTTAAAAACCAGAAACTCAAATTTCGATGGTGAGACCCCTTTATCGCAATTTTCAGGAATTCAGGGTTTTTAATCTGGTCCAAAAAATCGTCAACGATGACCAATTTAGGTTTTTCCCCTGACGGGAAGTGATCCATTGATGGTGCTCCCTCTATAAATTCTACTCCATGTTTCTGTGCAAGTTCGTCATAAGCACCTTGATACTCACTATAATACCACACAACTTTTACAAAGGAAACATTAAACATGTTGTATCGATTTTCTACGACTCTTTTAACCAAATGTGTCTTTCCCCCACCACTGGGTGCACAAACTAAAACATTGGAGGGGTGTGAAAAACGCAAATCCATGTTGTTTGCACAGTTTGCACATAAGAAATGATCGACATGCCTATTTTCCACTAGTATATATACAAAAGTGTTTATATTATTATTTTGATTTGAGCGTGTACAAAAATTATCATTATATTTTCGTTTCTACGTCTGTGTTTGAACTTCGCAAGCATTTTTATATGCTTACTAAAAATAACTTGAAAAAATTGTTGTTTTTTTTGTTCTCTTATTCAACATCAGTATACAAAACGGAAAAAAATAGAAACCTGATAAAAAGGATGACAGAAAATAAAATTGACTACCGGTGTCAGCTGGCCCTAAAGGAAGACAGACCAGATTTTAAAATAGCTTGTCCCCCAAGACGGTAGATGAAACCGGGACTCAGTGTCAGTAATACTGCGAAATAATACGTTGCCCCTGGAAGGCAGATATAACCGGTAGCCAGTGTCAGCCGGTGTCAGACTACATGGCCCTGAGCATTGCTTACCGCCGGAAGTAACATGCCGTGAGCCAGTGTCAGATTGCAGGCCCCAGAGAATATCTGCTTACCGCCGGAAGGTAGATAACGGGAGCGAGTGTCAGGCTGCACCGTGTAAAAGTATGCTGCCCCTGGAAGGTAGATAACCGCTACCCAGTACCAGTTACACTACTACCACCATCCTGACTCTTGTGTGAAGTATGTTGTAAAAAAAAAAACAAACTCTGGTGCACCTCTGGCAGGACGCCGTACAGGTGTCATCAGCCACGGAAGGCGGGGATAGCCTTGATCACCTGAAGGAGGGAGAAAAAAAAGCAATGAAATATAGTTTTGTTGCGTAACCGCAACATGTTCATAAGAGTCTAAAATACAAACCTAACAGCCATCAGTGGTCCTCCCGAAATGCAGCCTCCATGACATCTCTCAATGCAGAGTTATTGTACACATGTGAATCATGGGATGAGCCAGGGAACCTAGCATTAACATTGAGAATGTTTAAATCAGTATCACAGACCTAAAACAATAAAATAGTCATTTCAGCACAATTGATTTGATGCACAGAACATAATAAGTAGGTAACAAAACAAACAAAGCTTACTATCATCACATCGAGAGATGTAGACCCTTTCCTAGAAAAGTAATGAGCATTGGGTCTTGGAGGTGGTGTTATTCGGATGATAGTTCCATCTATAAGACCAATGACACCAGGAAGGCCCATACGTGCATTTCTGAGGAAAGGCAAATCTGATTTGTAAAAAACAGTTGAAATTTTGTGGTAATTTAACATTACAGCACATTTGCTTTGCTTACCTATCAATCAGCATGAGACGCTCGGCATGTGTCAACGGAAAGCGTACAAATCTGGTGAGCACAAGTGGATGGTTCAGAGCGTTGGTGATTTCCCCGATGCAATAGCTCACACTAGCCTGAGACATTGGATGGTGCATGGCAGTGCCATTGTGCTCCTGATACGTTCCCGTGGCATAGAAGGAGAGCGCACAAAGAAACTAGCAATAACCAAGGAGAAAACAGATTTGTTAAAAAATAAAAAAAAACACACACACAAGACCACCACAAGATACTGAGCAACACGACAAGGGAATTAAACATGTGGCTGCACAAATACTTACTCTCATGTATGGAGGAATAGCCACAGGGGCGGATCTAGCTTACAGCTGAGGAGGGGGCAAAACGTGCAGGTTGCCTACTTTCAGGGGACCCTCAACAAATCGACTGAAAATGTAATGCTTTAGAAATTAGTGCTCCCAATGGAACTGAAACTTTTTAAACTGGTTTTTAAGGATCAGTGCGTACCGTGAAGACCTAAATCCATAAGCTGAATTGCAGAAAGAGGTAGTTCCGAGCGAAGCGAGAAAATGTTTTGATTTTATGTCGTGGTAGGTGTCAAGATAGAGCAGGTCCTGTAGGAATCTTTCAAAAACTGCACGCTAAAGTGGGTCGAGCCGGACTGAAAAAGTGTACCGAACGGGCTAAACCTCTGCATTATTAGCAAAACATTGCGAGCGGAGCGAGCGAAAAAAAATTGACTTATTTAGGAAACGCAAGCAGAAGCCAGGATTTTAAAGTATGTGCAGATTAGAACAACGTGACTTTAAGAGTAAGAGTCAAAGAGCGCAGCGTGCTTACCCGACTCGTAACGCTGCACGGTCGCAAAGAGACTCGGCTGGATCTGAGGAGATATTCACTTCTGTAATAAACTGTTCCCACTAATTCGAGAATTTCACCCTAATACGCGTAATATTGTCACAATGCAGCGAAATCTGCATTTAAACGGCGCAACTTTAACTTGAGGCGTAATATCTACGTAGTACTGAGATCGATTTTGTAGAAGATTTTCGTGAGGCGCATCCCTCGGATGGATCGGGTGGGGTGGCTTTGGATTTACCGTCTACCACCATCTGCCTCCCTCTCCCATTCTTTCCCTTCCTCTTTTTCTCTAATTTTCTCTTTTCTCCCTTCCTTTTGCTCTTTGCTCCCTCCTTTCCCCTCTCTTTTTCCTCTTTCCCCCTCTTTTTTGGGGGCACCTGAGCCCCCCGGGGCACTTGTCCCTTTGCCCCAAATCCGCCCCTGAATAGCTAAGGGTGACCGGCGATGAGGAACAAAAGGGGTTATAACCTCCAAAAGTCCGAGGAATATGTCCTGAGGCATACGGTAAAGCTCGACGAAAGCTTCAATGGATATGTCGAGGGGGTCGTGGGCGTCACGTAACTGAAATCGAATGTACACCTGGTACTAGAGAGACTCAGAGGGAGAGAGGCGTCAACTCGCGGCGCGGCGAGAAGCGCCGTGATTGGATAGTCCCAGCGTGAGCTCTGGGCAAGGCTCTGATTGGCGGACGCAGTCACGTGGGATCTGCGCTTGTAGAGGTGGTGGGGGTAATGAGTCGCAGTCCGCTGCTGCACACGCTCTAGGAAACCATGTGATCGTAGAAAGCAGGCACAGGTGATTTGTAGAGGGAATTTGTTCGTCGTAATTGTTTGTTGAGTCATCCGTAGTCGTGTGCGTTTTTATTAAAATGACAAGTTTGATTGCCACTGTGAAAAATATCTTTGTAGATTTACGATAAATTTTGTAAATCGTAATTTACGAAATATGTTGTAAATTTACGACGGACCTTTTTTGCTCGTGAATGAATTTCAAACCGATATGTAGTGCTTGTAATTTTACGATTTGCAATTGTAATTTTACAACTGAACTTCGTGGAAAATTTTCCCGTAAACTTACGACTATTTTTCACAGTGGCTAACGGCTTTGAGGTAAGGACTGAAAAATGTTTTTGACGGGCCATCGCGATGAATTGCCCGAAAGTCCAACTGTTAAGTTTCTATTCATTTCCAGGCTGCTTCATGGCTCCTAGATGTTGTGCGCCACTTTGCTCCAATTCTCATAAAAGTGGCCATTCTCTCATTACTTTTCCTAAAGATCTCACCAGGAGGCAATTCGGCACCTTAAACTAAAACACACGCAGTCCATTCGGCCGTTTCAAAACTCACGCAGTCGGCCGGCGCGTTTCAAAACTCACGCAGTTCCTGATTCCCGTTGAAAACCCACGCAGTTCGTTACCGGCCGCGGCGCTGCGGATCAGTCGGGCGACGCGTCGAAACCCGCCAGTGTGCACGGAGCGCGCGGTGAATCGGAACTACGTGTCTTTTCGACGTAGCGGACAACTGCGTAAGTTTTGAAACGCGCCGGCCGACTGCGTGAGTTTTGAAACGGCCGGATGGACTGCGTGTGTTTTAGTTTAAGGTGCCGAATTGTGGATCAAAGCAATTGGGCGAGAAAACTGGACACCAAAATCTCATGAGAGGATATGCGAGGTACCCAGACAAATACTTTCTGTCACTGCATAGCACTTAAAAAATTCAAATTGTAAATTCCATTTATATTTTGTTTGTTTTGTCACAGATACACTTCAAGCCTACTGATTGGATTGATCGCACAAGTTCTCATAAGCTGCTCAAATCATCTGCTGTTCCGAGTCTTCTGTGTAGAAATGAAACGTGCCTTTCTCAGTCTGAGGTTGTATTTCCTTCTCCTGGCATAATACTAATCACACCGTCAAATCATGCACACCATCACAGCTCATCTTGTGCAGTTGCCATATCAGAAAGTCTGAAAGAAGCTCATGATGAAGTACCACCACCATCAACAACAGTCTCCAGTAGGTGTTTGAAACTTATGCAAGCAAATGCAAATCTGCAATCAAAAATATCTGTGTTGAGCAGGGAAGTAAAGGAGAAAGGAAGAGAAATTATGAAATGTGACAAAAAAATTCTTGGACTGAGTCAGGCAGCAAATAGGAGAGAAGAGTGGCTGGAATCTAAATTTGGAAAAGATCAACTCCAAGTGGTGGCATCAGGCAACAGTAGAGGAGTGCAATGGAGTATCGGTAGTGTCGATAAAGCTCTTGGTGTTAGATTGTCTGGTGGTTCGGGGTGTGTAAAAACTGTAAGTGACACTGTCTGTCCGCTGCCTTCTGTGCGAACTATTCAGAGAAGAACTCAGAGCATCAAGTTTCAGCCCGGTCTCCTTCATGAGTTTTTGGAACCTTTCAAGGAAAAAGTGTTGCCGACATTCACTCCTGAAGATAAGGACTGCACACTTCATTTTGACGAAATGTCAATAAAAAGTCAGAGAAATTTTGATCCTGGAACCGGTCACTACTTTGGAGGAGTGACACTAGAGGGAATTGAAGGGCTTGCATCGAAATTGGAAGTGTTCACATTTGCAAGACTACAGCGCAAGTGGAAGCTTAATTCAGCGTATCATTGCACTCCTGCAGAAGGATGCACTGCACCGAGGGCCAAAGTTGTTCTGGACCTCCTCCAGTATGGCGAAGAGAGTGGCCTGAATTGTGTAGCATTAGTCTGTGATATGGGCAATAGAGGACTTTTAGCTGAGCTTGGCTTCAACACCACTAGAGACAAAAGAAAATTTTCCATAACCCACCCTTTTAATAGCGAAAATATACTTTGTGTTGTTCCAGATGTTGTCCATGTTTTCAAATCTATAAAGGAGATGCTTGTCAACAACAAGGAAATATGTATTAGTAGTGACATTGCCTCTAGGTTTGAACTTCCTACCACACAAGTTGAGTTGTCTTTTGTTGAACTTCTTGTCGATTTTCAAGAAGATAACATGGACTGTCGCTTCGCCCCCAGATTGACAAGAAAAGATTTGAGCAAAAGCCACTTCAACAAAATGAATACCGCCTCTGCCTGTCATATATTTGGTGATAAGACTGCAGCAGCCTTGGATTTTCTTGCCGATGAAAAAATATTTGATTCTGAGTGCAAAACAACGGCATGGTTCATCAAATTAATAAACAAATGGTTTAGTATCCTTTCATCAAGAAGCATTGTGAAGGCTCTTAGTTTGAAAAACAGGGAAGCTTATGATGAGGCCATTTGTGTCCTTCAGCTAGTGATTGAAGTTTTCAGTACTTTGTCAGTGGGCAATAATTGGAAACCTGTACAAACACATGTAATCATGGCTACAGCAGCCCTTATTCAAATCTCTTCTCACCTTTTGTTTGTGAGAAAGTATGATTTTGTATTCATGGGCAGGTTTACAAATGACATTTCTGAAAATATCTTCTCAGACATCAGAAGGAGTCGGCCAACACCAACCGCTCTGGAAGCCAAATACGCATTGAAAATGCAAACTCTGAGCCAATGTACCAGAAGAGTAATGAAAAGCCAGTATGCTCACGATGACAGGAAGAATCTTATGTCACTACAAGATATTCTGGAGTATTCAGAAAGTAAAAAGTTCAAGCCTGCACCAAGTTCTGAACCACTGCCATGGACTGAGCCATTGTCTTTTGAAACAAGTACATTTAAAGATGTTGTATTGTACCGAATGTGTGGTTACTTGCTTCATTCTATGCGAAAGAGTGGTCAACTCAGCTGTGATTCTTGTTTTGAAAATTTACAACATCAAGGTGCTACCCCCCTATCGCTTGCTAAATGGACAGTGATGACAGACTTCAAAGAAAATGCTCAGATTCAGGTCAGTGCTGCTGTTTATAGGTTACTTCAGGCCATTGAATTCAACATCAATATTTGGACCAAAGACATTCTTAAATTAGAAGCAAACGCCACAACTTTGGTGTATCGGTCTGTAGTACCTGCACTTTCCGCTTATGATATCCCTTCTTGTTTATCCTGTTTGACTATAAAAGAAAAAAATTGTTAAAAGATTCATTGTGATGCGCCTGAAGCAAATTGAAAAGACACCACTTGAAGAAAGGCCTGCGCATGACAGTAGCTTTGCAAGCAAGAGCATGGCCTACCGAGTTCTTGCAACAAACTACCGAGGCAAGAGGAGGACTGAAGGCAGCAAATTCAACACACCCCAGAAAAGACTGCGCTAATCAGGGTTCCTAAAATTTAAGGCTGATTTCTTGTTCTTATTGTGATGCTCGTAGTTCATAATTTGTATTGTATGTCAATCAACTATGTACCTTCAAACAGGGTTCATAAAATTTAAGACTGAAATTGTTTTTATTGTGATGTTATGTTATTTTTTTTTATAAAAATGAACCTAATTTTAGGAGGCTTGCAATTCCTTTTAATTCATATAGTATATTAGTGTCTGTTGTTATATGCTATTTTTTTTATAGTATGTTTTAAAGATGAGTTTCTTACCTATTCAAAGCGCTAATCAGGGTTCCTAAAATTTAAGGCTGATTTCTTGTTATCATTGTGATGTTTGTAATTCATAATTTGTATTGTATGTCAATCAACTACATACCTTCAAACAGGGTTCATAGAATTTAAGACTGAAATTGTTTTTATTGTGATGTTATGTTATTTTTTTATAAAAATGTACCTTTTTTTTAGGTGACTTGCAATTCCTTTTAATTCATATAGTATATTTATTGTCTATTGTTATATGCTATTTTTTTAATGGTATGTTTTAAAGATGAGTTTCTTACCTATTCAAAGCATTTGATATTGTCTTCTTAAATTTACTGCTTTTATAATTCAGAATATGTTATTGGTATATATCTATTGTATTATTGATTGAGAATAAATCAAATATAGCTCAGCATGTCTTTTTATTGTCATGGTTACCTTAAGTACCACATGAACAAAATACAAAACCAGGTATATCAACGTAAACTAATTCTTACATCAGATGCTCGGATTAGTGCGCCTGATTTCTTGCTTAATACGATCTTACATTTTCATTCCTCTTCAAAACAATCAAGTCCATACTTCATTTCAAATAGCTCTAGTTCACGTAAAGATAAAATGCCATTTAATAATTCAAGCTCTGCTTCCAAATTGTCCTTGTTTGTTGCTAACTGGTTGTGCTCTGCCACCAAATTACGTTCAACTTGTACCATTGTTTGTTCGCTCACGTTCACCTTGGTTCCACCCTTCAGAACTTCAGAAAAATTTAAAAGCATTAATTCATCAGCCAGCCTGCACTTTCTCTTCTTTTGGAGAACTTTCTTTCTTGAAGTAGTTGTTGCAAAGATACTTGGAATAGCAGTGGATTTGAGCAGCCTCTTGGACCCACAAACAAACCAATCTCCTCTTGTGAAATGAACCTGCACACAACAAAATTAAGAGAAAAAATTAGTACATTTTCACATTTGTTGATAAAAGAAATAGAAATCGGTTCTTGCTTGTCAAGCACAGAGCATTTGTTGAAGACTGAGCCCAATAATTGTTAATTAATGAGCAGCTAGAACGCCTAGTTGAGGTTAGAATTTGCCATTCATATTTACCTCGCATATTCGTCCTTTACGCAGCGGACTCCAGTTAACTCGCTTCATGGCTTCCATCCAAAATTCTTTCATTCTCGAATCGTTAGGAAACTCCATCAGTAAATGCCCTGTTTTAGTGGTGTTATGACAGTTGGGGACCGAGCACTTTGTTGACATCGTCTGTATGAAATGTTTCCCTAGTATTAGAACCACAACTAAAGGAAAGAGAGGCGTAGGAAAGTGTTTCTCATTAAAAACTCACCGGAATGCTTCTATGAGCGATGCTCGAAAACGTATCTCAAAGCAGAAGAGCGGGCTAAATAACTACACAGCTCCTCGTTTCTGTTTCTAGAGCTTTTAAACAACAGAGAAGCAGCTGGTCCGCTCCCACTTCGTGACGTCACACCAGCCGGCCAATCAGCGGCCGGAAGATCACGCTGGGACTGTCCAATCACGGCGCTTCTCGCCGCGCCGCGAGTTGACGCCTCTCTCCCTCTGAGTCTCTCTACCTGGTACCTGACCCTACGAACATGCTCAGCGATGACATCGCGGGGCCGTCCGTTGAAGTAATCTTGGTCTAGAAAACAACGTTATATAGTCAGAGAACGACGAGCCTCGAGCGATTGGCTTAACGAACAGCGTGAGGAAGTCGGTTTGGCTCAATGAATGCTTACCCATCGTGCAAATCGCTCGGAACAGAAGGAACACCAAGATTTGACCGCCATCCCAGCTCAGCTTTGTTTGTATTGTATTTCGGGGAGGAGTGGGGCGGGGAGGGAGGAGGAACGCGGACGCCGCGGAGCGGTTTTAACCGGGCGAGCTGGCAACGTTGCAGTTGAACGGAAAGGAACAGAAGCAACGGAATGGGTCGGGGAACGAAGCCAGGGGAGGGGGGAGCCGTTTAGCAGCCTCGCGCGCGTGCCCTATCCCCGGGTGTAGAGGAACGTGATAGCCCTGCATATCGGCTTCGAAAATCCTGCCGAAGAGCATCGGAGGAGGAAGCTCGAACTGTGTAGAGCTCGGCGCCGGTTACGTGACCACTCCGATCTATTCGACATCACTACTGCTGAGTTTCAATCGCTCTACAGGATGCCTCAGCATGTTATGGTGGTACTCATAAACAGCTTGCAAGCTGTTGCCAGTTGCCAGGCCGAGGGTCTCTCGCCTCGCATTGCCTTTCTTCATGAAAGTAGGTATCCATGATGTCGTTTGAGAAAATTGTATTTGTTGGCAGATTTTCTGACTACAAAATTGACCTTGATCGCAGGTTCTGTGCAGTGTTGCTTTTTATGCTAGTGGTTCCTACCAGAGGCCACTTGGTCAGGATGTCAATCACAACCTGGGTCAAGGCACTGTCAGCAAGGCTGTCAAGGAAGTTACTGACATTTTCAACCATCCAGACGTCCTCATAACGTTTATTCGTTTCCCTGACACTGCAGAGGAAAGGAATGCCATGATTCAAAGGTACGTGTACTGTGTAGCTGGCCATCTTCAATGTGGTTTGAGCAAATGTGAGTTCATACCATTTATAATTCTCAATTTGTGGTGTGCTAGCAATGCACATTAAGATATGTGGATGGTACACTAGTTAACATTGTTCCACCACCCCGTCCAAATCAACATTATCGGTCCCGCAAGGGCTTCGCAGCTCTTAATGTGCTTCTGGTTAGTAACCTGCATAGATTGCTAGTTCAATTGCGAATGTATTGTTCTGGTGATTGATCTGCTGCTCATGATACTGTGTCTGTTCCAGGTTTGCAATGTAAGTTTGGAAATTATTTATTGTAATGCCAGATTCCCCGGTTCTTCAACTGACCCTTATATCTATAGAAACTCTCCTCTCAGAGATGCCCTTCGTGATGCTTACAGGGAGAGCAATTGTTGTGTACTTGGTATGTTTTGCTAGTAAGGCAGTATTTTTATTCGTTACTGTGCGTTACCACCTGAACAGTGTAATCATTTTTATTTTCTCTCAGGAGACTCGGGTTTCCCCCATGAACCCTGGTTGATGGGGCCTCTTTCTCTAGCTCCCAGAGGCACACCGGAGTACTCATACACCAAGCTTCACATGAAGTGTCGGAATGTAGTAGAGAGATGTATTGGTGTTTTGAAGAACAGATTCCGATGTTTGCTGTGGGATCGTACCCTCCATTGCAGACCTGGTAAGGCAGGGAAAATTGTGAATGCGTGTGTTGTGGTGCACAACTTCCTTGTTGCTAGGAGAATTGTTAATCCACCACCTGTTTTTGAGGGTCTTGGCAATGATGCTCCAGAGCCAGATTATGATCTTGATGCACCGTTAAATGCTGAAGCTGATGCTATGCGTGCAGCGTGCAGTACTTATGGCACATGCCCATAACATTTGGTTAAGAGACAACCAGTAGTCATGTTTCTGTACAGGATTTGTAACACTGTTCTTGTTTTATATCTAATATACTTCTGTATTGGTTTTGTTGTTCTGCTCTTCAGTATTTGTGTTGACTATAATAATGTAATAAAATAGTCTAATACCCAAGGTTATTTGTGTAAGACTGATGCAATGTTCTAGGTTAAAAAAAAGCCTTTAAAATCCTTTGTATTAGGAAGTACCAGAGTTTGGAAATTTATACTGTGGGCAAGTATGTACTTGGTGTATTCTGATTTTCTAGTCCTTTTTAAAACTACTGTATTATTGATTTATCTGGTGAATAAAATAAACTGGAAACAAAAAGAAGTCCTAATTGAACTGGATATTTCTTCACATCGGAGAGGAATCCATTGCAACCTTGCATAGTATCTAAATCATTTGTTGCTCAAGACATGTGCTGTAATATGCCGTTGAAACAGTGACTCCTAAAAGATCACTACTGGTGGATTTGATATAGAGCTTCGATGACATTAAGGGTAAGGAGACAAAATCTAACATTCAGGAGAAAGTATGTAATGCTTTGTACTTTTCGTTTCGTTCAAGTCACTTGAACTTCTTAAAGTTTGTGTCCAACCAGAGTTCTATGCAAAACTGAAAGTGCAAATGAAGTTTTTATTGTACTTTGTTGCTCCAGTTCGCTATGAAGTAGAATTAAACCTTTTTGGAACTTGCAGATGATACGTGGGAGAAGAAAGGTATCCAAATAGAAGTGAAGAAAACTTTAATCAGTCTTAGATTAACAGTCAACGTGTAAAAACAATACTAACAAACTACCCAAATCGACGTGTCCGTGGAACACAGCCCCATCTGCGAAGCGCACGATAACACAGCCACATCTACAGAGCGCACGCTAACACAGACACATCTACAGAGAGCGCGCTAACACAGCCACATCTGCACGGTGACGCCCAAGAAGGGCGTAACTAACATTTTTCGAGTTTTTAAATAAAACATACCAAAATATTCTACGATTTTTTTACTATTTTTCATATTTTCACAAAAAAATCATGAAAAAATCGCATACCCTTAATATCTTAAAAAGAACCGAAAGGTGTATCTGCGTTCGGGACTCGTGCGACGCGGAAGAAAGGCGCATCTACCTACGCCGCTGCTCCGCGCTGCCCGAGAGGTGAGCTGCAGTGCGGCGACAGCGCAGAAGGAGGAGGCTGTAGTTGTAGCAACGACTTAGCTTTTTATTTAATAATAATTATTACTTTAGCTAACTTCAGTTAAATGTTATGAGAGAAAATGAAGCGCTCTTCGAAACCACCAGCTGCCTCGCGATGCAGTCGCCTTGTAGCCCTTGCTCTAAAAAATCGCGATGACGAGAACCGAGGAGACCATGGTGAGTAATGAAATTCTAATGCACAATATTGTTTTAGCTTAAATACGAATTGAAATTCACACTGTCGACTAGCAGTGCGCATTTCTTCTCTTCACTCCAATTCATTACTTTAGTATAATTAAGATGTACCTTTTCTTTTACCATTCTGGTTACCATCCTAACCTATTTTGGTTGGCGACTTGTTTCTTGATCAAAGAACCCACAATGTTATCAGCTTTTACTCTCTTAGTAAACAGCCCAGTTTTGTCATTATTTTGTTGTTTTGTTTTGCATTTTCCTAGAACTTGACGAAAATGATCCTCCACCACAAAGTCCCTGCCCTGTGACTCCAAGTAATGTGGACTATCTGAACTTTTCTAAGCTATTTGGTATGTTACCATTTGTTATTTCACTTTCTATATTTTATTGCTGTGGCTCTGCGGTAATCAGAATCATTTATGGTGTTTCAGATAAAGGACACCCCGAACATCGAACGCCACATCAGGAGAGGGAGGAGAAGTTTGCAGATTGTGAGAAGCCAAGGCATAGAAACGTGTTATCCGTCCAAAACTTAAACTCTGGTGAGTTGTTTTTATTCTTTCATTTTTTTATTTTGGTTTCCAGAACATAATTATTGCCATAATCATTACATTAAGTTTTCAGTTTTGTGTTGCAGAGGTACCTTTTAATCTAATCAATTAATGTGTTTTATAGGTAATGAACTAAGATCACCACCCAAGAAAAAGGTTTCGCATACAAGTAAGAAAAACGGAATGATCATCCCACCTAAGTGAGCTATATATTTCAGTTCAAGCAATAATAACTAAATGTATGTTTTGTCCGCTCAGATATTGGAAAGACTTCTGTTTTGAGTGATAATGCAGTCAGTGCTAGAAGGTCACTAAAATATGAGAACTCTGATGTGTCAAATAGTGAGCCTCCTAAAATTTTAAGTAGCCTTGCTCTGATTGCTGACTATGAGTCAGAGGACAGCAGGTCTTGTGAACAATTTCCAAGTAAGGGCCAACTAAACATACTCATTGTTTTTATAAATGATTTTGAAGCAAATGCTACTGACCTTCTTAAATGTTCATTTTAAATTCACCAGCAGGTGTGCAAGCAGCACACTCCTTAGCAGAAAAGGATACAGATGGTTTTATTTCAACAATCTCCGTGGATGTACAAGATTCTAATTTGTTTTCTTTCACTGAAGGTGAGTGTGAGTGCTTGTGTTAACTTTCATATTAGTGTGAACGCCATTTTCATTTCTTGGGACGGGGAAGTTCTTTGAAAATTATTCTCATGGTTATCGTATGTTCTCTTTGGTCGTTATGATGGTACATTAGAGAATCTCTACAAAGAAATGTTGTTATTTATTATAATTTGCAATCAATCTCATTCTGTTATTACAGTAGCAGACCACAATAACAACAATGGAAGTGCATTCAAGGAATATCTTCCTGATAGTTTTCCAGCCAGTGTGCAAGTAGCTAATTCCGAAGCAAAACATAACACTGATGGTTTTATTTCAACAATCTCCCTGCCGGATGAATCAGATTCTAATTGCTTTTCTTTGACTAAAGGTGAGTGAACCATTCTGTTTCCCCTAAATCAAAGTTTATATCCTTTCCAAAGGAGTGCTCGTGTTAACTTTCATATTAGTGTGAATGCCATTTTCATTTCTTGGGACGGGGAAGTTCTTTGAAATGTATTCTTATGCTAACCTTATGTTCTTTATGGTCGTTATGATGATACAATAGAGAATCTATATAAAGAATTTATGGTCTAGTTTATTTTCATGAATATGGTGTTATATATTACAATTTGTAATCAACCTCTTTCTGTGATTCAAGGAGCAGACCACAACAGCAGAGTTCAATTCAAGGAATCGGAAAGCACTGCTGCAGCTCTCTCAATCAAAAGTTTGAATTCTGGATTAAATGGTGTATCTGAAGGTATAACATTAAATTTTTTATTACTATTTTCTACACTATTCATTTTTTTTTCATGGTTACTGATAACTGTTCTATTTTCTCAAGGTGATCATACTCTTCAACTGGCAGCAACAAACAGTATTATCAAACAATCTTCACAAGAGAAGCCTTTAGTGTTTAACAGCTTGGAATTTGATTTCCATCACATGACTGAAGGTAAGTTGACAACATATTTTTTTAAATCATCTTTTAAATATTAAGACTTGGCTAGGACTTAAGGGACTTATTGAATAATGATTAGAATTAATACAAAAATACCAGACATGTGAGGGTCATTTTTGAAAATATGCTAATTGATTTTATTTTTTATTTCTCCAGGTGACCAAATTAGAAAACTTTTACCAACAGGCAGCAATGTTTCTGAGTTAGAAACACAGTTTGAACATAATGAACTTGACTCAGCTGGTTTAGGTTTTTACTCATGCCATTTTGAAGAATTATCAAATAATACTGAGAATGGTACCTTTTCCTACTGTTTTGGTAATGACATTGTGAAAAATATAAAGCCATTGCAAACATTCAAACAAGCCTTTTTTTTTCAGATTATAATGCTTTTACTAAGCTGCAGCCTGCAGTTCCAGTAACATTTATGGAAGAGACCTCAGCTGTCATAGATAATGAGTCAGATTTTATTAACAAATCTTTAGTTAATACTGACACTTCTACTGGTATGTTTCCTCATTTCTTTGGTTAAAGGATGGGGAAAAAAGTAGATTATTTGTAAATTCTAAGACTTAATTCTTTTCACAGATGGTACAAATTTTACTGAGTTGCATCCGGTCTCGGTCACTGCATTTTCTTATGATAGATCTGAAAGTCTTGTCAATGCTTTTGATAATGCAAACCTGGAGTCTGATGAAGCTGTTGTGTTGCCTCTTCATCCTGTGGAAGGCCCAGAAGTGGAAGTGAATTCTGTTGAAAATGTTGTTGATATTCCACGAGAAGAATTTATCCACGAAGAGAATACAGAAAATCCTGGTCTTCACCCGGAGCCTGAACCACCAGCAGTGAATGATGAAGACCCTTTTCCCAAACCACGCAGCCGCAATCCTGGAAGATGGAAACAGGCAGTTATTAAAAAATTAAAGGAATCAGGGCAAGCCCATGTAAGTCTGAAAGGGAAAGAGAGAGAGGCAAAAACCATGGGTGATGGTTGTTCTGCTACATGCAAGCGCAGGTGTCATTTCAACATTTCACATGATGATCGCTCAGCAGTCTTCCAAAAGTTTTATTCTATTGAGAATCACACCACGAAGTGGTATTTCGTTGCAAATCATGTGAAAACTGATGATATAAAACGAAAAACTGTAGTTGGACCGTCTCAAAGAAAATGTACCCATACCTACTACTTACCAGTGGATGGCATTGATAAACAAGTGTGTAGAAATTTCTTTCTGGAGACCTTGGCTATTTCAGAAAAATTTGTCAGAACTGCTTTACAAAAGAAGAAACTGAATGCTGGTTCAATCCCTGTTGATGGTCGTGGCAAAAAAAAGAAGAGACAAGCTGTGAATATTATTATAAGAGAAGATGTAATGAATCACATCAGAAAGTATAAGACGATTGAGGGCCATTATACAAGAAAATCAAGTAAAGCTAGGTATCTTCCTGAATTTTTGAACAAAAGAATGATGCACTCTCAATATCTTATTGAGAAACAAGCAGAAGGGATTACAGAAAACATCGCATCTCTCAGGCAGTATAGGGAAGTTTTCAAATCAGAATTTAACTTAAAATTCTTTAAACCTAAGAAAGATCAGTGCTCTAAGTGCCTATCGTGGAAAAACAAGACTCCGAGAGAGAAGACAGAAGAGGCATTACAGAAATATCAAAAACATATATCTGATAAACAAATCAGTCAAGACCTGAAAACAGAAGATATTGAATTTGTAAAGAAAACACCCGATGTAAAAGATGTTTGTGTTGCCACTTGTGATTTAGAGAAAGTGTTTTTATGCCCTAAAGGGGAAAACAGCGAATTCTACTACAAGAGCAAATTAAGTCTGTATAATTTCACCATTTTTGTCAGTGGTGAGCAGAAGGGGTTCTGTTATGTATGGGATCAAACTGAGGCAAGAAGAGGATCCGCTGAAATCTCGAGCTGTTTGTGGTCTTTTCTGAAGATGAAATCTGAAGGAGGAGTTCGAGAGTTCAGGTTGTACAGTGATAATTGCTCGGCTCAAAACAAGAACAAATTTTTATTTTCCATGTACACAATGGCCAGCATACGTTTAAATATTAGGATTGTTCATCGATACCTTGAGACTGGACACACTCACATGGAGGTTGATTCAGTGCACGCTGCCATTCAGAACTCCATAAAAAACAAAGAAATATTTGTTCCTAGTGAGTGGTACGCTGCCATAAAATTAGCAAAGAAGAGTCTTCCTAAATATGAAGTAAATGAATTAAAGCAAGAATACATATTTAATTTTGCTAATCTGGCCTCCCAGCAAATTTGGGATAAGCTCAAGACTTCAGAATTTAAGGAAGTGGTATTTGATAGTGCCGAACCAGGCATTATTTACTACAAAAATCAATATAGAGAAGATGCTATGAAAATTAATGTGATAAAGAAAAGACCAGGGCACCCTGTCAACTGGAAAACAATTAAACTGGAAAGGATGTACCATGGAAGAATACCACTTCGGCCCATTGAAATAAGGGATCTCACATCTTTGTGCCGTTCGGGTGCCATACCTTCAAAGTATCACAATTACTACTTCAATACTATCATCAATCAAGAGACTGTCCAGCCAGATCCTCCACATGAACTTTCAGAAGGAGAAAGTTTTGATGAATCAGATCAAGAAAGTTCTGAAGACAGTAATAATACTGAGTCAGAGGAGGACTAATGTTCTGACGATTTCTTTATAAGAATATATATAGCAAAGTCCGTTTTCTAGCTGTATTGAAATGTATGAAACATGAGCTAGTCTTTCTAATAACCTAGTCTTTAACCATTGGACTGTTTAATTATAAGTAAAGATTAAAGCTATTTCTGTTTTGTAATTATACTGTAATACATAAGACAGGAGTTACTCCTTCTCAGGTGATAGTCTTTAAAAATTTGACTGCTTAGTTAATAGACCAGAATATGGTTATTTCCGTTTTCTAATTTTTAAAAATGCAATTATAATAATTGTAACATCTAAGAATTCTGTGATTTCTGACTGGATTTAAGCAATCCATTGTGATTTTGTGAGTATTATTTGTTTCTTTTTAATACAATATTTGGCATGACTTTGTTACCTCTCCATTTTTCCTGGAGTTCAATGAGCATACATTTATGACAGGCGTAAACACATTAAAATTAATAAATTCTTTATTTACAAAATATATTATTCAAAAAGATGGTGTAAAATGGTGGTTGTTGACATAGCTGGAGTTTTAAGACGCATTTGAACCTGAAACAGAAGACATTGAATTGTTTGAGAACAGTACAAAGTGAAGCTGCACACACATAAAGACTCACTGAAATATATATTTATTTTTAAAGTTAAGAGAAAAGGGAATGATGTGAGTGATGTAAGAGTCATTGCAACATTACCGTTAATCCACGTGGCGGAGCTAATGAGAGCGCCTGCGACAGCGACACGCCGGATAGGCCAACCCGCCAAACACTCGTGTGAAGTTGGCGGCCTACCCGGGGAGCCCAAGCGCATGAGGAAGCAAATTACCGGTACCGCAATTTTCGTGACGTCACCTCCCGATGAGTTCATTGTGGGGCACATTACCTTACAAAAGCACTTGAACACGCTTGAAGTCTTGGCTGCGAGTCTCTCGCAAACTTCGGTAGAAGCGCTGTTGTTGGAGGTACAAGGGTCGCTGGCTGGCTGTAGCAGATACGCCCTTATGGAACCGTTCGTCGCGAGCACGACCACTTTCGTTTCTTTCAATATTTCGCCTTGCAAATCGTACTTTTGTCATCGGAAACCATACTCAATCGACTCAGAAATGAATGAGGATTCTAATGAGCCGACTCCCGAAGCGATAGGACAGCTCTATGAATTGTGAGAGTAATCCAAAGTTTGTTTTAACAATAACTCGGAAACTCGGTTCAGGCAGTTGCGCCCTTCTTGGGCGTCACCGTGCAGATGTGGCTGTGTTAGCGCGCTCTCTGTAGATGTGTCTGTGTTAGCGTGCGCTCTGTAGATGTGGCTGTGTTATCGTGCGCTTCGCAGATGTGGCTGTGTTAACGCGCGCTCCGCAGATGGGGCTGTGTTCCACGGACACGTCGAAATGTGGGTTAGACCATGATCTCACATGTAAGAACAATATATGAACAAATTAATGTAACGTCAAAACAAAAACAAGAAAAACAAAACAAAAAAACAAGAACCGGTAAATACAAAACCAAAACACCAAAAAAATCAGATAGGCTAAGATAAACGTGACGAGGTTGCAGGGGCGTAGGAGCCTATGGGGCCGGGGGGGCACGTGCCCCCCCACTTTTCAGAGGTGGGGGGGCCGTGCCCCCCCACCGTAGGAATGGCCCTAGTTCAAAACTTATATGCTATTTGAGGTCCAATTTTATATCTCGTGGACCATCCAGCGAACCCTTCCAACTGTTGAACCAATAAATGGCCTCTCTATGAAGAACGCCAGATTTTCGCCCCTATTCAATGCCAATATTTCGTATTCTTGTTGTCATAGGGCGAACTTTGCCATGAAATGTGGCCTAAATTTGGCATTCGTGAAAAAAATACCTAGGCCTTCAAATGGGATAAATTTGGGTCTTCAAAAATAGCGCCAAAGCCTCAGCGTTAACAGTGCGATTAGCCCCTGTAAGGTAGGCAAACCACGTTACGTGCCCCCCCACTTTGCAGGACCTTCCTACGCCCCTGCGAGGTTGCCACACGGGGCTATCACGTTCCCGTCCATCTGGGGGGTATGGAACGGGCGCGAGCGTTCATCCGGGGTCTCGTTCCTTTACTCGATCCGTTTCCTCCGTTCCTCCCGCCAACAGTCGCGACGTTGCCGGCTCGGCTCGCCCTGGGCTCTGCCCCACCTCACCCCTTCCTCCTCCCTGCTCGTCGGGCCCAGGGCCGGGCCGGGGCCGAGGCCGGGAACTGGCTGATTATTCATTTACTCCTGCTCAGACTTTCCTGTGGCCTGCTTATTCTCAGCTCCTCTTCGTTTCTCTGTGTTGGTCGTCGACTCGTGACTCGTGTTTGACTGTCCGACCCCACTTGTGGTTTGCACGATGGGTAAGCATGAGCCTTCGCATTGCGCCCTAACCTTATCGCGTACCTCGAGGCAAAACCGAAACATGTCCGCTCCGGGCGACTCTCTTCGGTCGCGTTTGTGTAGATTACGTCGTAAATTAGAACCTTTATCATATAGATGATTCTGCTTTGTTTGGGGTCGCCGCTACGCTCTGCTACCCGACGGGAATCCTTCATATACGTGCTTTTCTCACTCATCGCTGTTTTTCAGATTTTGACTATTTCAATGGACGGGCTCGTCATGTGGTTGCGGAGCACAATCGGAGAGTACGGTACCAGGTGCACCTCCGGTTCCGCCTCCGTGACGCTCACAACCCCCGGGACATCTCAGTCGAGGCTTTCATCGAGCTCTTCAGGATGCCGCAGGACATATTCCTGCAGCTCCTTGAATTCATACGTCCTTATGTTCTTCCTCGTCGTTCGCCGCTAGCGATCCCTCTTTACACGAAGGTAAGTGCGGAAGCAGCGGAAGTGTCATAAAATGTGACATTTAGTAAGATGTGCACTGCCCATTGTCTTGATTGTCTAACCCATTCTTTTATTTACTGGTTTGCAGCTCCTTTGTGCGCTTTCTTTTTATGCCACTGGCACATACCAGGAGCATAATGGTACCAACATGCACCATCCCATGTCGCAGGCCAGTGTCAGCTACTGCATTGAGGAGATCACCAATGCTCTCAATCATCCTCTTGTTTTTACAAGATTTGTAAAGTTTCCACTGACACTGTCTTGTAAATCTTCAAGTTTAGTGAAGTTTACATGAGTGGCTTTGTGATGGTCGAATTCAAATTATTGCAGCTGTTTATCTTCTGCCTCTGTGCTCAAGATTTTGTCTCAACATAATTCAGTAAGTTAGCTGTGTTGGTGAATAAATATGATCTCAAATAAGTATTTTTATATGTTTAAGAATGGTTGTTGCTTTGGCTGAACCTTTTGTTAGTGAACAGTCTTGCAATGTTTTTGTTTGTTCTTTTGTTTTGTATGATTTCAATTTGCGGCCACAGTTGTTTTTGGCTGAGTGATGGCAAAGTCTATTACTCCACTTGAGTTTTTATTTTTGTCTGTGCGCACAATAATTCGAACAAATTGAGATATTGAGTTGAAATTTTTACTGGACCCTCCTTGTTCCAGTGTAATGTATCTTGTATGTTGATGGCTGAGGAATAGCAAAGCCTGTTACTTCTGTGATCTAAAGCTCCGCATGTGTGTCTGTAGGCATGTACTTTGATGTAAATGTACAGTTTTGACAGAATCTTAAAGTGTTTTCATTTACTTATCACTATTAATGTTTGTGCATTCATTCGACCTTAGACGAGTGCCTATTGACACTGTCAAAATTGGGCTCGGCTCTCAATTTCCATTTGCTAATTATTAGGTATAAATTTGGTGTGAAAGTGATTTTATAGCACCATTGTTTTTTGTTCTTTTGGAGTGTACTTGTATTATTTCATTGACATGACATGTCTATATGATATATCTTCATATTTTTTTTTTTTGGTCTTATTCAATCAATGTCTTGGGAATCAATAAATATCATGTCTAACAAGGGAACCCCGCCAAGTGCAAATTCCAGATTTCGATAAGACTTTGGAAAATCGTACACGTCATCGTGTCTGATTCGGCTGCATCAAAATTTGCTGCTCAATTCCACATTTAATTTTACCCTATATACGTACGGGCCGGGGTAAAATAAAGAATTTGTCCATTTAAGTCAAAAATCCACTCTAGCGCCCAAGCGAAGCAAGATACGTCAAAACGGACGAAATTTTCGCCCAAAGGGTCGCAACTCGCCGAGTTACCCCTACAGACGACTCCCCACATGCATGTACCGGTGAGCAGAAAGTCGATTTTATTGCTTTTACGGCATGAATACCCCTTAGATATGAGATTGAGCAGCAAGTTTTGATGTGGCTGAGGTAGACACATAAAGGCCTTCAACTTCCCAAAGTTTCATCAAAATCGGGAATTTACACTTGGCGGGGTTCCCTTGTAAGTATAGTTTTGTTTTGCTGTACTATCTTGCCTGCCTTATTGGTTTTAGGCATCTCACATGACTGCTACAATTTTACAGTCAGAACATGGAAATGTGTTTGAGAATGTATTGTAGGATGAAAAGTGAATTTGCACTACAAATATACATTTCAATGCCCAAACAATTTATGTCGATTATGAATAGATGAGAGATCCTCCCTCTTTCTCCTTGAAATTCATATCAGCTAGGATGGTTTTTAACACTAATCTTAGCTGTAAAACCTGCAACGATTGGGTTCAGTAGGACAAAAAGGGACGATTTGAGGACCACCAATTTTTTGTGACAATGGTATCAGACTACCAAGCAAGTGTGTTAAGGGGTAGTTTCCATGGAACCCAATTGTATCATCTATTCATAACACAGCATGAATTGCATGGGCATTGTAATGTGTATTTGAAGTGCAAATTCACTTTTCATCCTACTATGCATTCTCAATTACGTTCCAATGTTCTGTTAAATTGTAGGAGTCATGTGTGATGCCTTCAACCAATTTTACAGTGGGCAAGGTAGTACAACAAAACAAAACTATAATTAGACATGATATTTATTTATTTCTAAGACACAATAGAAATATGAGTATAGATATGTCATGTCAATACAAACATAAAATAATACAGGTACACTCCAAGAGAATAAAGAAACAATGGTAAAGCAAATATACTTAATCATTATAGATCATTAACTCAAAAATAACTCAAAAAATACAGGTACTGTAGTCAAAAAAATTCTAACGCTAACGCGTTAAACAGCCCCCTAGGGTTTAAAACTAGCCACAGAATGAGAAAGAACTTAAGTCAGAACTATTTGCGAGAATCACATCACAAACTTAATGATTTTATTCGCTAAACAGAAGTCCCAAAAATTGAGCTATTATTTTTTATTTTTTCTTCTTTTTTGGTTAAGTAACTGAATATACCACGGTCCTCATTCCTCCCCTGCGCGCCACGCAGAGGGGCAGAGGGAGAGGGGCAGAGGGGCCGAGCGCCCGAGCCTGCGACAATGGCGATTCGGCTTTGCGCGCTGGCGCGCTGGCACTCCTGGCCGCAGGGCAAACGTAGGCTAGACAATCCGCAGCCAGCTGGGGGAGGCTCCGCCGTCTTCGACAGAACGGAGCGCGTTCGAGGTGTGAGTGCCCAGTCCTGTCGTTTCTAGGTTCTAGGCTGGGACCTCTACTCAACAAAAGAAGGCCGGTGGCCCGGCTGGGGGAGGCGCCACCGCCTCCGACAGAACGAGGCGCGTTTGAGGTGTGAGTGCCCAGTCCTGTCGCTTTCATGGTTCTAGGCAGGCTGGGACCTCCACCAACGAACCAGCGACTATTTATTTTAGCTGAACAATATGTTAGACAGCCGAAATAAATGTGAAAGCGGCAGTTTCAGACATGCGGAATCGTTACCCAAAGTTTCAAGGAGGTTTAATCAGTAGGTAAAAAATTGGATTCGTAAATTTTTTTTACGTAAATACACACCATTTCAAGAGTTATGTTCACCAGACTGAATTCAAACTTACCAAAACGGTTTCTGTTGGCGCAGAAACAATATTTACGCATTCAGTTCGACTTGTCAACGTTTTGATAATTTTATACAATGATTAAAAGTCGCGAAGTGAGAGCCTCAGCCCCCGGCCGTAGCGGACATGGTTGGAGAGGGCCGGCGCGGGGCCGGTGACACGGCGCCTCACGGCGTCCTACCTCAAACCAACCTAGAATATATTTGGCTAGCTTTTAATTTGGTGACGACGCTATGTTATGTTGCAGGCCTTTAGCACACACAGTTATGGAAGCCACTACACATTCACAAGGAACACAGAGGCAGACACAAAGGCAAATCGTGAATTTTATCCGTCTCACATTTCCAACACAAACATGGCGCCGGGCGGGCCTACTGTCAACAACGCGCTTGGCAACCACTAAATTGAACCACCAGGCAAGAATTAAAGGAATCTAGTTTCACATTTGCCACACACGTACCATTAAATGAAATAGAAATTAAAAATACCAGGTCAAATCTATCAGTGAGAGCCCAAATCTTGAATTTTATCCGCTTCACATTTCCAACACAAACATGGCGCCGAGCAGGCCAGCTATAAACAACGCCGGCTTGGTGTCCACTCAAACCAACCCAAAATATATTTTGCTAGTTTTAGATTTAGTAACTAGGTAAAATGATGTTGCAGGCCTTTAGTAAACAACGGTGCAAGCCTCCACGCATTAACACGGAACACAAGCGTTGACCTATTTGTATCTTTCAGTGAAAACATGAACTGAGGATTTACTCTGAGGTTGGCGGTATTGTCACAAGCCCCGCCCAAGGTGAAATTACAGTCCCAGCCAACAATCAGGAGCCGCGGCGGCTAGCTAGTGGTCACGTTTGAAAGTCTCCTGGTGGTGAACCCTTTTGCATGGCGTGAATCTGCAACGATTCTGACGTGACCACTTCTTGCGTTGACACTTTTGGATATCGAGGTACAAAGCAACAGGCGGACGTTTTTATTGGCTGGATTTTCGCGCGAAACACTTCTATTGGCCAGAGCCTTTTGGAGAGTGTCAATTTTGGCTCGGCACAGGGTGCTCGGCTCGCAATTACCATAGAAACTGACGATGCAAATTCATTTTATGCAAAAACGTACAGACAGCTTGACATCATACCTATCTCAAAAATTTTCTAAATTTTCGTAGTATTTTTCATTGTAATTTTGTACGAATCGCCACGACAGGATCGGCTGCGGCCATAAGGGGCCATCGTCAAGAATAAATAAAAAACTTTCTGGCGAAAGCAATAGGCACCCCTAACGGGGGCCTAAAAAACAAACTAAAAAGACAATTTGAGTGCCTAGCCTAATTTTGACAGAGTGTCAATAGTTGACGAGAATCGGGCTAGGCACTCGTCTAAGCCTGATGTGTCCAAGGTAGCGGGGGGAGCACGGTTAAGGTCCAGCGACTGAAGGGTTGCCGTCAGGAGGTTGATAGCCTCGGTCAACTCTGATAAACCTGAACAAAATAACAAATTATTCGCAAGCGTAGCGCCTGAAGAAACTTAGGTAGGCCAGCCCGCAGTACTCTCATGCACTGCAGGCAAGATGTTGCCTACCCATCAGGCGCTATGAGAACTCAGACTTTCTGGATCATTTTGCAGCTTAGTGCTGGATTTTCGGGAAGATGGCCAAGGCGTTCAGCTATTTTCAGGCTACTCAGTGGCCTAAGCAGGCCTAAGCAGCTGGCCCATTCTCCCCACAATGCAGCGCCTTGCCGTAAGATGATTAAGTTGCAAATATTACCAGCAGTCTACAAACCTTGAATGGTGATGGGGCTGGCTGGGGCTGGTTGGGTGTCTTTAACCCACGCCGGTATCGACTCCCCTCCGTAGGCGTTGTCGTGATCGCTCAGGGCACTCAGGGTCTCCTCGCCCCACAGGCCAGAATCTGGGTCCTGCGTGTCCTGGTCGGCATATGATGGCCCAGCCGCCAGCGATCCTGGAGTCACCTCTGCAAAAACGTAACGTGTGAGCATGACCACTAACATATGTGGGCACTTCTCTCGCGAGCAGCATTTGTTCAGTATCGGTACTAGTGCGTTTTGGCCCTCGAAGGCCGACCACCGCGAGCCAGCCTGGCTTGGCCTTCGAGCGCCAAAACGCACATCTCTGGGGATGAGAACCGAGCCCCCTCGAAATGCAGAACTTACCAAGTGTCGTCTGGTGGACTTGAAAGCGTGGCCGAGGCTGTGGCAGGCGCTGCGGCTCGTGTGGGGGGCGCTCCAGCCACGACTAGTGCCGAACCTGGTTCTGCTGCTGCTGCTGCTGTCCCAGGGGTTGCTGCTGTCCCAGGGGTTGCTGCTGTCCCAGGGGTCGCTGCTGTCCCAGGGGTTGCTGCTGTCCCAGGGGTTGCTGCTGTCCCAGGGGGTACTGCTGCCCCAGGGGGTACTGCTGCCCCAGGGGGTACTGCTGCCCCAGGGGGTACTGCTGCTGCTGCTGCCCCATGGCCTGCTCCTGCTGCTGCTGCTGCCCCAGCTGCATCTGCAAATCGTCAAATTGTTACAGGCCTGTCAGGGAATGACCATGATACCACGCGGCCTCGGCGGCAGAGCCCTGCATCGGGCGAGCATCAGAGGCTCGTATGCGTCCGAAAATGGCGGGTGAGAGTGAAACGTTCGGACTAGAACATAGCTCCCTCTCACTCTCACCTTTCGTTTTCGGACGCTTACGAGCCTCTGATGCTCGCCCGATGCAGGGCTCTGCTCGGCGGACGGCACATTTTCTCGAAAATGTGGCGCTCTGCCCCGTAGACCAGAACTTACCTAGGGTAAAAGTACCAAACATGGATCATTTTTCGGAAAACCACAGTTTTGGGATCGATAAAGGTGTGATGAGCATAATTTTTTTTCATCGGTGTGTAGTTTGAACCCCCAGGGAAGATATCCTGAGGGAATAAAGTTCCTAGCTCCAATACTTTCGGAGTTATAGGGAATTTCCATGACCTCCAATTTTGATCCATGTTTGGGTGGGGGTACCCAAACATGGATCACCAAGCTAGACTGTTGTCCTTCACATATGTGATACACAACAGTGTTAGGGGAAGGCAACTTTTTTTGTTTTATCCCAAAACAACCCCTTCCCCCTTTTAGGGGTTGTGATCCATGTTTGGACGCTGACCCAAACATGGATCAAAACTTAGGCTTGTTTGGATACGTTTTGCAGGCTCGTCTGTCTACGGAATAAATAGTTTCTCATACCAACGTGTTTCTCTCACTATTCTGCTCACGAAATTAAAACTTGCTTCCGCCCATTTGCATCTTCGGGGCTGATAAAGGGCCTGGGAAAGTGGCATTTCTTTAACGAGAAATTCGATTCTTTTCTATATATCCTAACTAACCACGTGATATAGACCCTCCGATTCGTGGTAGAAATGTTGCCTGAAACCTGTTCCATAAACTTAAAACATACGCTTTTGAAATTATTGTATTTTCTTGCTCAGTCACGTGATCCTTAAGGCGCTAAGAGTGGAAAGAGATCTGATGTGTGCGCCAGGTTGCCTACCCGGACCTCTCGTAAGGCGCAATGGAGGATGTAAACGCTTGTAAAAAGTTTCCTATTGGAAATTTGTGCTGTTTGTTTGCATCAATCCCTTTATTTTGGTCATATTTTGCCGTGTGCAAAGTGGCATCACGCATGAACGATTTCTAATGACTGATATTGAAGCGCAAACTAACGAAGTTACTTGAGGACGGGTCGAATTCTATGTTTTTACCCCTACCCGCATTTTCAAAATACTTAAGGTAAAGGGTCAAAACCTTCAGAGTCTCAAAAGGCATATATTAAAGTGTCCTCTCATCGAGTACCAAGTATTTCCTCCGGTTAGTTTTTTTACAAATAGGAAATAAGTAGAGCCATGTATCTTGCCTTGTCTTTTTGCGCGCTTTGACGAGGTCTGTTGTGCAGACTGTTTTTCGGCGAGCTCCAGCGGGCAGAGGAGCGAGCAGACAATAAAATGTCACATACACATATTGTTGCATATGTAGTCGTCTACCTGAGGAACTTTGAAATTTTTAATTTAGTCGACCCAATCAGCCGTTAGAACCAGCCAAACAGAAATGATCCATGTATGGTACCTGATCCATGTTTGGTACTTTTACCCTAAAGGGGGTCGGCCACCCCAGCGTGGCCAAACAGCTGGTCCTTTGGCACGAACTCCATTGCCCGGCAGTATATTCGCGGCATGCCCAGCGCGGCCGGGTTTAAGTCCTCCGGCCGAGCAGGGCCGCCCCCTGTGGCTCGAATGTGGCGAGCCCGCTCGCAGAACTGGCGCTTGGCTCGCCCCTTTAGATTGCGGAAAGCCTGGAGCGACACATTGTGTTATCTCTCTTATGTGTAGATACTTGCGGAGTGGCGTGAGCCTGAAATGAGCAGTTACTCCGTTTTCGACCGACCACGCACCGACTGCTTGCCAGTCAATGCGCGCTGTGGGGTGACAGGTGAGAGGGGTACCCCCCCCCCCCCCCCCCCCCCCCCCCACCTCACCTCTCGCCTGCACGCGGTCACCTCACAGCGCTCACTGACGGCCGGTCAGCCGGCTGATTCCGAAGAGCGCTCTCCTCGCTCCGTCTCCCTCGCACTCATGGGGCAAGCCGTGTGGTTGGGCGCGAGGGAAACGGGGCGGGAAGAGCAATATTCGGAATCAGTCGGCAGGCAAAAACAAGGAAAATGCTCATCTCGAGCGTGAGCCGCCCGCCAGCGACAAAACTTGCGTCGAAGAGCAAGTGTCCACACATTGTAGAGTTCAGACGCATTCGTGTACTTCCCACAGAGAAAATAGACGACTAATAGACATCTTTTAGAAGTCTATGTATGGATGAAAGATCATCTAATAGATGTCTAGCAAAGACATATATTAGATGATCTAAGTGCACACTTTCGTTCCCAGATTTAGACGTCTACAAAATTAGATGTGTAGACGGCCATTCTTTTTTTGACGTTATCATACTTCCGGTTTCTCTTCCTTTTTTCCCTTCTTTCTTGCTCTTGATAGTTTCCCTTCTAACGCATATCATTTTCTTTACTCGAATGTGAAGCCTACCTTAAGGTGTACCCGGAGTAGTACCCGGAGGCACTTTCGTTAGAGGAATATCTCTCTCTTCCATCAAGCACGCTCTTGAGAGTCATGCTTCGACTTTCGATAAAAAGAAAGTCAAAGTCATATCTCGAAAAAGTTATCGGATTCACGTAGACCACTGTCTGATCACACTGTGGAGGAGGAGGACTTTGCCGTACGCAACCAGGAAGACGGATCAGGGAACTGCGCGCGTTCAAGTTGAACCAATTATTTCTGGCGCATGGTTTACGATTTAAACATAAAACCTGCACAGGCACAAAAGGATTTGTCTTATACTAGGAGTACGTGCGGCAGGCACGTAGTTGCTGAGCGAATTGAGAGTTATAAAAGAAATATACCCGACACAACCGCCGTTTTGGTAGGCAACCCAAAAGTCAGTCAATTACGGAGGAGGGGGGGGGGGGGAGGGGGCAGAGGAGAGGGACATCCTCGCCGCAATTCAAGCAACGGCATTTGCTGGCCGGCCCCCGCCCTGCAGGCAGGCGCTATAGCTAGGTAGCGCCGAAATTTGAGTGGAGACTCACAGCCCTCCCCCCCTACCCCCTCCATTTTACTCCCACCCATATGAGATCAGGGGCAGGGGGTAAGTATCATTTACATGTTTAGAAAGAATGCACCTGCAGCACATGCTGACAGTCCCCCCTCCCTCCCCAACCTCTCATTCTCTATCCTTCTGAATTAATTTTGCCCTCAAACCAACTCACATGAATCCATGGTAAGCCAGAAATGGGTTTCTTAGAAGAGGCCAGTAACTTTAAATACAATCAAGACATTCACAAAGACTAAGAACCTTTGAATGATGAGGCGTATCTATTTTGAAATGAATGTCAGCTATTAAGAATAGAATTAAAACAATTGTGCCATTTCAATAGTTTTATGGCTGTATATTTGTAGTAAGTATGTACTTCAATATTTTAGAAAGACTGTTTTAAAGTAAACACACCTGGCACAACTAATACATTACAAGTACTGTGTCTCATCTAAATCATATACACAGTATCGCCCCTAATATTTGTAAGGGTCAACTCTTTTTAAAATAACCATGTTTTCAAAATATTTTTTTTCTCTATCAATAACTTAGTGGAGTGAACTTTTTTCAATCTGAATTCTTTGGCATAACGGATCAATGAGTAAGTTTGGGGAAGCACATGATGTAGCTCAGTCAGAAATCGTATCCCTGGGAAATACGGAGTAGGTTAGGAACAAAAAGCTACATAATTTACCAAGGTAATACCCAAACTCTTTTCTTGTTTCTTGTTAGGTTTAAGAGTAGTAAGATTTAAATACTCAAACCACACTTTTATATACTATCTTTAGTAGAATAATGAGACACCAAATATTCAGTTTACGATTTAGAAACTTTTCATTCTCATTTATTACAAATGCCTATTGTCGTATGTCAAAAATGGGAACACTTCCACTACTAAAATTAACCATCCACACCGCACTACAGAAATCGTTCAGCTGGGGTTAACTTGGTGGCGCAAAAACTAATTAATACGCTGGGGAACCAAGCCAACATTCAAAACTAAATCAAACAAAATATAAGGAAATCATACTGCTTTTAGTAACTCTCACTTGTCAGGCCATAGGGTTACCTGATTTCAATACTCAGACCATTCTCTAATGTTCACTGAACAGTTTCACAGCTTCACTGTAAACAACATTGTCTATCCTATTAGGTTATGTCACCCACTCACCTAGGAAGAACACAACCAAGTTGCATCGATACTGGCTATCATTTCAGTAGTCCGTGACGTTCATTTCACAAATCCAAAGCAATAAAAAGTATTTTGAGGCACTACCCATCTCACTCCTCCCCAAGCCCCAGACGTACACAAACAACAAATCACTCGAACCCACACGTCTACACAATGACGACACTTGAAACTTCGTGCAGCGACGTCCGCAACCTTAAAAGCGCCTTCAGACTGCATATTACGTGAAAAAGACTATTAATTATTTAATTCGATAGTGAATCCACCTTGGTGGAAACAGCCGAGAAGTACGCCGAGTTTGCCTATTTCTGAGCATGGCTGACGCGAAGTAGTTCCGGCGCAGCCGCTAGGTGGCGCTATCTCTAAATGTGTTTAAAGTACTCTCTCTGCCAACCTTCCAAAAGTGAATTTCAAATTAAACTTTTAAATATTTCAAACTCCTTTAATTTGGACAACTTGGATGAATATTAAAGCGCTGAAATTAGCAGATTGCGGAACGCTACCGCTTTTTACGATTACTTCTGTACTTTAAGAGGAGAACCGGCGACGACAGACTAACAGACAGACAGACAGACAGACAGACAGACAGACAGACAGACAGACAGACAGACAGACTCACGACCAAGTACACTTCTGATCCCCTGCAGGAGTAAGCTTCGCTTCGCTCAGCGAAAACACAAAGCGTAAAATTAAATGTTAGTATTTTGTAAAAATGTGATTTTAATGCGAAAGAATCGGTTTTGCATGTGACGCTCTGACCGTGACGCCACCTAGCGGCATTTCTTGGCGACACGCACGCACTTCAGAATCTCCCGTGTGACAGAGTTTTGCCGTCGTTCGACAGCTGAAGCAGTTCTTCCCTGCCCCTCCACTAAGGCAGAGCCAAGCGAACTGTTGTCCAAATTTTCAAAATATCCCGTTCACCCATGGTATTGAACGGCACGTACATGGAGCATAGACGTAATTTAGATCAAATGTAGATATATTAATATTAAGACAAAGTGGAAGTTCATAACCACATGGCAGATAAATTGTATACTTCCCTAAAACTCTCTATTTTTTAAGGTATTAGACACAAATCTATGCCTTCAATACCCGCTCACAAATAATTACTCAAAGTTGAACCGTCTGGTTCCGTCACATCTAAATGAAGACGTGGATTAGTTGTCTCCATCACATCTCCACATAAACAGTCTACGCACATCTACTTAAAGACGTCTATTAGTAGTGTGAAGAAATGTCTATGTTTGTACGGTCTAGGCACATCTAAAGGCAGACCTAGTTTAGACCCTTATACACACATTCGTCGATAGCAAGACGGTTAATAGATGTCCAATAGATGTCTATCTCTAGAAATCTACCAAAAGAGATGGGCTAGAGGATGGTCGATCATCTATAGATGTCTATCTTCCGTGTGGGTTACTTCCTTTCATTTCTCAGCCGACTTGAACCCCCCGCCCACGTGATTGAGCCGGTGGCTCACTTGCGACCATAATTCGTCGTGGTGGCCGGCAGCCCCCGCACCCTGCCCGCTGAAGTCCCCCAGCATGACTTTCCACCGGCTGACAGTGTCCAGCAGGGCCAGCCACTGCTGCTCAGTTGGTTCTATGACAGAAATAAATTTAAGTAAAAGCCACGTTGTGATTTCGAACTCGTATTCCCCAAAGGGATTGTAGTGCATTTCTGGTATGGTCCGACTGACTAGAAAAATACGGTTACCCTATCTCTTACACTCGACAAACTATTCTTTCGTCAGGACGACTACGCCTCGGATAGAGTCCCACTTCACAGCAATAACACGCAAACTTACCAGCAAAGGTGGTATTCACTTCGATTTTTCGTGTACAGACTACTCCGTATTACGTGTATTACGCGTATTACACGGTATTACTGGGTATTACAGGGTATTGCAGAGTATTACAGAGTATTACAGAGTATTACACGGTATTACAGAGTATTACACGGTATTACAGAGTATTACAGGGTATTACACGGTATTACAACTCATTTGAATCTCTCCCGCTGCTCCTCCCGCGCCACTCGCGCGCTCGCACGGTTGGACGCGGAAGCTGGTGGAAGCCTGATCAGCTGTTTATTTTGTGGTAGTGGTGTTGTGGCACGAGTTCTGTGCTGGTTTTGAATGAAATACTGTTATATATCAACTTCTTCTTTTATCGATGTGTTTACTTCTCTTTGCAAACATCGACTGGTCACACACCGAGTAATTTATTTTTCCAATAGTATCATCATTTTTCTACAGTCCTATTGCGTTTTTCCGAGGTGAGAAGCCATAGCCTATATGTTGCACTAAACTATATTCTTTTGAATTATGTTTTAATCTAGTTGGCTTGTTTTTGTCAGAACCGTTCGTTATTTGGATTCAAATTTTCTGAGTAGTACGTTGCTTTGTAAAATCTGCTATTTTTAAATTCTTTTCATTCTGTCTGCTTGAGACAACAGCTTAAGTGTTTCTGTTATTTGAGCTGAGTTGACAAACAAAAATAGTGAGCCGAAACAAAATATTTGCAGTAATGAACTAGGCCTCTAAACACGCTAAACACACATCACCTACACAACTCTCACTATTCAAGACACACGATCAAGAACAGTTAATTCACAAAAAGAAGATAACTATGATAGTTTTACGAGGAAATGTACTGCTATAAGACTCCGAAAATTGTGACTGAGTGAAACTTATACTCACTATTTCGGAGAGAGCATGACAATAAACAGACGCTCGCTGCCACAGCTGGGGTAGGTGGTGGGGGTAGGGAAGCCCAAGGTATACACCAACACCATACACAAGCACTCGCAAGATGATAATTTTTTTCATTTTGAGGTTTATATCTCAATCTCAAATATTTGTAAATTTACAAGACAATGTATGTATGTAATCCGGTACATAAATTGTATCGTAATTTTACAGAGTATGTCAATATTACTGAAAATATGTTGTAAAATTACAAGTTTTGGTAAAATTACAGAAATGTTGTCATTTTACAGGAAAAAGTATGGTAAAGTTACCACATTCTGTAAAATGACACTCATTTTCATGTAATTTTACAGAGTTCAGTAAAATTACAGATTTTCTGTGATGTACAGTACAGAACACTGTAAAATGCTTGCAAAGAATTGGTTCGTATTGCAAACTATTATCTATGTAAGTTGCAAAGAATTTTTAAGCATTGTATTACGAACTATTTCTTTGCAATACAAACAAATAGTTTGTAAGAATTCTAGTAGCTTGCAAAGAAGTTCTTTGCAATACGAACAAATTCTTCGTAATACGAATATTAAAATTTCTTCGCAACGTTGCAAAGAATTTAGTTTGCAAACATTTTACAGTGAAAATTTCGGTAATTTTCCAGACAAATGAGTCCAGGTTGAACACCTGTTTGTCATCACATAATGTAGCAAATGAAATTCTGTTTCATAGTCAGACAAAACATAAAAACTTCTAGAAAAACGCTGGAAGTGGAATGAAAAGCCCCCCCGAGTCGCCAAGAGAAAGGAATCGAGTGCGAGAAGGTATATCTGCACGAGTCGCCTCGCAGCGCAGTGGATATGGCATCTGCTACCCAATCCGAAGGTTCAGGGTTCTACATCACCAAGAGTAAAGACAATTTCTTCTGAAGGCAGTTGTTTTAGGGTGGATTAGACAGGAAGCAAATGACTGTCTATATATTTATTGGTTTTGGTGATCCTTCTGTTCTAAAATTTTACAAGAAAAAGTCTGTAAATATTTTTCCGGGTAAAGTGAAGACATATTTTTCCATACATTTGCAGGATAAAATTATACCCTTTGCAATGACCGTGCGTGAGTCAAAAAATTAAATTTAGGTTGACTCAGGCACGGTCATTGCAAAGGGTATTACCAGGTTTTACCTGGTATTACGGGGTATTATTGTATATTACTGCGTATTACATGGTATTACTGGGTATTACATGGTATTACTGGGTATTGCTGGGTATTACTGGGTATTTCTAGCCATGGCGTACAGGGTATTACCGAAGTGAATACCCCCTCTTACCAGCTTCTTTCGGATTGACCATCGTCGCGTGGTGGCTGTCAGAAGTTGAATGAGGCGGAGACCGGGACAGTTCGGAGCATTTTTGGCTTCGTACAACCATGCTCTCTCTATGGCCAGGGTTTGTCGTTAGAGCGCGTCAGACGTACTTCCCTGTCCGTTCAAGAGTACACCGATTTCTCTCCTTTTTCGTGATTTTTTCTTGATGTGTATCTATTTTTCTGGGCATTGCTTTATTTTTATTATTATTATTGTCCTTATTATTATTATTATTCCTTTCATTCCTACCTTTTACTTTCTCTCTACCTTGTAATTTCAATTAATTTCTATTACCTTGTAACTGCGGTCGCTGGGAGTTGAACCTCGGACGTTTGGACTCGGAGACTCGTACGTTACACCTGAGCCACCGCGCCACCATGCTTGGCTCCGGATCGTGACCCCACCATACGGTACACCCAACCAGTCGGCTCCATATGGTCCAAACTATAGTTTAAACTGTACTTTTCTACCATGGTAACTTTATTGAGTTTACAGTTCACCTAGCAAAGGCTTGGCTTATCAGTATGCTAGACCGAATTCCTTATTAATCTTCGAGTATGTCTATCAGAAACCTTAGCCATACACCTATGTAATATACCGCGCTTGCAAAATAAGACAATACTGATGTTATGTATTACCCAACTCTTGAATACTGCTATGTTTATTATTCTTATAGCTGTTCACAATAACCTCAGAAGGAAGCGGTCGACTGGCAACAAAAATTACAAATACAAAAAGAAATGCATTTCATATGTATAGAAATTCATTTTAGAGACCTCAGTTGTAACTGAATCGGACCTGTTTACAAAAATTAAAATCAAGAAGAAATTTATTTTTTAAGAAAAGTACAAAACCAACTGAAGTGAACAACCACAGTCGACACAACAATTCGTGACAATGACAAAACTCAATTTATACTGGAATTTTAAACTACAGTTCGATATGCACTGGCAAAGCACGCCAGAGACAGTAGAGAAAATGCATCGCAACTACAGTTTCACGTACAGTTTGTGACACAGTTCGGAGTCCAAACAGTCGTGCAGTTCAACTCGTGACGACTCACACTTCTACATTATTTGAGATTGCAGTCTTACAGTATAGTTCACCCTCTATAGTTTTTGCTACAGTTTAACTACAGATCCTTTCACCCGGGATTTCTTGAAATGTTAAATGATATTACAATTGTTTATGAGATGTATAGGTTTTGGAACTCAATTGGATCATATAATGGAGTTAAGAAATACAGCTTTGCATTTAAATATATTTTACGTTGATAGACCTGAATTTTAGGATTCAATTTCAGTGCCCCCTTGTGTAAATGACAGAGTACAAAGTAAGAAAATGTATGTTGTAAACCGATGGCATGTGGGAGAAAAATGAATTATAAGAAATGAGTCTGTCATTTCCCATGCTCAGTTTGAGTGTGTGAATTCTTTCAACTGCCCTCTGAATTGTTCAATTGTTAACTTATTTCCGTAGACTTCCTTTCAACAAAATGCCTGAAGAATTCACTCTCAAATGTAAATTTTTTAACAAAACCTAGAAAATATTATTGTTATGTTGTGGTCATTAGATCTTTATGTTGGTGACTACCAGAAATTTCATCACTTTACTCTTACCGAAGCAGTGTCTATTTTGTTTTCAAAGAAACAGGAAGTCACGCTCTCTTATTTTGTGTTGTCCTGTACTCTCTCAAACATGTTTCTTACCTGTGAATATTAAGGAACTATCACTGTGAAGTACTTTTGCTTTGTTCTTAGATGGAGGATTATATACCTGGGGTCGTTGTGAGGAAATTGATCCCTTTCTTTCTTTTCATGTTTGTTGAGAGTCTGTCCCAAACCAGGAGTTTGTTAATGGTTTAAGTTTGCTTTCACATTTAAGAAAATATAAAAATAAAAGAAATCCTTTTGTTCATCCCTTGTTCTGATTTTCTTCTTTGCATGTCTGAGCGACACCCACCGTCAAATACCTATTCCATCCCTTCTTCGCAAAGAAAGGGTGACCAGTGCACACTGTACTCCCGGAATAAGGAAATTATCTCACACAACCGGTAGTTTGCAACTATAGAGAGAAATTTGAGGAAAAATCAAAATGATCATGCTGAAACATTTATTCTTGACAAAGAAATTCACAACAAGGTGTTATTAAAATCAAATGAAATACCACTGGAACAAAACTTTCCATGAAGATGAAACATAAAGTTTGATGCAAATAGCATTCATATATTCATACAAAATAAGGGAGAAACACATTCACATTTGGTTGCTGTCTAAATCAAATAAAACAACAGATACAAAACTAGAAGATTAAGATTGATGCAAATAGCAATCATAAGCTCAGACAAAATGAGAGGAAGACATAACTCACAATCAGGTGTTTTTAAATAATACAAGTGTGATACAAAACAGGGCAGTAATGCTCATAAAATTACGTAAAACAAGTAAAAATTGTTAATGTAAACAACATGTATAGAAAAAGACATGAAAATTAAGAAATACTCCTAGACCATGATCGACTGAACGGCTGATATGTCTCTGCGACATAAGGGGCATGGCTTGGCATTGATGAATAGACCATAAGCACAATGATAGCAGAATGAGTCATGCTGGCAGGGTATCAAAGAACCCTTGTGTTCTCCAGGTTTCCACTTCTCAAGGCAGTAAGTACAGTCGTAGTCTGAAAAAAAAAAAAAGAGTTGTATTCACTGCATGAATTGCATGAATTGCATGAATTGAATTCTGTAAAACTACTTCCACCAACCAGTGACAGGATCTTTGCCCTCATGATCTCCTCTGAATGGACTGAGGCTACCGTCCATGTCTTGGAAAATCTGTGGAGGAAAAAAAAAACCAACGTTATACAAAATACCAAACGAGAAGCTCTGTGTTAAACAGTTACCCCGACCCAATCCATAAAAAAAAACCCTACCATGCTATCAGAATCCCAGCCTTTATCTGAACTATCTGAACTGATAGAAATGATCTCATCAGCTGCAGGAATAAAATTAGAGAATAAATTCCAGGATTTTGCTACTATTAACAGCAAGGGCCAATGAAAATTGTAATATGAAATGTACCACAAAAATAACCAATGTTGTTTACATCAAGTAAATTTGAAAAGTAGTTTTAAATTTTAAGAGATTCTGCTGAGTGGGCTTGGGGGTGTATTGGGCAACTTGTCACTGAAAATGCATCAACATATAAATCAAGGAGACTTACAAAACTTTGGACCAGCCATCTGGTTTTCTTCCACAGAGCTTCCCTTCCCTTCCTCTTCATCTTCCTCTTCTGATTCAACTGTTTTCTTCTTAGAGCGACCAGTTTTCTTGGCACGCTTCTTTTTAGCAGGAGCCTTCTTACTTGGACCTGGGTTAGCGAGAAGCTAGAAGAATGTGTAAGAGTTAAATCCCTAGATAGGTAGGGTGCATACAGCTTCCATTGACCAAATCTGCCCTTACCTCAGCTATTTCAGACAAAGTCTTGTTATCATTCGCAGGTTCTTTCTTGTTTGTCTTCGCTGGAGGAGGTGGATCATCTATATCCGAATTTTCTGAGTCAGGCTGAGCCCTTAGTCTGCGTTGTTGCAATCTCTCCGACTAAAGAGTGAAATGTAATCATTTAGTACCCAACTTTGATCATGTATAAAATTTACGATTTAAAAAAAAAAAAAAAAAAAAAAAAATTAAAAATAATAATAATTATTTAAAAAATTACTAATGTAGAAACAATACATGTTGTTTCAAGAAGGGAAGGAAATTAGACATATCTATTACTTAATCCGTCACGATAAGTTTTAAATAGGAAGAATAACTAACCGTACGCAGTACCTCATGATGACTACGGCCTACTTCCTTTTGAACTGGAGTTTCTTCGTCTTTCCAAGTCAAAGCAAGAAGGCCCTACAAAAAAGCAAACCTAATGCTAAAGGGAATACCCAAGATAGGAGCTTTAAGCCCTTTCAGTGTAATTAGAGGGATACATATCCTGTTTCTCATTCCGGAAAGTGGCAAATCATAATCATCATCCTTCCTATAGTCAGAAGTAAATTCGCTTTCAGGGCTACGGCCCCTGTAATGCCTTTCCCCTGGAATTTTGGGCACAGGATAGCCACCATCAAAACGTCTCACAGCAGATTCTGATCGCTAAGAAATTCACAGGAACCAAACTTAGCACACCACACGAAAAAAGCAGATAAAAACTGCATCAGTTTTACGGGTACTCACAGGCAGAGACCTCTTAGGCTCAGAAGAATAAGCCGAGAGTCCAACATGTTTACTTCCAGGGCTACGGCCCCTGTACTGCCTTTCCCCTGGAATTTTGGGCACAGGATTGCTACCGTCAATAGGTCTCACCGCAGATTCTGAACGCTGATGAATTGACATGAGAAAAAATTAGCACATAACAAAATGAAAGAAGATAGAATCTGCTTCAGTTTAAGGGCTACTTACAGGCAGAACATTGTCAGCCCTCTTCAGCTCAGAAGAATAAGCAGGGGGTCCACTATAATCACTTTCAGGGCTACGGTCCCTAAAAGGCCTTTCCCCTGGAATTTTGGACACAGAATAGCTACCAGGTCTCACAGCAGATTTTGAAAGCTAAGGAATACACATGAAACAAACTTAACATACCGCAAAGAAAACATAAAATCTACTTCAGTTGTAAGGCCACTTACAGGCAGAACATCATAAGCCCTCTTCTGCTCAAAAGAATAAGCAGAGGGTGAACCATATTCACTTCCACGGCTATGGCCCCTGGAATGCCTTTCCCCAGGAATTTTGGGCACGACAGAATAGCTACCTTCAATAGGTCTCACAGCAGATTCTGAACGCTAAGGAATTCAAAGGAAAGAAAATTAGCACACCACAAAAGCAGATAAAAAATACCTCAGGCTACGTAAGGCAACTTACAGGCAGAATATGGTTAGCCCTATTCGGATCAGAAGCAGAGCGTGCACCATATTCACTTCCAGGACTATAGCCCCTAGAATGCCTTTCCCCAGGAATTTTGGGCATAGGATAGCTACCTTTAGTAGGTCTCAGAGCAGATTCTGAACGCTAAGGAATTCACAGATAACAAAATTAGCACACCACAAAAAAAAAGCAGATAAAATATACTTCAGGCTATGTAAGACTACTTACAGGCAGAACATTGTCAGCCCTCTTTGGCTCAGAAGAATAAGCCAAAGGTCCACCATAACCACTTCCAGGGCTATGGCCCCTAGAATGCCTTTCCCCTGGAATTTTGGGCAGAGGATTGCTACCTTCAAAAGGTCTCGAAGCAGATTCTGAACGCTAAGGAATTCACATGAGACAAAATTAGAACACCACAATACAAAAAGAGATAAAACATACTTCAGTTTTAAGGCCACTTACAGGCAGAATATGGTCAGCCCTGATCAGATCAGAAGAATAAGCAAGGGGTGCGCCATATTCACTTCCAGGGCTACAGCCCCTGTGATGCCTTTCCCCTGGAATTTTGGGCACAGGATAGCTACCATCGATAGGTCTCACAGCAGATTCTGAACGCTAAGAAATTCACAGATAACAAAATTAGCACACCACAGCAGATAAAATATACTTCAGTTGTGAGGCTACTTACAGGCAGAACATTGTCAACCCTCTTAGGTTCAGAAGAAAAAGCAGAGGGTCCACTATAATTACTTTCAGGGCTAAGGCGCCTGTAAGGCCTTTCCTCTGAAATTTTGAGCACAGGATAGGTATCTTCTAAAGGTCTCACAGCAGATTCTGCACGCTAAGGAATTCACATGAAACAAAATTAGCACTAGAGCAAATAAAAACAGATAAAATCTTCTTCAGTTGTAAAGCTTCTTACAGGCAGAACATTGTCAACCCTCTTTTGCTCAGAAGAAAAAGCAGAGGGTCCACTATAATTACTTTCTGGGCTACGGCCCCTGGAATGCCTTTCCCCAGGAATTTTGGGCACAGGATAGCTATCGTCAACAGGTCTCACCGCAGATTCTGAACGCTGATGAATTCACATGAGAAAATATTAGTACATAACAAAATGAAAGAAGATAGAATCTGCTTCAATTTAAGGGCTACTTACAGGCAGAACATTTTCAGCCCTCTTCTGCTCAGAAGAATAAGCAGAGGGTCCACTATAATCACTTTCGGGGCTACGGCCCCTAATAGGCCTTTCCCCCGGAATTTTCGGCGCAGGATAACCACCTTCATAAGGTCTCACAGCAGATTCTGCACGCTAAGGAATTCACAGGAAACAAAATTAGGACACCAGAAAACAAAAGCAGATAAAATATACATCGGGCTATGTAAGGCTACTTACAGGCGGGACATTGACAGCCCTATTTGCCTCAGAAGAATAGGAACAGGATCCAATAATTTCTCTTTCAGGGCTTTGGCCCCTGAACTTCTGGTGTTGCCTTTCTTTTGACATTTGCACAGCATACCTTATCCTATCCTCAGAGGGTGCTGAGGCTGTCACAAAGTGCTAAAAAATTTTGAGATAAATATGGCGTACCTAGAAACAAAGAAGAACAAATGTGCTTGGAAAGTAAAGCTACTCACGGAGTGGACGTAGTCAGTCCTCCTGTGGTCAGAATATGATGACGCCCCACTGAACTCCCATCCAGGGCTTCCACCCCTGTACTGCCTTCTGTCTTCAATATGCTCCATATCATACCTTCTCTCAGTAGCTGCTTCAGCTGGTTCTGGGCGCCGAGGAAATAAAAAATAGTACACCCCAAACCAAGGCAAATTTCAAAAGTGCTTGGACAGTAAAGGTACTTACAGAGTAATCAAAATTAGCTTCCCTTTGATAAGAATATACAGGAGGCCGACCGGGGTTAGAAATGCTATCATACTCCACAACCTGTGAAATAATCAATGTATTTATTTTGTAAGTGCCGAGAAGATGGAAAATTGGTCAGATGAAATAAGAAGGTTATGCAAACAGGTCTGTTCAGAAGGGCTGTCGGGGAACAGAATTGGCGAGCGAACGAAGTGGCGAACGAACGGAGTGGCGGGCGAACGGAACGGCGAACGCGGCTGGCGGCCAGCCGCGTTCGCCGTTCCGTTCGCCCGCCAAATCTGTTCCCCGACAGCCCTCCAGTAGGGTGATTCAGCTCAGTGGTTTCGCCTCTCTCTCCTTGTCGCACTCGTGGGACACGGTCATAAGGGGCGAGCGAGAGGACGCGATGAGACGCTGCTTGGAATCACCCCGCAGGCTCACATGAAAGATGCGACTCAAAATAACAATTAGTTCATTATCAAATGGACTGCATCAAGCCATAATAGCATGATAAAATGTGCATCACGAGCTATGGGATGGTTGGAAATGTCGTTAGGTTAACAGAATAATCACACAAGAAGTGTTGGAATGATATTTTCCAGAAAAGGGAATCACCAGCCTAGAAATATTGCACTTAAACTTTGATGAATGTTTTCGACGGGTAACGCCGACAGTTTGGCGGCACATTGAGAGGTTAAGCCAGCGCATTGTCAATTTTGCCATCATATTTACGGCAAAGCAAAGAATCCTAATCCTTAGTTCAAAATACACCGAAATACATTGCAAAAGCCCATTCTCAAAAAAAGTACCGGAGATACGACGTTATCAAGGAAAGGTGCCTGCATAAATGGGAAGCATAGTAGTACTTTAATTATCAATGATCATAACGGATTAATAGCTTACCACTGATTTCTCTACAAGAAAATATTTGCGTTGGCGCTCCATCTGGACACGATATGGGGCAAACTTTCCACACACATGCACACACACACTCGGACTCGCAAGGAGGATCTGCATGCAACTAACTGACGCCACGAATAAGAGCGGTAGCGGTGGCTGTAAGCAACGCTGACCTGCCTTGAGTGAGAGAGAGAGAGAGAGAGAGAGAGAGAGAGAGAGAGAGAGAGAGAGAGAGAGAGAGAGAGAGAGAGAGAGAGAGAGAGAGACTTTCCAATTTGAGTTACCAACATCACAGTAGAAACGCACTTCATTTCAAGGGAACTTTTTTAAAGAAAGCCACATAAAGTCACATCACATTTCTGCTTCGATAAATTTAAAAGAAATTTTGATCACTGTACTGGGGAGTATTTATTGTATTATTACATATGATTTAGACCGAGAGAACTAGACTTGTCACTCCTGTGTTGGCAATTCGAAAGAGACAAGGGAAAGCCAAAACGTCACAACCAAAGATCACATCAAAACACAGAGGCTAAATAATTTCCAGAAGGATCCAGAATTTTCGAGGAAACCGAGGTCGTCTGCCATATTGTTATTCAGTATTGGAGTCAATCTTTCGTCGCTGGACAAAACAAAATTAGCAATTTTAATTCATGAGCTTGATACTGAATATTGACTTCATCATTTGGCTCGTCAAAATCGAGACGGGAGTTTAGATTCTGTCGAAGTTCGTTGATTTGTATGAAGTAGTGGTAAGTAGATGCCGTTCGCCAAAGAATTTACACTGCGTTTTGTGTGTGTTTCGCCTTAAGTCTTATTCGCTTTATTTCGTGTGTTTAGTACCTGTGCAGCATCGTCTTCAGAAAGGCAAGCAGTATGCCTGTATTTCAGGTGGCACGAGAGCCCGCTACCCGCACGCTCAGACCTCTAACTGACATTTTTCACTGTAATGTGTAAGGACAACGAAATTTGTCTACAGATGATAGATATTCGTTTTTAGACATTTTTAGCTAAAGACAAAAACGTCAAGATCTAGAAATTAAAATGACGTAATGTATGGACTAAAATGTTTATTCTAGGAGGGTAGTACAGTTTTCTTGTTTTAAAATAAAGAAAACTGTACTACCCTAGAATAAACATTTTTGTCCATTTAGATGACATTTTTCTGTATAGCTCCGACTTTTTTCTCACTAGAAAATAAGCTCTGTCAACAAAAAAGTTTCCTTTGAAGACAAATTTCATCACAAACCTATGGATATTCCACTTTATAGTGAAAATAGTCCATATCAAGTCTGAGAGTGCATGAGAACACTATTTTCTATGACATAGGAGACGGGTTCCATTATTATTTGAGTTCTGCTAGAAATGGAACACGGTACTACAAGTGTATATTCTCAACTTGTAGTGGTAGGGCCATTTTTGACCCTGTTGATGGATTCGTGCATTCACAACCACATACCCATGAACGAAACCTGAGATATCCCAAAGAGCAGGCCTTAAGGAGAAACATTTTGGAACGTTGTGCAAATCTGGAGTACACTCCCTATCGCACGATTTATGAGCAGGAGAGTGCAAGGTGAGGTTGCCCCACCATGGCTGGAATCCGACTGTCAATCAGTCAGTTCGTCACTCCTTTCAGCTTCCCACGTTCATCATTTTGGTTAATGATCAATTGAAGTAGTTCCTTTATTATGAAAAATCCGGTATTGAAAAGTTCAGAAGGATAAAAGTGTGTAAAACAAGTGTAAAGGAGTGACTGATGGGTGTAATATGACTGACTGACGGGCGAATTCTGACCATATTGTGGGGCCACCTGTGAGCTATCTGATGTTAAAATTTTTGTCTCATTTTTAGTTCTTTATAGCAGACTTCAAACTGATCCTTATTCTTTTGCTTCATTTGCTGACAGTAAGTTTAACGATTCCTCCATTTGTCTGTCTTGTAGGTTCGATCCTGAAGTGGTGGCGAATGTCTCATTCAGCAAGCTGAGGAGCAGCATGCGGAGAGCAAGGATGTCTTCTGTATCCCCCCATACCTCCTAATCTACAGCATTTGACCAGACTTTTGCGTGACCCACGATATCGGATCCTCACCATGAGAATTTTGTGCTCATTGTCATGGGTCTAAACAGATATATGTATGGTTTGCATATACCAAATATCAAAAACAAACCCAAATTAAAATTGTTACTGGAAGTAGATGGACCGACAAAATCCAGTTGAGAAAGACACAAGCTGTCTTAAGTATATGTTGTAGCACTTAAACCGACTTAAACAGGTTACGGCCAAAATTACAAAATAAACTAGCAGGGGACATGTTTTTTTGTTAGTTTTGTAACCCATAGGTTACTGTAAATGGGTTCAATGCAGTGATTAAAAAAGTAAGAAAAAAATAAAAGTCGCCTCTTTATCAAAAACTAACCAAAAAAAAAGAGGAAATATTTAGAGAGTTACATACCATCAGATGCCCTAATTTCGGACAGTTTCAGCGGTTTTTCCCCTGTTTCGTGAACACGCGATTGAGTATGAAAAATCTGTTGATATTTAAAGTACTGTGGCTCAGGACCTATCGGATGATACCCATGACAGATTTTGATAACATCATGTTAACCCAGAGCAGCCCTTGAAAGAGTGTCCGAATTTAGGCACGGATGTGCCCTAATTTCGGACACGTGCCCTAATTTCGGACAAAAGGTTGATTTCGCTAGAAGAAATCGGTAAAAAGCCATTATATGAACCGAATCCGGGTCGTGAGTGTTGAGATTACTCTTGAAGTGACACAGTAGCGTGTGCGGAATTGGGGTCCGTGAACGTGATGAATAATTAATTGCTGTAAATTTTATCAATGATATATTTTAACACTACTTTGATCACAGTATGAAATCAAACAAATTTTCTACAATACAGGTGCATGGCCGATCCAGACCTGACTTGAGGGGTACTACTGTATATTTGGGCCCGCTTTGCAGTCTTTCAAATCAGTAACTTCCTTTTAATGTATAATTTCATGAAAGTTGCCGTCTCAATGCACATTTTGAATGAGTGCTTTAGGTGCTGAAAACATTCACAGTGCTTGATATGTTGTCAATTAAAAAATTTGTTATTTCTATTCCTTTCCACCCCTGTCTGAATTTCAATGCTATATTTGTAATATAATTCGGAGAAAAAGTTGAGCGTTGAAGAATCATTCTACATTAACATTGACTTCTTTTTTGTTTACTTTTCCTTTTGAAGCTGCCTATTCTTTAAAGTAATCAGTGTTGTCCTTTCAGGCATCCTAATGAAGTGACAATGGGGATGAGAGAAGGGTTGGCTAAGAGTCTAGTTGTGACTTATCCTCAATACCAGCGGCCATTTGAAATTAAAGGCAAGGATGCATGGGTGAGTGTTTTGTCTCTATCAGTGTTCATCCACAATTTGTTGTTGCATTCACTTTGGAGAGGAGCTCCTTGTCTTTGAAAACAAGAGAGATGTATCTTAGAGTGCTCCCACAACTAATGCCTTGAAACTGTTGGGACGAGGTTGTGAGACATTTGAGTGGACAATGGCATTAAAATTTAATCTCATAATGAGCATGAAGGTGGGGGGTATGCCCACCACAATGAGGTTTTGTTATAATATCAATACATATTAAGTAATCCTACTTTACAACTCAATTTGTACAAATTTGTACAAAAGTGTTGAAATGACTGGGACAGGGTTACATCCTCAGAAACAATGCACAGACGAAGATTAAAATGTTAAAGTGACTTGAAACAACCTTATTTATGCCTCTACTCTTTTAAGTTTAGTGGATATCACACTAGCAAATATGAGTCAAATGAAATAGAGGCAACACTGTGGGAGCACCATTACTCTACTTATGGGATTGGAGTCAATCAGACACTTAAATTGAACTTTTTGGCCTATTTTCTTTTTTATCTTATTAAAAAATTTGTTGGATTTCAAACAGGACTATTTTGTGTGAAATTAGTTGTCATCTTTTTACACTCTAAATGCGAAAGAACAATTTTGTTCCTTATGTAGAAACGTTTCTGTGCACATCCAGAAAGGATGCAAATTTGTTCCAAAACCAGACAAATTGTGTACAGCTTTGCACAATTTTGTGCACCGACAAGACAAATTTGTTTCTTTTTTTATGGACAAAGCATTTGTCCACGCCTATGGACGTTGAAATACGTTGACAGTTCTTCAACAAATTTGTTGCAAACATTGGGCACAATATTTTTGAGGGACATTTTGTTCCTTCTAATTACACAACTTGTGTATGAAAAGCCACATTTTTGTCCATGAAACCTGTTGTCTAGCGCACAAACACTGGAAAAACTAATGTGACATGAGTCACATCAATTGATGTGACCAGTTTATGTTACATTTCAAAACGTTACCAAATTCTCGGTCACGTTTGGTAATGTGACATCCGGTGCAACGTGTTATGTCTGCCTATAGTAATAACATGGAGGATGTCACATTACAAACGTTAATGAAAATATGGTAACATTACGTGATGTTACCTAAATTGGTCACATGTGCACATGTGACATGTGTCACATTAGTTTTTCCAGTGAACACATTGTTGCTAGTTCAAGGGACAATAAAATGTCCTTTCGCATTTAGAGTGTAAGTAGTATCTTTTATCTCATCTTTACTTTTTGTCCCATCATTAATTCAATTGTTTTTTTGTCTTACAGTCATCTGTACTCCAGAACTTTAATAATGTCATGAAGCGCATTCAAGATGCCCTCCCTGAAGATGAGAGGCCACGAATGAAAAATAGAACGAAGTCGAAGACTAAGAAAGGAGCAGCTTCAACTTCTTCCTCTGTCAATGTGAGTTCTTATTGTCTGGTATTCAGTAATTCAGCAGCTTTACCAGGTATTCGGTATTAATTCTTGGTGTGTGTTTAACATTTTCAGATTGTGGCTTTGGGAATTATGAACCCTGATCGTCAAAACAAGGCAACAATTTTGGATGGCATGGCCTCAGCGTATAAACTCAGATGCGACAGAAGAAGGAAAGGTGAGAGTATCACAAAGATCCTCGAAGATTTTCCACAATTTGTTAATTACAGTGGTGAGGTGGTAAGTGTCCTCACTGTTACTGAAACTAAGGCCTTTCAAGTTTTAAAGAATGATCTGTTACTTACTTTATTTTCTATCTAAATTGTAGGTATCTGAAGAATTTTCCAGGATGTATCCTGAAGCAAAAAGCATGTGAGCAAAATTTCTAGAACTAAGTCCAAAGATCAAAGAACTTTGGCAGTCAAAAATCCCAACTACTTTGCAATTTGAGGATGGTAAGAAGAAGAAATGTCTTTAAATCTGCATGATTAAGCTGTCTTTTTTCATGGTTTTATTAATCAGTACTAATTGTTACAGAAACATTAATTGCTTGTATTGCATTGGCGTCCCCCCCCCCCTCCCCCCCGCTCAATGCAAGAACAGGACCTCGGAGTCGAAGACAGCGGAGAGCAGTGCCTATCTCCTCTGCTCCAAATTTGAGTTAACTTATCGTATTAAAAGGAGTAAGGGGCTTTCTTATCAGTTAATTCTAGTAATGTACAATTCTTCATTTTTAACCATTTTTTTCTTTCCTAGCCTGATGTTTCAATACCAACATTTGTTGAGGAGAAGAGACTTGAAGCTAAACAAGTAGTTCAGCCCTATTTCATTGGCATTGTTAGTCCTATCTCTAAGAAGATATTGAAATTTTTCCTCGTGCTAGATTCAAAGGCTATTGATCTACATGCCATTCCTAGTGTTCGTGCTTTAAACCTTCTGTTCAAGTCTTACTTTGTGTTTGGTGTCCATTATCCAGCTACTTGGTCTCTTTTTTTCTCCAGACTTGCCATTGTAACATTTTTGAAAGTGCCTCTGATGAAGCTCCTCCATCTTGTGTTGAGGCTTACAGACTCATTACCTCCTCTTAAATTCTGCTGGACAAAGAATGTGTTAGTATCTAATTAATTTTTTCATTAAAAAATGATCGATGACACATGTGCCTATTTTGGTATCTTGACAAAAGTATAACATTCTATGTTTTTGGACTAATAAATTTCTTGCCTTTCTAATGTCAATCAAACAATAACCATCACACTAATTAATTTGATATTGCAAGGTTCGGTACTGAAAGGAAAAGACGAGAAGTAATGCTGAGACCAGAGGATTTATTGGGACTTCAGTGCAGAGCACGTCTAGCTGACACCGCGGCACAGGGTAGACTGAAGCGCGTCGGTCTGGTTGTTTAGGCGTTACTACGGACAACGCTGCGAGAGCCTTGTGTGAGAATAGACTGACACTAGGCGTACAGTCATGAGAATGGCAGCAGCGCGTTCACTACTGATTTAAGGCCCTAACTTTACAATATTGTCATATAAATATATGCAATTTTCCTTTGAACATTGATTTCTTTGATGCTTTACCCTTTATCCACTGAAACTCAAATATTATTAAATGTATGGTAAGAATACTGGTAGTTCCATGTGTTTCGTTTCCCCTTTGGCGTAAACCCTGAGGAAAAAGTCATCTTAGTCAAGGTCACCGGGGATCATTTAGAATGAGACAAAGAAAAAATGGGTTGTCAGAAGTGAAAGACTTTGCATCGCACAGGTTGGTAAATGTCTTTGTTTCCTCCATCCATGACTTAATAGGGGTCCTTTACAATCAAAAGTTGCTATCCTGGTACATCTCTTTACCACATACTCAGCTTTTCTCCTAGCATTTTATGCCCAGCATAAGAATTCATCTGCCAAGACAAGAGCCCAAAGATTTTTTTTGTTGTTGAACTAGAATGTATCTTTGTAATAGGATTACTATTGGCACCATTAACCCATTACCAGAAACATTTTCACTAGTCCAGTTAAATTAGCTGTACCCAGTAATTTTAAGATCAGAGTTGAACAGCAGGATTTTACAGTGTCATGAATCTGATCAAAATTCTCACATCAGGAATTAAATTTTAATGAGGGATTATTCGTACTCAAAGATTCCTCTTTATTGGTTGTTTTTCACTTATTGTCCGAACAATTTTGAGTTTTTAAGGAGCACAACCCGAAAAGGTAAACTGAATGATAGGTACAATTGTTTACATGACTCTTTTTATTTCCAAATAAATACATTTCAATTCATATTTTTTTTAGAATTAAAATTTGACAGCAAAATTTATGACTTGACTGAGGCAGACTTCACCGCTATATTCTTCATCAATCGTAAAGGCTGCTGATTGAGTTGCAGTCATCGGGTGCGGATGAGTACCTGAAATCACAGAGATATTATAAGTCAAATGAAAAGTGTAATCCATAAAGTTAATCGTAAGGAACACAAAAAAAAAGAAGCCTAATAAGGAGAGGACTATTTCTCGAACAATATGCGCAACAGAGGAAACACAACAAGCCAGCCAGTACAGATGAACAAACTGTGTGTGTGAGTGGAAGAGTGCAAAAGGATTCAAACAGAGTGAGAAGAACACGCAGTAATAATTTAAAAAAAAAACAACACCAGAATTGCAACTTTTTTTTTTCGAGGAAGCAAGAAAATATGAACGATATCATCAGAAGAACAACTCAAACAATGTGCACAGCGTTAAGAAATGAGCAGCACAGGCCATTGTACGAAATTATTAGTGGTTAAACGTACTCGTCATGAGAACAATCGCGACACAGACGATGAATTCGCTATATGAACCAACAGTGGACCCACAAATACGACACAGCATGTACGTATTAGCATGTACTCGCGTACTAAGGTTTATAACAGTTTATAATTTCCGTAAAAACCCAGGCCCAGGGCCTGCTCACTCCGCTGATCGGGGGTGTAGTGGGGGTAATACTCCCGTCTCTCTCGCACCATCGAATCGGTAAAGAGAGCTCGAAAAGCGGACACCCACGATCTCGAAGTGAAACGGTCCCTGAAACAACCTGCTGTCTGCTGCACCTGCGAATATCGCTCGAGAAAAAAACAACCGCGAGTTTTTGGGTGAGAGGGCGGAAGGTGCAGAGGGAGTTTACAAGGAGTGAGTGTTTGGTTTCTTGTTTTCTTTAGTGGAACTTTTTGTGAAGAAAGTGGGAAACAGCAGCACGACAACTCTTTGTTGGATTAATTCTACCATCTTCAATTTATTATTGCCTCGACACGAAAGTGATAAATTCAATCTCTTAATATTATCTGCAAAATGAAAGAAGAAATGGATAACAATAGTGAGGTTAATTATAGACCAAGTGTAATGGTACTGATGATTTACCAAAGAGTTTTAAGAAGAAAAGGATCGTCAAGAATAGGATGAATATGATAATTAGATTCCGAGCGGATTGAATGCTTTGCTTTGTGATAAGTTTCACCTGCCTTCATTCAACAAACTTCGGACACCAATATATTAATGATAGGTGCATTTCAATGACCACTTGGTGTTTAATTATTTCCCACGGTACTGTAATAGCTTTATATTATCGAATACAAATATATTTGATTTAAGTGCGCAATAACAACGAAATTAATTTTGCTTTAAAATGTAACTAGGTTATCGTACAATTTGTCCATAGAAAATGGAAAAATAAGTTGCAAATAATTTGTTCATTTGTAACCGAATTAGCTACAATATTGTCCATTACTAAGAACAAATTTGTCCAAAGGATCCACGCGACAAAATTGTCCAAATCTTTGGACAAAATTGTAACTGGCAAGTGACGCGCAGAATTGTTCAGAGCCCAGTGTCAAATTTGTTCGGTGCAAGTTACAAAATTGTCCTTTGCCATTTAGTGTGTAGCAAAGCTTAAAGTTTATGAATGTTCAATGTTCTTGTGTTGTCCTTATTTAATTTTGAACCAAACTAAATTGATAAAAAAGGGATGGTATTAATTGTCTTTTCTACCCATGACCCATCCAAATTGTCACTTTTTCCTTTTTTGTCATGATGAACTTATAACGTTCACTCCTTACATTTCTGGGAATTTTTTTTTTTAATTTTTCCGTTTTTTTCCGTTTTTCCTTGTATTTTTAGTGTATTTCTAGAAATACACATGTATTTCTGTGTACACGTTTTCTTCGAGTTGGCCGCCCCTCGCTCTTTTACAACAAAGTACATTACATTATACAGTCAAGTGCTCCAATTTCGGACAAATTGAGCGGTTTTTCCTTTCTTACGTGTAGGCATGATAAAATATGAAAAATCTGTTGGGATTGGAAATACTGTGGCTCGAGACACGTCGGATGATATCCTTGTCGAATTTCTATCTACGGATGGGAAGCTACAGCAATCATCGGAAGAGTGTCCGAAATTAGGAACGAAAGTGCTCTTATTTCAGACACGTGCTCTACTTTCAGACACACGCATGCATTTTGGCCAAACCTAACAGGTTTACTTTTCACTTCGGATAGCCTAGGTCACAATTCGTTGAATGACATCCAAACGGATTTTTTAACTCAACCCTGAGAGATGAAAACTGGACAGAAAAATGGGATGGTTTTGTGAACGCCTTTAACTCTGGACAAATGTTCTGTAACTTCGGACAAAATTTAGAGAAGTGCTAAATTCTTCCTATCTAAGCAGTTTTTTGAGGTATCTCAAATCCGGAAACGGCGTTGTAAAGGTGATGGTCAGAAGTACAATTTCGCTTCTTCCTGGTGGCGAAAACATAAGTCTGTGGCACAAACATCGAAACAAATGTAATTCTATGCCACAGAATTGGACTGTCCGAAATTGTAGCACTTTCGAAAATGGTTCCGTACCAAAAAACGGTTTCACTTTTAAAAAAAATTGGTTTTATGTAGTTCTGTAGCCAAAATACCATACATTCATTCGAGAAAGAGCCACCCATGGGGCAGCTCACATCTACATGAGCCCCGGTTTTGGGGGGAGCTTATTTCAAAACAGCAATTTTGTTCTATATGCCTTTTTTACTTTAAATTCCTGTGTGCTGTAAAATTGTATAGGTACTGCAACTGACTTGGCGAAATATGGTACTCTATTCTGCAAACTTTACGATGCCGTCTTCGGATCTCGAATATCTCAAAAGGTGACCGAGATAGGTTAAAATAAGCACTTCTCTGCAAACTGTCCGAAATCAGGGCACAAGTCCGAAATTAGGGCACTTGACTGTACGTGTACAATCGCACAATCAAGTGTTGCCCGTGATGTGACGTCCTGTCAAAGGCTGTGGTGGGCCAGCCCGCGTCCGGCCCAAGTCCGTCTCGCCCCGCTGGCACCTTGCGCACATCCCCGCCCAGGCTCCCCACCCTACCGGCTAGTCCCGGTCGAGGCCGCGGCCGTCTCCCCGCCGGTCCTCCTGCCGCCCCTCAACGCCCCGGAGAAGCAGAATCCTCGTCCTCACGGAGCTCTCCCACAGCTCCCGAGTACCAGCTTGGCGGGCAACTGGTAGTGCGGCCCTTGCGGCCAGCTGTGTCGCCAAAGGTATGCTTGGCGCTCCAATTTTTTGTCAGGTTTTACCAGTAACGCAAACGCACAATGTGTGTTGGCCCCGCGCCCTCCTCCCCCATTCAATCCAAGGCTGCACCTGCTACACCTACGCGTCGAGGTATTTCGGTCTCTGGTGCTCGCCCGAAGCCCGAAGCCCGCTCCTGCTCCTATATCGCCAGTGTCTTCCGGCGGCAGAGGAAGGAGAGAGAGGCTTATTCTTACGCCCACCCGGAAGTTCAGTCGTAGCTGGCTGAGCGAACCTCTACTTCGAGGTAATGGGTTCGGGGTATGGGGTAGGGTGTTGCCACTCAGGGATAATTTTACTGACATAAATGCGTTTCAAAAGGATGGCTGTCAGAAAACCCCGAGGGTGTGGCACGTAACAAGGGGGCTAAGTGTGTGGTATGCAGCGGCCAAGAGCTACGTGCACACCATAATGATCTGCTGAGGCACGCATAAAATAACAAACATAAAGCTAATCAAGAAAACTGGAACGTGCGGAAGCAAAGGAGGCTTGACGATATCGGTTCGTGCTGGGTAGGGTGGGGGTGGGGCGTTGAAATCTAAAGTAAGCTCTATATAACATTTCATTTTTACATTTTTAGGCATAGAGGTCGCTGGGAGTGAAAAAATAATTACTGATATGAAATTGGCTGTGTATGTTGCATGTCACTCGGCAATCAGCAGTGTTGAGGACCTGTGTGATATTTTACGGAAATCGGGAAAAGGATCAAATCTTGAAAATCTGAAACTCTATCGCACTAAGTGCAGCAAACTAATTACTAGCGTCATTGCTCCTGCAATGTTGACCGAGTTAGTAGAAGATATCGGCAATAGTGGGTTTTCCCTAATTATTGACGAATCCAAAGATGTGTCAGTAGTTAAATTTCTGGCGTTAGTCGCCCGATTTTACAGCCAGAAAGACCAGAAAATTAAGACAGAGTTTCTAGGTTTCATAGAAGTGTATAGAGTATAGAGCCACGACAGCTGCTCTGCACGCCGCCAAAAAAAAATATTTAGAAAGTATAAACCTGGACTTAAAGAACATTATAGGCCTTGGCACTGATGGTGCGAGTGACCTTTGCGGCAGACACAATTCTGTGTTTACTTTGTTCAGAGCGGAGGTAAGAGAAATACTAGGTGTTTCTTGCTGTTCCGTTACGTGCACTTTTAGGTAAATTAATGAACATGCTGGGATCCCGAATATCATGTTGGTGCGCTGTGTGTGTCATTCGTTGCATGGGGCGGCGTCTAAAGCTGCAGGACACATGCCAGCTGACGTGGAATTTATGATCCGGGAGAGCAGAAATTGGTTTGCACGCAGCCCGCTGAAGAAGCTTCAGTATCAGGATTTGAACAAGGCCATAAATAATGGGAAAATGCCGCAAAATCTAGTTCAGCTTGTGAAAACCCGATGGCTGGCATGGGCAAGAGCAATTGAAGTAATTTTACAGCAGTGGGTTGAGCTGAAACAACATTTTACTAACAACTGTCTGCAGTTCGAGGCAGCTGAGCCCTCGGAGAAATGTGTGCTGGCACGAAAGCTCAGAGATTGTTTTTCTGAGCAAAACTATCTCCTGCTTCTTTTCCTCTACCCTATCACAGCAGAACTAAACAGAATAAATCTAAAATTTCACTCATCTGATGCTGAGGTATTTCTCCTTATTTCTTCTCAATATACGTTAAAGGTAGCACCGAGTGGCACTAAAATAACTGCACTGAGCATTCATTGTGTAGGTCACTTCCCTATTTGGAGAGTTAAATGGGCTAATTTTGTGGTTGGCTCGTAAGTTCCTACGGCCATCGCACGTACCAAACGTCAGAGAAGGAGGTGCGATGAGCGAAACTGCCCAACAGGCGTTACGCCTCTCCATCAAAGACCCGCAAGCCCTACTGCCTCTAACTTCACTGGACCTATGAGCCAAGTTCGCTATCGAACTTGGCAAGACTAGAGTGGAGGCAAACCTCCTTAATGATATACGGAACAGGTAGTTCCCACTTCCGTTCCAGTACGCAATGACAGCGTGCATGTGACTTGTGAAAACAAATTTCATCTAGATGCCGAACCTACCTGGCTTCCCTTACCGCGCACTCCCTCGAGCTACTGCCGGATCACGCAGAGCAGCTGAGTACTCTCCAGATGCTACGCCCCGACCAGACCCTTAAACACGTGCACGGTAAAAACGCTTCCTTGGAGTCCAAGGAGGTTTTTCATTTTCAAGGACAAAAACACCGTTTCAAGGACAAATCGTTGGAAAAAGGCAAAAAATGACTATTTTCAAGGACCGTCCTTGAAAACCGAAACCACCACACGACGACAGGAGTCCCGTCAAGCCGAGAGGTCCCTCAATGAGACCTCAGGCCGCACCAGACGCACACCGACGGCACAGCGAGGACCACGAGGTCCCCGATCAGTAAACAAGGTCCCAGGGGGGTACTTAAGGTCCCCGATCAGAAAACAAGGTCCCAGGCGGGTACTTAAGGTCCCCAACGATGCGGACGGGACCACGAGGTCTCTGATCAGTAAACGAGGTCCCCAGCGGGGACTTAAGGTCCCCGACGACGCGGACGGGACCACGAGGTCCCCGATCAGTGAACGAGGTCCCCGGCGGGTACTTAAGGTCCCCGACGACGCGGAAGAGACCACGAGGTCCCCTATCAGTAAACAAGGACCCAGGCGGGTACTTAAGGTCTCCGACGATGCGGACAGGACCACGAGGTCCCCGATGACGGCTATGTCCCACGCGGGTACTTAAGGTCCCCGACGACGAGGACGGGGCCACGAGGTCCCCGATTAGTGGACAAAGTCCCAGGCGGGTACTTAAGGTCCCCGATCAGTGAACAAGATCCCCAGCGGGGACTTAAGGTCCCCGACGACGAGGACGGGACCACGAGGTCCCCGATCAGTGAACAAGGTCCCAGGCGGGTATTTAAGGTCCCCGACGACGAGGACGGGGCCACGAGGTCCCCGATCAGTGAACAAGGTCCCAGGCGGGTACTTAAGGTCCCCGACGACGAACCACGAGGTCCCCGATCAGTGGACAAAGTCCCAGGCGGGTACTTAAAGTCCCCGATCAGTGAACAAGGTCCCCAGCGGGGACTTAAGGTCCCCGACGACGAGGACCTTAAGTACCCGCCTGGGACTTTGTCCACTGATCGGGGACCTCGTGGTTCGTCATCGGGGACCTTAAGTACCCGCCTGGGACTTTGTCCACTGATCGGGGACCTCGTGGCCCCGTCCTCGTCGTCGGGGACCTTAAGTACCCGCCTCACTGTAAAAAATCTCAGGGTACATTTTACAAGTAAATGTCTTGGAATACTAGTTGCCAAGTGTTTTTATGGTAAAATTACCACACCTTGTAATTTTACAACTTCTGGTACAAATTTTTACAAGTCTTTCATGGTAAAATGTTTACATTAGAAGTCTGGTAAATTTTTTACAAGTCTTTTCTTTGTAAACTTTTACAAGACATTAACTGGTAAATTCACAATTGTGTGGTAAACTGTTGTGCGGGCCAGTTATGGTAAATGTCAGAAGAAAACCGGGGAAAAGTTCAGGAACTTGGAATCAACATCACCAAAATATTTTGTGAAAACGCATCCCATGTAATTAATATTCTTGCAACATCCTCGTACAAAAACCTACTTGTATGGAAAATGGAAAGTAATGCTTGGCATTGTAAAACCATCACAGTAATGTGATGATACTGGAATACACCAGTAATCTGATGCACATAATATTGGTCGCAAATGAGACACATTTTCACGAATTACACAGCACATTTAATTACTTCATTACAGTGCAACGCCACAAACAAAACCTTGGGGAGGAATAAATAAATCTTGATGTTCCTTAGATGCTTGCATTTAATCAGTAGAACTTTGCTCATTCTAATAGTTGTGTCAAGTGCAACCTGCACATAAATAAGGTCTCTTGAGATAACCTGTAACAAAACAAAAAAAAAAAAGGAACTTAAATGATTTGCTAGAAAACACTTGGGAAGCACAGATAACACTGGTACAACATGTCATGAAAAAAAAAAAAAGAAAAAAATCTTCCATACCTAGGCTGGGCTGCTTCACAGGCAGTAAGGCAAACACTGCCCTCGCTGCTTGTCTTTCACAAGTTGTGCTGGCGGTGTTGAGTGTATTGCACATGTACTCCACAGAAGTTATCCCCAATACTTTTGTCAGGCAAGAAGTGAAACCTAAAATTAAAGATGGTTTGAGAGTTTGCACTCACACATAAATAAAACAGTAGAGAGAATATGAAATTACCTGAACAATTTACTTGAAGTCTCATTGCACAGTTCCTTTTCTAATTTGAGTCACAAGCTTCAAAGCAGTCTCTCGGGATAGCCTAAAACAATAAGAGGAAAGTAATTAAAATGATCTTCTTACACAACTAGTGAAACAGCACATTTAATTCCTTCATCACAGTGCAATGCCAGGCCACATACAAAACCTTAGGGATGAATAAATAAATCTTGATGTTCCTTACATGCTGCATTTAATCAGTAGAACTTTGCTCATTCTAATAGTAGTGTCAAGTGCAACCTGCACATAAATAAGGTCTCTTGAGATAACCTGTAACAAAACAAAAAAAAAAAGGAACTTAAATGATTTGCTAGAAAACGCTTGGGAAGCACAGCTAACACTGGTACAACATGTCATGAAAAAAAAAAAAGAAAAAATCTTCCATACCTAGGCTGGGCTGCTTCACAGGCAGTAAGGCAAACACTGCCCTCGCTGCTTGTCTTTCACAAGTTGTGCTGGCGGTGTTGAGTGCATTGCACATATACTCCACAGAAGTTATCCCCGATACTTTTGTCAGGAAACAAGTGAAACCTAAAATTAAAGATGGTTTGAGAGTTTGCACTCACACATAAATAAAACAGTAAAGAGAATATGAAATTACCTGAACAATTTACTTGAAGTCTCATTGCACAGTTCCTTTTCTAATTTGAGTCACAAGCTTCATAGCAGTCTCTCGGAATAGCCTAAAACAATAAGAGGAAAGTAATCAGAATGATCTCCTTAAACAACTGGGGAGAAAACCAGTCTGCGGTAAGGCAAGGAGCCTCCTTAATATTGTTCGAACACGACGTAAGCAAGTGCTAGCATACCTGGGAGACACGCTGCCCTTTCCCTGCAAATCCTTCACAGGTTGTACTGCAAATGGTGAGTGCAAAACAATTCATTCTCCTTTAGAGAGTCTTTGAATCTTGATGTTTTACTGGTAAGACTCTCCCACAACAATTCCGTTTTGCAGCTCATCCTCAAGTCCGAAGCTGGAACTGCAATCAAAGAGGAACAAATCTTATAAATATATCACCAATCATCAAAAAAAATCTAGTGAAATGCAACCTCTTATAAAGATGTGAGCCAGCTTCATACAGCATGGTAAATCTTGTTGGACTTCAAAGCATTTTGCAAACATGCCCATGCTACATCCTAACCTAACCTACATGCATACAAGTGATACCACAAAACTTGGCGAAAATTCATGAACGTTTTAATCTTTCTCTATGGAGGAAAATAATTTTTAACAAACTTTGAGTTACACACAATGTTGCGTAAGCTACGATAGCTACTAAGGATTTCGCACGTACCTGAGCTTCGCTGAAAGCCTAAGAAGAGGTCGAGCCTTGTCTGTCAGCAGGTTCCCGGTCAGGCCACAGGTCACGGCATGGGATCCAATGAACTAGCGTTGTTTTACAAACCGACTTTGGTATTAAATATTTCGGTCCTTTTGTTGTCTTCAACTTTCTGATGACGAAATAATACATCGTCCGAAAGGACGCGCAAGCAGAGCAGAGAGTAGAACATAAACAAACATGGCGGCGGGGTCTGGTCTGGTCAGGTCAGGCGGGCCGGGCCGGGCCGGACCCTGCGAGCAGGAAGTTCTGTTGTCTCTCTCCCACCAATACGTTTCTTATGGGAAAAGAGAGATGGAGACACGGTTTCTAAAATCCCTTTCCATAAAATTATTATCCCCTCACTAACCTCTCTGAATACCAATAACAAGAAGTCTTGTTTCCGCTATTTACTCCGACACATTCTCAAACAGATTCCTTGGAGCTAAAATGCAAACAAGATGAATACAGTCCGATGCCAGTGTCCAAATAGTGGTTTTTCATGACAATTCCGCCAGTCTGGAAGCTAAAATAGTTACTGTAAAGCCCAAAAGCGATTCACGCCGGAGTCATTATTTTATTCTTAAAATGTATTAATTCAGAACTGCGCAGTAAGTGCTTAACCCTGTGCCTCTCAGCTCACCTTCCTAACTGGGAGTTTGGGTTACAATGTAAACTTTTAACCTTTCCTGAAGTATTATACAGTAGGGAAGAAGGCCCACCTGTTGGATGTATTAATGTCTCTAAGTAAGTTTCTAGATTGTTTGGCCCTTGGCAATTGGTGGCTGTAAAAGCCCTATAAGATTTTGACATTTTATTGATATTTAACTGATGTTCCCCTTTGTTTTAGCTGACTTCACTTGAGGCGGACTCTTATAATCAACACATCACATCACTGAACTTGTATGAATGTTTACTTGTTCTTTAAAGTAGCATTTCACCTTCCTAGTGTGGACAAAAACCAGATGATAATGGGCATCTGCCATTGGGAAAACCTTATCTTGTGTCATGGGGAGACTGTACGCACTGTTATTTTGTTTTGGAATTTCAACGTCAGAAAGTAAAATCAGGTCAAGTCTCTTAAGGTCAGTTTCGAATGCTACAATTACAAATAGGCAACTGAGATAAAGTTTGAGTTCTCTTGATGTATGGATTTTGTTTCTTTTACTAATAGTACTGTTTTATTTATTTCAGGTCTAAATTAGGTGGAGTAGTAAGAAACTGCTCTCTTTTTAATGATAAATTTGTTAAAATTTTGCCAAACTGTTATAATTTTCTGCCAAATATTATTTACAATATTTACAATTTTAAAGGTATGGTATATTACTTCTCATTATGGAGATATTTGACTGGTGATGAGTCAAAGGGATGTAATCTGTTGTTAAATAGAGGTGAGGAGGAAGGAAACTGGATATCCATCTCTTTGACTTATCACGAGTGAAAAGTAATTATTTTGGTTTTACATCAATTCATCACCATCATCATCTTCTTCCGAGTTTAGCCCAAGTTTGCACTGCATAACAGCTCTCAGTAAAGAGTTCACACGTGCAGTGAGATTTTGAAAGTGGACCTTCTTTTTAGGATTCTTTGAGCCATCTTCAGGGTTGTTCTTGAAAAAATAACGCTGAAGAAACTCCCATGTGTGGCCAAGCTGGGATGGGAAGGCCATATTGAAAATATAGAAAAGACAGTACAAGACTGTGACAGCTTCACTTGCCAAAGAGGAGGCAGATAAAATTCTGTGTTCTGCCACAACATAATAACAAGTTGCCTCATATATACTCCTTCCTGTGGAACACAGGTAATTTTTAAAATTTCATTAGTCACACCATGTGTAAATTAAAAGTAAGCATTTGAATTCTTTTTGACAGAGGACAACCAAGTTTAACCCACCAACAACTACTATAGATGGAGCAGCTGATGAAGGTGCTGCTGCTATCTCATCGCGTGTTGACCCTTCCTACAAATTACAGCAAGATAAGTTGTGGAATCAAACAAAATATTTAAAGCATATATTTAACTTTATTTGCTTACCTCCATATGTAGAAAGATTAGACTTCTGCCCTTTTTTAATTCTTGAAATTTGTACGCCACCAAGAGGATGGTGCCTACAATCGGGTTGATAGTTTTTGCATTGTGAACAATTTCCATTGCATCGTTAGCCTGCTTCATTTTTTCTTCTTTGGCTGTCTCATCTTTTTCCATAATTGCCTTTGCTTTATCAATTATCACGGTTTCTTCAATGACTGCAAGGACTTTTTTTAATTTAAGTGAAGACATGAACTCTTCTTTCCTGTCAAATTCTAAAATGAGCCTTTCACTGTGTTTCAGCAGGTATTCAGTTTCTAGAAGGAGCGGCCATTCTCTTTGTACTTCCTCAACTGTTGGCTCTTTAAGGTTTAAGTAAAGCCGCTGACTTGAGTATGTAAGTTCCATATATTCTTGTACCTTATTGTTATCTCTGTCCCTCACACTCTTTTTCGACTCTAATTGAAGCCACTTTTTCTTTTCTGCCAATGAGGCATCGTCTTCATTTTGGGGATGATCCGGCTGCCAACTTTTTGTCCCACACTTTCCTTTGTTCTTCTGTGGGTTTCGTTTCCTCTTGCCTGTGGAGTTTAATTGAGAGGTTGCTAAAGCTATCAAAGAGGTATTCTTGTTGGGCCGGTTGAGATAATTATTATGCTCTTGTAGTTTTATGGCAATAGTTCCTATACCACTTCCTATTACATTCCCTTCCTCATCAATGTCTGCAAGCACTTTGTAATCTGCAATCATGCTCTCAGCAATATTCTTGAAAACGGCTATCCCATGATACTTGTCAACAACTCTGAGTTCTGGTACAACCATACGAACCACTTCACTCAATTCGCTTTTCACAAGCTTCATTTTTGGATCCGTCTCTCTACCAACACTCATGTTGAGTTTCTTCTGCAAGGCTGGTTGTAATTTATTCCACGGTGCTTTAAAATTTTTACTCCACTCTCCTTTTTTCCTAGATGTTGAAGAAGGTACGTGATGCCACATGGCATTGCTAAGGGGAGTGGACCTTAAAGGAGAAGTGTCTGAAGAACTCAACAGAGAAGAATCTGAATGATCTTGACTTGACGTTGGTGGTGAGCTACTCCGAGAGCTGGAGCATGACCGATCCCTCCACTCCTCTCCAACATTCAAGACCATTAACGTCTTCTCTGCCATGGTGAGTAAAATTTCTTCATCATCTACCTCTGTTCCATCCTCCTCTAAAACAAGATTGGCTTCTTCATATGAAAACTTTTCTTTTACTGAAACAAAGAAATATGTCATAAAATTTGCACCTTTGTGAGATAATTAATGTAAAACTTATACAAGCATACTTTTAGTTTTCAGATCATCCATTCCCTCTGCTGCAACAAGTTTCTTTTTGGTTCTCAAACAGCACCACACCTTGAAAATTGGCATCTGGAATAAGGGAAAAAGTGTTGTGTTACATGGTAGAAATAAACCAGTAATCAGGAGTAATTACTTTATTACTATTTTTAAAATTCTCTTAATTCATTACAAAACTATGCACATGGTGAGTAATCTGATACATTCAAAAACTAATTGTGTAGTAAGAACAGTTATGAAGCTGTTTGTATTAATACATGGTTACCAAAGTATTATAGATTTTAAACATGGCATATAAATTCAATTCAAGAGAGATAAAAGTTAGTTGTTTAACTAAAGTCAAATTTAAAAGTCTGCTCTAATGGCATATTTTAAATAAGTAAAATTCCTGTCTCCTATGGAAACAGCTTTCAATGGGTCTGGCCCTGCAATATTTTTTACATGACAAGATACAAATGATGTGTTAGTTGATGAAAGAACCTCATGAATTCCTAGCAGATCATGATAGGCAAGAAATTTTTCTAGTCCAAGGAAGACTAATTCTCTGAAATTGTCAACCACTAAAATCATATCTATTACAATACTTCTGATAGTACCATCTTCCATTTCTTCCAGCATTACAATTTCTCCTTGAGAATATTTAATTCCATGGTACTCAGCACTGGTTGCGACATGGATATCTGGTGAGATAGGACCACATATCTCCAAAGCTCTCCGTACTTCAACGGAATACAATTGAGGTTTAAATGGAGTGACATTATCAGCGCCTACTGAGGTGGGAAACAAATTACCCTCTTGCAAGTAAGCTTGTAGATATTGATGTCTGTATGAGAGAGTAAGAGTGGGGTTGATAAAATTAGGAGCATGCCTTAAAGATGATTTAAAATATTGATGTTTTGATTCAAACCGAATCGTGCTCCATCTTTGAAGGGGCCCAAACTTTCTTGTGAGTTCCCCGTAATGTTGGATATAATGATGCTTACATTTAAGCTTAAGTGATGGAAAGACAGACTTTCTTAAAGACAAGTACTCTTCTGCTAAGAAGTCAATTCTAAAGGTTTGATCAATTGAAATTTCAGGGGCAGAAACTAATTTAGTAAATTCTTGAAGCCTTACTATCATCTGCCAGGCTTTGTGAGATGCGTCTTTCACTCTATCAATCAAGGCCAGAGTAATAATTTGCAAAAGACGGAAGTTACCAGCAGCAGAGCCCACTATCTTCTTCATTTTGGGGTTTATTTTTCTAATGGAGGTACAATTTTTTCCATTTATAAATTTTACTTTAGCATTAATGTAGTTCCAACCAAACCACTTAGCCTTGACCAACTTCTTCAGAGCTAAAAACAAATCTATAGGGAGAATTCCTTCTGCTATGTCATGTGCAGAACATGGTGGGAGTGAATTAATAATGTGAAAATCAGGCAGATCATTAAAAATAGATGATTCCCACACCCCCTTCACTGATTTGTCCTGTTCATCTGCTTTCTTAGCATCAGTATCATAATTTAAGCAAGTTCTTCTTTTACATAAAGAAACATCACCCGTAATTCTTTGGGCTCTTCTTGCATAGCAATACCTGCAGTAAAAATCTGATGATGAGAAGCTTTGGTTAAAACCGCCCAAACCATGAGCTTCTAAATTGTCTGAACTAATGCCGACCAGTGCACCCTTAAAGTTTTTATTTGTTCCATCCTCCCAGACCAAATTAATGCCTTCATTATGAAGAGTAGCTAAATCATCTAATAATGGTTGAAAGACTTGTTGGTAATTAAATTCTTTGAGTGTGTCTTCATTTACAAGCATAACCAGCTGAATGGGGTCTCGTGCAGATCTGCAGAAAGATGGAAGGTTCCCAAGTGACATATAGACGCCTAGCATTTTATGCTTGCCACGAGCAGCTTTTAAGGCATCACATGGCTCAAAAGCATCAGCATATAAAATAATTTTAATGCCATCTGGATTTTGAGTGAAAAATTGATTATTTTTAAAAACAGTCCCATCTTCAAAATCTCTTAAAATATTACGCTGACTTTCACCTTTCTTATTGTACAGTTCTTGCACAGATTTGTCTTTTAAAAGACCCTCAAGGGTTTTTTTTAATAGGGACATAGTGAAACTTAAACTTCTTGTCACCAGACACAAGTTCATATTCCACAGGTGGAATGAAGTTAAAGTTCTCTTTGTAATATTTTTTTCTCATGTGCTGAGATCTAAAAATGCCTTTCTCTCCCACAGCCTTTTCATAAAGGAAATTGTTCAGAACCTCAGTCTCTACAGCAGTTTTAATGTTTAATGGAATATCATACTTAGCGGCCAAATCATGAAAAAGCTTCTTCTGTTGATCAACGGCATGCTCACTGATGCTATGTATAGCTTCTGTTACAAATTGCAACGAAGCTACAGACAAATATGATTTGGACTGCAAACGCAGTAACATCGAGGCAAAAGATTTCATAAAATCATCAGTCTTCACTGAAGAGGATTCAACATTAGGTTCATCACTAAGAAAGTTAATATCATGAGGCAAGTCAGTAGGAAAATAATCACAAAAGTTGGACATATCATCATCGTTAGTTGAAGCAGAAGTAGCCATCTGACCTGATTCAAGTTCTTGATCCACAAAAGTATCATTTCTATGACTCCGTTGAAAATGAGACCGTAGGGAGTTGCGATTGGAGAAAACTTTGCCACAGGGGCATTTCACTCTTTGGCCTTTGCGAACATGTGACTCTAAATGATTTAAAAGTTTCAGAATTGATGATGATGTCACAGGGCACGAAGTTACTGTACACTTGAAAGTTAAGTTGGAATGACTAGTGCTATTATTACTTCCAGGCACAGGTTTATGGCTTCTCTTGTGTGAGCAGAATGCCTTGTAGCGATTGAAGACCCGACCACACTCAGGGAATGGACAAGGAAAAACAACATTTGGACTGTATCTATGAACCCACTGATGAGCAAAATACTTGGGAATCGATAGTTGTCCCTTGTGGCATATGACACAGTGAATGGTCATATTTACCTTTGTGAAGTTTGTCCAAAGCCTCAAGTCGCAACCAAAGAGTGGCCTGTAGAGAGAAAAAAATTTTTAAAAGTGGCCTCCGCAGTGAATGAGGTGATCTGAACACTTGCATTAAAAGGTATTTTGATTTTGCAAAGACTAGAAGAAACTTAAGTAATTCATGTTGACCTCCCGACACACGTGTGCGTGTGGGACCCAAACAAACATACTAACATACTGTGACTTTTCGTTGATAAAAAATAAAAACATGAGGAAACCCTCTGTGATTCTTTAAAAATAATCATGCCTATCTATCAATGCCCCTTTTTTTTAAAACCAGACACATAATAATACATATGATTGTACTTACTTTATGGCGGCAAACCACCTGCGAGCTGGCGACAAGTGCAGCACCCGCTGGTCTGGTCTCCTCTGATCTCCCGCCGGGTCCATCAGCTGACCGGTCGAAGGGGAAGGGGAGGGGGAGAGAGAGGCGACGACGGGAGGCAAGGCAGGCAAGGCACCCGACGGAAAAACGGGGAGGGGGGGGGGGGGGGGTGCACTTCAGTGTCAGACCTGATCCGAGCGGACTGCGTCCGAAAGTGGCCGAGCGCTCCCACCGAGTGGAGTGGCCCTCCAACTACCAGATAGGTGTACAGGGAGTTGGCGAGTTGATGGATTTTCGTGTGTTGAGCACAATTTTTTCGCGAGCTGATCCGCGCGGTCGGTCGCGCTCTTTACGCTACCGTCGCAGAACCGAGCCGGCCGCCGGCCGGCGGAAGCCCGCAAGTTTGACCTATGCAGGCACCAATAGCGCCTAGTGCGTAGGCAACGTCGTGTCTGTAGCTCGCGCGCGCACTGCGGGGTGGCCTACCCCGAGTTTTGCAGGCGCGGAGGTACAAAAATTTCCTGAAAGCGACAAGCGCGGAAATGCACCAGAGGCGGATGCAGGATGCAGGAAGGAAGGCTGATTCGAGGTGCACCTGCCTTAAACCCTTATCCACAGTCATGTCTATGTTTCCGCTATTTCCCACGATTCTCCGTAGTTTCTAGAAGACCCTTAATTCTGCTTAGGAAAGTTTTCATGTGAATCTCCAATAAAACCCCAATTAAAGCGCGAAAAGCCGGTAATGTTGCAGGAAGGTAAATGCAAAATTACCAGCACTTGTAAAATTACCACATTTTAACAGTAATTTTACGAGGTTTTGGTAATTTCACCATCAGATCATTGTTGAATTACATTACGGTGTGGTAATATTGCAGGAAGGGAAAATGGAAACTTACCAGCACTTGTAAAATTACCACATTTTAAGAGTAATTTTACGAGGTTTTGGTAATTTTACCATCAGTCTCTTGTAAAATTACATGGCTTGTAAATTTACCACAAAAAAAGTTTCAAAAATACCAGAGCTTGTAAGTTTACATTAATTTCCTGTAACAATTTACATGATTTTCATGTAAAATCACTAATTTTTTTTACAGTGTGGGACCTTGTTCACTGATCGGGGACCTCGTGGTCCCGTCCTCGTCGTCGGGGACCTTAAGTCCCCGCTGGGGATCTTGTTCACTGATCGGGGACCTTAAGTACCCGCCTAGGACTTTGTCAACTGATCGGGGACCTCGTGGCCCCGTCCTCGTCGTCGGGGACCTTAAGTACCCGCGAGGGACATAGCCGTCATCGGGGACCTCGTGGTCCCGTCCGCATCGTCGGAGACCTTAAGTACCCGCCTGGGTCCTTGTTTACTGATAGGGGACCTCGTGGTCTCGTCCGCGTCGTCGGGGACCTTAAGTACCCGCCTGGGACCTTGTTCACTGATCGGGGACCTCGTGGTCCCGTCCTCGTCGTCGGGGACCTTAAGTACCCGCCTGGGACCTTGTTTACTGATCGGGGACCTTAAGTACCCCCCTGGGACCTTGTTCACTGATCGGGTACCTCGTGGTCCTCGCTGTGCCGTCGGTGTGCGTCTGGCGCGGCCTGAGGTCTCATTGAGGGACCTCTCGGCTTGACGCGACTCCTGTCGTCGTGTGGTGGTTTCGGTTTTCAAGGACGGTCCTTGAAAACAGTCATTTTTTGCATTTTTCCAAGGACCCGTCCTTGAAATTGTGTGATCGTCCTTGAAATTGTGTTTTGGTCCTTGAAAATGTGCATTTTTTCCTTGAACTCCAAGGAAGCGTTTTTACCGTGTGCGGCTGGACTTCATGTCCTTGCCGCTCCAGCTAGCCCGTAAGTCCACATCGACTAAGTTCGTGACGTGACGACAATAGAATATTTCTGTCACAAATCGTATCTGTCAACAGCCCCCGCCACGAATAAAGACACACTTAAGCGGGAGTGGGATATGCTTGGTTGAACTGACTGGAGACGGTATTTTGGGGGCACGGTTCCTCTACCACTCAGTTGAATTTTGGGAGGAAATCGTCAAGTACACCCGAGGGGCGGGTGAAAGGCCATTCCACAGCATTGGTATATTCGCCCTTCAGGTGTTGAGTATGCTTTTATCAAATGCTGTCGTAGAGCGCGCATTTTCCTTTATGAATTCCATCAAAGTCAAAGCCAGAAATCTCATGGGGGCCGTCATGCTAGTTAGCATTATGCGCATTCTCATGCGGATGTCGGGCCGGCGGTGCTGCTCCACCTTCCAGCCGACGGCGGAGATGTGCCGGCTCCTCACGTGCGACATGTCGACGCATTCGTGCAACAAAGGCGGATCAAAACGCAGTCGCTGAACAAAGACGTATCAGAAAGCGGTCGCTCAACAAAGACGTAACCAACATTTTTGGCGGTTTTGAAATTTTGATGCCATATTTTCAATTGAAACACGTAACTTTCCATCTATAAACACGGCAAAATCGAAAAAAAAAAATACGATTTCACGAAATCCTGGTAGGCACGAAGTTCGTTCATGTTTTTGTTTCACAAAATACTTCGGTGGATGATGTTTATGTAGAAATTGAATTGAAAATTTCTAGCCTTATGAATCATGTTATTGAATTTGCTTTATCTCAGAGTCACTAGTACAGCGAGTCACATGCCAAATTTTAGATTTCTAGCTCAAACGATTTAGAAGTTAGTCTAGTCTTTCAGTCAAAATTGTCCGATCAGCTTGATTTTTGAACTGTAGGCTCGTTGTGCAATGGGCATTCGAACATTGCTTTAACATTTTTATTCTAACGTGTCGTTCGAAATTTTTGGCTGTGTCGGTCCTATACTGTCTTTCCTTAACTTACATAGCGGCCATACTTTTCGGGTTTGCACCCACAACACGCTCCTTTCCGCACCGTTTTCACATGGTAGGCAGTATGGCCGCAATAAAATAGTAAATGTTTAGTTCGCTTTAAAAACGTATATTTTAAGTATATACAGGATTCTTTGCTTTCTAAGTAATTTTAAGTATCGGCTACAATCAGAAATGAAATATAGAAGTTTTAAAATAGATATCAACTCTAATATTTTTTTGTTTTTAAGTTAAAATCCTTACTGTGTCATGGAGGTCTCTGAGATAGTGATGCAACATGAATAATAATGATTTTGTGTATGAATACTTTTCGAAATAAACTGACATTTGATAAAAATCATGTGTTTATTTATTTTATCTTTCTTATCTTACTGATTATCACAGTGTAGCATTAAATCAATCATAGAATTAATGAGTATTCGTCAAGCATGAAACTTTATGTTGGTAGTTCTGTATACAAACGAGCACCAACTTCAGAGTAGACCTATTTGGTGCGAAAACGTGCTGAATACAATTAGAACACAAGCGTATGAGAAAACGTGCCATATATCGGGGTAAAACTGTTGAAAACATATGAATCTTTAGCTTTGAAATAGGAAATAAAGTTCATGTTCATTTTATAAAAATAATACATTTATGTTGGTACAACTGTATCCAAGTGTGAAGAATTCTAAGAGCGGTAGAAACAAATGGTTCAGGGAAGTGCCTCCAGCAGGCTGTGGATTACATATTGTTGTCAAAAAAATCATGAGTTGTTGTCAGAAATCATAATTTGTCAGAAATCATGAGTTTAAGTAAGCTATTGAGTGCCGGTTCGAAGAGAAAATTGGATATAAGTTTGGAAAAAGAATTTTCTACAAGTAAAAGACAAGTATCCGATGTAAGTAAAGTTGCAGAAAAAGTAGGAAGGAAAATAAGACAATGCTCTGTCAATGTATGTCATGAGAGGAGCAAGTTGCACAGTTTTCCAACTATTTACAAACGGTTGAAACATCAAATTGTAGATGACTTAGAAAATATATCAAGGTAAACAAAATGTTGCACGTATACCTATCAGTAAATAAAAAGTATGCATAAGCACCTGACTAATAATTTACCACTTTCAGGGTTGATAAATGGGTTAAATTTTGTGAAAATGAGAAATTATCTCTTGAGCCTTTGCATTCATTGCATGAGAATTTTTTTATATGTTCTAAACACTTTATTACCAGTGATTACACATATGGGCTGAAGAGACGTTTGAAAAATGATGCTGTACCTTCAATAAAAGAAAGATCAGTAGAAGTAACAGCATGTGTGGACAATGTAAGTTAAATTTGTGTAGATATAGATACTCATTTTAAAAGACATTAGTTAAAAGTTGAATTTGTTTACAATCCAGACTGACACTGCAATTAGCAGAGGGAAAGTATAATTGAAAGAGGGGAAATCCATAACAGAATTTCATGAAGCTAATAAAAGCTATTTGGACAATGTAAGTATCAGAGTATCTATAGTTGTTATTCTAGTACAGCTATAAATAAAGGAAAAATTATACCTGTCATGTTGCAGGACATCTTTAATCAATCAGAGACTCATAAAGAGCTGCTGAATTGCAGCTCTACTATACTCAATGAACATAACTATGTAAAGATCACAAGTTCTCAAGTGAATGGCCATTCTGAAAAAATTAACAGTCAAAATCCTGCTGAGGGTAGTCAAAATCCTGCTGAGGGTAGTCAAAATCCTGCTGAGGGTAGTTCAAATCCTGCTGAGGCTAGTCAAAATCCTGCTGAGGGTAGTCAAAATCAGTTATATTATCAACAACATCAAGACAAACCTACTATAAAACACAATGATCATAGTTATGTTAAAGCTTCAAATGATAGCCAAAATAATATATTATTATTAAAAAATATGAGTGACAAACCTGGTACAGAGAGAAGAATTGTGAAAGTATGTTGCATGAAAAATTGTTACAATACTAACCAGATACATACAATGTTTAGTTTCCCAAAACTTTTTAACATCAGAGATGGTGAACAGGAAGTTGATTTAGAAAATTTGAACAGGTAATTTCAATAAAATTAGAGAGTTATAGTTATTGTTTAAGATTACTAATTTCTCTTTGCTCTATTTATTATTTCAGATTCATACATTGGGTTACTGCATGTGGAGTAAGTGAACTTATTTTTTTGAATCCAATTGAAGTTCACAAAAAATATGTCATATGTGATTCTCATTTTCATGAGAATAGCTTTACATGCAATGACAGGAAACGTCTTAAGCATGATGTAATTCCAGAGTTAAATTGTAATCCAATTTCTTCACATGCTTTAATAGAGGAATATACTGAAAACATTCAAAAGTGGATAGGTAACTGTGATGCTTTTGTAATGTAGATGTGAAAGTAACAAAAACAAAATTACAACAAATGTAATGTCTATCCAACAGATTCTTCTTTTGAGAAATTTGATTTATTTTCCAAAAAGGCTTGCGCCTTTGCATTCCAAGAGGATATGGCAAGTTTGCAGTGGAAAAAAAAAAGCGATCAATGCAAAGAAAAAGTCCTGATTTCTAATTTGAAAAAAATGAATGTTGTGAAGAACATTTGTCATCATAAAACTCAATGCTGGACATATTCGAGTTCTAATGACATGGATCCTGGAGAACAACCTGAAGAGCTCAAAGGACTTACATTCATCGAAGAACAAGTCATAGCACGTATACATCCTGTCATTACAGTTTTTAAAGTCAAGGGCCATCAGTATTCATACAAAGGCAATGTCATATCATTCCCGCAAGATGTACAGGAAATAGTTAATGAACTGCCTCATGAGGTGAAAGACTTGAATTCAGTTATATGTATAAAAATTGAAAATTCCACAGGCAATTTTCATGACTTTTACATCAGGCAGGAAAGAGTCAGGAGAGCACTGCATTGGTTAAAAGATAATAATCCATTATATAAAGATATACAGATTTCAAAAGAAAAGCTTATGAAGTTACCAGAAAATGGATATGTAACTGATGATATTATAAGTGTCTGTCTTGAGCGAGAAATTGAAGCTGAAATTAATTGTACCAATGATGATGACGATTTGGGAGACAGAATTGAACATTCAGGAGTTCCTTACAATATAACTCCAAACCAAGATGAAGCCATAGGGAAATGTTTAAAATGGCCCACTATGTCTAAGGACCCTGTGAATGAGAAGAATACACCTGGTTTCATTCCATTAGCATTTCCTACTCTGTATCCATACGGTAATGCTGATTTAAACACGATGAGAGTAAAAGAAATCAAAACTGCTGATTATTTCAGGCACTTAATGAACTATAAGGACAATCGTTTTGCTCAGCATCCCACATTTCGTTTCTTTGCATACAATGTGTGGCAAAGATGGACAGCTCTCAGTGATGGAAATATCTTCATAAGAAACAATAAAGAATTTCAAAATATGACCATTTCACAACTAAACAATCTAATCTCTGAAAATCCAAATGTTATGAAACAAATTATGTATCAGGCATCAAATCTTAAAGGATCACGAGCTTATTGGAATGCAAGATCTCATGAATTAAAAGATATGGTTGAGCAAATTAAGTTGCCAACTATATTTACAACCTTGAGCTGTGCAGATGGTCATTGGGAAGATTTGTACAAAATTTTAACAAGTGATGATATTTCAACTTTGTCAGAACGTGATAGAAGAAAATTGGTGCAGGACAATCCGCACATTGTTGATTCTTTTTTTGATTACAGAGTGAATTCATTTATCAAAAAAGTAAGATATTAATAAGATTTCATATAAATTAAAACTATTAAAAAATGATTGCAATGACTAACAATAATGTATTTTTACAGGTATTACAAGTGCACTATAAAATTACAGATTACTGGTATCGCATAGAATATCAACATCGGTGAGTTGCATAATTTATTGTGAAATTTATTGTTAGGAAATTGAATATTTATTAATATGTGCGCCTGTTATTTTATAGTGGAAGCCCACATATTCACGGAGTATTCTGGATCCAGGATGCTCCTGATGTGTCTAATATTGAGAATGAGTCAGAAGAGTACATTATGAAAGTCGTAGAATACTTTTCAAAATTAATTGACGCCTGGAATCCAATTATTAATCCTCCATCAGCAGATACTCATCCTTGTAGAACAAATTATGACAATGTTATAAATTTTGAAGAAGATCTGGCTCAGCTACGTCATATGGTACAGAGACATGTATGTTCAAATGATTACTGTTACAGAGTCAACAAGAAGACCATGAAGAAAGAGTGCCGATTTAAATTTCCTAGAGAAATGCAGGATAATGCTTCAATTGTAAAAGATGATAACAATCAATTTGAGTTCAGGCCACGAAGAAATGACCCTAATTTAAACAAGTTTAATGACTTTCTTATTCAGCTTTGGCGAGCTAATATGGATATTGCTCCCGTCATTTCAAAACGAGCATTGCTAGCTTATTTAGCAAAGTACATCTCTAAGTCTGAAGTACCTTCAGCATCTCTTCAATCAATTTTTTCCACTTTGATAGAATTATTTGATGGTGACATGTCAGCTAAAAAAATCATACATAAAGTGTTTATGAAATGTTGTGCCGAAAGAGATATATCAGCACAGGAAGTTTGCCACTCTCTTCTTCGGTTAAAGCTATACTCAGCTGGTGGGAGACAATTTGTCACAGTGAATTTATCTGAAAAGAAATGGCTTCCAGTTCATGATGCGGACACATTTGATAATGACAAATATGGTACAAGTATACTTGAAAAATATCAAAATCGTCCATCAAGACTTGAAAACTTTTCACTATGGAATTTTGCAAGGAATTTAAACAGTAGAACTTTATCAGAAGTTACTAAATATAACATTGTGAGAGTGTTTCCTAGATTAAAACTAACTAATGATAAGAATGAAGAATTTTATAAACAGCAAGTTATTTTACATGTTCCATGGAGGGATGAATCTGCTCTGAAATCTGAAGATGAATCATGGCAGACTATATATTTTAGACATAATTTAAATGATGTACTGAATGCTATTAATATAGTGAGAAGTGATTATCAAAATATAGATGAAGAAGAGTATGAATCATCAATTACTGATCAAAGTGATGATGAAGAATCAAACATTCTTGAGGAGTTGTTATCATCTCGATTAGGTCCAAAATCAGACATTCCGAAGATTTATCTTGGCAATCGTGAAGTGGACCAAACTTACAACTGGAAAGATTCTTTTAAAATGTATGAAAGCTATGGTACAATCATTGATTTTGAAAATTATGTTGAAAAAGTTAAAAGAAATGAGTTAGAACATGTAATCGAAGATCAAGAAAATCATGAAGACAGTCTACAACTTCCTAATGTTAATCTTGGCCCTGATCAAGAAATTATAATAAATTTGGTAAAAGATCAAATAAGTGCAATCAAATCATCTGTGCCACATAATTCTCATGACAGAAGCTGTAAGAGAATCATTATACAAGGAAAAGCAGGTAACTATAAAATATTACCAATATAGTTCATTATTTTAGGATTATGAATATTCATAGACAATAAACTAATATTACTTTTTTATCGTTTGCAGGAACAGGAAAAAGTTTCATTATTAAGTACATTACAACCTTATTTGAGATGGAATTTGGCAAAGATTCATTCATAGTTGCAACACCAACTGGTGTATCAGCTGTTCTTATTAATGCAAAAACACTTCATTCAGTTTTTAAAATACCAAGAAAACCAACTCAGTATAGTCCATTAAAAGGAGAACGAGCTCGTGAGATGTCAAACAGATTGAACAATGTTAAATGTCTGATTCTGGATGAATACTCTATGATTGGATGTAACACCTTGGCAATGATTAGTAGAAGGTGTAAAGAAGCATTAGGATCTGATGAAGACTTTGGAGGATTAATGGTCTTACTGTTTGGTGACATAAAACAGTTACCTCCAGTCAAAGACTACGCTTTGTACTCAAAAATTCAAAAATCTTTGCTTGGCAAGGAAGGTAAAGTGCTCATAAATAATTTTCAAAAAGTACTTTATCTAACAAGATGTTATCGACAGGCTAAAGATGATAAGTTCCTCAAGTTGCTGGATAATTTGAGTGATCTAAAGATATCTCAAGCTGATTACAACTACCTTGCTACACGTTTTAGAGGTCCTGGAAAAGAAGGAGAAGAGTTTAAAGATGCTTTACGATTATTTGCCACAAAAGAAGAAGTTAAAGCTTACAACAAGGAAAAATTAGAAGAGTTAAAGGATCCTATAACTGGACATTTAAATCCAGTTTTGAAAATAACAGCATCTCATAATTGTGCAGAGGCAAAAAAAGAATCGAGTGATAATGCTGAAGGTTTAGAAAAGGAAATTTTTCTAGCAAAAGGTTGCAAAATAATGCTTAGAACAAACCTCTGGTTAAAGCATAAACTATGTAATGGCTCAGTTGGTACAGTACATGACATTTTGTTTGCTGAAGGAAGTGACACACCATCTGTTTTATTATGTGAGTTTCCTGATTATACTGGTCCAAGCATTATACCTGGAACAAAATTAGTCCCAGTGAAAAGAAGTCTTAAATCATGGACAAACTCCACGGGAGTAAGCTGTTCAAGATACCAATTTCCAGTTACACTGTGCTATGCCTGCACCATACATAAGTCACAAGGGATGACTTTAGACAAGGTAAAGTAAATATTTATTTGTATTTATCTATGTCATTATGAATGTCTAGTAAGTAATTAAGTTATATCTTGATACATTGCAGGCAGTAATAGACATTGGAAAAAATGATTTTTCACTTGGCCTGTCATATGTTGCTTTTTCAAGAGTTCGCTCATTGAATGATCTTGCAATTCATTCTTTCTTGTATAAACGATTAGTACCAAGCAATACAATTTCCACAACACTGGAGATAAGACAAGATTTTTTAGATAGTTTGGCAGAAAAATTATAGCAATAGTAAGTATATAACATTTTATATGAATTAATAATAGAAATAATCTTTACATATACCTGATTAGTCTACTAGAACCCTTGTTGTTTCAGATTTCAATATCCATTTGTTACAATGTTAACTTCTCGCTTGCAACATACTGCTTCTTAATGTAAACTGTAACCTATGTTCTAATTTTCTTTATGTACAACTCTCGCTGGCAACGTTCTGCTGATATCCTTAATGTTAACTGCTCATTAGCAACATTCTGTTATTTGTCAACTTTTGCTGGCAACATACTGCTGATATTCTTGCCCAGTTTATTGCATAATTTTATTGATGTAAATGTCTCGCTGGCAACGTACTGCTGATGTTCTTAATGTTATCTGCTACCTAGCAAAGTATTGGTAATTTTCTTAATGTCGACTTTCGCTGGCAACGTACTGCTTATCTTCTTGATGTTAACTGTTCGCTAGCAACGTACTGCTATTTTCTTGATGTTTACTTCTCGCTGGCAACGTACTGCTTATGTTCTAAATGTAAACTACTACCTAGCAAAAAACTGCTAATTTTATTGATGTAAACTCTCGCTGGCAACGTACTGCTAATGTTCTTGATTTCTTACAGAAACGACTTACCTAAACTTTTTGCAGCAAGGGAGATGCAAGTAGGCCCTAGGGTGTGACGAAGAGCATCAGATAGCTGATGGTCCTTTGCGACGAAGAGTCAATATAGACAAGTGGTGCACACCCCCTCCTTTGGAGGACATGCTTTTTTTTGTGGTGCATGATTGAATTTCTTTTATCTGCATCCATTAAAAGTATATCCTTATTGTTAAGTCCGCCTAACTCACAACAGTACCATACCATCAATACATCAGATATGCACAAGAAATTATTCAAATGTGTACTTGCCCAGAGTGGCAGTTTCCAAAACACTGGAGATAAGACAAGATTTCCTAAATAGTTTGGCAAAAAGATTATAACATTGTGTATGTACCAGTTAACAGTGATAATGAAAATAATGTTTCCATATACCTGATTAGTCTATTACAACCTATGTTGTTACAGATTTCAACATCCTGATGTTCCATTTCCAATGCTGGAATCAGCTCTGACACTCCTTTTACTGAATACCAGTTCTAGTGCCCTTCTTGTTCCTAACGTGTTCACCCCATAGTCCATTCCTAACCAAGAAGAGTAGTTAAACTTTACATGAACATTACAAATGTAATTTTCATTGATTTTGTCTTGTGAAACTAGAACAAGTGTAAATTAAAATTTGATTTGTGAGAATTTGAATATGTACCGTTTCCATCCATGCCTATTAAATGCATGTCTTCAGTGAAAAGTTTTTGATAACAGGTTTTAGTTACAAAATAAATATTAAGAATTCATGTCACAAAATTCTTTTAATTTTCTCAGTTAACATAACATGAACAAGATCAACATCAATAACACTATGTGTAACACGATACTCCAATTTTCATAACAGAAATCAGTCAAAATAACATAATACTGCACTTTTCAATTACAGAGATCATTTCTAGTGACTACAAAAAAGATATCACATTTGACTTAAACATTTTTGGCAGCTTACATATAACATGAACAGCAAATGCTTCAACTTTTAGAAATAGTTGGAGATCATGTTTTGTAACTTAAAAACTCAACATTACACACTAGAACTTGTAAAATATATACTTTCAAACTTACTGTAAGGCTACATATGAGCATTCTTATCACACAAACATTAAGTAAACCATGGAATAACTCGACGTGTCCTAAGAACAAAGTCCGATCTGTATGCGCGACGCTCAACAAGGTCCGATCTGTTTGCGCGACGTTCAACAAAGTCCGATCTGTTTGCGTGCGTTTCAACAAAGTCCGATCTGCTTTCGGCCGCGCTCGGGTGGTGGATGTTAAGATCTCTGTGGCAATTCTGTTACTGTATCTTTGCCTATCATTTTTTGTATCAGCTTTTCTTTAATCTTTTAGGATCACGTAGCATCCATTACTTTTTCTCTTCTGCTAATATTAACGAACATATAAATAAAATAAGCCAGCGCTGCAGAGCGCGGCTGAAAGCAGATCGGACTTTGTTGAAACGCACGCAAACAGATCGGACTTTGTTGAACGTCGCGCAAACAGATCGGACCTTGTTGAGCGTCGCGCATACAGATCGGACTTTGTTCTTAGGACGCGTCGAACTTATTGTAAGGCTACAAATAAGCTCACTAATCAAACAATAAGTAAACCATGAAATAACTGAAATTAAAACACAATTTAAGATTCATCTATCTTGACTTTTTTGGACGAACCATCACCATCATCAGTATCAGACCTCCTCTTTTCAGGAGTGTACTTGGTCATAATTTTGCCAAGATCATTATACAGTTTCTCCAAACGTCCTGCAACCAGTAAAACACAAAAACAAAGTTACAGTTACAGCTATTCTCTATATCAAAATTAAAAAACAACAAAACTAACTAAAGACTCATCATAGCATTTCGTTATACATTACCTTCAGTGGGTGGATGGATGCGTCCATAAAACTCTGTTATCATGGCCTTCTGCATTTTTCCATAGTAGCATAACTTATATTTCTCATCTACCAGACCAGCAGCTTTAATTTCCTCAATTTTCTTGTCATCAATCGCTTTCACCAACTTGGACGGCAAATAAGTCACTAATTCAACATCATCATCTAATATCACAACTTTAATTCCTCTCACTAGCTTGCCATTGAATGTAGATTCAGTTCTTTGAATCATCTTAATGGGGTACATTTGCCCTCTTTCAAGAGAGCTGAAACTAATAGTGAATTCTTCGTCAGTGAGCATCTACAACAACAAAGAATACAATAACACATGAATATTACATCCACAAACACTCATATCACAATATATTATGTATATTTAATACTATCAGAAGTATTTCAGAGTTACAAATATCATTTAACCACTATAAATTTGAAATAAATCTGGAGACAAGCTACATGTGAGAAAGGGACGCTAACCTCAAACACACTGAATCAATATAACGACCGTTACACACAATCCCATCAACTAAATTATTACACAGATTAAAGTTAATGCTATTTTAACTAATATAATCTTAATTGCTGATACTTACAATGAAATATTGATGCTGATGTATAATCAACGAAATAAACAAAGCTATACTACAACCAACAACTGCCTAGCAACTGCTTACAACGACTTCCGCAAAATACAACAGCAGCACGTTTTTCCGACGCAACTTCTGCTTTACTGATCAGAATCAGAACCACACTATCACGGCCGGCATGATACAACATTTTTATTTTAATATGTACAAAACATAAACAAACCATAACTGACAGTACCAAATTACTATTCTAGCAATTAATTAATGGAATTTTAATGAGAAAAAAATATTAGGAAAGACCTTCGAAAAGACGGAAAAACGATAAGTTCAATTTATATTATATAGACGTTGGCACAACTGGCCAGCGGCAACAATGAACTTCAAAGCTGACCAGTACATCTAACATTCCCTAATCCCACGCCAATTTTGTGCATCCTGGCGTTCAAATTGTGTGAAACATAGTGTTAATTTGTGCGACAAGTTTTTAAAATGGAAAGTAAAATTGTTTACAACAACCTTTATCCAAAACCACCAGAAGGGCTATGTGAAAAATTGCAAGACATTGTGAAGAATAGAAGCACATTAAGACTAGGAATTTCACATGACTTTAGCATCGGAAACAAATGTCTGCATCCTATTATGATGAAAAATGCCATCAAGGCATTTCACATGTACAAATGCAAAGGATGCCCAGGTTCACATCAGTTCATCACTGCAGGTAAGCATATTATAAAACATATCTTCCTTTGCATTCACACTGTGAACAGTTCATAGTAGTCTTGTCTCAAATTTCTTAAGGTGCTTTTACAATACTGCTCATCGCTCATCAGTCATCGCTCATTTCTCACTCATTTTGTCCACCTACTTCTATATGTGTGGTCAAAACATGCTGTTATTGGGCTTATTGGATAGGAAATACTGCTGGAAGAGTATTAGAACCCCATTTCCAAAAATTAATGTGTTTGAAGAGCTTTATTTTAGCAAAATGAGCCACATGGAAAAGTTGCCAGTGTTTTCGGCTCATTTTCGCTAAAATAAGGCTGTCAGAACAAATTAATTTTAGGAAAATGGGTTTTAGAGTGAGAAATGAGCAAAGAGTGATGAACGATGAGCAGCATTGTAAGAGCACCTTTAGTTAAATGTTATAAGTTGCATTTACGCTTATTGCCTAATGACCACGTAATAGTTACAATGCAGTCAATATGGGGTCAATAGCAGTTATTTGGCTGTCAAAATGAAAATTTTAAAGATTAAATTTTGACTGTTGTAAGGCAGTCCTACAGACATCACAGATATCAACACGCTCCAAGTCAATTCTCACTCATTTTATTCACTGAATTAAAAAAAAAAAAAAAAATGACTTGGAGCGTACTGACGTTTGTGATGTCATGTGATGTCTTGATGTCTGCATTGTTGGAATGCTTGTAGTAACTGCAAAGTTCATGTTTATTGGATGATCACAACTATTTCATGCTGCAACTGATACATGTAAACTGAAATTCATTACAGTAACAATTCATGCATCATTTTTACAGGAGGATACGCATCATATTTGGCAAATCTTACAGATTGCTTCACAGATATCGACATATTTATTGACTGTCGCTCTCTTCTGGATACCAAACTGATCACAACAAACAAATATAAAATTGAAACAAACAAAAATGTTACCACATTTAGTTTCAACAACAAAACATTTCATAAACCATCAATCCAATTTATCCAAGTAAGTAAGCTCTTTTTATATTTTAGATGTTTATAAGAGAAAGGTACTGTATACTAAAATTTTTAAAACTCATTATTCTAATTACAGGTGAACTTCAATATAGGAGTATCAGAAGAGCAGCAACAGACCAATATTTACAGAGACTTGATGGCAATCTACGTACTGGCAAGATTTGACTTGCCAATCTGCAGAGTAGCTGTAAAACTCCCCTTAAATCTAAACACAAAGGTTGGTGAAATACTTAACTTAGCAGCAATAAACATCTACAAGGAACCAACGTCAGAAGCCAGAATGCTGAAATATATGATGAGAAAGAAAGCAACCCCACATCAACCACCAACACTTCAGCAAATTACAATTTTTAATTTAATCAATGATTTCTGCTAGTATTTGAACTTGTGAATTTGTTACATTAATATTCTAGTTTTATATGTTAATTGGTAAAAATTTCAAATGTAATTGTTTTCTTTCTAAATTAAAACTACTGATGAAATCTTTTTCATGTAATCAAAACTTCAGTTTCCATTTTGTTACATATAGGTCATGCATTTGATGTACTTAGAATTTTATGTAATGTTGCAAAAGTAATTAACTGTTAATAAACTGTTATTTTAAGAATTATTTCAATAATGAACTTCATGTAAAATGTATTTCCTTGTCATGTCAAGCAACAGGCAATGGGGTGAACATGTTAGGCACACACAGTGCACTTGACACAAATAATCATAAAGCATCTTTCAAACCTTATCCTTTGATTAAAGTCCTTAGAGGAAGCTATAAACCAAATTTGGTGACAATTGGAGACCATATTGATATGAGAGTTACGCTATTATGCTAAATTTTGTTGATATCTTTGATCGAAAAGTAGAAAACTCAAATCCACCATTTGAACATTGGTTCAAATGGTGTAGTCAGATTTTACCTCACTGGACAGTTTCATAGAGAGTTATACCAATACCACCTTTAAAAGCCGCAACTTTGGCATCAATACTTTAAGAATTTATATCTCCTAAACCGTTTGAGCTACAGAGCCCAGATATTTCATGAATACCTTTAATTTTTGAAAGTAAAAAAATCATCCGAAACCTGACCCGAAATCTTGGGTCAATTTGATATAGAACTACTCATATGCACTTTTCCTTCCTTGCAAAGCAAAGATTTGTGAATTTTACAGTTTAAAACAAAGGCAACTGATTATTGTTAGTAACATAAATTGACAAAATTGTCATTTCAAAATCGAAATTACCGACAGAGCCCATCTTATAAGATGCTATCTTCTGCTAGTATTATTTGAACTACCGTCCATGAGTTGAATCAACAGCCCCCCTCCCCCCCCCCTTTTCCACCCAGCTACGGTTCTCATCCCGTGCGCGCCGGGCAGGGCAGAGGGGCCGCGCGGGCCGAGGGGCCGAGCGGCCGAGCACCAGCGACAATGCCGATTCGGCTTGGCTCGCCATCGGAACTGGCACTATTCGCAGTCGGCTGGAGGAGGCGTCGCCGCCTTATAGACAGAACGGGGGGCGTTTGAGGTGGGAGTGCCCAGACCTCCCTTCTATAGTTCTAGGCTGGGACCTCCACTCAACAAAAGAAGGCTGGGGGAGGCGCCGCCGCCTCAAACAGAACGGAGCGCTTTTGAGGTGGGAGTGCCCAGTCCTATCCCTTTCGTGGTTCTAGGCTGGGCTGGGACAACAAAAGAAGGCCGGTGGCTCGGCGGCTCGCTCACGCGTCCTCCTCGCGACTTAACTCGCGTCCACTACCGAGAGATGGCGCCACTAGCGCACGAAGCGAATTTAACTATCTATTTTACCCGAACGAAATGTTATACAGCCGAAATGACTGTGAAAACAGGAGTTTCAGACCCACGGAAATCGTTTCCCAAAGAAGTTCAATGGATTCGTAAAATTATTCACGTAAATGTACATCATTTCAAGAATTCTGCTCACCAGATAAGGTCAAACTTCCCAAACAGTTTTCTGCATGTGCAAAACCACTGTAAACGCATTCAGTTCGCCATGTCAACGTTCCGATAACTTTACACAATGATTTAAAGTCGCGAGGTGGGACCCTCAGCCCCCGACCGTGGCGGCCATGGTTGAAAGAGGGCCGGCGGGGCCGGCGACACGGCGCCTCACGCGTCCGCCTCAAACCAACCTAGAATATATTTGGCAAGTTTTTTAATTTAGTGACGACGTTAAGTTACGTTGCAGGCCTTTAGCACACAGGTATGGGAGGCACTACACATTCACAAGGAACGCAGAGGCAGACTTGGTGAGAGCCAGCCCCCCAGCGGGCCAGCTGTCAACAACCCGCCTTGACAACCACTAAATCGAACAACCAGCCAAGAATTAAAGGGTCCTAGTTTCACATTTGCCACACACTTACCATTAAATGAAATAGAAATTAAAAATATTAGGTCAAAACGCTCTGTGAGAGCCCAAATAGTGAATTTTATCCGCCTCATATTTAAGACACAAACATGGCGCCGAGCGGGTCAGCTATAAACAACGCCGCCTTGGTGTCCACTCAAACCAACTCAAAATATATTTTGCTAGTTTTAGATTTAGTAACCACGCAAAATGATGTTGCAGACCTTTAGTAAACAACTGTGGAAGCATCCACGCAATACCACGGAACACAAGGGTAGACTTATTTGTATCTTTTAATAAAAACATGAGCTGAGGACTGACTCTGAGGTTGGCGGTATTGTCACAAGCCCCGCCCAAGGCCAAATTACAGTCCCAGCCAACAATCAGGAGCCACGGCGGCCAGCTAGTGGTCACGTTTGAAAGTCTCCTGGTGGTGAACCCTTTAACATGGCGTGAATCTGCAACGATTCTGACGTGACCACTCCTTGCGTTGACACTTTTGGATATCGAGGTACAAAGCAACAGGCGACCGTTTTCATTGGCTGGATTTTCGCGCGAAATAATGTTATTGGTCAGAGCCGACTCGGCTCCATGACGAGTCGAGTATTACCATAGAAACAAAGATTTTAAATCGAAATTTCTCAAAATTGGCCGCTAACTTTGGCCTGGCATTTCAGCAGTGAAATAAGGGAATTAAGTTGTACCTCTCTGCCAAGTCTTATCGAAATCGTATAGAAAAATCTGGATTTAGGTAAGGGGCCACACTGATAAAAAAAAATAAAAAAAATAATCGGATCCTGAGACGAAACCATAAGGCTACTTCGTGCCTAAAAATATTAAGCCTTCACACTAAACCCTTATGCACAATTTTATACAACCATAGTTATGCACAAAATTTTATGCATAACTATGTTACACATTGTGCATAATTCTGGACAAATTTGTGCATAAGGAACAAAGTTAAGCATAGTTATGCAGGAAATATTGTGCATAACTATGGTTGTGTAAAATCCTGCAAGGCTTATGCACAAAAAAGTGCATAAGGGTTTAGTGTATTCAAATTAGCGAAAAACCAAGAGACGTATCTACACAGCAGCGAGATCGCGGCTCTCAACAAAGACGGATCTGCGAGCCGCCCGGGTGTCGCGACGCGCAACATCGACGTATGTACCTACCACGGCCTGTCAGGGGCGTATTAAGGTCCGTCCGTGCTGTTCAGGTTGTCTACATACAGGGGCATGTCGCTCGCCCGGAACGCGAATGCACACTAAACCCTTATGCACTTTTTCGTGCATAAGCCTTGCAGGATTTTACACAACCATAGTTATGCACAATTTTTCCTGCAAAACTATGCTTAACTCTGTTCCTGATGCACAAATTCGTGCAGAATTATGCACAACGTGCAACATAGTTATGCATAAAATGTTGTGCATAACTATGGTTGTATAAAATTGTGCATAAGGGTTTAGTGTGTGCTGTCTTGGCGATGGTCTGCTCTGCTTCCTGCGATGCGTTGCCACGGCACCCGTCCCAAGCCTCAGTACCAGGCTGGAGACTCCCCCCCCCCCCTTTTCCCCCCATCTTAAGTCTAACAAGTCTGGAAAAAGAGGGGGAAGGGTGAGGGTGGTTACTTCGTGGGGGTAAAAGTATTGCATCTTGGGCATAGTTACAAATTCACACACTGACTTTCGCCGGCAGGCGATAGCTTTCAGTCTAACATTTGCAGTAATAGGCAACACAACTGACGTGCGTGTGTTGAGATTCAGAGTTGTGCATATCATCCAGGGCCGGTTACAATGCTAACATGTCACACAATGGAGGTCGCTACGCTAATATCAAAGAAATAGTCATTCCCGCATCAGAAACCGGTGCCCTACCAAAGAAACATCATTATGACTCCGAACTTACGAAAATATCCCGAAAGTGACTTTCACAAAAGTTACTCAGAAATGTTTAAGGATCAAATTAAGACGCCACCCAGCTCAATACGATGTTTCCGCGATTTGTGAGACGCTTTTGAAGTTTCTTTTTTGAATATCTTGAAATTATCGTCTTGCAGATCCGTCTTTGTTGAGTGACCGCGTTCTGATACGTCTTTGTTGAGCGACTGCTTTCCGACCCGCCTTTGTTGCACGGATGCGTCGATGTACGACGCCGACGTCGCCCCTTCTGCCCCTGCTCAAGCCTCCCGGGACCGGGAGGGCGACACCGACGAAGACGCGATAGCCTTACTGGCATTTGATTGGGGGGAGGAGGAGGAGGAGAGGGCTTAAGAATAAACATTGAACTTGCACAACATTGTTTCCTTTCCCTTTTTCTGCCGTCGAAATTTTTGCCCATTTGAACTTTCCTTTAGGAGATTTTCATGTAGACAGGACGATCCTGAGCAATTCTCTGGAAACGCAAGTGTGTACTTGAATGCAGTATTTCCTGCATACCTCCATGTATTCAGGAAATAATGTGTACTTAGTCAAGTATGCAGGAAATAATGTGTATCTGGTCAGGTATGCAGGAAATCCTGTGTACTTGACCAGGTACACACTAAATCTCCCCCATAAATGTATGGATTTCCAGCATACCTGACCAGATACACATTATTTCCTGCATACTTGACTAAGTACACATTATTTCCTGAATACATGGAGGTATGCAGGAAATACTGCATTCAAGTACACACTTGCGTTTCCAGAGTTTGCAATGAAAATGGCCAATTTCTGCTGATTTGAAATTTTGATGGGCGATTTTGATCGATTTGAAATTAAAGAGGGCGATTTTAGAATTTTTAAATTTTTGGCGGGCGATTTTTGGCGATTTGAATTTTTAACGGGCGATATTTGGCGATTTGAATTTTTAACAGGCGATTTTTTGCGATTTGAATTTTTGGCGGGCGATTTTTGGCGCCACTAGCGCGAGGGGTCCTTCACTCAAAAAAATCGGTGTACAGGCCCAAAAAAATCAAGAAAAAAATCAAGAAAATCAAAAAAAAATCAATAAAAATCAATAACAATAAAAAAAATCAATAAAAATCAGAAAAAATCACGAAAAAATCAGAAAAAATCGAAAAAAAATCAGAAAAATCAGAAAAAATAAAAAAATAAAAAAAATCAGAAAAAATCAAACAAATAAAAAAAAATAGAAAAAACATTTAAGTCAAGGAACGAGGCTACACCTCATGGTATGAAAAATTGTGCGTCAGGTGCATGCAGGTTCCTTGGCTGTGGATGAGAAATCGTCTGGAGCAAACAAAACAAATCAGCGCACTCGGCCGACGCCAACCGCAAGGCCGACTAACACTGCTTCCACCTAGCAGCTAGCTAGCCAGCCAACCATGCGACGAGTCAACTTAATTCGATACCTACAAGGAAGACACACGTAGTTTTGGCACCCAAGGCAAGACTAACGTAGTTCAGGGACCCGAGGCAAAACTCACGTACTTCTGGACCCCTCGGTAAGACTCGCGTACTTTCTTCGTTATAAGATAGGAACTACGTGAGTCTTTCCGAGGGGTCCGGAAGTACGTGAGTTTTGCCTCGGGTCCCAGAACTACGTTAGTCTTGCCTCGGGCCCCAGAACTACGTGTGTCTTCCTTGTAGGTATCGAATTTTGAATTAATTTTGAATGCAACTAATTAATTTCTTAAAATAACAATTAATTACGATTCATTTAATTTTCTACGAATATAAACAGCCATTTCGAGTTAATTTAGATCACCTATTACCAAAATTAAATTAAAATATTCAAAATTATTCTAAATAGGGTATTCCGGACAAAGCGAGCACCGGAAACGATAGGCGAATTCTCGCTGGTCGGATCTCAGCCTTGAGGCACATCCACGTTTGTCAACTGTCTTCCGCCGCCACCGCCACCCTAGGGTATATCCAGCGACATACAACCTATCAGAGGTCCCTGATTGGTCGATTCGCCCCGCGAGTCATTTGTTTTGGGCGAATCGACCAATCAGGGACCTCGGATAGGTTGTAGGTTGTATGTCGCTGGATATACCCCAGGGTGGCGGTGGCGGCGGAAGACAGTTGACAAACGTGGATGTGCCTCAAGGCTGAGATCCGACCAGCGAGAACTCGCCTATCGTTTCCGGTGCTCGCCTTGTCCGGAATACCCTATTAATAATTTAATATTTGGATCAAAATTTCCGTGGATTGTACGAAACCCAAATAAAAAAAAATCAAAAAATAAATAAAAAAAAATCAAAAAAAAATCAAGAAAAATTAAAAAAATCAAAGAAAAATAAAAAAAATAAAAAAAATCAGAAAAAATCAATAAAAATCAAAAAATTCAAAAAGATTACTTAAATTATAAAAAAAAAATCAAAAAATCAGGTTGAATAAAAAAAAATTAAATTGATTTTAAATCAGTGTACGCTTGAGTTTGGAGTGAAGAACCCCTCGCACTAGCGCCACGGTGGCGATTTCTGGTGATTCGAGTCCCTGGCGACTTTTGGAGATTCGAGCGAGCTCTTCTGGTGACTTGGCTCACTAAGCATCTGGCAACCCTGCCGGGATCTCCGGCCCAGCGCTCGCTCTCACTCGCTGCCTAGAAGTTGTAGGAAGGCGATCGTAGAACAAAACTATTGTTGGGTTCTGGCTGCGTGTATAAGGGAATGTCGCTACCAACAGTGATCACTGGTGGCCGTGCTTCGGAGAGCCTTCTGCTTGTTTGGGTGTAACCTGGTTAGGTTATAGCGACAATACTACATTATTCCCTCTTTTTAGAACCCCTCTTCCTGACAAAAATCCTCGTTTTGTCACTCCCTAACTTTTACGCCTTTGTCTTCGTTACACATTTCAGTTTTACAATTCAAAGTTCAATGCTCTAACGTTAACGTTATACAATTCCAATAAATTATTTTGCAAATTTTACTAAAATCCTTAACTAATCTTGTAGACTTCCACCTTGTACAAGCCTACGGGTCGCAACCCTACTAGCTTGACTCAATGTGCAAACAAAAAGAAATTGACTTCTCCCCTAGCATGTAGCAATGCACTAGTTTGACTCCTTCTCCGGACCACTATTAAGCCTGTTTAATAGTAGTTTATTTCTTCAAGGACGTCAACCACGGGGATCCGTTCCAGTTTAATTTGTGATTAGATCTTGACATCTTGATGTCCTGTAGTGTGATAGAGAACCTGTAACACACAAAAGTGCTGGGAACAGTACAAGTTTGACATTTGAGCAGCTGCCTAGGGCGTAAAATTGTTAGCCCTTGGTGTCTCCTACCGGCTAATCCTATCTACGTGACACCTTTAAATCTAAACCTTTCATAACCCTTAACCTTTTTGAATTTTTATGCATACTTGCCTTTGGATTCTTGACGGAGCGCGTATCTGATCCAGCGTCGTTTTCCTCGTTTCTGCGTTGAGTCTCCTTTGTTTGCGTTGCTGTGGTCTCTCCTTTGTCTTGACGTTTTTGAATGTTGCAATTTTAATTCATTACTCTCTTTTCCACTGTGAGTATGCTATTTGTTTACTTTCAGCAGCGCAGTTGTTCGTATTTTTGTTTGTCTTTACTTCTCGACTCGCTTAGTCGATTACTCGAACTTGCGGTTTTATTTCCGCTAGTCCTTGCTGAGGACCCTTTTTCGTTCCTTCCGGTCGTTCCCCGAACACGTGGGGGCTCTCCCCACTCCTTTTTGATCACGTGATCGCGCACGCAACACTGCTCTAGCCCCGGGATTGGTCAAACTTCGCGGTATTGTTACGCCCTGGACGAACGCGTCGGTCCGCGCCGCTTGGCGTCAGTCTGCCGCCAGCCGCTGATCCGTTAACTGCTGTTGTGCCGTCCGTCCACAAGACCCGCTTCTCCTGCCCGTTTTTCCTCCCTCTGAAGATGGAAGTGCATCGAATCTTGATTCAACACTTCGTGGGCGTCCAAATCGGGGACCCCACTTACCGCAGAGTGAGTATTTCAACAATTTCCTCGACTTTTGCTGCGTGTCTTGTTGGTGCTTCCCTGGTCCGCGTCCCCTTCTCTGTTCTGAGACCAGTCCCTCTTCTTCCTTAGATTTGCATTCAGTGCATTCAGGCTGCTTCCAACAGCTTGTTCTGGTCTGTCGTGGACCCATCCTTTTACCAGTATGAGCAGTTTGTGCCTGCTCCAATGCTCGCTAGGGTGTGTCGATATACACGACTTTTCGAGTTCGACTTTTGGATAGCATTTAAAAGTTTCGTTTTTTAATGCTGATTCCAGATCTGACCTCGTTTTTACGATCAGACGACTCCTTCATGACCCTACCGGGCGTTTTATGCGAAAAAGCGGAGTTTTTGTACTTATTAAGACTTTTAGGCCCCCAATACCAGATCGAACCGTCGGGGTGGCTATCGCATGGTCGAGTAGTCACCTCCGGTAGTAGAGACAGCCTTTGCAGCTCGGCTGAGCCACCAGACACCTTGTATGTGTGTCCCTGACCTCAATTTACATGATTTTTTAACGAAAAATTCGCGTTTTTATGATAATTTTTTTGCTTTCCTCGGTGTTTTTGACGACCCAGCCGGTCTGTATCTTGACCAATGGTGGTAAAAAGGAGAACAGGGGTAGGAAGAACACAACCCAGCCCCCAGCCCCTGGCTGGGTAGCGCAGGGGGAGGGGGAAAGGGGTGGGGAGAATCCCCTAAAATCGGCCCAAATTAGCTGCACTTGCCGTGCGCTTCAGAAAAACTGTAAGGACGTGCAGGTCTTAGCTCAGTAAGTCCTTTACCACTAGCCTACCCGCAGGACTCACCACGGGGAGGTGCCTTCACATCGAGTCCCGCCCGCCCGCCCACCCGGGCTTTGGTTTTACCTAGCGCGGCGGTTTGAACGCCGCCTTGCTGGTGAACTTCGGCATTTCTTTTCGAGCTGAGACTCTCGTTCTGATCAGGGGCGTAGGAAGTTTCCAGCGGTGGGGTGTGCTCTGACAGGCTGGCGCCCCCGCTCCCACCCCCCTTCCCACTCCTCCCTCCTTTTTTTCCCCACAGGTAGCTGGGCTAGGCCAGGAAGCAATTTGAAACTTGAATTAATGCCAAATTATCACAATAATCTATGTTTTCACACCACCATTTCAACTTTAGAAAAAAATTTGTGACTAAAAAGAATTTTTTAAAAAAAATGGAAAAGTTGTGATTATTTTGCATTAAGTTAATTTCCAATAATTTGAAACAAATCGAGATAATTCACAATAATTTAATAAAAAATCCGATTGAATCAAGTTATTCACAGCATAATTTGGATCAGATGTGTGTTATTTTCTGAGGTCATTCCAATAACCGTTCATCGCGGTGTGCAAATTGCCTCCTGGCCTAGCCCAGCTACCTGTATGGAAAAAAGGAGGGAGGAGTGGGAAGGGGGGTGGGAGTGGGGGCGTCAGCCTGTCAGAGCACACCCCACCGCTGGAAACTTCCTACGCCCCTGATCAGAACGAGAGTCTCAGCTCGAAAAGAAATGCCGATGTTCACCAGCAAGGTGGCGTTCAAACCGCCGCGCTAGGTAAAACCAAAGCCCGGGTGGGTGGGCGGGCGGGACTCGATGTAAAGGCACCTCCCCGTGGTAAGTCCTGCGGATAGGCTAGTGGTAAAAACACTTGCTGAGCTAAGACCTGCACGTCCTTACAGTTTTTCTGAGGCGCACGGCAAGTGCAGCTAATTTGGGCCGATTTTACGGGATTCTCCCCACCCCTTTCTCCCTCCCCCTGCGCTACCCAGCCCGGGGCTGAGGGCTGGGTTGTGTTCTTCCTACCCCTGTACTCCTTTTTACCACCATTGGTCAAGATGCAGACCGGCTGGGTCGACAAAAACACCGAGGAAAGCAAAAAAATTATCATAAAAACGCGAATTTTTCGTTAAAAAATCATGTAAATTGAGGTCTAGGACACACATACATGGTGTCCGGTGGCTCGGCCGAGCTGCAAAGTCTGTCTCTACTACCGGAGGTGACTATTCGACCATGCGATAGCCACCCTGACAGTTCGATCTGGTGTTGGGGGCCTAAAAGTCTTAATAAGTACAAAAACTCCGCTTTTTCGCATAAAACGCCCGGTAGGGTCATGAAGGAGTCGTCTGATCGTAAAAACGAGGTCAGATCTGGAATCAGCATTAAAAAACGAAACTTTTAAGTGCTATCCAAAAGCCGAACTCGACAAGTCGTGTATATCGACACACCCTAATGCTCGCTGAGGACTGGTTCTACGCGTGTCACTGTTGCCTGGAGCCATGTTACGTAAGTTTATTATTTTTTTTAAAACCCCTTTTCTAGAGATCTAAAGCGATAGTAACAAGCAGGCCCGCCCTTCCGCCAAACGTCGTTGCCAGCTCCGCTTTGCTACGCAGGCAACTCCGTTCGGCAGGGGGCGTGCCTGCTTGGCCTGCCGGCGGCGTTCGGTCGGGCCTTCGGCCCGACCCCTAAGTCACACAGAACGTCCTCTTAGCATGTAAATGATCGGGCCCGTAAAGGCATTATCTTCGGAAAGAGGCAGTTTGTAACGGTGAACCACCGAAACTACAGCCCTCCCTTCTGCTTTGAAAACGTGCCGATAGTGACTAAACGGTCAGTTACTCGGCAAAAAAGGGGAGTCGGAAATCTCGAAAAAATGTCGAAATACGTGAGTTCGGCCTCAGATGGAACGGCCGAACTCGGACTTTATTTGGCAGCAGTTGGCAACACTGAATTACGCTCGTCGAACCAATTTTAATGGTATAGGCGTCGAGGGGTGTCGAAAATTTCAAAAATTGTCGAGATATGTCGAAAATTGTCGAAATATGTAGGAATTCGTAAAAAATGTCGCAAAATCTCGAAATATCTCAAAAATGTTGAGATCTATCGAAAAATATGGATAATGTCGAAAAACATCGAAAAATGAGGGATAATGTCGAAAAATGTCGAAGAATATCAAAAATTGTCAAAAATGTTTACAAATATCGAAATATGTCGGAATATGTCAAAAATGTCGCAAAATATCAAAAAACATCGAAAATTATCAAAAATGTCAAAAAATATCAAAAATTATCGAAAATTATCGAAAAATATCGAAAATTATCGAAAATGTCGAAAAATATCGAAAATGTCGAATAATATCAAAAAATATCGAAAAACAACGAAAAATGTCGAAAATATCGGAAAATATCGAGAAATGTCGAAAATAATCGAAATGTTTGAGTTTTGACGATTGGCAACACTGGAAATTGAAAAACGGTTGGCACCACTGAATTGCGCTCGAAAAGACGGTTCTAGAGAGGTGCGGGTCGATGGGGTTCGTAAAAGTTAAAAAGTGGGTCAATTTTGGGTGCTTTTTACAGTGTAGTCGCGAGTTGGGTCCTTTTTATCGAAAAACGGTGGGCGCCATCGAACTGGACGCGAAAAGACGCTTCCGGGAAGGTGCAGCTCGATGGAGTTGAGAAAAGTTGAAAACTGGACCAATTACGGGTGCTTTTTACAGTGTAGTCGCGAGCTGGGTCCATTTTTTCGTAAAACGGCGTGCACCATTGAACTAGACGCGAAAAGACGCTTCCGGAGAGGTACGGGTCGACGGGGTTGGAAAAAGTTGAATTTTTTTTTAATTCCGTGAAAACTTTCATAATTTTTTTCAGTGCCTTAATGAGGGTTGGCAGGATTTGCCGTAGGCGTTTCGTTGTCTAGGAGTAAAACTGTAGACACCCTGAAAATTTCAAGTCTCTAGCTCATCTCCTTCTAGTGGAACAGACAGACACACAGACAGACAGACAGACACGAGGTCGTTTGCATAAGCCCGCTTTTATGCTTTTTCAAAGCAGAAGGGTGGGCTAAAAAACTGTTTTTTTGAGTAAAAAACTCGGTAAAAAACAGTTTTTTACTTTACGATATTTCGGTTTTTTACTCCAAAAATACCGAAGTGCTGAGTTGAACCCCAATTTTGGGGGTATTTTTGTGACTTAATTTGGCTGAGTTAGAGACTGTGTCCATATTGACCATTTTGTAATGGCTTTTAAAAGTTTTCATTGTCAAAAGGACATACATTTATATGAGAGTAAGTTCTAGGGGTTGATACCAACTAAACCAGGTATAAGGATAATGTTTAGCCCCATAGACCCTACTTTGACCTAATGTTTTCTAATAAAAATTGGATTTTTTTTTACAAAAAATATCTTAAAAATTTAGTTTGAGCAACTTCCACATCACTAAATCTTTAAATTTTGAGCTCAAAATCAAGTACTAACAGCACACAACAACATATCAAAAAATTGTGACTGGTATTTTTAATGTAAGGAAAACGTTCCAGAAAGCGTTACCCAGAAATCATTTAAACACCTAAACTAGGCATCAGATAAGGCAAAAGTAATCAAAACCCATGTGATGACAACTGCTCTGACTTTCTATAATTACAACTTGTCTCTTTTAAGTACTATTAAGTACTCATTAATTTGTCAGAGGAGTAACACCAGATCACGTAAAAAAACAATTGAGAGAAAAAAAATGATTTTCCATTGTTTTAAAGACGAAATAGCAAAAAAACCGTTTTTTACCGTTTTTTACCGTTTTTTACCCGGTTTTTTACTGTTTTTTTTTACTTTTGGTCAAAAAAACCGGTTTTTTAGATCTCTACCCTTTTCCACTCTCTCTCTTCTCTCTTCTTTTTTTTATTGTCACAAGTCCCCCTTCTTTATAGATCCTCCTCCAAACGGATGAGCTAACGTAAGTACACTGTTAAAAGAATTGGTATTAAAATTCACATCGATGGATATGACGAAATTTTCCTATCCACGATGTGAAATTTCACATCACTACGAATATGACTTTTCACATCCTAGTGATGTGAAAATTCACATCCACGTTTTGAAATTTCACATCAGTAACTATGTGAAATTTAATATTGCAAATTGCGAATTAGAAAATGAATTTTCCAGCTTTCTTGTTTTTGCTTCCGCTCGTTTCCTCCCTTGACCGCTCACTTGACCTCTCTTCCAACCCATTAAGTACATTTTAAGAGACATTACCTTACCGTTGAAATACCTTACTAGAGAGGGAGTTGAACCTCGGACCTTTGCACTGGCAACCAGTCGCGCTAACCACCGGACTACTGGAACGCGGTGGAGTGATTGCTGTAGCTTACGCGGGTCATCCCACGGCCGCACAGGCCAAGCTCTGCCGAGCCATTCCCGGAAGAGCGCAGGCGTCACCGGGCCGGCGGTGGGTGTGACAAGCCTAGGGGAGCGTCAGGGCTTTCCCACCAGTTGTTTTAAGGGAGGGTTGTCATTGGGCTCCCCAGACAGTAAAATTGTAACTGAGGATTTCAATCAAAGGTATTTCTCGCTCCGGTCGTGAATATAATCAAGGAAAAATCTGAATAAGAACTAATCTTCAACAGGACGGTAGCCCCGGGCCCCGGGGACAAAGCAGCGAAGTGATAATTTACAACGGCGGCGAGGGACATAAATATTAATATATATGAATTTTCACAACGGATGTGAAATTTAACACGCAATTGTAGATTTTCAAATCCTGATTTAACGATGTGAAAATTCAAATCAGTTTGTGAACGTGTCACATCAAATGCGATGTGAATTTTCATAACCGATATGAATTTTCACAACGGATGTGAAATTCAACACTTAAATGTAGCTAGATTTTCAAATCCTGATTTGACGATGTGAAAATTCACATCAGTTTGTGAAGGTGTCACATCAAATGTGATGTGAATTTTCACATTATTTTTAACAGTGTAGACAGGACCCAAACGGTAGTCAAAAAAAAAAAAAAGATGTCATACGTCGTTAGTAGATTGTTAGTAGACATAAGTAGACATAAAATTCAAGGCCGCAATTGTATCTGTACACAAGTTACTGGGTCCTGCCAGCGACCCTAGAAGTTGACAGGACCCACCCCATATCCCTCTGGCAAGCGGAACACAAGTCACATGTAAACTCGTAGTTTTCCGTTAGAAGATATTAGTAGACGCAACAAAAAATTTGACAGAAAACATCATTCAGCACATAAAATAATTATAGAGCTCCCGGGTCCCGCTAACATCTTAATTTTCAACAGACAAGTGCCATTGGACCAAAAACACATTTTCCTCACTTGACTTCGTTAGTATATAATAGTAGACTTTTCGTTATGATTGTGACCCTTTCTGATATGCTGTCGGTAAACAGAGGGCAAGTGGGTCCTGCCAACTTCTGACTTTTTACCAGACTTGTGCCATTTCACCTAAAACACATTTTCTTCACTTGACTTCGTTAGTAGATTATAGTAGTTACAGTTAAATGCCCTAATTTCGGACTTGTGCCCTAATTTCGGACAGTTTGCAGAGAAGTGCTTATTTCAACCTATCTCGGTCACCTTTTGAGATATTTGAATCCGAAGACGGCATCGTACAGTTTGCAGTATAGAGTACCATATTTCGTCAAGTCTGTTGAAGTACCTCTAAAATTTTACAGCACACAGGAATTTAAAGTTAAAAAAAGCATGTAGAACAAAATTGCTGATTTGAAATAAGCTCCCCCCAAAACAGGGGCCTATGTAGGTGTGAGCTGCCCTGTGGGTGGTCCTCTCTCGAATGAATGTTTGGTATTTTGGCTACAGAACTACGTAAATTATTATTTTTTAAGTCAAACCGTTTTTTTGGTACGGAACGATTTTCGAAAGTGCTACAATTTCGGACAGTCCAATTCTGTGGCATAGAATTACATTTGTTTCCATGTTTGTGCTAAAAGACTTATGTTTTCGCCACCAGGAAGAAGTGAAATTGTACTTTTGACTATCACCTTTACAACGCCGTTTCCGGATTTGAGATACCTCAAAAAACGGCTACGATAGGAAGAATTTAGCACTCCTCTGAATTTTGTCCGAAGTTACAGCACAATTGTCCAGAGTTAAAGGCGTTCACAAGACCATCCCATTTTTCTGTCCAGTTTTCATCTCTCAGGGTTGAGTCAAAAAATCGGTTTGGATGTTATTCAACGATTTGTGACCTAGACTATCCTAAGTGAAAAGTAAACCTGTTCGGTTAGGCCAAAATGCATGCTTGTGTCCGAAATTAGAGCACGTGTCCGAAATTAGAGCACTTTCGTTCCTAATTTCGGACACTCTTCCGATGATTGCTGTAGCTTCCCATCTGTTGATAGAAATTCGACATGGGTATCATCCGACGTGTCTCGACCCACAGTATTTCCAATCGCAACAGATTTTTCATATTTTATCATGCCTACACGTAAAAAAGGAAAAACCGCTCAATTCGTCCGAAATTAGGGCACTTGACTGTACGTTCATTTTGTCTTTGACTCTACCGTAGGCATTGAGAGTGAAGAGAGGGCACCTGGCATAAGCCACTGTCTTACATTTTACCAGATGAGCACCCTCCGTCTATCGGTGAGTGAATGCTTGTTTCTGCTTGTCCTTTGGTTTCCGCCAACGGGTCAGGGAGCGTCACAATCAAAACGAACGTGTCTTATATCATCTGCTAACGAAGTCAAGTAAAGAAAATGTGGTTTTAGTGAAATGGCACACATCTAGTTAAAAGTAAGAAGTTGGCAGGACCCACTGCTCCTTTGGTTTACGACAGCGGGTTAGGGAAGGTGACCCCACAATCAACTCATCCTGAGGTGACGGTACGAAACTTTGTGTACCAGGAATTTAATTCCTGCTTCTCCCTTCGCTTGTGCTCCCCGGGTACGCCGCCAACTTCTTACGAGTGCTTGGCGGATTGGCCTATCCAGTTTGTCACAGCCATTCCCCCTCGGTAACGGCCATTGTGTGGGCGCCAGGAGGGTCACAATCGTAACTAACGTGTCTACTATCATCTACTAACGGAAGAAAAGTGAAAAAAATGTGTTTGTAGTGAAATGGCACTCGTCTCGTAAAAAAGTAAGAAGTTGGCAGGACCCATTTGCCCTCTGTTTCCCGACAGAGGATCAGGGAGGGTCAGAATCATAACGAACGTGTCCGCTATCATCTACTAACGAAGTCAAGTGAAGAAAATGTGTTTTAGGTGAAATGGCACTCATCTGGTAAAAAGTAAGAAGTTGGCAGGACCCACTTGCCCTCTGTTTCCTGACAGCGGGTCGGGTGGGGTAACAATCATAACGAACGTGTCTACTATCATCTACTAACGAAGTCAAGTGAGGAAAATGTGTTTTGGGTCAAATGGCACTTATCTGTTGAAAATTAAGATGTTAGCGAGACCCGGGAGCTCTATAATTATTTTATGTGTTGAATTATGTTTTCTGTCAAATTTTTTGTTACGTCTACTAACATCTACTAACGGAAAACTACGAGTTTACATGTGACTTGTGTTCCGCTTGCCAGAGGGATATGGGGTGGGTCCTGTCAACTTCTAGGGTCGCTGGCAGGTAGAGGCCCCGGATGGGTGGGTTCCGCGACCTATTCTGACCCAAGCGTGTGTTACCGTGCTAACCCAACCTACCCAACCCAAGAGCGGTGCGGTACAAACCAATGTAACCATCGTAAGTCTGCAGCAACCCACACGACCAAGAGCCTCGCAATGGGTAAGCGTGGGCTGGAATGGGTCTGCTGGGTTGTGCCTAGTCCGTTGGGCTGGCCTGGGTCCAACTGGCGCGGCCTGGGCTGGCCTGGGTCATCCCATGGTCAGCCCGGGTCCTCCTGGTTTACGCTCAGGTCAGCCGCTGTACATGGCTGCGTCAGTGGCGGATCCAGCACGGCCCGGAGGAGGGGTGCGGGTTGCCTACCGTAAAAGAAGCTAATATGGACCATGCGAGGTAATTTGGACCACCCCTGTCCCTCTCCGTCTCGACTCGTGCTGCCACCTATATGTGGCCGTTATAACTATTTCGCGCCACGAAAATCTCAGACACAAGATCGAGAGCCAACGGCTGACTGGTGGGAAGGTCGAAAACATTGTTATTTTTAAGGTAAAAGTTTATGTTTCTAAAATATTTAAAAACAACTTTTTAGTAAATTTGTAAGATTTGCGTACTAACTTCCTTGGTAGATATAAAACTACTCATGTTAGCCGACAGACGCTAATATTTTCTTGCAATGACATGTCTTGAGGTTAACTCATTCACATGGGAGCTTCGAGTAACATAAATTTCAGATTTTATTGCACATTAACTAAAAAAATGCAACTCTGCAGGTTAATTCGGACCACCCAGGATGGATCGCACAGCTGGGTACGCCGAGCGACAGCGCATAAAGTATTCCAAAGTAGCTCTACAACAAGCAGGCCCGCCCTTCCGCCAAACGTCGTTGCCAGCTCCGCTTTGCTACGCTGGCAACTCCGTTCGGCAGGGGGCGTACCTGCTTGGCCTGCCGGCGGCGTTCGGTCGGGCCTTCGGCCCGATCCCTAAGTCACACAGAACGTCCTCTTAGCTTGTAAATGATCGGGCCTGCGGCCCGTAAAGGCATTGTCTTCGGAAAGAGGCAGTTTGTAACGGTGAACAACCGAAACTACAGCCCTTCCTTCTGCTTTGAAAACGTGCCGATAGTGACTAAACGGTCAGTTATTCGGCAAAAAAGGGGAGTCAGAAATCTCGAAAAATGTCGAAATACGTGAGTTCGGCCTCAGATGGAACGGTTGAACTCGGACTTTATTTGGCAGCAGTTGGCAACACTGAATTACGCTCGTCGAAACGATTTTAACGATATATGCGTCGAGGGGTGTCGAAAATTTCAAAAACTGTCGAAATATGTCGAAAATTTTCGAAATATGTAGAAATACGTCAAAAAAGTCGAAAAATCTCGAAATATCTTAAAAATGTTGAGGTATATCGAAAAATATGGAAAATGTCGAAAAATATCGAAAAATGAGGGATAATGTCGAAAAATGTCAAAGAATATCAAAAATTGTCAAAAATGTTTACAAATATCAAAATATGTCGGAATATGTCAACAATGTCGAAAAATATCAAAAAACATCGAAAATTATCAAAAATGTCAAAAATTATCGAAAATTATCGAAAATTATCGAAAAATATCGAAAATTATCGAAAATGTCGAAAAATATCGCATATGTCGAACAATATCGAAAAACAACGAAAAATGTAGAAAATATCGAAAAACATCGGAAAATATCGAGAAATGTCGAAAATAATCGAAATGTTTGAGTTTTGACGATTGGCAACACTGAAAATTGAACAAGCAGGCCCGCCCTTCCGCCAAACGTCGTTGCCAGCTCCGCTTTGCTACGCTGGCAACTCCGTTCGGCAGGGGTCGTGCCTGCTTGGCCTGCCGGCGGCGTTCGGTCGGGCCTTCGGCCCGACCCCTAAGTCACACAGAACGTCCTCTTAGCTTGTAAATGATCGGGCCTGCGGCCCGTAAAGGCATTCTCTTCGGAGAGAGGCAGTTTGTAACGGTGAACCACCGAAACTACAGCCCTCCCTTCTGCTTTGAAAACGTGCCGATAGTGACTAAACGGTCAGTTATTTGGCAAAAAAGGGGAGTCGGAAATCTCGAAAAATGACGAAATACGTGAGTTCGGCCTCAGGTGGAACGGTTGAACTCGGATTTAATTTGGCAGCAGATGGCAACACTGAATTACGCTCGTCGAACCAATTTTAATGGTATAGGCGTCGAGGGGTGTCGAAAATTTCAAAAATTGTCGAAATATGTAGAAATTCGTAAAAAAAATGTCGAAAAATCTCGAAATATCTCAAAAATGTTGAGATACATCGAAAAATATGGATAATGTCGAAAATCGTCGAAAAACATCGAAAAATGAGGGATAATGTCGAAAAATGTCGAAGAATATCGAAAATTGTAAAAAATGTTTACGAATGTCGAAATATGTCGGAATATGTCAAAAATGTCGAAGCATATCAAAAAACATCGAAAATTATCAAAAATGTCAAAAATTATCGAAAATTATCGAAAATTATCGAAAAATTATCGAAAAATATCAAAAACTATCGAAAATGTCGAAAAATGTCGAAAAATACCGCAAATGTCGAATAATATCAAAAAATATCGAAAAACAACGAAAAATGTCGAAAATACAGGAAAATATCGAGAAATGTCGAAAATAATCGAAATGTTTGAGTTTTGACGATTGGCAACACTGGAAATTGAAAAACGGTTGGCACCACTGAATTGCGCTCGAAAAGACGCTTCCAGAGAGGTGCTGGTCGATGGGGTGGAGAAAAGTTGAAATCTGGACCAATTTCGGGTGTTTTTTACAGTGTAGTCGCGAGTTGGGTCCGTTTTCATGAAAAACGGTGGGCGCCATTGAACTGGACGCGAAAAGACGGTTCCAGAGAGGTGCAGGTCGATGGGGTTGAGAAAAGTTGAAAACTGGACTAATTTCGGGTGTTTTTTACAGTGTAGTCGCGAGTTGGGTCCGTTTTCGTGAACAACGGTGTGCGCCATTGAACTGGACGTGAAAAGACGCTTCCAGACATGTGCGGGTCGATGGGGTTGAGAAAAGTTGAAATCTGGACCAATTTCGGGTGTTTTTTACAGTGTAGTCGCAAGTTGGGTCCGTTTTCATGAAAAACGGTGGGCGCCATTGAACTGGACGCTAAAAGACGCTTCCAGAGAGGTGCAGGTCGATGGGGTTGAGAAAAGTTGAAAACTGGACCAATTTCGGGTGCTTTTTACAGTGTAGTCGCGAGTTGGGTCCGTTTTCATGAAAAACGGTGGGCGCCGTTGAACTGGACGCGAAAAGACGCTTCCATAGAGGTGCAGGTCGATGGGGTTGAGAAAAGTTGAAAACTGGACCAATTTCGGGTGCTTTTTACAGTGTAGTCGCGTGTTGGGTCCATTTTTTTGTAAAACGGTGTGCACCATTGAACTGGACGCGAAAAGACGCTTTCGGAGAGGTACGGGTCGACGGGGTTGGAAAAAGTTGATTTTTTATTTATTTATTTATTTATTCCGTGAAAACTTTAATAATTTTTTTCAGTGCCTTAATGAGGGTTGCCAGGATTTGCACCAGGCGTTTCGGTGTCCAGGAGTGACCCTTAAGATACCCTAAAAATTTCAACTCTCTAGCTCAACTCCTTCGAGTGGAACAGACAGACAGACAGACAAACAGACAGACAGACAGACAGACACCAGATCGATTGCATAAGCCCGCTCTGAAGCTTTTTCAAAGCAGAAGGGCGGGCTAAAAAGCGCTCCAGCTTAGTTGCAACATATATTTTTGCAATATGTGATTCTTATGTGATAATTTATAGTGCTTTTATGTGATCATTCTCTAGGCCAAATAAAATATTTAGGAACTTTTATTTCAGTTATTTTTCAAAAATGGTTCAACCTTTCAACATTAAAAAATTGATTTAAAAAACGTTTACCTGTCAGCAAATACTAATGAAGAAGATAAATCTGATGAACTTCATCGTAAAATTACTAAATACTGTATGAACTTGCAATATCTGGTCCATATTAGCCCAAATATACATGAAATACCGGGATGGTCCGTATTACCTCATATCGCGAGGTAATACGGACCCCTCTTTGCTGCTCCATATCTCGGGATCCAAAGGGACTAAAATTATGTTCTTGACGGGGAAACATGCCCTAAGGTTGCCAGAACTTAAATATAAGGCCCCTTTTCGACCCTCCACCAATGTGCAGAGCTATCTCAAAAAAACCTCAAAATGTGGTCCATATTAGCTTCCTCTACGGTACTTTCAGGGGCATTCAATCAAAAATTCGTTTTTCTTTGTAATTTCGACTGATGCGTATTAGAAAATGCGTATACATGACATAATTTTCCTTTCCATTTTCCCCCTTTCCCTCTCTCCTTTTCCCTTTTCTCCCTTTTCCCCCAGTGTTTGGGAAGGGCGGCTGAGAATTGACCCTCTGCCCCGGATCCGCGCTTGGGCTGCGTTTCTGCATTTACATGCGGACCACGGGCCGGGCCCGGGCCACCCTGCACCTCTGCGCTGCGCAGCGCAACCTACGCCTGCAGAAAGGCATCTTACCGGGTAGGTCAGTGTTGCGGGTCTGCCTATCCACTCCAACCATAAGGCGCAACAGCCCCTGCAGGTCGGGTGAGTATGCAAGCCAGCAACACTGCCGTTTATTGTTCTCAGGGATACCCAATGCATCCCCCAACAAGTCGAACAGACTCCAGCTCGTTTTTCATCGAGAGATGAATTAACCTCCGCCGTGCACAAAAACTTATACTAATTTTCATCTGTAGAAATCATTTATTTACAACTTATACTACTTTTCATCTTTAGAAATAATTTATTTACAATTCAATCATCGCAAGTCTCACCAGTTTCACCATTCTCACCAGTTTCACCAATCTCACCAATCTCATCAGCCTCACTCCCACTTTCCCCCGCCCTCTCTGCCACATTTCTTCTTTTTCTCTTTCTCTCTTCCTTCTCTTTCTCTTCATTCTCTATCTCAAGTCTTCTCTTTTCTGCTTCTCTTTCTCGTTCCCTCTTTCTGTCTCTAACAAACTCCTTGTAGAGGAAAACATGAGCGTCGATCACTTTTGGCTTCAAATTCGTTCGTCGAACATTGACTATGAAACCGGCATTGCTGAACAGACGTTCGCACGATGCACTTGTTGCAGGAATGCCAAATATCCGCCAGGCAATCTCCCCCAACCTGGGATAGGCTTTACCCTGTAATTTACAATTAACATGAATATTCTGGAAGACATTTTTGATTTGAATTTACTGAGACACTTGCACTTACCTGAGTAGACCACCAGTCCAGCAACGTTTCGATTGACGGGATAGACTGGGCCTCTGAAAGGTATCGTGACACCTCGTCATAGGGAGCTGGAGCTGCACATGCAAAATTTTGTTGACTGTCACGAAGAGAGGACCACTTCTCGTCAAACTTCTCGTAGCTCTCCTCGAGCTTGCTGCGTTTTGGTGGAGAACTCACAGTAAGCTCTTCCTCCCCCACTTGAGCCGCGATCAAATTACGCACAGCTCGTAAGACCTGTCAAAATAAAGTAAGATCAGTGGCAATGAAAATCCGATCGCACCAATTCCAAAGTTTCACCAGTTTCACCCCCGCTCTTCGGTCATATCCAAATGCCCAGCACCAGCAGCCAAACCTCCCCACGCCAACGCCCCGCGCCGCGCCACCGCCCCGCCCCGCCGCCCCACGCCACCGCCACCGCCCCGCGCCGCCGCCCAGCCCCGCCGCCCCACGCCACCGCCACCGCCCCGCGCCGCCGCCCCACGCCACCACCCCGCGCCGCCGCCCCGCGCCGCCGCCCCATGCCACCGCCCCGCGCCGCCGCCCCGCGCCGCCGCCCCGCGCCGCCGCCCCGCGCCGCCCCCCGCCCCGTTCCCTCGTTAGTTTCCCGGGTGATTTGAAAGCAACTTACGGTAGCTCGCTCTTGAGGAGAGAGTGTCAGCAGCTCGCGGTATTTGGGATAGAGGAAGAAGGCGATCTGGTGAGTCACAGTAATTTGTGGAACCGTGTCAAGCAGCCTTGCGGTCTTCATGCGCAGGCGCCTGAAATCGTCCTCTTCTTCCTCGAATAATTCTTCTTCAAAGTCATCACTATAACATAAAAATAATTATTTTGATAAATTATATTAACAGTAATATCACTTTTATTGTAATATAGCACAGAATACTAGACTTACCTAAACGAAGGTCTCTGAAGGGGCTCCTGGCAATGATCCTGCAGGGAACTGATGGAGAGGCAAGCGAGAGGAAGGGTGGGGTAGTCTTCACCCTCTAGCTTCAGTATCTCTGTGCGAAACGGCTTCCAAAACTTAATCAGAAGCTGAAGCCGTTCACGATCAATGCATTGAATCTTTTCCAGAGCCTTAGCGCCAGTGAGAGCGGTCTTAATCTGTTCACAAAATTTAGAAATTGTTTACAACTGTTCAGTGTACCTGATGTAACAGAAAAGACACAGGTGCAGACGGATTGCCTGGCCGCTTTAGGAACGAAGCAGGTAGACAATTCCGTTCGCACCAGCAGCGTCCTTTCTGATACACCGTGTACAAAGATAAGCAAGCGTATTTAGCAACATATCGTACCTCAATCCAGTTTCTGTCAACAGAATTCAACATTTCCACATGTGTATTCCACCGTACCTCGAACTCCTGTTTCAGATTGGTAGTAGCCTCATCTAAACCAGTGGTACGAAGGTAGGTCACTAATTTCTTGCAGTTTTCTACCAGCTGGAGAACGTTCACTACGTTTAGTTCATCATGCAGAAATTTCTTCAAGGTGGCTATTTCTGGAAAAGCCATGTCGCTCTCCTGAATTGTACAGTGAGCCAGTAGCTGAGGGCACCTAGTCGTCGACACCTCAGCGGCCTTCTCGCGCGACCCATCAAAGTCAAAAGGCGCTATGACCTCGATGAGGGCATCGAGCCAGGCGACGCTAACTGGATCGCACAGAGGTTCTCGCTCGGTGCTCTTTAAACACTCTTGCACCTGATAAAAAACACAATATAAATTTAGGATTCATCAAAACAATGTTGAAGCGCGCCTCACAAAAGTAGATTTTCACCGACACGATTTTCACCGACACGGCCCTCAGCTCTCAAACGTTCGGGTTTACTTACTGAATCAAAGTGATCACGCAGACTGGCAAGAAGCTGCGTGTACGAGCTGTGCTGCCGCTTAGCCCGTTTTAGCAGCTTTGGAAGTTTGGCGTGCGTCGGACTTAGCTGCTTCTTCGGCAGCGCCTTGATGTGTTTCACAGCATCGTCGCACTTCTCCAAAATCCCAGAAAGCTCCACTGCGTTGAAACCGTCCCGCAGAAGGTCGTGGTACTTCAATTCAATCTACGGATAAAAATTCACTTATAAAACTATTGCAATACTTCGCTACTATAAATTTACCGAAAATATTGTTAATATTTTCTTGACACTACGGGTCGTCTAAATATTACGTCACACTTTTTTGTGGGGGTGGGGGGAAGTTTTTATTATTATTATTATTATTATTATTATTATTATTATTATTATTATTGTCGCGTAACTTTCCTATATAAACAGCATTGGTAAGTTAAGGTTCACCGCGTGACGCGTGACGTGGCGCGAGCGAGGGAGGGGGAGCGGCAAGGGGCAAAAATCACGTGACGTAATATGTGGACTTCCCCTCTCTGGAGTGGGTGAACGGAACGGAGAAGCCGCCGGTGTAAGTGGGTTTGCCTACTACGTGCATCGTAAGGCGCCATGACGACTGCAGGTAGGCAACCTGCCGACACTAACGGCTTCTCCGCTACAAAATATTTTTATTCAATAAAATATTGTGTTCGACTTACCCCAGAACGGACGACAATGTTGAGGGCGTGGGCAAGACAGTAGTTTCTGCACCATCCCCCCTCCTCCGTCGCTGACACCACGTTACTCCCGTTGTCGGTAACAAACGTCACGTTCTTGAAGTCATCTTCTGGGATGTCCAGCTCACGCACTTTCTCTAAGATTTTGTCCTTGATGTTGGTCCCTGATGCATCTTCATCAAACTCTACCATCAACAAGTACACAGTGTCATTTGTCCACTTCTCGACGACGCCACCCGCGTTCGAAATGAAGCTGGCAGTGAGGCCGAGGTAGTGGACGCGCGAATATTTTCACTTCAGAGATCCGTACACACACCACATCCACCGTCTCTCATGGCTTTGCGTATACGCGGCAGCTGCTCCTCGCGTTTCCTCTTCGCTTCCGCGAGCACCCCCTCCCGAACACATGTGCTTCTGGGCAGGAGCTCGTGGGCGTCCACGTTCCCATTAGTATGGCCAATGTCTATTCCTACTTGCATCATTTCTATGAACGCCTCACTATCCACGCTTTCATGAGCCTTCATACCCTCCACGACCCACCTGACGACAGCTGCTTTGGCGCGCTCACGTGACTGGGCTGTCACAACTGGACGAGGCGCGGGGTCGCGAACGCACTTGTTGATGTGCTTGAGCATGGTGGACGAGCCATTTCCGTCACCGTACTTGTAGAAAGTGTCACAGTTGTTGCACTTTGCCACCCCCAGCTCGGTGTCGAGGTGGTTGTTCACAACTTTAAAATGTTTCCACACGAGGCTCGTCCGGCCAGTTTTCTTCTTCAGAGTGTACACATCGTCTTTTAACTTCTGCCTGATCTCGTTGTAGAGGGCCTCATTTTTGTCTCTAACTGCATTCACAACATCTTGTACCATATAGCTCAAAGAGTCTGAAGTCTGGTTACGGCCGTTGTTGTTTCTATTTCGGCGACTACCGCCACCGCCACCACGAGGAGCACGAGGCTGGGCAGGCGCACGACGCGCGCCACCTCTCGACACCGCGCGGACCGGGGCCGGGCGTCGTGGAGGTCGTGGTCGAGAACCACCTGCCGGCTCCGCCGGGCCATCGCCCCCCGCACCCGCGTTCACGTTCATGCACACACACACTCGGCTTTAACCTAACTGCGATAGAGGAGCACTCGCCTTGACGCATGCGAAAAACGCACTGGACTGACTGAGCTTGTCTCTACGTAACGGCGAGATGCGTGATGCGTTCACTCTTCGTTGTCGTGAAAAAGTTTCTGCTAGCTACGTCACGTCTTCTTCGGCTCAAGTCGCCCCCTGTCGAAGTGCAGCAGATTCTCGAGCGAAGGCGGCAGCGAGTGACGCGACAAAGACGAGCCGATTTGGCACTCGGACGGGACGAACAGAGCTGGACTCTGGACGTGTGTGTGTGTGTGTGTGTGTGTGTGTGTGTGTGTGTGCGCACGAGTGTGAAAGAGAAAGAGCGCGCTGCAGCAGACAGGTGAGGTGAGGTCGGAGCGATAGGAACTGACAAGCTCGAGTCGGTTGGGTTGCCTATCCTCCCCTATCACCCAGGGCATTCCCCCCGCTGCGCGCTGCGCACGCGCACGGGCTGGGCTGGGCCGCCGTGCCTCGCCCGAGAACCAGAACATACCCACCCGGTTCTGGACCGGCCCGGCCCGACCCAGCGTTGTCAGCCAGACCCTACCGCCCCACGGGATGACCAGCTTGACCCGTACAACTTCAGTCGGCCCAACCGACCCAAGTCCAACCCAACGGGTAGACGGCTGTATCCGCTCGGCCCCACCAGCCCAGACGGATCAGATGGGTTCGCAAGGAAACGCGTGCATTTTTGCAGAGCCCACTAGGAACGAGATCAAGCGCCGACCCACCGAACCCACCCATCCGGGGCCTCTACTGGCAGGACCCAGTAACTTGTGTACAGATACAATTGCGGCCCTGAATTTTATGTCTACTTAGATCTACTATCAATCTACTGACGACCTATGACATCTGTTTTTCGACTGCCGTTTGGGTCCTGTCTCCTTACGTAAGCTAAACGGATGTGTTCCGCAACGGCGGGTTCCGAGCGGAGGACTTCGAGGGAAGTCCTCTGATTCCGCAGGTTCCGCCGCCCGGCATCATATACCCCGAGGGGCTAATCGCGGATCCAGAATTCGTTGACCTCACCATGGAGGATTGAGTGAGTAAACTTGCGTTTATTCTTCCTCTTTTTTTTTTTAGCCCAAGGAGAACACTTTAGTCACTTTCACTTTTGGACGTACCTACCTGTGCCTATTTTGTTCTCCTTCTGTCACCTGGGTACAGTTACTTACGTTTGTTGTTGTTGTTTGATTTGTTTTGTAGGCATCGGACGACTCCTTGCCTCTTTCTCGCAGTTCCTTTTTGGCCTCCTTGAAGTCACCGTCACCCTGACGTCCTTCGTGTTCCCTTTTGGCCTCCTTGCGAAGTCACCGTCCTTCGTGAACCTTCATCATTCATTTTTTCTTTAGTGTTTGCTTCTCGTATTTCCTTCTCTATTTTTCCTTCTGTTGTTTGTCTTTGTCTTTGTTGTTTGCATGTTTGCATGTTTTTTATCCCTTGCTTGTTTAATATATATCCCCATGATTACTCTGTGTCTGGTGTTTGGTTATGCATCCTTATCCTCCTCCCTTACTTTTCACCTTTTTTTTCTGGGGCCTCAAGTTAATAAGGATAGCTTTTTTTTTTAAAAAAAAAATATTATTTATTTCACGGGTCAATTTGGCAACAGTTTAAATTAACAATTTTTATCCTTATTTAATGCGTTTTACATTGGGACATTGTTTCGCTGCATGAAACCTCTGCCTGCACCTTCTGCATCTTAGACTTTTTCTCGGATCACTTGGATGAATTTTGAAATTTCCTCTCTCTCGCTCTCTTTTCTCATACAGTTCATTCAACCACTCTTTTCTGCCACAGGCCACTTGTGAATCATTTATTGGATACAATTGCCACTTAGCATCTAACATGACTCCTCCACATACGCATTCACACTTTTTCTGGGATTTCACGGATTGCAGCTTATTCAATATTTCTTGAATTGCTTGTTTTTCCATCTCCATACGTTTTTCTATTTCTTTTAACTTCCTTTCCTCTACTTCAGAATCCTCCACACTTACCTTATTAATTTCTACTTCTAACATTTCAATCTCCTCAGCCAAATCGGACACATAGATTTTCTCATTCACTTCAATCACTTCAGTTTCTGAATCTGAATCACTTAATTCTAGATCCTTAAACAAAGAGCTCGGTAAAACTGTTTCACTTAACTTCTGGGACATTCCATCCAACTTGATGAGCGGGGGAAATCGTAGAGTTGTGGACTCCTCCGCCTCCCGAAGAGATGCTCCCAGACACCTGTCCGCTTCCAGCACCGGGAGCTCCTCCCACTCCTCCATCGCTGACGTGCTGGGCTGGACCGGGCAGACGGAGTCGCGCTGAGCTGGCTTGGCCGTCACTTGCGGCTGGCTCCTTCTTCCCCGTTTCATCTTCAATGGCTTCTCAATGAATTTGGCTTTCTTGCTCTCTTGGTCCCTTTTCTCCTGTTCGATTTTTCTCTTCATTCTTTCCACAACGCTCTGGAGCTTCTCTTGATCTGCTGGTTGTGTGGCTGTTGGCTTGCAAGCTGTCTTGGCGTTGATAATTTGCCTGCCGTTTTCCTGTTTTCTTGGGACTATTCTAATGTCCTTAAATGACACCTTGCGAATCGGTACCACCGAAATATCTTCCACTGTCTCCATTGCAGATTTGTTGTTCTTGCTTACTTCCGATCAAGTCCAGAGTTTGGGGTGAACTGACGCTTCTAGCTGTTCGGCATTCCCCTAGCGTTTCTACCAACCCTTTAGTGCCCTTGTTGTCAGTACCATAGATACCATTATTCAAATCTCGCGGCCTTTCACTTTCACTCACAGCTGTTCATTCAATGAAAAGTAGCCATGCATTTCTCATATCATCTTGTTTGTTTACAGCCGTGTCTGGTGCCGGGCATCTTGCTAGCCGATCTATGTGCACTATCAGCCTTCTACTGGGGCTATCAACCCTTTCAATTCTTGCATTACAGTAGGTTTATGATTCTGTAAGGTCCTTCCCATCTGGTTATGAGCTTAGCAGAGATTCCTTTCACTCTTCTGGGATAATACAGGTAAACTAAACCTCCCTCTAGGAACGGCGATAGTGTTGCATTCCTATCATAAAAGGCTTTCATTCTTTTCGCAGCCTTTTTGCTCATGTGTGCGACTGCTTCATGGATGTCCTGCATCGTTTTTCTCACCCAGAAGGGATACATTTTGTGCATCTCTTCATTCTGAGGTGGTGATTCTCTGTCCAGATCCAAAGGCCTTCTCATGGCTGCCCCGAACATAACCTCATATGGTGAGAACTTACGTGAAGAGTGAGGTAAGTTTCTGTATGCCTGTGCTGTAAATGGCAAATACTTTGGCCAATTTTCTCGGCCTTGCTCCACCAGGATCATGAGATGTTGTTTCAGTGTCTTAATCCATCTCTCCGCTTTTCCGTTTGTTGCAGGGTGAAACGCTGTTATTCTAAGCTTTTTGATTTGATAAAGTTACATTATTTCCTGGAACAGTGTGCACACTGCTGGGTTATGTACTTTTTATTGTACATAGCTTATGCACTTTACAATTATTACATAACTGTGCATAATTTTGTGTGTAGTTATGTAAAATATATTATACGCAAAGAGCTACGTAAGAAATTGTCTCTAGTTATGTATAAGATGAAATACACAACATACGTAAAAAATCTTACACAGGTTTATGTACAATATTATCTGTAGATACGTAAAAAATAATTACGTAATGTATGGAAAATTAATTTCTAACAAAAAAAATGTCCATAGCTTACGTAAAAGTCAAGAATCTTATACCAAAGTAACAGAGATTAGTAAAACAATGTCAGCTTGGCGTATTTCGTATTGTTTGGAGTATAATATAATTTTGATTTTGAGTTGGTATAAAGGTGTCATTAGAATATAAATATGACTGCACTGTCCGTGCCATACGGCCAGGGTTTGGCCGGGGACGGGCACCCGCCGCCAGAGGGCGCACCTGATCCGGTGACAGACCGGCCGCCCCGTCGGCCGGGCTGTCACTTCTTGTCTGGACCGCTACACCTGTACGCGGCCCAGACCTCCCCTGCCAGAGCGTGCGCGACAAGCCTCGCCTCAAACCTGCCCAGCAGCCGCGCCGGAGACCCAGGGCGCGAAGGCTCCGTTGTCCACACCAACCAGCCCCGACACGGAGTACTTCGCGCACCTGCCGCGGCGCCGCCGCGCGTGCCAGCCGGGCCGGGCCGTCGTCGACCAAACAACAACGCGGACGACGACGAGGAGCGTCGTTACGAGCAGGCAGCGGCCTCAGAAGAGGAGGGAGGGGAGGACATGCCATGCGTCCATCCCCAAGCAGGAACGAGGGAGCCTTCGGGCACCTCCGATCTCGACCTGGCTGCCAGCCCCCCACAACCGCTCCGACGCTCCACGCGCCAGACCCGGCCGGCAGAGGGGTACCCCCCGGGGTTGAACCTAGACGTCGAGGACGAGGACGTTCTCGACGTCACCGAGGACGGCCTCTGGACGGCCCCGTCGGAGATTGGGGAGACCTTCAAGAGGAGGAGCTCCTCCAGAGCCAATAAGGCCCCGGGGGGGAGGGGTGCACTGTCCGTGCCATACGGCCAGGGTTTGGCCGGGGACGGGCACCCGCCGCCAGAGGGCGCACCTGATCCGGTGACAGACCGGCCGCCCCGTCGGCCGGGCTGTCACTTCTTGTCTGGACCGCTACACCTGTACGCGGCCCAGACCTCCCCTGCTGTAGCGTGAGCGCACCGCCTCGCTACCTCCCTGAGCCCAGCGTGTGATTGTGTGTGTGAGAGCTGTGTGTATCCGAGTGTGTTTGTAGTGTGTAGTTCTGTAATAAACCTGTATGAGCCGACGCCGTGTTCCTGTTTCGACCCTTCACCCCGGACACAGCAATGACACTAATTTGTTATCAAAATTACACTAAATTATGCAGTTTGAAATATGTCACAGCCACTGACTAGCAATGATTAATACCATTAAACTCAAATTTGACCACTTTTTTGTTGTTGATTTCTGTTACTTTGGTAGGCATAAATTGCATCTTTTCTTTTTTGCTTACAGTCTTCTTTATTCACTAATCTTTGAGGAGTGTATTTCCACCAATTAATTTAGCATCTGAGCATCAGTACCTTGCTGTGGAACACTTTTGGATATTTCATAGGAGGGTCAATATGAAAGCACAGCACTCAATCCAGCAACCTAGCTTTGACTGTAAAGTGTAGGATTCATCCTGAGGGAATTTGAGGGAGGGACTTGGAATAGGGGTATCGGCGGGGTGGGGTGGGAATACTCCCCGCATTTTACTTCGGGTTTGCCGCTGTAGGCAGCGCTCGCGCTCGGGTTCGGGACTCCTCCGCCGCCGCGCTCCGACGCTCCGACCTCCGACTCGGGACTCGGGATCCTCGGGCCTACGGCTTTACTGTTAAATTTAAAGTTCGCGTTCCCAACCAATGTGTTGAATGCTGCCAACCTTCGAAAAAGAAAACTGAAATATCGCTCCTGTTTTTCAAAGGCTCTACCAACGATTACAATTGACCGAGCACCATTGATTTCAAAGTATCTACTCTATCGGTCAACAACGTTTTAGTTTTAAATCGACGATTTTCCAAATATTTTGTCTATGTGAGGTTGGTACAAAACTTTGGGCTTCCACCATCCACCATCTTCCACCGGTGCTGCGATCCTCGCCATGGCGACGCTGACCGAGTTTCTTCAATCAAAAAAAATTAGCGAGAAAACCATACAGAAATTAATAGGCAAGTGTTTGTTGATTTCAATTTTAAGCTGAGTTACCGGTACAACCTATTGGCTTCGGGTTGCCACCGAGATTTCGCCACTGTCTCATTTCCTACCGAGCTATTTTCTTGTTTCCTGAAAGATTTCGAGGATTTTCAATAACGATTTGTCAAACTCCAAGACCGATCCAAATTTATTTCTTGTTTTTTTGTTTTATAGAGGAAGAGTATGACTTGGAAACGTTCAGGGGCCTAACCGTTGATTTACTTAGACTGATGAATTTTAAGATGTCAGAAGTGCAAGTCCTCTTACCGCTTATCGAGGAGAGCCAAGTAAGTTTTTGAGAGACTGATTTTTCATTTAGGAAACTATGGACTTTAGATTGTTCCTTGTTCTGTCCAGACTTATTTGCACTCTGTGGAGGTTAAAGGGCCTGACAATGTTGATCGAACCGAACAATCCACGCTGGAAGCATCAACGACCCGTACACCAGGTTTATCTCAGGTATGTTTTCCTCTTATTCGTGTTTGTTGTCAAATCTCATTTTTGTTGGTCAATTGTAATAATTTTTCCTGTTCCAGGATAAGGATGTAGTGACAGACAACCTAAACTTATCTCCCATATCTCCACTTAAATATGATGGTGAGAATGATGATGATGATGAATCATCAGACGGTGAAGAGTGTAATCCAATTCTGGAACCATACTTCTCTGCAAAAGAGTTAGCTGAACTAAGCAAATATGAAAAGCGTAACAATGTTCAACAACTTTTACGGTATGAAGCTGCTGCAGAAAACAGTGAAGGTATTTATTACCCCCTCAGTGTTTGCATCTTTTTAAACCATTATTTCTGAAAAGCTGTTCAGATCAACAACTGTACCTTTTTTCAGTTTGTAATAAGGAATTAGTCAAGCCATGTTTTGTGAAACGGAAGGAGCAAGCTGATAAAAAGAAGATTTCTGTGGCAGCTAAAGCTACTCGCTTGCCAGTTCGTTTCAGCTCCTAGAGATGGGCGATATGGTATCGATATATCACAATATCGAAATTTTTATTGCGATATATCGATATTTCCTATCGATATGAAGCCTGGCGATGATCGTTTGTATCGATATAAAAACCCTTATATCGTGAAAGATATCGAATGAAAATTACTGTTTAAAATTTGGAAAACTAGGGGATGAATCGACGGCACTTAGCCGCTCCGCACGTGTGCACAGCGTCTGGCCTGGTCTCTGGCTAGCAACGGACTGGTGGCAGAGCCGAGAGATGGCGGTCGGGTCGCAGCCGAAGCGAGCCGAGGCGTTGTGTTTATTAATTATTTTTGATACTATTTTGATAAATGGTCATTTTTTTAGAAATTTATGTTTTTTAATTACCAAAAAGATTTTTACGCCGCTGCTTTAACGTTTTATCGATATTTGTCCGATATTTGCTATATCGATATATTCATCGTCGATATATCGATACACGATATATCGCAGAAATCAGATATCGATATTTTTCATATCGATACTTTTGCATTCGATACCCATCTCTATCAGCTCCAGAATTAGGATTACGTGCAGTGTAAGTTTTAGTCCCCTTTTGTAGTTTAGCGTAAAGTGATCTAACCAACTGTAATTCTACGTCCTGTGATTTATTTACAGGAGTCTAGTGAATCAGGCTCTGTAGCAGGAAGAGCGCAAAACAGCAGCAGTGAGAAATCATGTTTGCAAATTGTAAACACCTCCCTATCCAGGGTAAATTTGCACTGAGTGAATGTATTTTCCTTTTACTTCAAGATCTCCCACCTTCTTATTTCCTCTTCATTCACTTTTAGGAAGCACCAGAAGCATCAGATGCATTTGAGGACCAAGGCCCTGATAATTTATCAGCAGATCTGTCAGAATTTAGAGAAAGAAATCAAGACTCGTGTGGAACTTCTAATGTCAGGAACAAGCCAAACACACTCTTAACCAGTGAAAGAAGTTCTTTATCTGTGGTACATAAATTGTCTAGTTTTTTTTTTATCTCATAACTTCAAGACTTTTTAAACAAATTAATTTTGCTTCCTTTTAATTTGTTTTAGGGATCATCAGAAACTCTACCTACATCCCGAAACCAAACAGTTACATTGCAAGGATCATCTGTTTCTCAAACCTCAACAGCCAGGACTTTAGTTCAACCAGGTTCAGCCACAGGAACTTCTACTCTGTCAGGAAACAGGCAACAAGTTCAACCCTCCACATCCTGCTCTGGCCGAGATAAATCTAATTCCTCATTTGAAGTAGGGGTCTACAGTCTCCCAGACAATTTTGAGTGTATCAAACCAGATCTTATCAAAGTGCGAGTTCCATTTATTTTAGTGATATCTCACTTTCTATATTTTTGTTGTTTTAAGTTACTGTAACTTTGGACCTGTTTAATATCTTTTCTCAGTATGATGTCCTTCAAATTTTGAATGAAAAAATTGGTGATGCTGATAAATCTAAGGATGTTCTTAGACGATTGATAAGCAATGGAATTTTAAGAGATACTAAAGACAGAAAACTTATTATAAGAGTCCTTACCAGGCATTTATACTCACTGCATCCCAGGTTTGTGAAATAATTACGTACTCTGATAAATCAAGCATGATAAATTAATTCAAATTTGTCCATTACTGCAATATTTTTCAGTGATCCTAGTGCTACTACAACAAAGGAAAAGGAGAGTATGGCAAAGTCCTTTGTCAGATGTTTTCCAAAGTACTGTGGTCCTTATGATGAGAATACTTTTCCATGGGTAAGTACTATACACTACCTTTTGAAATTCCGAATGGTGCCTGCCAAAGTATCTCAAATATCATAGGCTGTTAATTTTCAGGATCATGTTTATTGTAAAGCTAAGAACACTGGTTGGATAGTGAATGCATCGCGTACTCTCCAGTCCAAGAACAGACAAAGGTCTAGCAAACGCCTGAAGCTAGATGAATCTGTGGCAGAAGAAGACACATCTGATCTGGATTCAGAAGAAGTAAGTGTGTTGAAATTGGCATCTTAGCTAGGAGGAGTGGAACATTGGTTGTTTAATTCCTTTTTCTAGGAAGAGAAACTTCGGTATTTACTTCCGGAGCAAACGGAATGGAGAGAGATTCTTGATGGCATGAAGCATTCCTACAAAAAACGGGAAAAATTCAGATATGAAGCTGGTAGTATCGCTGCAATTCACCGCAAGTACAACCATTTGACTAGTTTCAAAGGGGAAGTGGTGAGTTAGTTTAACAACATTTTTTGAACCAATTTTTTTACAAAGCATATTGCTTATAATTCTCTTTCATCATACTTATCATTATCCAGCTCAGACAAGAATTCAGATTGATGAGACCCAAGCATGAAGATATGTGTAAGAATTTCATGAATCTCCAGAAGAAAATTCTTGAACTCCCCGAAGAAACATCCATAGAACTGGCTTTTGAAGATGGTAAGCTATCTAGAAATTAAAGCTTTAGCTACAGGCTTAGTCAATAGCAAAGCTAATTTTCATTTTATTTTTTTCCAGACACAATTAGAGCACTAGTTCTCCTATCTCAACACCTCCCTCATGATATTCCAAATAGACAGGACGGTGAAGTCAGTCAAACTTCAGCAAAAGAAGAAGATATCATTGAATATCTCCCGGTAAATTTTTTTAAATTTTTTGCTCTTTCTCATGTAAATTTTACGACAAAAATGCAGCCAGAAATTTCTTTTGCAGTCTAATACAGACTTGAAGGAATACCTTCTGTTGAAGCGAACAAAAGCCAACAAGCATGTGCAGCCATATTTAATTGGGGTCAAAAGCGCTGTGTCCAAAAAACTCCAGAAGCATTTCTTAGTGCTTGATGAAGAATTAATGGAGTGTCAAGGTGCAGGTGGAGTCCCTGGTGGTACCCTAAGGGCTATTGATTACTTGTTGAAGTCTTACTTTGTTTACCATGTTTCCTACCCTTATGGGTGGAGAAATACTCTTCACTTCCTTGCTAGTTCTTTCTTGAAGGCATTTGAAAAACATGTTCCTGGTAGGAGGAAAGATGCTGTTACTCCCAGTGAGAGGGAATTGATGCTGCTTCTGTCACAGTGATGCTTTTAAAGACCTCTGTAACATGTCATCCACTCAAATGTTTCCTGTGATAAGACACATGTTGGCAGTCTGTGATCATTTATTAAAGCTCTCTCCATTCTCAGAAGTCTGTGAGCATATTTGTTTTTGTTCTGTTTTTTATTTATTTTATTTTTTGAACTGTTACTGGTACTAATATTTTATTTACCATTCTATGATCTTTTGTTTAATGTTTATTATGACTACTCTTCTCACTGGTTGGTGCAGAGGGTTGTGACCATGATTGTTTTTATTTTGTGTATTAAATTCTATCCCTAAGATTGTTTCATCTGGTACTAATATTTTACCATTCTGTGATCTTTAGTTTAATTTTTTAAAGACATCTCTTCTCACTCATTCCCTCATTGTTAAAGAGGTCTGTGACCATCATTGTTTTTGTTTTTTGTATTCACACTATGCCTAAGACTGTTAGAAGCTGAAATATCTTACCCATTTTTAGAGAGGTCTGTGACTATCATTGTTTTTGTTTTCGTTATCACTCTATTGTAGCTGAAATATTTTACCAATTTCATCTTGTTTCATTTTTTAATGACTCCTCTTACTGGTACTGAGGTCTGTGATAATGTCTATTTATTTTTGGTGCTTTTAAGCCCGTTATACTTTCTGGTGAAATGTTATAAAGATCTAGTCTTAACTTGCAAAATTCAATAAAACTCACTTTCAATTCTCAGCAATTATTTCCTTTATTCTCTCAATCAGTCACAATTTAAGCTGAGTTCCTTCAAGACGAAACCTTACATTACACTACTGTACTCCCCCAAGAAGTCAAGAATGGAGTGCTGATGAAAGCATGAAATGGGTTGCTGCCAGCCTAACAGACACAACCCTCAACACCGATCTTGGCTTTCATTGTTTCTAAAAAATGAGGAAAACAAATATATTCGCACTAAGCCACAACAAATGCACAGCATTTAACTAGTTATTTGGTGAAGTTTCTGTCAACACTGACTGCTCTATGCCAAGCATGCCAAGTAAGGTTGAATCCGGCTTACACCGTTGTGACGTCATCGTACAATATTCTTAATCTCTGTCGGTCGCCTTACTTGTCGTTTTGGCTTTCCCTACTTCGGCTCTCCTTAGTGCCATTGTGATTGTGTTTACTAACCCCTCTTAGTCTCGCGGTTTTCGCCTGTTCGCCCCGCTCTGCCCTAGTTTGCTATCAGACGAGAGTGTTAAACATACTTGCCTATCGTTTCTGTTGTCAGCAGTTCAACGATAATAGTATGTGTTAACGTTTACTCTGTGTTATGGTGGTTGCGGTACGTGAGAACTATTGTGTACATAAATGCGACACTATAACCTCATCACATGTACAAAAGTTTTCTTGTTTCTTTTTACAGTCTAAGTTTCAACTTGTTCTTTTGCTTCGAGGTCTATAGTTCTATCGGATAGTTGTGTTTATTGCCTCAACCAACATTACTTTAACCATACATCATTCATTGTCAATGGTGTTTCTTGCAGGTATGGTTTTGTCTTGTACTGTATTATTATCTGCTAGTTATATTTTAAAACTGTTAATTCTTCGTTTCTTTCTCAGCTCTATTATGGACAATGAAAGGAGAGGAAACTTACGTTGTGGTGTATGTGAGAGTGTTTGTGTTGGAACAGAACGGCTTAATGAACACTATCGCCATATGCATTCAGGTCGTTCCAGTTTCCCTTGTGGACATTGTGTAAAAATCTTCAGAGACAAAAATTCTATGATCAGACATATTGTACTGAAACACGCAGAGTTATTTGCTCCTGATGCACATGTTGTGCGGAATGCAAATCAAAACCAGCCTGATGCTCGTATTGCTCCCCCAGCTCAACCTCATGCTGAGCAATTGAACATCGACAATGAAGCTGTTGGTCAGGATTTCAATGAAGAAAATGCTTATAACGAGGCTGTTGGTCAGGATGTCAATGAAGAACATGACAATGGCAATGTACCTATATCTATGGAAGAGGAACTGAAGAAACTTGCTGTTAAAGTTCTTTTGGACTTGCGGTAAGTTCTGTATGCAATTAGTAATAAACCCCAGCTAAAGTTAATGAAAGGTGATATCGCAAAACTCATAAGCATTTTTCATTACAGGTCTACTTCCAGCTTAACAGGGAAAGCGGTGGAGAGATTTGAATCTGGATGTTATAGCATGTTACAGCAATATTCAACTAGTGTTTGTCAGAGTATTAGAAAAGCTTTGTCAGAGAAAGGAATGTCTCTTGAAGAGATACGTGAAGTTTTGAAAGACATTAAGGTTCAAAAAGATCCATTTGAGAAATTGAGGACTATTGATGATCAGCTATCATATTTTAAGGAACATTATGGTCTGGTGATTCCAGAAAGCAAGTTTTTGGGGACAAGAGTGGATCAGAAGCTTGATCCGAAATCAAATAGTTTTGTACCTGCTCTAGTGGTAGAATCCTTTTAATACATCTCAGTATCTGAGACTCTGAAGTTACTTCTTTCTAACAAGACCTACAGAGACAAAGTTTTTCAAGACCGAACAAGCCAGGATGATGTGTTGAGATCTTATGCCGATGGATCCCACTGCAAAGACCACCCCTACCTGAAACGCCACAAGAATGTTGTTCAAATTCTTCTATTTTATGATGAATTGGAAATTGCCAATAGTCTTGGCTCCAAAACGATCATCCATAAGTTGGCAGCTTTTTTCTTTCAGATTTTGAACTTACCTCCAGAGGAGGCATCAAAACTTGCTTCTATTCACCTGTTAGCCCTTGCTTATGCTGATGACCTCAAAAAAGATGGAGCTATGAATAAAGTGTTAACATTGTTAGTGCTTGAAATGAAGAAACTCTCATCTGAAGAAGGAGTAGAAATAAAATTGGATGGAGAAGTTTTTATTTTGCGCGCTGTGCTTATTGCTGTAACAGCAGACAGCCTAGCTGCCCATGATGTTTTGGGTTTTATATCAACAAGTGCTAGACACTTCTGCCGTAGATGTATGGTGAGCCGACCAGAAATACGGTTGAATGCTAATGCCCTTGGTGAGTTGAGAACCTTCGCCAAGCACCTAGTCCATGTAGCTGAAGTTGAGAAAAATCCCAAGTATCGCACAGAGTGTGGGGTGAAACGAAAATGTGTATTGGATGAAATCCCTTACTTTAATTGTATTGACAGTAATGTGTTTGATATTTTCCATGATTTATTGCATGGCGTTGTTCCATTAGTGATCAAATGTGTTGTGGGACACTATTGCAAGAAAAAGAAGTTCAGCCCACAAGACTTCAATACGAGGATTTCTGCTTTCTCATATGGCATACCGGACTCCAAAAATAAGCCATCCCCTAACTTTACTGAGAAAATGCTAATGGGATCTGCAAATTTAAGACAGACTGGAACTCAGTACTGGTGTCTGATTAGAACTTTACCATTTTTATTAGCTGACTTTGTGAATGAAGTTGATGAGTACATGAAGTTAATATTTTTACTGCAGAATTCCCTTCAAATTATCTTTGCCTTTGAAGTCACTCCAAGAGATTTAGATAGACTAGAAAACTTGATCTATGACCACAATGAGCTTTTCCAGAAACTCTTCATCACAACTAATGTAGTCCAAGAGGTTGAAATTAATGAAAATGAAACAGAAATGGAAGCAGAAGAAGATGTTGATGACGTAGAGCCAATAGGTGACCAAGAAAATCAAGCAGAACTAGAGCAAATAGTTGATGGGCCTAGAGACAGAAACCAGAATAAGAAAAGGGAAAAGCCATGGAAAGTCAATGTGACTAACAAAATGCATCACATCAAGCATCTCCCTGAAATGATGTTCAGGTTTGGCCCTGCCATCCGCATGTGGTGTGCTAAGTTTGAGGGGCGAATGAAAATCTTCCGCCAACATGCAGCAATATGTTGTAATTTTCGAAATCCGCCTAAAACTATGGCCTCCATGTTCCAGCTCAGCAACCTGAAATCCATAATTGCAGAAGATGAGGGTTTCTCTGTGGAGTACCGCTCAAACCAAGAGGTTGTTGTGAGTGCTTCTATTCATTCTCAGACTCTGATCAGAGCTGGGCTCCATGTAAATGATACAGTTCATTACACCAACAGTGCTACCCTTAATGGAGAAGATTACAGACCTGGATTATTTGTGTGCCTTCCTGAAAGTACCTTATCAAGACCTTGCTTTGGTTTTATTTCGGATGTAATTGTGGCAAAGAAAGCTTTGTTTTTAGTAGTAAAACCATGGATGAATATTGGTTTGAGTCGCCAGTTCAATGCATACCAAGTTCGATCCCAACAGTTCTGTGAGAACCGTGTAGTCAATGTCGAAGACTTGCCCAACTTTCGCTGTATTGCTCCATGGGCAGTTGGACTTCATGATGTCTTCCTATCCATGAAAACAATCTAAATTTTCTGGTAAAAAACTTAGTTATGTGTTTTAAACCATTGGTGTTGTTAGTTGAAATCTAACATTTATTTTATGATTTTCAGGATAACAAAAACTAACAACTCTAAAAAAAAAGTATCTTCAGAAATTCATTGGGCTCTTAACAACCACTGATTCAGAAACATAAAGAAAAAAAAAGTGCTTGCAAGGACTTCTGCGGCAACTTCCCATCTGTCACTAATCAGACAGACCTCTAGTTAAAGTGTCTTTCTACAGGTAAATTATAATTATTTTTTCCACATTAAAATTCTTGTGTTGAACACATCTTTGTAGAACTAAGTTATTAATTTCATTTAATTTTCAGCTATTTACCATGCCAATGTGTCAAAGGAACACAAGGAGTGGAATGCCCACTTATATAGAAGACCGACAACTGAATCAGTAAGATTCAAAGTTGGTGCTTGCAATGACCTCCGCAGCCACGCTTCACACCTATAACTAATGAGACAGACCATCAGTTGAAGTTTCTTTCTACAGGTAAATTACAAATTTATTTCTATATTAAACTTCTTGCTTCAATTCTATGATTGTGGAAATAAGATATTAAATTCATTTAATTTTCAGGTATTTTTCATGCCATTGTGTCATATGAACAAGAGGAGTGGAATGCTAACAGATGTTGCAGACCGCCAACCAAATCTGTAAGATTCAAAGATGCTTCTTGCAAAGACCTTTGCATCCTCGCTTCCCATCTTTAACTAATGAGGCAGACCATATTATAAGGTGTCTTCATACTGGTAAACTTTAGTTATTTTTTTCTATATTAAACTTCTTGTTTTGAATCTTTTTTTTTCTGGGACCAAGGTACTGATTTCATTTACTTTTCAGCTAATGCGCTTTGCACCTGTTTGAAACCCAGCCAATGTGTCATACGAACGAGAGTCTTGGAATGCCAGCTGATATTGGAGGCCGCCAACTGAATCGGTAAGGTTCAAAGCTGCTGCTTGTAAAGACCTTTGCAGCCTCGCTTCCCATCTTTAACTTAAAAGCCAGACCATCATATAAGGTTTCTTCATACAGGTAAACTTTAATTATCTTTTCTATATTAAACTTTTTTTTTGAATCTTTTTTTTTTCTGGGACCAAGGTACTGATTTCATTTACTTCTCAGCTAATGCTCTTTGCACCTTTTTGAAACCAAGCCAATGTGTCATACGAACAAGAGTCTTGGAATGCCAGCTGATATTGGAGGCCGCCAACTGAATCAGTAAGGTTCAAAGCTGCTGCTTGTAAAGACCTTTGCAGCCTCTCTTCCCATCTTTAACTAAAAAGCCAGACCATCATCTAAGGTTTCTTTATTCAGGTACTCTTTAATTATTTTTTCTATATTAAACTTTTTTTTTTAAATCTTTTTTTCCTGGTAGCACTGTACTGATTTTATCTACTTTTTAGCAAATGCTCTTTGCCCCTGTTTGGAACCAAGCCAATGTGTCATACAAACAAGAGAATTGGAATGCCAACTGATATTGGAGGCCGCCAACTGAATCAGTAAGGTTCAAAGCTGGTGCTTGCAACGGCTTATGCAGTCGAACCTCCCATCTTTTACCAATGAGAAAGACCATAGGTTGAAGTGTCTTTCTACAGGTAAATTACAAATTTATTTCTATATTAAACTTCTTGTTTCAATACTATGTTTGTAGAACTAAGGTATTAAATTCATTTAATTTTCAGGTATTTTTTATGCCATTGTGTCATATGAACAAGAGGAGTGGAATGCTAACAGATGTTGGAGACTGCCAACCAAATAAGTAAGATTTAATGCTGGTGCTTTGGAAGGCCTTTTGCAGGCCAACTTCCCATCTTTAAGTAATGAGACAGACCATAGCTTGAATTGTCTTTCTACAGGTAAGCTTCTAAGTTTATGTTTAAAAGTTACTATACTGTTTTATGTAACTTGAAGTGTTTAAATTTTATTTGTTTCTTAATAGGTCCTATTCAATTCGAGGGTTTGGCTCGAATGGTTGGTTAATCAGAACATATGCACAAGAGCATTTGCCAAAATCAAGCTGATGCTTTGACTGGGTATCAAAGTACCTTGTGGTACTTTTTACAGGTTATTCAACCATCTGAGGTAAAATAATGAATAAAATGAAATTTTTGTATATGCTTTTTTCTAAACAATGTTTTTATTTATTTTATTGCTGTTTTGTCTTTCTGACAGTTGCTAAAGACTTGGTTTGAAATGCTTCTACTCCTTGCAATTCTTCTAAGACTCTGGAAAATAGCCTGCAGTTTATCTTTATAATGGGTCCAGCTGCAAATTTCTTCTAAAGCACCATCATTAGCTCGACTTGATTAACATCAATCCATGTTGGGAAACTCCAGCTGCGAACCCACCTGTTACAAACAGAAATAATTTTAACGTTACTTTTATTATTATCTATGAAGACTAAGAAAAGGTTACTTTAGCTGTGAGTAATCAATCGCCTGTGGCTTTTATTCAAGTTGAGGAAGATTTGGGCTAACTCAGTTCTGCCAACATTTGGTAATTTTTTTTTTTTTTTTTTTTTATTTATTTATTACACAACACTATTTGTGTTTTGTTTTCAGTTAATTGAACTCTGAGGGCTGACGCTAGGAAAATTTGGTCATCATAGGAACTTGACTCCTTCGCCTCCTCCCTTGCACAAAAGCTCTGAGGGTAGGCCTCCACCTTCACACGCGTGCTTGGCGGGTTGGCCTACCCAGCGTTCGGCAGGCGCTACCTTTGACTCCTTCGCCTCCTCCCTTGCACAAGAGCTCTGAGGGTAGGCATCCACCTTTACACGTGTGCTTGGCGGGTTGGCCTACCCATTGCCGGGCAGGCGCTACTTCCTCGGGATTACGTCCCTTGTGCGGTCGCCTTTAGGGCCATTCCCTACCTACAAGTGTGGCTCATTACTTAGCTATTGACCTGCAGACCTCAAAACTTATAAGGTATGTTTGCAGTTTCTTTTTCTTTCCACTTGAAGACTTTAAAATTGCTTTAATTTTTATTAATGTAATCTATACAATAATACTTTCATATCCAGATTACTAAATCATGTCTGCAGTTCCTGGCTGCCCATTCAAACAAACCATCTCCCTGAATTTCAACTATCCAGCTCACCTATTATATGGAGCCGGGAAACAGGCTCATGAGTCATCTGCTGCTGTATACAGCAAGATATTTTAGGGCTTGCATGTGCTATTGGGAAATACTATATGATCCTATCCGTTTATTATGGAGAAATTAAAATATTGATTCGTATTCTTTTTTTTTGCCATATATTTTTGGCCCGTGCAGTATGGATTCTACTGCGTTCCGTCACCAACCATTCTAATTGGGGTTTTTACGCAACTTATGTACAATTTATACAAGTTATACGTAAGGTATGAATTCTTGTGCTCCTTTCAGTATGTACATTTTTATGTACAATATTTTACAGGTCTTATGTACAATTTATTACGTAAGCTATGGATGTTTTGAAATATACGTAAGCTACAGACTTTATTTTACGTAGTTATGCATGCGCATAGATCTACGTAAGCTATGTATGATATCTTCTGTAGTTATGTAAAAAAAAGTACATAACCCAGCAGTGTGTGGAATCAAAAGCTTTTCCCTGATCCGTCAACAAGGATTGAGGCGCACCAAAGATGGAAAACACATGAGTGATAAGTGCCTGTGCCACTTCATCCGCTGTCTGCTTATACAACGGCACCACCACTGGCCATCCAGAAAAGGCTTCAACTGCGACCAGTATGTACTCAAATCCTTCTTTACTTTTCGGATTTATAGGTCCACAGATATCCACATGCCAGCGTCCGTGCAGAACTCCTTCTTGGAACAACTTCAGTGGCACCTTCGTCTGATGAGTTGGCCCTTTAAACTTGGCACAGATTCCACATTGGGAAATCACTTCATAAGTGTCCTCAAACATTCCAGGCCACCAAAAGAATCTCTTAATGTATGCCAACGTTTTGGATACACCAAAATGATTTCCAACTACCAGCTGTTCATGGTATGTTTTTACCGTTGGTTTTACAAGTTTGGCTGGTAGAATTAGTTGTAATTCTTCCTTTTCTTGAATTCCACTAGGATGCTCAAACTTGCGATAGAGGATTCCTGCCTCTATTACCAGTGAATTAAACTGGTACCAAAGTGATCTGGTTTTGTGGCCGTTTTGTGCAATTTCCTGGAATTCTGGTTTCCTCTGGTCTTGTACTGCAACCATGAGGGGCACGATATCAGCATCAAGCAGCTGTGCTTTTCTGATATCTTTTAGACTCAGCCCATCAGGAATGACTCTCGTCCAGATAACGTCAATGGTGTCCTTTGTCATTCTGGTAATTTTTCTTTGCTCAAATAAGCAATCCGGACATGTCTCTTCACAGTGCACTTCTGTTTTGCAGTGGCAAACTAACACTGTTTTATCTCTTTCTTCCAGACGATCACATTTCTTGCAATTATCTCAAGGTCTTCTTGACAATGCATCTGCATGCCCAATGCTGTTTCCTTTGACATGCACTACGTGATATTTGTATGGTGCAAGTCTTTCCAACCATCGTGCCAACTTTCCAGTGGGGTTTTTGACGTTTTTCAACCATTGTAATGCTGCATGGTCAGACTTCACTATAAATGGTGCTCCTGCCAGGTAATGGTGAAATGCTTTTACCGATTCTACTACCGCAAGTAGTTCCCTGTGTGCTGTGCAGTAATTTCTTTGAGCTGGATTGAGTGTCTTTGACCAATAAGCAATGGTAACATCTTTTCCATCCTGCTCCTGACTTAAAACACACCCTAGACCTGTTAAACTAGCATCAGTTGTGATGGTGAAAGGTCCTTTTGTGATGTCTGGTGTGCCTAATATTGGTGCTGTCTGTAGTCAGTAAGCTCTTTATTTTGTCAAATGCCTCTTGACACTCATTGCTCCACTCAAAACTCTGCCCTTGCTTCTGCAACTTAAATATTGGCATTGCTATGGTTGCCATGTGGGGAACATACTTGGAGTAGTACTGAACCAGCCCTAACCATGACCTTACTTCTTTTACGTTGGTCAGTGCTGGCCAGCTAAGGATTTTGCTTATTTTATCCTGATCCGTTTTTATCCCTTTTTCCGACAACCTGTGACCCAGATATGTGACTTCTGACTGGAAGAGCTCACACTTCTTTGCCTTCAACAGAAATCCTGCTGCTCTTATTCTGTTGAATAAGGCCTCAAGCCTCTGAAGCATTTGTGGAAAATTGTCTCCTCCAATACAGATGTCATCCAGGTATACTGACACAGTGTCTCCTAAGTCATTTTCAGGGGTTTTCTCTTTTGCGGGCATGATCACTCTGTCTGTTATGTACTGGAAGGCACCTGGTGCTGCAGATAGCCCAAAACTTAGTCTTGTAAATTCAAACTGAGTGTGTGACAGTCCCAAGCCTTCTGGCAGAATTATAGCTGTTTTGGGTTGGTCCTCTGGGTGGATTTCTAGATTGTGATATCCATGTGCTAGATCAAAAGCATGATACATCCTTTCTCCGCCCATGTGCTGTAGTAAATCTTGCACCCTTGGTATCGGCATTGCTAGCACTCTAGTGACTGCATTAAGAGCGCGATAGTCAATGCATACCCTTACTTCCCCAGTCTTTTTCATAACACATAAGATGGGTGAAGCCCAAGCTGACTGACTAGGCCGTATATCACCCTTATCCAAATACTTTTTGATAGTTTCCATTACTGCCTGTCTATAATGGAGTGGTATTGGCCTAGCTGTCTGCTTTATGGGAGGATGATCACCAGTGTCTATTCGGAACTTTATCCAGGGACACTTCCCAAAAGTTGTGTTGTCTTTTGCGAAAACGTCATGATGCTTCCGCAATAAGTTAGTTAACTCCTGCTTTTCTGTTTCAGATAGCTGTTTACACCTTTCTACCAAATCCTGCAAGTCCTTTGGAAGTGGTTCATTCTCCCCAATTGCTGAAAGATTCGGAATGGTGTTAATTTCTGCATCAGAAAACGGAGTTGTATCATGGCTGATTACATTGACTTGGACTGTTTCATCCGTGTCCATGCCTTCATCAACCTCTTCCTTCTCCTAAAAATTTGTGTTGAACTCCTGGTCATACTTATCCGGGTGTAGGATAAAAACTTCTCCCAACACTGCATACTTAGGAATTGTCACGCATTTGTCCCCTAAGTTTTGCATGGTTATAGAGATTGGTGCGGTAAGACAGGGTATGACTCCAGACTGTGCTATCACTCCTAGTGGTAGCCTAGATACTTTATTTCCGAATGCTGGATTGGAAATGAACAATCCCAGCTTAGTCTCTCCTGGTAACTGGCCGCGCTTGTTTGGGGATCCCTTTTCCTTCGTTCCTTTGGAGCCTGACAACACTGCTTGGTCCGCCACTTGAGTTTCCAAGACCACCCTGCTCTGGGTGTGGCCCTGTCCACCCAAGTCAAGACCCTGAGTGCTTCCACTGCTCTCAAAGGCGCCAATTCCTTCACCCATTGGCTTATCAGTAACCGCATCCGTTATTAATTTTGTGTGTATCTCTCTCTCTACAAATGGTTTCAATTGAAAGCTGCCTTCAGCTCTTATTGTATAGGCAACCCTGTCTGTTGTGTAAATTCTGGCAAATTTTGTTTCTCCCAGTGTGAATGGTACACTGGTAAAACAAATGTAGAATATTGCACACCAATTGGCGTGCTTTTCAAATGTGCAAACTTTGCACACTTCCTGGTGTCGAGCAAAACTAAACATCACGAAGTGTGCAAACTTTGCACAGTTGTCAAACGTCTAAACTTTGCAGACCACGTGGTGTGCAACATTTCGACACTTGGTATACCTTTTGCTGTACTATGATTAAGAATTTTCCACAACCAAGTGTGCAAACTTTGCACACTTGCCAAACGTCAAAACTTTGCACACCACGTAGTGTGCAATATGTTTAAACACCATGAAATGCGCAAAGTGCCAGGAAGCACACTTTAAGTGTGCACTATTGCACATTTGTTTTACCAGTGTACTTGTACCCTGTCAGGCCCTTCACCAATCTCTAGAACTTGCTTTTTGGTGCCTATCACCGCATCAAACTTGTGTAGGAAATCTTTTCCCAAGATATTCTCATGAATATCTGCCTCATATGTGTTATGTTTGAATGTCTTTCCTCCAATCTCGAATTCGGTCATTGCTGGACCGTACAGATTGGCTTTGTGTGATGTAACTCCTTTGAGTTTGACTTTCGCAATTGGGAGGTCTCTAGTCCTTGGAATAACTGTGATGACAGCTGCAGTGTCAATGCATCCACTTTTATTTACATTCAAGATTTTACAATCTATCATAGGTGCTGTATTTACAGTTGTGCATACGAAACAAGGAACTTCTGGAACCTCCCGATGATTCTCAGACTGAAAGGAACATTCTTTTTCCTTTGACAATTCTCTGTCTGGAGACATCACCGGTGGTTTTACATTAAGACTAGTACTTATCTTATCAGTCTTTTCTCTCTCAACCTCCATTGCCACCGTACCATTGGAGGTTGACTCTAGTTTTCCTGCTCCTCATCTGGTTTAGGAACATGAGGTGGCTTTTTGTTATTAAAACCGAAATTGCCATTTTTAATAAACCACTGCATAGTAGCTTTATACAAATCTGGTGGTATATTTGGCATTGCAAAGTCCTCTCTATTTTTATTACTTTTACAGTCTTTCATGAAATGTCCCACTTTTCCACATTTATGACAAGTGGACTGCCGATTGTCTCTAGCCATGTCTCTACAATTAGCCATTCTGTAACCTACACTGCCACAATATCGACATGTCATGTTTCTATCGGGGTTGTCGAAGCCTCCCGAGAAGCCGCCTCGGCCCTTGCTGAAGCCCCGACCTCGGCCTCCTCTGCCGCGACCACGTCCCCGACCGCGACCTCGCTGAGTGGAGACGTCCGCGTCCTGCTGGGCACTCGTGGAAGGTTCAGAGGGAAACACCATGTTGACTTTGGCGTCCTTGTGCTTGGTTTTCCCTTCTGTCTCTTCCTCATCCTCTTCTGCCCTTGCCACACGAACTCTCTTAGCTGGAGGTTCGTCTATTTCAAGGCTAAGGCCTCTGTTAAGTGTTTTCATGGCCTCATCCAGGGTGGGTAAGGCAGCAAAGGCCAGACGTGCTGCCGCCTTCCTGTCAGCAAGGCCCTTAATGAACCTCCCCACTAAGGCTTCCTAAATGTCCGTTTCCTTCATGTTCCGAAGGTAGAACCGTCCCAACCGTTCCACTTGTCTGGCGAATTGCCTAATGGACTGATCTTTCTCTTGTGTGAGAGTGTTAAAATCCTTTTTGCGCTCCCACATAGAGGCCGTCTTGCTAAAAGTTTTGGAAAACGCCTCGTCCAGACTTTTAAATGTTATTGGCACTTCCTGTTGTTGCAAATTTGCTATAACATTCGTGGCGTTTCCTGTTAACGCCTGTACCAATGCCGTCTTTTTATCTTTCGTCCCAATCATTTGCCTCCGCTACTGTCTGGAACTGAAGTTGGTACACGGACGGAGTACTCAGCCTCAGCCTCTCCGTCATACTTTGGGGCCTCATTATACGTTTTAGGCCTGTTCATCTTCTCCAGCAATTTCATGAAGAAGTGATTCGTGGCAGGATGATCTTGCCTCTCTCGCCTCTCTTCCTGCTCATCATCTGCCTCGCCGTCATAGTATTCCTGGCGGCGTCCATCATAGTCATGAACTGGCCTCCTATGACCTTGCTGACGGCCTTCTCGCATCCATGCTCGATTTGGATGCCGATTAACTGGAATTTCTGGTGGTTCTTCCAGGTCCATTTCTTCCCATTGCTCTTCCTCGTCCAGGTCTGCATACTGCTGGTCTTCTTGCTGCCGCTGCTGTTGCTGCTGGGCTCCAGGATGCTGCACTCTGGGATGCTGGACTCGGTTTTCGTTCAGCGGCGCCAGTAGCGGCCTCGGGACTTGTGGTGCTTGCTCATCCTGTCCTTCTTCCAGAAGACGTCGTGGAGGTCTTCTTTCTCGTTGAGGCCTTTCTCCTCTTCCTCGTCCTCGTCCGCCGCCCCGACGCTCAGCCATAGGATGCTCTTGTATGACGTACTCCATGAGTCGTCCTGCTCCGCGTCGTCGTCCACGTCCACGTCCTCGGCCACGTCCACGCCCTCATCCTCTTGCTCGTATGTTATTGAAGATGTGTGGAATGTTGGGCGCAGCCTGTCCGACGTCGACGACGTTGGCGAGCTCTGGTTGGACGGGTGGGAGCCGCCAGGCTGGTCGTGCTCGGACTCCGCCTCGCTCTGGTTGAGGCTGAGACCGTCTGTGTCGGTTTCAGCGTCCATTCTACTGTGGCTGAGCTTCTTTCGGCTCCGACTGTACTTGTTTGTATAGGAGAATCGGAATGCTCAGATGCGCTACTTTGCATACTACTCCTCCTACCAGACTCTGTCTACCTCTTAGCCTCGCTATGTGACACTAGAAGGTCTGAGCGAGTCCCTATCTGACCAGTGTGTGACGCTATTAAGGTCTCACCGGTTTTCTAAATTTCAGCGTGTGACACCAGAGGGTCTCGCCGATCCTTTCCTAGTCCCACGTGTGACTCTAATAGGTCTCGTGAGGCTCTAGCCTTTTCTAACCTTCTGCGTCTGACACTAAGAGGTCTCGCAGATCCCGGGCGTTTGACTCTAGCGGGTCTCGCCGGTTCTAAGCCCTTCCTTTTCTCCTATCCCACCGCTGCCACCAATGTTGTATTGTGGGTTCTGTGGGGAGCCGATATCAGTGTGAGTCGTAGTTCACCTGAGGGAAGACTGGCGACGAGGTCAAAGCTCGCGCCCCTTTTATTGGGTGATTGGCAAAACAACAGGAAGAACAAAGGCGATCGTAGAACAAAACTATTGTTGGGTTCTGGCTGCATGTATCAGGGGATGTCGCTAACCAACAGTGATCACTGGTGGCCGTGCTTCGGAGAGCCTTCTGCTTGTTTAGGTGTAACCTGGTTAGGTTATAGCGACAATACTAAGTACAATATATATATATATATATATATATATATATATATATATATATATATATATATATATATATATATATATCACCTTATTCCTGTTTTCCTTTGTTTCGAAAAGCAAAAAAAAACAACCCTAGTCAAAACCCTACACATTTATCTATCCTTTCATTATTTCTAGTAGCAGTGAATTCTCGGTTCTAGTCAAGCACTCAGCCACGTGGCAAAGCTAGTCTTAGATTTTTAAGTATAAAGAGATTCACTACATTTAGCGCAGTCGTTCGTTACCTTCGTTCAATTAGTAATTTTATTAAATTCATTTTTTTTTTTTTGTAAATTCTTTCCGGTTTAATTTCTAGTCTATCGTACTGCCACGTGTTCGGTTAGTCGTTTGTTTGCTCAAAATTTTCTTTTTTTGCTGTACTTCTGCTTTTGAGAATATTTCAAACTGTGGTGGGACGATTTTAACATGAAAAGTGCGTTCTCGGGTGCTCAAATGGCGGAGAGCCACGTTGGCCGGTTACTAAACCACCCGAACGTGACCCAACGCCAGTTAAGCAGTCGGGTTATTGAAACTTGGGACCAATAATACAACTCGTGGATTGCTGGTGTGTATCAAAGTATGAGTGATGAGCAGGCTCGTGCGGAGGCCTTGGTCCATTGGGGTGCTCTACCAACTATGCTAGGCAAGCATAACGCAAACGCGTTATCCTACAGCTATAATGTGGAGCGGGTGAGGTTTTCAGAGGAGGCGAAAGATTTATTTTTGTACTGGAAGAGCCAGGGTATAGTGACAGAGGAGGTGCAGTTTTCGCTGCAAGGTTTGCGGCCGGCAGAGGGCTCCGAGGGGGCGACGGGGTATTCACCCGTCGCCCCGGGGCCCAAATGCCCTGGCCGCAGCCGGGCAGCGAGAAGGAGTCGAGGCCCGACTCACCGGTCTCGTGCTCGGGGCGGCGCGAGGTGCGCCCAGAGACCGGCATCTGTTCCCGAACGGGTCCCGGCTCAAGCGCGCACCGTGCGCAGTCTGTGTGTGAGAGAGACAGAGCGAGAGACCGGAGGTACTAGACGTGGATGAGCTGAACCTTGCCCAATGCACCCGAGCAAACGGGACCCGTCTCAAGCGCCAAATCTCGCCCAACGGTCACCTGAGGGCGTGGCAGAGCGTAGTGCTCCACACACCGCCACGACTAGCTAGCAGACCAGACTGGACGGGACCCGTTGAAACGGTCTGGTCCCGCTCTGGTCCCGTCGAGTAAGAGCTGGTAGGACGTGTCAGTGCGTATCCTTAGCCCCTTACCCCCGGTACATCATCCCTAGGGACATGGTACCGGGGGTATATGTACACTAGTGACCCCTTACCCCCGGTAAAAAACCCTAGGGATATGATACCCCCCTCGAGGGGGGTAAGTGTCTCCTAGGGAATTTTTACCGGGGGTAAATGAACACTAGTGTCCCCCCCCCCTGATTTTTGTACGGGGGTAAGTCTACATTAAAATTCATGTACCCCCCCGGTACGAAAACACTAGTGGTGATTTAACCCCACGCGTTCATGGGGGTAAAGTTGCCTTAGAAATAGTTTACCCCCCGGTATAAGATCACTAGGAATTCTGTACCCCCCCTATGTCCAGGGGGGGGTAAACTTGCCCCAGGAATAGTTTACCCCCGGTATAAATTCACAAGAAATTCTTTACCCCCCGTGTCCAGGTAAACTTGCTCTAGGAATAGTTTACTATACCAAATTACTACTTTTTACCCCCACCATGTCCAGGAGGGGTAAACTTGCCCTAGTGACTTTCTCTGTCAAATCGCCACAAGGTCCAAAATGATGGTTTTTGTTTTGGGTTCGGAATGTTATAATATCATTGGGGACCACCCCAAGGTTTCAAATGTCAAAGGAATTTTTTTTAAAAAAAAATTGGTTTAGGAGATATAAGAGTCTCAAATTTGGTGTCTGGACATCTCTAGGAAATATGTAAATTGTAGTTGTCACCCTATAAGAAATACTTCACATGGCTTGGACAGGGGTCTTAAGATTCAGTTTTTTATGCTGTTTCAAATGAGCTATGTTAGGATAGTATCGTGGAAAATTTTTCAGAAACTTGTTAAGTAAGCTTCCGAAGAATTTATATAAATGTAACCTTAGCAAAAATACATCATATTCAAAAAATTCCAGGTCATGGCTTTTTTTGAAGATAATGATGAGTAGAATAGCATACATAATTTGTTATGTTTGGCCTGTGTAAGTAGAAGTGGTCAAAAAAGATCATTGACCACTCTAAAAACGTCTACTAACGCTAAAGAGTGCAAAAAGCGATACTTCGATGAAATTCGTAAGAAATAGTGGAAAGTCGAAAGTGGCCACCCTAAGCGTTATCAGTGGGAGCCTGTGCTAAAAGAAGTGGTCTACAAAGGTCATGGACCACTCTACAAACGTCTACTAACGCTAAAGCGTGCAAAAAGAGATACTTCGAATTAATTTGTTAGAAAAAGTGGAAAGTGGGATGTGGCCAGCCTCTGCGTTATCAGTAGGGCGCTGTGTTTGCAGAGGTGGTCTACGAAGGTCATAGACCACCCTACAAACGTCTACTAACACTGAAGTGTACAACAAGCATGACTTTTGTGAAAGTAGACAGAAATGGTGAAAAGTCGAAAGTGGCCACCCACTGCGTTATCAGTAGGGCGCTGTGTTTGCAGAGGTGGTCTACGAAGGTCATAGACCACTCTACAAACGTCTACTAACGCTAAAGAGTGCAAAAAGCGAAACTTCGATGAAATTTGTTAGAAATAGTGGAAAGTGGCCACACTCAACGTTATCAGTGGGAATGTTAGTGGAAGTGGCGTACAATGGTCATGGACCTCTCTAAAAACGTCTACTAACGGTAACGATCTAGTTAAGTGTGACTTTTGAGGAATCGGACAGAAATTGTGAGAAAGTGAAACTAGCCACCCACGACATTAACTTTAGGTGTCTGACTCTTAAGGTTTATGGTTTAAAAACGTTATAACCTACTCTACAAACGTGTTCTAACATCGATTTACAGGATTTATTAATCATTAGCTTCTTTTATTGCCTTTTTTCGGATTGGGGTGGCTATCTTCCACGTGAAGCTAGCCGCCCAAAATTATGGTTTATAAAACAGGGGTGGACAACTTTTAGGGCAGCAATTTTATGTCTACAAACGTCTACTAATGATCTACAAACGATCTGTATGGTTCATTTTTCGTTTTGCTGCTTTAGGGTGGTCTACTTAAAGACGGTAAGCTACCCTGTTACCCGTGCACTGCATGTCTTCTTACTAGCATCAAAATTCATTTTGTCCTCTTTATCTAGGTCATGTTGTGTTAGACCATGAATACCTTTGTCGATATTTTGAATCAAACTCCTATAAGGTGAGTCTGCGATGCAACATAGTTCCCAATGAAGAGAACGTGAGGTGGGCTGAGTCTATTTCGAAACTTGTTGATGGTGTGAATTGGATCTTGCATAACAACATAGTCATCTTAAGCTGACGCAAAGAACCACTCAGACCACTCAGCCTTGAAGACGTAAAATTTCTTGTTAAACATGAGGGAGTGCATTGCTGACACAAGTTTCAAATCACCATCAGAGCTGAAACAGATAACTTCAATTCCAATCTTCCTTAATTTTTCAAAAATAAAAGCCCATCGCTTATAAACTTGTTCACTGTTGAACTTGTTATCGGTTCCAAAAAGATTTAAACAAAAGAAAGGTGCTCCATCCTTCAAGGGTTGAGCAATAATAGCATAACCAGTGCTAGCTACTTTTCCGTTTTTAAAATGGTTCGCTATCATGGCTGCAGAGGTGGCAGGGAAACTATTGATGACAGGCACTCCATTGTCAGCTAAAGGAATAACTGGTCCAACTACACAATTACTAAATGGATCAAAACTAAATCTTTCTTGGATTCTTGTTCCATCTTCTGAAATAGAAACTTTTAAAGGAAGGTCGTTGGCAATAAGGAAGTCTTTGAGCTCTTCGAATCTGAAGACACCTTCAATAAAAGGGCTAGAGGCGGTTTTCAATTCTCTTTCAACTGTTCTTATAGATGGTAAAGGGTTGGGAAGGTTTACCCTGAGAAACTCATATAGCCCCCGGCCTCCAACAATAAATAAATATAAGGAAAATAGCTTCACATCCTCATCATAACGTTGTCTATGGTTTTTCCTTTCAGAATTCTGAATGGCTGTTAACATTAAAGTTCTAAGCAAGAACGACAAATTAAATTTACCTGCAGATTTACTTATGGACAGCTCTCCACAACGAGCAGTCAGAGCATCAATCATTTCTTGATTGGATTTTAAAGTAAGTTCAATTTGGTTAAATACTGGAAAATAACAGGTGATTCGAGATTGACCCTCAATGTGTCTACCCAGTCCTCTTTTTATTCTTTGGCTCCTACTATATTTCTTCTTATCAGGACAATCGTCAATGTTTGCAAGAATTGGGGCATTATTTAACTGGTTTGCATTCAAATTCAAACCATGCCCCCTTATCAAAAATTCTCAATTGCTGTAAAAGAAAGATAAAATTACCACGTATACAGAAACAAACCTCATCAGTTTATGTAATCTAATCACTCTGATTACCTATTCCAAACTCTCACTTGGTTGTTTCAGATTCCCATTCCGACTTTCTCTGCTGTTATTGTAATTATCTACAAAAAAAACGTATGCATTACTTAAATGTTTTGGATTGGAGCTTCACTTTCTCAATTTTCTTAGAAGGTAATTTGTACCTGTTTGTTCCAGGGTTTCGCAACTGCCCGCTTCTGTCTCTGACTGCAGTTGTGACTAAGGCTGAGGTCCATCCTTGGATCCATCTGAGTGGTGATCACCTTCAAAATCTATTAAAACAAAATATAACAATGATTAATTCTTATTAAGAATTGGTCACTCCCTTTCCCCCCTTCACTCCCCTTATCCTTTTGAAAGTGTTTGAAAAGATAATCTTCATGACTACATTTACAAAGGGGAAAGTACCCATAAGGGTTTCTAAACAGTCTAGTTGTTAAATGAAACAAAATCTTAAGAGAAAACTTCCAATCTTAAACAATAATTCAGTATGAACTGCAAATAAAAAAAATGTCCTTACTTTTGTCACTGTTTACATTTTCTGTTTCTGAATTAGTCTCATCATTGGTGTTTTTATTTCCAGTGTCAGTTTCATCAGTAATTATCGTAAGGTCAATATCATTAGAATCTTCTTCGTTAGATCCTGCAGAGCACAAACAGTACTTTTAGAAACAGTATGCTCCCTTCAATATTTCAATGTGATTAATATCCGATAATTTAAGATATGTGAAGATCACAGCACTCATTCTCACCTGTTCCATCTTGGTGCCGAGACTTTGAATTACTATTTTCAGTTGAAGTATTGGTCCAGTTGAGCAACGGTTGGGTTTTTTTAACTGTTCCATTTGTTACGTGCTGTTTCAGGTGCCTGTGGACATTTGATGTAACCCAATATCCACTGCTGTTGAGGTTGCAAGATTGACTTTTTGTACAAAATGGACATATTACTTTCCCAGACAAAGGTGCAGTCTTCTGCTTCTCAGCGCCATCTGAATTAACGTCAACTGTATGCAGCTCAACTTTTTTAACTTCTATTTCCAAACGAGGAATAGCTTTGATGACCTCTTCGGGAAAATTATTTTTCTTGTTAGAGCAATGGTTTTGTCTAAGTTTCTTAATTTTTGAAACTTCTTTAGGTACATCAAAACTTAAAACTTTGTCCACAACTTTTCTCTTCTTTACAGGTTTATCTTCAGATTCATGATCTTCGTATGTTGTTGAAGAATTGTTTCTTTTCTTGAAAAGAGGGAGCATCGTAACTTTACCCAATTGTACTTTGGGTTCTTCATGGGTTTCATTTACAAATGAAGAAATAAAGATAAGTTCCCTCTCTCCTGAAAGAAAGCAGAGCTTTTGCCTTTCCTTGACAGGACCCAAATAGAGAGGCAAATCAACTACATCAACTCTGCTGAGTATTCCATCTCCCTCAACATAAGCTTCCATTGTGTCTATGGTTTGAGAAGTAATCTTTTTGAGAGAAGTGTACGTTTTGTAGCCAGTTGCATCCAAAATTCTCAATATAAAGTGTTCAACATGACAATCCATTTTCCTAAAAAGGTCCTTCCACATAGGGTTGTCCTCGTGAAACTTTTTCAGGGACAGATTTAAAAAAAATAAAAAATAGAAACCAACAAAAAGTGAAAATGTTTGATGAGGATAAAATTGAGTCATTATTTGTTGGGGAGCAATCTAAACAGTACATAATAAACATGTCAATTGTAATACATTCAGGACCTTTTATTTAATTTCATACAGTACCTCGTTTTCAAAAATTTTATCATCACTCAAGCGCTGCTGCTGCAGAGCTCCACCTGACGTCGTCATTATGGCCTGATTGATGGAGGCACCTGGTGCCAACAAAAAAAAAAAAAAAAAAAAAAAAAAATAAAAAAAATGTCTTATACTAAACCATAATGAAAAAAAACTGTTTCATAATTACAAATTACAATGTACGAACCTGAAATATGGAAAGAATATTTTTGTTGAATAACACAAGACACAATAATACCAAACACACATTGGGAGGAGACCGAGGAGGAGGCACATGGTGAAACCTGGAAAAAATGTCAAATCCATCACGTTTCGCAATTTATTGCCCTTTATTAACAAACAATCAAAACAGATTCGTCAACAAGACTTTGAACAATGGAGCGACAAGTGATAATTTTTTGAAAAGATGCATCAAACGATTAAACATACACTAAAGACATTAAAGCGGACACAGTTCTAAATTCAATATGCTAATTTTTTAAACCTAAATTGACTAACCCGACATTGAGATAATAAAAATAAAACAAACCCGTCAAATCCAAAGGTTGAGTTTGGAGGTTAGGTTGGTTAGGTTCTTAGCAAAAGTCCGGGCGAGGGCGACGAAAGCTAGGCCCAAGGCCGAGGCCCCCCGGGCTCTTAATAACAACTACGTTACGTACCTGAAGCCACAATACATGCACTGATTAGAATAGGTGTCAAGAAGCAACAAGAAACACCCAACACCAAGTCTAGTGAAGGGCACTTGGGACCGAAGGGCCACAAATCACACACACAATACAACCGCCCGTCGGCCGGTGTACTCAGCTTTACATACGATTGTGAAAATGTGAAACGAAATCATGATGATGGAGCCAGTCACACATGAAATATTCACGAATAACTCACCTAAATCTTTCTTCGCTCACTTCACTTGGCTCAAAAGAAAAGCCGAGAAAAACGCGCGCAATAACTGGGACTAGATCGACACTCGCTAAACTCCAGTGGCTCCAATCACGACGAACGTCGTTCGGGTGCGAGTTCGGGATCCGATTACATGGCGCGTATTACGAAAGTACGAAAGCAACTCACCAGTTCCATGACCAGGCCGTCATCTTTTCATCTCGTGAAAATGAAGCAACTATTTCGCGCGATATTGAGACGATATAACGGCCAATCACACTTGACTACGAGCGACGAAATATGATGAAAAGTGACAGTAAGTGACTGAAAGTGACTGAAAATGCATAAAAATGACTAAGAAGTACGAAAAATGACGAAAAATGATTACAAATGAATAAATTTTGACGGAAAATGACTTAATAAATGAAATTTGCCGAAATGATTAAAAAACGATGAAATGACTAAAAATGATTAAAAATGATTGAAAATGACGAAAAAAGTGATGAAATTTGCATGTGTACAGTGCCTCACTCGAGTGAAGGACCCCTTGGCGCGGGCCTGCAGCATGGCGTGCAGGACGCGGCGCTGCGGGGCGGCTTGCAGCTTGTTCGGGTCGGGGACACGGACAGGGCAGTCAATTGCATACGGCTCCGCCTAAAGGTTTGCCCGAAGACAGTTGAAACACATGATGCTTGTTACCGGGCCAGGGACGGGGAAGACTCTCGTAGGTGCAGCGATGTCACTGCAGGCACTGTCACACTTAAGAGGCTCAGTTCCCTTCGCGAAAAGCGCATTGGTCTTCTGTGAAAACTACTCCAAAAAATCCCTCAGCAGCTGCACGTGGCCGATGGTATCTTGAAGGATGCCCTTCGGAACGAAGTTGGCGCACCGCACCCCGCTGAGATCTCGCATCGTCCATCGTCCCCGACAGCACCAGCTCCGGGGTGAGGTCGTTGGGCCCCACGGTCCTCCCGCTGTTTCCCTTCAGCGTCAGGTCCAAGCCACTCTCAGATTCATTCATGACAGCATTCTTGAGGGCAGCTCGAACACCAAACGCTCGAGGTTCTCTTGGATAGCACCGTCGTATTTCCTCAGCTTGTGGTCCATCCTTATATCTCTCAGACGCATCCACTAGCAGCTAAAGGCGAGGATGTACAACTCACGAGGACGCTCTTCATGTTCAGCGGCGACAGCGGCAGCGACTGCTTTGGCTGCAGCAGAAGCGTTCTTGGCGACGACAGCTTTCCTCTTGTAGAGATCAGTGGTAGAGAATGGATTGGCTTCAGCTCTACTGGCGGCGGCCTGGGCGTCGTCGTCAGCAACCTGGGCGTCAGCTGCATTCTTGGCTGCAGCGTCGGCGTCGATCGATATTGGAGGTATCACAGTCACGGTCAAGGATGGTAGGAAGTCTGCATAATGAAACTGTTCACGAATACTGCATTTTTTTAGGCCCCCGTTAGGGGTGCCTATTGCTTTCGCCAGAAAGTTTTTTTTTTATTTATTCTTCACGATGGCCCCTTATGGGCGCAGCCGATTTTGTCGAACAAATTCTTACCAACTTACAACAGAAAATAGTACGAAAAATTAGAATTTTTTTGACATATGTGTCATGTCACTCTGTCAATACGTTTTTGCATAAAACTAGTTTGCATTCTATGTTTCTATGGTAATGACGAGCTGAGCCAGCAGGCCGCGCCGAGCCAGCGGAGGTACCAACCTAAAAGGTTACCGAGTCACTGAAAATTTCAAATTTTCACTGTTTATTTATAAGAAAATAGTCAGTTAACAACCAAATAATGAAACAGTAATCAAACTCATGTACCAGAGTGGAATAAGTTTATAGGTAACAATGAAAATAATGTAATAGAAAATAATATTGAAATTGGCTCTCATCACATGTAAATTAGACCATTGTGAATTCTGTGGATTCTTTGGGTCTTTCCCTTTCATTCCGTGAGCATAAATTTACATATTTTATGATCATGAGAGTGATTAGTGGTAGTTTTGACCAATCGGATATCCTAAGATTTCCAAAGTACTTTGGAAGACAGTGCTCAGCAAATGCAGTAACTGCAATTTGTAAAGCAAATATAGTAAACCCAGGTCTTTGGACATGTCAAACTATTGATGAATGTCTAATGACAGGCAATAAATTATTTGAAATGTTTTATGAACATCATCCCAATTCCTTCAGTCACTTTTACTTGCGGCCTGAGGAACTGTATTCGACAGTTTCATTTCCAGAAACTGAGGTAAACTTAAAAAAAGGATTAATAAATGTAATAAATACAACTTTAAAGTTTAATAATTTTATTATTATATTCAGATTACATTTCAAATTGAAAAGGATGCCATTTATGATGGTACATCAGTAAACAGCATTGCAACAGTAAACAATGATGGACCAACCAACTATTGCCTTCACGATGCAATATTATGCTTCTTTCATAATTTCAACTATGGTGTACTTACTTGTCAAGTGCAATGCATAGCTATAATGAAAATAGAAAATAAATATTACGTATTTGACTCTCACAAAAGAGGTAAGAATGGTTTGAATGACGGAACCAATGGTACAGCTGTCTTGATGATATATCCTACCATCTGTGAACTAGTAACACATTTAAAAACTTTGTTCAGCTGCAGTTCATGTGATTCAGCTCCAACAGTTGCATGTAACAATTGCCAATTCTCAATTACTCCCTTGTTTATAGTCAATGTTAGAAATTTTGCTAAAAATGTTGTAAGTAATGATATTGAAACTTCAAACATAGCCAACCAAACATTATCAAAGCTCGATCAGGCTAGAATTGTAAAAAAAAATAAGACTATGCGAAAAAATAGTCAAAAATTTAAGAAAAGCTGTATTAAGATAGAGAAGAAAAAAGACGATGACATTTCTTGCACTTCAGCAACATATCTTATTAACAAAATATATGACCTTAGAATACGCCCAACTCAAGTAAAGTACGAAAGAACAAAGGAACAAAAAGAAAAGCATGTTCAGCAAATATCTAACAGGTATAAAACAAATAATGAGATGAGGCAAAACAAAGTAAAGCAAGTAAAAGAAAAATATCAAAATGATGCATTGTTCAAACAATCACATAATGAGAAAATGAAAGAAATAATGCAAGAGAAATATAAAACAAACGATTCATTTAGAATTAGCCATAGCAAAAAAATGCAGGAAAAGTATAAGACAGATGAGTCATTCAGAGCTACTCATAAAACAAATATGCAACAAAAGTATCATACTAATAAAGATTATCATGATAAATTAATCAGTAATGGTAGGGAATCTTGTCTAACAGCTCAAGGAAGTAAACAAAAATCCAATTACCAAATTTTGTACAGTGCTTCTAAAAAAACTAAAATTTGCTTACATGAAAAATTTCAGGAACAAAAGAAGGAAATGCCAACTATGATATGCACTTGTTGCGCTCAACTTTTCTTCAAAAAATCAACAGTTAGTGAAATAACTATAAAAGTTGATAAATCTTTAAGAATTTCAGATGTATGCATTTACAGAAGACATCTTCAAGAAAACGAAAGTGGTAATGTATGTTCAACATGTGCTAGCCACTTAAAGAAGGGTAAAGTACCTCACTTTGCTGTTGTAAATGGTTTACTATTTGAACCACTGCCAGAGGAACTGACTGGTTTGACAACTTTAGAGGAGCGTTTAGTTTCGGCTAGAATACCATTCATGCAAATTAGAGAGTTAGGCTACCAAAAACAACTAGGCCTGAAAGGAAATTGTGTTAATGTGCCAATTGATATTAACAAAACAGTTACATGTTTGCCAAGAATGGACTCTGAAGATGACACATTATTAGTTCAGCTCATGAGGAGAATGAGTGACAAAACTCCTTATGCTTTTGAAAATGTAAGACCGGAAAAAGTCTTTAATGCAGCAAAATATTTAGATAATACTCCACTCTACAAACAGCATAAGATTTCTCTTAATGAAAATTGGTTGCAACAATTTCATGATCAAACTAATGATGCAATTACTGACTCAGTTTCCTCTAGCAATGAACATAACCCACTTGAACAGGCAGATGATGAGGATGACTTGACTGATCAACAGGAAACATTATTAACCAGCGGCTTTGTAGCAGATTCAGGTATAAAAATTGCACCTGGTGAGGGTAACATGCCATTATCTTTGACTTTAGATGAAGATATGGATGTTCTAGCTTTCCCAACAGTATACGGAGGAAAGCAAAGAACATTCAAGGTAAAGTATACTCCGGTAGAAATGGCAAAAGCAGAGGCCAGAAGTCATGATAGACGCGTTGCAACTAACATTCCTAAGGTGATGATGAACTTCTGTAAAGCTAGAATTCATAAACTTAAAAGCAGAGTAAACATTAATTTGAGAAAAAAAAGTTAAAACTAATGCAGTTACTGTTTCACAAATACTCAATAATGATAATTTGTCTGCCATCATTCAACATAATGATGGCTATAAAATTGTAGCAACCGACCGTTCTTTTCCAGCTTTTTGGCAGGGAAAACAAAAAAAAGTAATGGCTATGCTTAGACAGTTTGGTTCGCCTTCCATTTTCATGACATTTTCTGCAGCAGAAACAAGATGGAATCCCCTCTTAGTGTGTCTTTTTAAGACTCTTAATAATGAAACTATAACTGAAGAGCAAGCACAAAACTTACCTTCTAGAGAAAAAATGGATCTAATTCGCAAAGATCCCATTACAGTTGCTAGATACATTGTGAACAGATTTGATGCTTTCAGAAACTTGTACAGGGATAAAAATGGACCTTTCCATCCTTATGAAGTGGATAATGACTTCTTCCGAATAGAATTACAATTCAGAGGTAATTTCAGCAAGCATTTTTTACGAGTTTCTTAACTGCTATCAAATCTAATTTCTTTTCTTTCCTTACAGGTTCCCTTCATTTTCATTGTATTGTCTGGTTGAAAGATGCACCAGAATTTGATCCTCAAGATTCAGAATCATATCAAAAGTGTGAAAACTTTATTGACAGTTTTGTCACCTGCAAAAAGGATGAAACATTAGAAGACCTCATGAACTTGCAATATCACAAGTGTACAAGAACATGCAAGAAGAATACAAGAGGAAATACGTCTTGCAGATTTAATTACCCTCTTCCTCATATAAGGCAAACAAAAATTCTGCTTCCTTTACCAAATGAAATGAACGAACAAGACAGAGTTTCAGTTAAGAAATTACATTCTGAAATCAAAGAGGTAACAGAAGTTATTTCCAGAACTCATGAAGATTGTACTTTTGACGAGTATCTAGCTTACCTCAATATAGATGAGCAATCATACATGATGGCCTTGAGATCAAAACTGAAGAGACCAACAGTTTTCTTGAAACGTAACTTGAATGAAAGAAGAATAAATGCCTACAACAGAGAAATGCTTCAATTGTGGGAAGCTCACATGGACATGCAGTTAGTGGTTTCACCGTATGGATGTCTGAAATACATAGTGTCATACGTTTCAAAGTCACAAAAAGGTATGTCTAAATTATTGAAAGAAGTTGCTGACAAAGTTGCACGAGGTGATGAACCCACCATTAAAAAACTACGAAAGATTGTGAATGCTTTCCTGAACAACTGTGAGATATCGGCACAAGAAATTGCCCTTCATGTACTGGGCATTCCGATGTCAAAATCAAGCATTGGAACTATTTATATCAATTCATGCCCATCAGACCAACGAGTCTTTCTGAAAAAAGGAAAACAAGAGTTACAAAAGATTTGTGAAGTTGATCCTGACAGCACGGATATTCAAGAAACAGGAATGATCGAACATTACATTCAAAGACCTGATGTTTTAGAATCTACATGTTTGGCAGACTTTGCTGCTCTTTACAAATTTCATAAATCCCATCCACACAAGAAATCTTCAGTGATTGAAGAAACTGACATTGATGTAGAGGTGAATGATGATGAAATTATTGCAGAAGAAAGTTGTAATGACACATCAAAACACAAAACTGTGTATGAACTGAAGAACAAATCAGGATTCTTGACTAGAAGATACAAACGACTGGTAATACAATTTAGAAATTATAGAGAAGGCGAGGACAAATTGAACTTCCTAAGAGAGAATTTGATGCTGTTCACTGCATGGAGAACAGAGCCTTCACTGCTAGACCCTACTTTACAATTACAATTTTCACAATTGCTAGAAACTATACAATCTAACAGGAATAATTACTGTAAGTATGACAACACCTTTGATAATATAGATGTAGACTTAATGGAGGAAGATGACGAGAATGATGAGGAAAGTACAGTAGCTCCTCAGTTTAAAATACTTGATTTAAATGAAACTCCATCGGACTTTCAGTTGGAAATCCCTCATACTGAGAAAATTGCTTCGCCAACAGAGGCATCTCGTTTTCCACTTCCCAATTTATTACCTGAAAGTGAATTCCTTTCATTAATTAAGAGTTTAAATGAAAAACAAAGAAAATATCTCTTAAATTTAACTAATATAGTTAAAACAAATTCATCAGAACCATTCTATCACTTCATTTCAGGAGGTGCAGGTGTCGGTAAAAGCTTATTAATTAATAGTATCAAGCAAGTTCTTGAAAGATTTTGGATTCATCAACCAAACAATAAACCTGATGATATTCACATTTTACCAATAGCCCCAACAGGTAAAGCCGCAATTGGAATCAATGGGACAACTATTGATTCAGCATTCGGCTTTGGTTTCAACATAAAAGAGAAATTACGCATAGGGAGAATGCTTAATTCTGATACAAGAAATACATTGGCTTGTACTCTACATAAACTAAGATTAATTATTCTGGATGAAATAAGCATGTGCAGCTTTTACAAATTCCAGGCAATGAATAGTGTACTGCAAGAAGTATTTGAGAACAACAAACCATTTGGTGGTATATCTGTCATAGTTGTGGGTGATTTTAATCAGCTTCCCCCTCCAATTGGATCGTATGTTTTCCAAACTCCCTCAGACGACTTCAGCAGGTTACTGGGTGCCCATTTATGGAGCCTATTTCAGTTGTTTGAGCTCACTGAAATAATGAGACAAAGAAATGATGTCAGTTTTGCAAATGCTTTAAATAATTTGGCTTTAGGAATGACTACTGAGGAAGACGATGAAATGTTTACTAACCGTCAACTTGACAGGTTGGAGATTGACATCACATCTATCATTCACAAGGTGATAACATTATACTATCGCAATGATGACGTTGATGCATTCAATAATCTCTTCCTAGCAACTTCGTCAAATGAAAAAGTTGTATCATGTGCATTAGATTCTTGTTCTGGCACCAAATCAAGAGCTACTATAGCATACATGCTCACTCAAGCACAACATTTACAACACAAAAAAACACAGAACATGCAATACCTTTTGAAATTATGTACAGACACAAAATATATTGTCTCTCATAATATAGCTGTTCCAGATGGAATTTCTAATGGATCTCCCTGCATACTGAAGAAAGTAATATACGGCCAACTCTGTGAAAGAGGAAACAGAGAACAAATACCAATTAGAGCTTATGTTCAATTTGAAAAAGAAAAAACAGGTGAGAAAACTAGGCAGAAACTAAAAAATATAATTCAAGCAGATGGAATAGCAGACAAAACTTGGACTCCGATTCAGAGGATATGCAGGAGTTTCTCCCTGAACAAAAATACTCACATTCAGGTAACAAGGAATCAGCTTCCATTACTTCCCAGTAACGCTGAAACTATTCACTGCTCACAAAGTTGCACTTATCAAAACATACTAGTTTTTATCACCAAAAATTTGAGCCGCAAATTATTGTACACTGCTTTTAGTAGAGTAGAATCACTGCAAGGCTTGCACATATCTGGAATTTATAAAAAACCAATTAGAGCAACTATTGAAAATGATCCACCAACCTCCACGAGGCATTCAAGGAGGACATTTTCCACTACTCCCCTGATCACCGCCATATCCTGGCGGGAGAACTTTGCAGAGAGCGTCTGCATGTGAGCATCGACTTTAGTTTCATCAATGATGCGTGGGCCGGCGCCAGCAAGGTTCTCCATCCTAGCCGCTACATCAAAGACCTTGTTTGGCTCGTAATTCACAAACTCGTGGTGCTTTGAGTCGATGTGGTCTACAATCAAGTGCTTCTTTTGGTGCAAATAAGGGCAGTATGGGCACTTTCAGATATTGAATGGAATCCTCTTTGCCGGGGAGTTCCCAGCATCAAACTGAAAGGGAAAAGGGGGAATTATTAATAACGTTCAACATGAAGCGCTTCACTTTGAAGAGTACAAGAATTTCGCATTAAGACACAGATCTCAGTAACTTACGATCTTCCGTTGTATGATCTCGTGAGTCTTTTCAGGCCACTCGAGGTTAAGATTCGGAAGTCTCTTCCTTGAGCCACAACTCTCCGCAACACTAGCATCTAGAGACTCACGTTTTCTCTGGAAAAAAAAAATATGAAGCATAGAACGCGTCGAATTTCAGAAAAACTCAGAAAAATTGACCAGACTTACTTTCGCCGGGGTTTCAGTCTCCTTGGATTCAACCTCTTTCTCCTTTCCGTCCTTGTCTGGTTTAGAAAAGTCCTAAAATAGAAAAAAACTGTCAGAAAGATTCGCCTCAAGCTTCATTTTGAATTCTTACGCAAAAATTTGTAAAAATATTTCTAACTGATTAGGACATACAAATTTGACAACCAAGGGCTTTAGAGTGGCCTCTGTGCTCTTTCGTTTTGATCCGGAGGGTGTAGATGCCTACAGGAAACAAAGATGTTCAAAATGAAGGATTAAAAATAAATTAATTAAAAAAATAAATAAATAAAAAATAAAAAAAAGGAAAAAAAATAATTTCGAAGTTCATTCACGCTTGCCTCAGGCTTGGAGGACTTGTCTTTAACGGCAGGAGGAGTAGACTTTCTCTCAGCCGCTGTCTTGACAGACGACCTCGACTTCTTCACATCCTACAAAGAACAAATCAACTATATGGCAAAAATAGAAGAAAAAATGCAAGCCCACCATCTTACCGATAAGACTTAAAACAACGTTGTTCCCCTAGCGCCCCACTGCGCCCGCCTGTTGCATTCAAAACGAAGTAGACATATAATATATATGTAATATAATAATGTAATAATGTAATATAATAATAAATCTTAGCAAAAGTCCGGGCGAGGGCGACGAAAGCTAGGCCCAAGGCCGAGGCCCAAGGCCGAGGCCCCCCGGGCTCTTAATAACAACTACGTTACGTACCTGAAGCCACAATACATGCACTGATTAGAATAGGTGTCAAGAAGCAACAAGAAACACCCAACACCAAGTCTAGTGAAGGGCACTTGGGACCGAAGGGCCACAAATCACACACACAATACAACCGCCCGTCGGCCGGTGTACTCAGCTTTACATACGATTGTGAAAATGTGAAACGAAATCATGATGATGGAGCCAGTCACACATGAAATATTCACGAATAACTCACCTAAATCTTTCTTCGCTCACTTCACTTGGCTCAAAAGAAAAGCCGAGAAAAACGCGCGCAATAACTGGGACTAGATCGACACTCGCTAAACTCCAGTGGCTCCAATCACGACGAACGTCGTTCGGGTGCGAGTTCGGGATCCGATTACATGGCGCGTATTACGAAAGTACGAAAGCAACTCACCAGTTCCATGACCAGGCCGTCATCTTTTCATCTCGTGAAAATGAAGCAACTATTTCGCGCGATATTGAGACGATATAACGGCCAATCACACTTGACTACGAGCGACGAAATATGATGAAAAGTGACAGTAAGTGACTGAAAGTGACTGAAAATGCATAAAAATGACTAAGAAGTACGAAAAATGACGAAAAATGATTACAAATGAATAAATTTTGACGGAAAATGACTTAATAAATGAAATTTGCCGAAATGATTAAAAAACGATGAAATGACTAAAAATGATTAAAAATGATTGAAAATGACGAAAAAAGTGATGAAATTTGCATGTGTACAGTGCCTCACTCGAGTGAAGGACCCCTTGGCGCGGGCCTGCAGCATGGCGTGCAGGACGCGGCGCTGCGGGGCGGCTTGCAGCTTGTTCGGGTCGGGGACACGGACAGGGCAGTCAATTGCATACGGCTCCGCCTAAAGGTTTGCCCGAAGACAGTTGAAACACATGATGCTTGTTACCGGGCCAGGGACGGGGAAGACTCTCGTAGGTGCAGCGATGTCACTGCAGGCACTGTCACACTTAAGAGGCTCAGTTCCCTTCGCGAAAAGCGCATTGGTCTTCTGTGAAAACTACTCCAAAAAATCCCTCAGCAGCTGCACGTGGCCGATGGTATCTTGAAGGATGCCCTTCGGAACGAAGTTGGCGCACCGCACCCCGCTGAGATCTCGCATCGTCCATCGTCCCCGACAGCACCAGCTCCGGGGTGAGGTCGTTGGGCCCCACGGTCCTCCCGCTGTTTTCCTTCAGCGTCAGGTCCAAGCCACTCTCAGATTCATTCATGACAGCACTCTTGAGGGCAGCTCGAACACCAAACGCTCGAGGTTCTCTTGGATAGCACCGTCGTGTTTCCTCAGCTTGTGGTCCATCCTTATATCTCTCAGACGCATCCACTAGCACACTGTGAAAAAAATTTCATTACATTTTCATTACATTGTAATGAAGCAATTTTCATTACAATTTCATGACAATGTAATGAAATTTTCATTATTTTTATGTAATGAAAATTAATGACACGTGTCATTAAATCAAAGACACACGATTAATACGGAAATTTCTTCCAACAACTACTCTTCTAATTTTTCATTTTTGGCATGCGCAGTATGAAAATATGGAGAAGAGGGTATCATATTGAACCACCGTTCTCCGCAGAGGGTTGGTTTAGATCAGGAGACCCGAACACTTCAAATTCTGACACTGATCAAAAATAATGTAGGACGCACGTGAGGACTGCATCGTCCACTACGACGAAAGTATTGGAAATAGGCAGTAGAGGTCATCTCGCTGCCGTTTCTGGTCAGCCGCGCGCAAGAAATGCCATTCAGTTACCGTAACTCCATCTAGCGGCAGAAATCAATACTACGTTATGTCATGAAAATTTCCGAAAAAGTAATGAATTTACAGATGATATGAAATTTCAGAACACAGTAATGAAATGATCATGAAATTTCATTACACTGTATTGAATTTCAGTGTGTCATGAAATTTCATAACACTTTTATTAAAATTAATCTACAAAATGTCATTAAATTTCAAACATTTTTAACAGTGCAGCTAAAGGCGAGGATGTACAACTCACGAGGACGCTCTTCATGTTCAGCGGCGACAGCGGCAGCGACTGCTTTGGCTGCAGCAGAAGCGTTCTTGGCGGCGACAGCTTTCCTCTTGTAGAGATCAGTGGTAGAGAATGGATTGGCTTCAGCTCTACTGGCGTCGTCGTCAGCAACCTGGGCGTCAGCTGCATTCTTGGCTGCAGCGTCGGCGTCGATCGATGTTGGAGGTATCACAGTCACGGTCAAGGATGGTAGGAAGTCTGCATAATGAAACTGTTCACGAATACTGCATTTTTTTTCCTGTTATTTTCCATGACTTCCTTATTAAAAATCTCAATATGACACTTCCTTGGGTTTGAATGGAAAGAACGAGTTGTACATGATTTTGCTGTGTATCCTTCAGGCTTCTGAGGACAAGTCTTACGATGCCTATGTAATGTATCGCCCAAGTACAAGTTCCCGCCGTAACTACTGCTTTTGTACCGGATGTACTCAAATATAAGACTCATCAAGACCAGTGAAACCCGTGCCTTGGGCCGACTTTAAGTGTGTTCCTCCTTTAGTTAGTGCAAAGTGGAAAGCCCGGATAACCCAGAAGCACCTTCCACTTCGAAGCCAATAGGAAAATAACACCTAACTCCAGAAAAAGGCACAGGTTTAATTGGCATTGCTATGTCCTATATTCGAGTAAATACGGTATTTAGAAGGGGAGGATGGCCTTTCCACACTCTTCTTAACAAAGAGTGTCCCCTCACCAGTCTCTCGGACTTTTTAATTGTGTTTCAGTGCTCCAGCGTTTCGCAACTTTTGTACTGCCACGGTTCTCTCCTTTGACCGAACTGAAAGGCATAGGAAAATTTTCACTTCCTCCTCATTGGAATAACAATCCTTTAAATGTTCCACAGGTTTACATCTCAGAACACCACAATAGAAGCACGGATACTTCTTGGAGAAGTCGCGATAATTTTAAAGTCTTCTCTTGTTGTTGATTTTCTGCACTTTAATTGATGGTCTAGAGGAGGCTTCAACCATGCAAGTTATTTTCTCAGATGGGTCATTCCATGCCAGATCACCGAAAGGCCCGACATGATGGTTTTTAGTTTGAGTTAGGGATAGTCTAGTTCCATTCAGGAACACCCTAGGACCTCAAATGTCAAAGGAAATTTTTTTGAAAATTTTCGTTTAGGAGATATAACAGTTCCAAATTTGATGTCTGAAAATAAGTAAATGATTTTTTACACACTATAAGAAATACTTAACATGCCTTGGTGTGGGTGTTTCAAACTCAGTTTTATATGGTGAATCTAATGAGCTATGTGAAGATTGTATCGTGGGAAAATTTTGAGAAACTTATTAAGTAAACTTCCGTAAAACTTATATAAATGTAACTTTAGCAAAAATACATCGTCCTCAAAAAATTCCAGGTCATGTCTTTTTTTAAAGCTTATGATGGGTAGAATAGCATAGACAATTTTTTATGTCGGGCCTGAAGGTTTTAGTCTCTTCGCTTTAATATTTTAGGTATTAAGCCCCTATAATTTGGCTCTTATGGGACACGGTGAACACCACTTGGTAAGTATGTCATTAAAATCACTTAAATAAAGTATCCCCATAAGAATAGATGTTATTCTGATGGCAACTAACTTTTTTTTTTTGCGACAAATAGAAATGAAAATGTAACGTGTTCTGTTTTGAATTTCACTTATTATATTACCCAATGTCATTTGCCTTTAGAATGGAATCTATTCTTATGGGGATACATTATTTAAGTGATTTTAATGACATACTTACCAAGTGGTGTTCACCGTGTCCTATAAGAGCCAAATTATAGGGGCTTAATACCTAAAATATTAATTTTCTGCACCCCAATTGTTGGTCTGCGGCGGTTATGTAGAAGTCCAGGCATGTCAGCCTAGAATTCTTTATATGCTGCTCCCGCTTGGCAATGCGCTGCTGCTCGCTGAGTGCTGGCTCGTTTGGAAGAGGTGCCTGCTATAAGGCTGCCAGAGTTCCAGGACCTAGGCACAGTTTTTCCAAGGGAGTCTGAAAAAGCAATGATTTGTTATTATTCTATACAGTGGAGCATTTGCGCGTTGGATTGGACCGGAGCGGGGTGAGTTCTGAGAGTGACGTGGGTAGGAAATGGGCTGTGAAGCGGAAGAAGGGGATAAGTCCAAAACCCATACTTTTCAGGAAATCAAAAAAGCTATTCACAATTAATTTTTTAAAAATGTTATGATGGAAATGTGATGTGCTTTCATGTAGGATATTACTACCACTTTGAAGTTTTTCAATATCATGCTCCGTTACTGAGATTTAAGACTTGACTCCTTTTGCCAACGTAAACTTATGGACATTAGTCAACTTAACTCTTTTGACAGGTTAAGAATTTGGAGTCAAGTCATTGGAAAATTGACAAAAAGAGTTAAGTCGACTTAACTCTAAATGCATTAGTGGCATAAGGAGATAAGTCATATTAATTATTTTAAACTTTAACGTAATATGGGACTCCGGAAGTTTTCCAGAAATTAAAACCATAAAAAAACTCCTTCCGTCAACTTGTAATCTAAAACTTAGCCATTTAGTATTGCGTTAGAATTCAAAAGAAATGTGCTTGTATTTTTTGTGCAAAAGGGTATAAGTCAACTAAACTTTTCTGATATCATGAAATATAAAGAGTCAAGTCTACTTAACTCCTTTTGCTTCTGTTGAAATTTTATGAATTTGGAGGTAAGTCAACTTACCCCCTTTTGGGTCATGATAATTACCGTACAAAACAAGTTATGTCGACTTATCTCTTTTTACAAACCCCTGTATCTCTCATTCTATGGGAGATATCCCCATAATATTTGGTAGACACAAGCAGACTTTAATGTACTGTAATATGCCATAAAAATCTCATTTTGGGTATAAGCCAACTTACACCCTTCTTCCGCTTCACAGCCCAAATTTCGTCAAAAAACAATTACCTAAAAGTGAGGGTGCTTTACGTCGATCTTGTGGGCACTCTCCAAAACGTTAGCACGCATGTAGTTTTGACAAACCTGCACCAAAAGTTGCCTGGACTCTGACTGAAGTCTGTGCACAAGAACTTCGTCTCTTTGGAAGAGTGCATTCATACGGTTGAAATACTCCGGGGAGTATTTGAGGAAGAGTAGGTATGCCTTAAAGTATGGACTCCGGATTTCCTCATATAAGATTTGCAGCTTCCTTGTCTTCAGCGTCCTCTTGGGAGCAGGGCAAGAAGAAGTGTTCCACGGCCGTGAGGTTTTTAGCAGCCTCACGAAGCAGGAGTGCATAACTAGCCATCGTGTTTGAGAAAGGCTAATTAGCTTCCTCTGTTCTTGGGACTGAAAGTCCTTAAATTCCTCTAGAATGGCGGAAGGCTTGGGACTTCCCGTCACGTATGATACGATCCGCTGGATGTTGCTACTCACAAACGACGGTAACTTTTTTGCAATCCGCTGAAGCCGCAATATGCGACGAGTGACAAATGCAGTCCATCAGGACGACTGCTGGGGAGTCTTCCTTGAGCCTGGAGTAGAATGAATTATTCTTTCCGATCATCACAGCTGCATGGTCGGTGCACTGCACATACCAATGCAGTTTGTAATTTTATTTTTTTTTGCGACAAATAGAAATGAAAATGTAACGTGTTCTGTTTCGAATTTCACTTATTATATTATCCAATGTCATTTGCCCATCCCAGCTCGGCCGCTGCATGGCCGTGCCCACGTCGCCCTCCTTTTAAGCTTCCATCTGAAGTCAGCAGAAAACTGCAAAATGAAGCCCTATTTTCCAGCGAGCGCGCGCGCTTCGCGCGCAGGGGAGGGTTTTCGTTCGCAGACGCGCGCCTTAGCCCGTTTAGCTTCATAATGAAGCCCTTCATTATGAACACGTGTGGCGCCACTTCAGTTTGAATGCTCCCGACGCCCCGCGCTGCACCGCACCGCCACCCGGCCCGGCCCTCCCGAACCAGTTGCACTCTGCGAGGCCGCGCATAGCTGACCATCCGAATTCAGTTTGAAGTCTCTTCACTCTGGGCCGGATTGCTGAAAACAAGACTTCAATTTGAATCTACCTGACCACACCAAAGTTGGCCGCCACACCTGCTGCATTCAGAATGAAGCACTTCAGCATTCACCTGCCCAGCCCATGCCAAGCATACTTAAAAATTTGAAGAGTGTCAAAGAAATGTTAAAAAAATGAAGATATATAATTTTTATTATTTGAACCTTTTGGTTTCAGTGTCAGTTTTCCTTTTTTAAAAAAAGAAAATATAAAAGTATAAAACACTTCACTAAGAAATAAATACAATTACAAGTATCAATAATAAACTTATATCACAATAAAAAAAAAACTTTCGCTTCAAATTAAATAGTTATAGAAAAAAACTAAGACTTGAAAATGAAAAATGCCAATTCAAAATGTAGACAAACACATTTGCACAATTTTCACAGTGGCTTCAAATTGAATAATTATAGAAAAAAAAATTAAGACTTGAAAATGAAATATGCCAATTCAAAATGTAGACAAACACATCTGCACAATTTTCACAGTGGCTTCATATTGAATAATGGGAAACCACAATTGGTCCTACCGGAATTTGTCCTACCGTTATTTCTTAAATATAGAAGTAATTAAATCGAAAGGTCTTCAAGTTTTTGTCCTACCTAAAAATATTTACAGTTGTCGAAACTAAATTGGAAAACCATTCTTGGAAATTAAAGTGTACAGTTGAAAATAAATAAATATTTTATGTGTATTCTGTCCTACCAAAAAACAATTTGGTTTTCTGGAATAATGTTGAAAATTGTTGTGGAAAGACATTGTTAAGCCAAAAAAATAAAAATGAACGGTGGGGAAAATAATTAAAGAAATGTTGTGTGTATTGTCCTACCGAAAATAATTTTATCCTCCGGTAAACTGTGGAAGAATGTTCAGAATTTCTAGATAATTATTTTTCCTTTTCCCGAATTTAAAACGTGGAATTGAAAATGTTTTCGGGTAGGACAAAATAAAATACTGTGCCATAATTTCCGCATTTTGTTTTCGTTCAGCGTAATCTTGACTTAGAGGATTAAGAAGAGTCTACGAAATTAAATTGCTGTTTTTCAACACTCTTAATTATTTACGAGTGGTCCGCCGATATCGCACATCGGACGTGAACTCATCCGTCTTTGCCGCGATTAACCTTGCGGCCCTTGCGAGGCTATGAGCACCTTGCCCCGTAAGAAGAACAGAAAGAAGATGGTGGCGTAGCGTAGTGCGGTCTCACAACAAAGCAGAAAGCCACATCGTGCAATATCCTTTCTAGTCAAAGTAACATATTTCAAATTGATATATACCTACTACCGTGGGTACTGCACACTAAAAATTTATCAAATAACGTCCACAAAACCGTATATGCGAGAATAATGGTATCAGGTTATGTTGCTTTGGGAGTTCATCATTTGAGCTGAGCATACCTGCTAGGGGATTAGGGGTCACGGGGCCAGCGCGTAAACGCGCAAGTGGGGACGCTTGGGACGCCCCAACCTCCCGCGAAAAGTCGTCATTTGAGCCGCGTCATGCGGGCTGCCCAGGAGCTCGGCCACAGGCGGCTGGGGAGGGACGGCGGCTAGGCAGCCTGCCCTGTCCTGCCGGGGAAATTCTAGAGCTTACCCCTCGGGAGGTTACCCCCTATTTTTATTTTTATTTTTTAAAGAGGCAAAATAAAGAAAATATCTAAAATAATTCGTCTGATTTAAAGTAGTGTTTCCGAGTGTTTACCCCTCGGGAGATTACCCCTATATTTTAAAAATAAATAAATTGGGGAATTTAAAAATAAAATGTAGATTAATCTACTAGAAAAATTAAATGAATTAATGGTGTGTTTCCGGGAGCTGACCCCTCGAGAGGTTACCCCCTATTTTTATTTTTATTATTATAGAGGCAAAAAAAGAGAAAATATTCAAAATAATTCGACTGATTAAAAGTAGTGTTCCGAGTGTTTACCCCTCGGGAGGTTACCCCTTTATTTAAAAAATAAATAAATTCGGGATTTTATGAAATTATTTGCATTAGACTCGTAGAAGAAGCAAATGAATTATTAGCGTGTTTCCGCGAGGTTACCCTCCTGAGGTTACCCCGTTTTTCTAATTTAAATAAAGAAAGAGAAATGTTTTTAAGCCATCTACTGTGTGTTGCGCGATTTCTCATAGCTAGTCGAGCCACCAGAACCTAGTCTCGCTGAAAGTCTTTTCCATCAAGAGCTCTCCGACGTTTGTGCCGGCGTAGGTCAACACACATACGCAGCTTTACAGTAACCCCAGACAGATTCTAGTTGATTAAATTTATTTAAATCGTTGGCGTAGTGGATGCACTACAATTCTAGGGCACATACTAAGCACAAGCTGATGAAGCACTGCGGATGCCAGCGGACCTCACAAATGGGGTAAACTGCAACAGGGGAGTAACCATAGATGCTCCAGCTCACTGGGAGTATCTACAGTTACTCTCAGCAGGAGCAGGCGGCCGTGGAGGTCTTAACGTAGTACCCCCAGTACAGCCACCCTAAGCAATTAAATTAAATTAAAGCTTGTGGTTAGACAAAATTCAATGATGAACATCTCAAACGGGATTGAACTCAACAGGGTTCACATTTCATATACAGGAGCAGCTGCTTCTATTGGAGAGCGACATAATAGTTACCCTCTCACATAAAAACTATGTGACAATTTCTGGTACAAACCATGGGCATGAATAATGTTTCATTTCATGGCAAACTTTTGTCGAACCCGTTATAACCTCCTGCTAACACTCTGCACTTAAAAAAAAGTCTCAGACTGATCAGAGGCAGTGCGAAAAATCGAGTGATCGGCTTGGCGCTCCCTGAGTGCGCGCGCGCAGTGGGCTTAGGCATAGGCGAGTGCACGCGCGCACTCGGGATGTTCACACTGTGAACAGGTATAACCCCGTCAGCCTACCCGTCTCCCTGCCCGTCACCTGCCCGTCAGCTACCCGCCCGCGGCGCCCTCGCCTTCAACGTGCGCGTCGTCAGCCTGCCCGTCTCCCTGCCCGTCACCTGCCCGTCAGCTACCCGCCCGCCGCGCCCTCGCCTTCAACGTGCGCGTCGTCAGCCTGCCCGTCACCTGCCCGTCAGCTACCCGCCCGCGGCGCCCTCGCCTTCAACGTGCGCGTCGTCAGCCTGCCCGTCACCTGCCCGTCAGCTACCCGCTCGCGGCGCCCTCGCCTTCAACGTGCGCGTCGTCAGCCTGCCCGTCACCTGCCCGTCACCTGCCCGTCAGCTACCCGCCCGCCGCGCCCTGGCCTTCAACGTGCGCGTCGTCAGCCTGCCCGTCTCTTTGCGCCTGCGCCTGTGGGCAGAGCGGGACGGGATCGCGCGCATGTAGTAGGGCAGTGTGAACACCCCTTGAGCCCCCGGTCGCCGTCCTGCTTCACGCACTCGTTGGTCTGCAGCCCAGTCCAGAAACCCCATGAGGCTTCCCATGAGCCATGGGACATCAAGGAATGTCATGGGAGACATTTCCCCATGGAGGATAACTTTCCATGTATTTTTTGCCCACTTCCATGTGAGGTAGTTGCCATGGAAATAAGGTTCCTTGACAGCTGACCGTCTCCATGGAATAGAGCACTAACTCCATGGAGAAATACCAAAATGTTGAAGTGCACAAAAAGGCAAAGTAAAGACTGATCGAAATAAATGAAACACGATTATAGGGTGTCGGAATCGAGGCGGAGCCAAATCTGGTGTTCGTTTTTGCGTAGCTCAAGCCGTTTTCGAGTTGCCTGAAAAAAGTTCTCAGATTTGAATGAAATTTAAATGGCCCTACTAAAATTCATCGTTGATGCTACATACCAAATTTCAGATCGAAATTTCTATAATTATAGATTCTACAGCAGTTTTATTTTTCATGGGAAATTGTTTCCATGGTAAAGAGAGGCAAGTGCCCAATGGGATAGGTCACCCCATGGAAAGACAACCGTTCCATGAAGTCCTCTCGCATGGCAAGCATTTTCCCATGGAACCTTTACCCATGGTAAGAAATTTTCCTTGGAGTCCTCACATGGAAAGCGAAATTCCATGGCATCTTGTTCCATGGAAAACACATTTCCATGGTAGAACGCCCAAGGAAACAGACACCACATGGAATATGATGCATCTTTCATGGAAAACAGACCTCTATCCATGGAAAAGAGATCATGGAATTCCATGGCGTCCATGGGATTTTTGGACGAAAGAGTAACTATTATGTCGCTCTCCAATAGAAGCAGCTGCTCCTGTATATGAAATGTGAACCCTGTTGAGTTCAATCCCGTTTGAGATGTTCATCATTGAATTTTGTCTAACCACAAGCTTTAATTTAATTTAATTGCTTAGGGTGGCTTTACTGGGTACTACGTTAAGGTAGTAGGAGCGACTTATAAAGTCAAAAATTAAAGTTTTGATTTTTAGGTTGATATTATGCTTAAAATTCATTAAATAAATCATAGAATAATTTAACACATCAAAAGCTACCCAAACACTGATATATTACGAGAAATACGCGAAGTAAAACTCGGTTCGGCGGCCGGGTCTGCCCCGCGCGCCATGGCGTACTATGGCCGCCATAGCCGCTGCGGTCGCCACCGCTCGTTTAAACTTAACAGAACTTTCTTAAATTGCCGGTGACCTATACTTTTTATGATCTCGTTAGGTTCCTAAGGTCTAAATGCACAACCTTTGTACGAAACATTTTGCTTCATCTTTAATACGTGACTTTGAAATAAATTGTCAAGTCCGGCTTGCGGCGCTCCGGGGCCGGTTTCCCATAAGACGCCATGTTATTTTGAGCGATTTTCGATGCTTAATAATTTAAAATACAGTCCGGTAAGGTGGTTATTTTAGATCGGCATCGCAATAAGGGGGCTTTGAAGTATATTTTCTGAAAGTTTCAGAATTTTGTCTTTAAAACGCGAAGTCGCTCCTACTACCTTAAGACCTCCACGGCCGCCTGCTCCTGCTGAGAGTAACTGTAGATACTCCCAGTGAGCTGGAGCATCTATGGTTACTCCCCTGTTGCAGTTTACCCCATTTGTGAGGTCCGCTGGCATCCGCAGTGCTTCATCAGCTTGTGCTTAGTATGTGCCCTAGAATTGTAGTGCATCCACTACGCCAACGATTTAAATAAATTTAATCAACTAGAATCTGTCTGGGGTTACTGTAAAGCTGCGTATGTGTGTTGACCTACGCCGGCACAAACGTCGGAGAGCTCTTGATGGAAAAGACTTTCAGCGAGACTAGGTTCTGGTGGCTCGACTAGCTATGAGAAATCGCGCAACACACAGTAGATGGCTTAAAAACATTTCTCTTTCTTTATTTAAATTAGAAAAACGGGGTAACCTCAGGAGGGTAACCTCGCGGAAACACGCTAATAATTCATTTGCTTCTTCTACGAGTCTAATGCAAATAATTTCATAAAATCCCGAATTTATTTATTTTTTAAATAAAGGGGTAACCTCCCGAGGGGTAAACACTCGGAACACTACTTTTAATCAGTCGAATTATTTTGAATATTTTCTTTTTTTTAGCCTCTATAAAAAAAAGAAATAAAAATAGGGGGTAACCTCTCGAGGGGTCAGCTCACGGAAACACACCATTAATTCATTTAATTTTTCTAGTAGATCAATCTACATTTTATTTTTAAATTCCCCAATTTATTTATTTTTAAAATATAGGGGTAATCTCCCGAGGGGTAAACACTCGGAAACACTACTTTAAATCAGACGAATTATTTTAGATATTTTCTTCATTTTGCCTCTTTAAAAAATAGAAATAAAAATAGGGGGTAACCTCCCGAGGGGTAAGCTCCAGTATATACCCGTCCTGCCCCGCCCCACCCAATCTAGCTGGACAAACTATCATCCAAATTTTCTTTTGCGCAGCATCGACATTTTGACAACACAAGTATAATTTTTCTTGTTTTCTCCTTTTAGATATCCATCCCCTCTCTGGGCTCGAGCCCCAACTTTGAGTGACACACTGAGAGAAATGTTTCATCGCAGCCATAAAAAATTGTTCGATCGATTCCGTTTGGTCATGGGCATCAAATTTTTAGTCACTGCAACTAAACCTTTGGTTAGAGCAACCAAAATTTCGGTTACAGCAACTAAAATTTTGATGCCTATTACTAACCGGGACCGACCGAACAAAATTTGATTATGGGTATCAAAATTTTGATGGCTGCAACAAAACATTTCTCTCAGTGCATCACCACCACAAACGCATCAGAATGCTTCCACTCACATTACAACCAATACCATCCTAAAGCTCATTCAAACATTCACATCACCATACAACCACTAATTGGCTAACAGGAGGAGACTTAACTGAAAGGGCAATACGGGCGGGTATCTGGGAATTGCCGAGGAGACGGACGATAGAACTTAAAGAAAAAGTTGAAGGCTTATATGGGAAACTAGAGGGGGTGGGAATGACAGTCGTAAGTGGGAAAAGTGACAAATTTTTTTAAAAAAAATTACATGACTGACTTACTAACTGACGACTATACCTTTATTTCATTGTGTTTATTTGTTCAAGTGCACTGTTTAAACCTTGCGAACAATCGTTGCAAAGAAATTTGATGCTTCGCATTGCGAAGAAAAAGTTCGTATTACAAACAAAATAGTTCGCAACGCTTCGCAAGCTTACAAACTTTTTACGCCTTACAAACTAAATAGTTTGTAAGTTGCGAAGAAATTCTTCGCAATTGCGAAGCAGCCAAATACTTCGCAGCTTACAAACTATTTTGTTTGTAATACGAACTTTTTCTTCGCAAGGTTTTAACAGTGTGATTTAAACTAAAAGAGGTTCCAAAAAAGCCTGGCTTTGTGCGAATGAACCTAACGCCTGCAGATATGCAACCCAACGAACGTGGCTCAAATGACGACTTTTGTGCCGGGTGGCCCAGGGTCGCCATTTCCTCCCTTAAGGACCGGCCCCCGGCAAGCGCGGCTCAGTTGACTACTTATAAGGATGGCTCAGGTAGACTCGGCTCAAATGATGTACGGCCGTTGCTTTGTTGTGAGACCGCACTACGCTACGCCACCATCTTCTTTCTGTTCTTCTTACGGGGCAAGGTGCTCATAGCCTCGCAAGGGCCGCAAGGTTAATCGCGGCAAAGACGGATGAGTTCACGTCCGATGTGCGATATCGGCGGACCACTCGTAAATAATTAAGAGTGTTGAAAAACAGCAATTTAATTTCGTAGACTCTTCTTAATCCTCTAAGTCAAGATTACGCTGAACGAAAACAAAATGCGGAAATTATGGCACAGTATTTTATTTTGTCCTACCCGAAAACATTTTCAATTCCACGTTTTAAATTCGGGAAAAGGAAAAATAATTATCTAGAAATTCTGAACATTCTTCCACAGTTTACCGGAGGATAAAATTATTTTCGGTAGGACAATACACACAACATTTCTTTAATTATTTTCCCCACCGTTCATTTTTATTTTTTTGGCTTAACAATGTCTTTCCACAACAATTTTCAACATTATTCCAGAAAACCAAATTGTTTTTTGGTAGGACAGAAGGGAAACTTCTGGAGAGTCCCCCTAGCAGAGTTCCCCCCCTATTTTTTTATTATTTTTTATTATTTTAGTGGAATGCTCTCTTGCCGCAGTTCCCCCCCTGGGAAAGTTTAAAAGGGACCCCCTCCTAGAGGTACCCCCTGTATTATTTCAAGATAAAAATAATAAAAAATAAAATTATTATATCAATTAATAAAATATAATATAAAAAAATAAAATACTATTTTCACGAGGAAGTTTAAAAAAAATATATTTTAACAAATTGATTGAGGCTAGAAAAATTTAAGAGAACGGCGGTGCAGCGACGAACTTCTTATAGGGAGGTGCTGTAGCGGTTATTCGAATAGGGTATTTCACTCTATTCAAACCGGATCCATAGCAGAAAAGTACTGCTTCCTGATTTGTTTCCTCCTTGAAGCCGATTGGCTTACACCAACGAAGTTCTCGGGCACGCCACTAGGGCGATCGCAGACCTGGCGGTCAGTCCAAGAACTTCGACGGTATCAGCCAATCAGCGTCAAGGAGGAAACAAATCAAGAAGCAATACTTTTCTTCTTTGGATCCGGTTTAAACGAAGTGAAATACCCGATACCTGGTACCTCTCGCCTGGATGCCGCCTGTCATTTCTTACACCAAGTTTGCGCTCGCAGTGAGGCTACCAGGCGAGGGTGCTATGATCAGTAGGGACTGTGCTAGTGTCGGAAGTGTTGTGGTAGTGGGAGAGAGAATGGCAGTGCACAAATAAAAAAAAAGTTCCAAGAATATTTTAAGATGATTAACATATTTCTTGGGTAAATAAAATATTGATAAGTCAGAAAAAAATCCGTTAAAGAAATAATAAAATAATAATACAAATATAAGGAAGCTAGGGGGGAACTGCAGCAATAAAGCATTTTCAAAAATAATAAAAAATAATAAAAAAATAGGGGGGGAACTCTGCTAGGGGGACTCTCCAGTAGGTATCCGGACAGAATACACATAAAATATTTATTTATTTTCAACTGTATATTTTAATTTCCAAGAATGGTTTTCCAATTTATTTTCGACAACTGTAAATATTTTTAGGTAGGACAAAAACTTGAAGACCTTTCGATTTAATTACTTCTATATTTAAGAAATAACGGTAGGACAAATTCCGGTAGGACCAATTGAGTCATCTCTTGAATAATTATAGAAAAAAAAATAAGACTTGAAAATGAAAAATGCCAATTCAAAATGTAGACAAACACATTTGCACAATTTTCACAGTGGCCTCAAATTGAATAATTATAGAAAAAAAAAATTGAAAATGAAATATGCCAATTCAAAATGTAGACAAACACATCTGCACAATTTCCACAGGCTTCAAATTGAATAATTATAGAAAAAAAAATTAAGACTTGAAAATGAAATATGCCAATTCAAAATGTAATCAAGCACATCTGCACAATTTCCACAGTGGCTTCAAATTGAATAATTACTGAAAAAAATTAAGACTTGAAAATGAAATATGCCAATTTAAAATGTAATCAAACACATCTGTACAATTTTTACAGTGGCTTCACTCTGAAGACGCGCTGCTGTCCATTGGAGCTTCAGTCTTGTCCTTCTGGGGCTCTTCCTGGATATCCTCTTCCCCGCTGACTCGAGCATGGTCATCTTCTTGATGCTTTTCCTCCTCATCGCTGCACTCTGAAGGTGAGGAATAATTTTCGGGATTTAGTCCACGTGGGAGAAACGACTCATCACTCTCGTCTTTCGAGCTATCGAATTGAAGCTGAAATATGGTCCTCCTATTACCTTCTGGTTCGGAGAGGGAGGCCCCATCATCATCCGAGGAATCGCTTGAAGTATCAGAAATATCTTCCAGGGCATATAAATCTGGCCGGCTCTCGTATGGCTCGTCCTCTCTAAAAACAAAGAAAGGGAACAATGTTACATTTTGGAAAGTTTAAAACATGACTTCAGTTTGAATCTTATAGTGTGAACTTACACTGTAAAAAAAGGTTGTTGGATAACGAACAATTTTCTTACAATAGCATTGTGCCACAACGATGGGTGTTGTTACCTAGCATAACGACAAATACATCGTAATGACTCCCAACGAACAAAAGTTATAATGTAACAAAAATATCGTACTTCAACAAAGAAAATATTCAACAAATTTTCTCGTTGACTAACGGCAATAATGGTTCAGAAACAATCCAAGTCGCGTCATGAAGCAATTAAAAAAAAAGTTTACTTACATTATAAAATATTGACACAATCTATTATTACTGTAATAAAAATACCAAATGCCCACATTTCAGTATGGTTCCGCACCAAGAGATCTGAATAAAAATAACCTTTTCAATTGTCGGCCAAAAACATGTGACAGCACAACATCAGGTATTAATTACGAGGGAGAAAGAAATCACAAAATTAATGTTGTGCTCAATGTAAAAGTAATCTCTACACTTATGCAATACACTTATTTTCTACTTCCAAATTACAGATGACAGTGGATTATTAGCCATCTCAAATAGGGTATCAGAACACTTTCCATTAAAGGAAATACATGGCACCAGGTCCACAAAGAAGACCTCAGACAACAGTCAACAGTGCTCTGCTTCAGCTAATGAATTTAGCAATGTAAAAGAGATTGAAAGCGATGGACCTGTGGGGCCACCAGCCACCACACATCACATCAATAACATAACCCTACCCACTCTGTGATGCCAAAAATGATACCACTTACTTGAATTCTCTCGATTGTGACAGTTTGAGGGAATGCTTTGAACTGGGAAAGCGGTCCAGAAACATTCCTGCCGATGAATTGTCCATTCGGTAAACACAAATCTTGCTGCATCATGAAAAAAGTTTTCGAAACGGGCCTTTCCTTTGGCTTTGGCCTACTAAGCGCCTCAACTAGTCCGTCTGCTACATAACTCAGCTCGTTGTTATGATGTTATGATTCGTAATTTTAAATCTCGCCTATTTCCAGCTCTCACTGCAAATAGTGAAAACAAAATCAAGGTAATATAATACAAGGCTGTCGCCCCTAGCAGAAGACAGACAATTTTGTTTTGGGAGCGGTTTCGTGCTGGTTTATTGTGTGTGGTGTGCACTCATAACAGTAAATGGCTGGATGACACGAAAGTTTATGACAGACCCTTAAAATATTCACTTTCTTAGCGTTGACAGTTTCTCAAAGTGTGACCCGAGTCCATCTCTTCAGCTAGTGAGTTTTAGTCATTTAAATCTGAAAGCCTGCTTGTCTGCATGGGATGACACCTTGCATTCGCTCATCTCTTCACTGAAATATCAATCATTTACCTACTAAGCATAACTCTTTCAAATTCACCTTGTTCGCTTACACAAACTAATTTTCGTTTTGGAATGAGAAAGGTTATGTCCCTCAAGGGATTTCACGCTGTTATTTGAATTGATGTGTGGGCTCTTTGTCTAGTCTAACCTCGCCCATCTAGTAACTCAACTTTTCCAATACAACTTGACTATGACCTTACACTCTGTATATATCTGCAACCCTTTTTATTTTCTATAATTTCTTTTAAATTTTAAGTACACTGAATTGTGTCATTTCTTATAAATGCTGTGCTTTGCTTGACTGCAGAAGCTTGTGACTCTAAGAAAGCAGCTTCAACTCTTAAATGATTTTTTTTCTCTTCTCTGTTTTAGGTATTGTTGGAGGTAGTTCATCCACCTGTGTGAATATCATTTGGTGTTTGTGGTGGTAGTGCTCGTTTTGGACAGCCACTCAGAGGCTTTGGAAGCGAGCAAACACGCATCACATCAAAAAGGTAATGGATTGTTCTGTATTTGTATAAAAGGCTTCCTCTCTTCCATTTTAATCTGAGCTTTGAGAGCCTAACCACTGTATTGTGTAAAAATTTAAATTAAAAAGAAGAAAAATAATAATCTTGCAATTGCCAATATTATCTGCAGGATTTTAATCCATTTTTGTCTGCATTATTCCAGGAAACCCTGCAGACATTCTGGCAACTGGCTGTGACAAGCGGACTCCTCATGACTTCAGTTCTCTCCAATCCATTTATCATCACATTACAACCATCACATCCATCTGCTGCAGGTCTGTGGTAAGAAATAACTTTAAATACTTCTGACTTTCAATTTTTAAAACATTTCTTTCCAAAATATAAACAAATTTTGTTTCTTCTGCTCAGGCGTGCAAGACAATCAAGTTACTGCCTTTTATGTGTGGGGATAATCGGGATTTCCTCCTTGTTACAATACCTATATCCAAAAACATTGTTACAGTTTACAGGTATGTTGAGAGTGACTATTCCGTAACCCTAACTTAAACTTTCAATCAAGCTCATAGAGCGTTTTACATTGAAGCCGCATATTATGAACTTCCCGGCTGTCTCGAGAGGAGATCTCCTGCCCAGGTGCAGCCGTCTTTTTTGTTGGAAGGAAAAGAATCCCTGCTTTACTTTAAATAGTTAATTCAATAATGTACAATTTCTGAGTCTACCACAAGCAATGTAAGGGTGTCAGAAAGTTCTACACTAATGAATCATTTTTGCAGGGAGAGGGTTGAGTTTTCTTTTGTAGGGTATTTAACCTTCATTAACTATTTTATAAGCCTCAGAGAAAAAAGTGTACTTTTAGCAACTGTCATATGATTTCAAAACAACTCTGTCAAAGACTTCCTTTTTCATTATTTAATGACAAATGTTATTGAGAGGTTATTGAACAATTAAAGACAACAAAAAATTTTAAAAGATGTGTTACTCTCTATCCTCTGTTCCTTCCTCAATAATTTAGACAGCCCATTAACATGGTCAAGCTGAGCTCTAAATTAAGTTCATACAGTTGGAGAATGGGAAGGCTTGGTGAGGGTCTGTCATAATGCTGAATGAAATATGGACCTCCCTCTCGCTTCAGTTAACTCAACTCTTCGATGAGCCTGAATACAATGGGAAGCAAGGGGTCTCAGTAAAATGGAGTGCAAAAAAGAGGTAGTATTAATGGTCAGTTTAATTTGGTACAAGGAATCACATAGTGAGCTATATAAAGAGGTGATGACTACACTCACACTTATAACAAATAAAAGTATTTGGAACTGTTGATACCTTTTCTATGCCTAGAGGGACATAAAATATTAATGGTTTGTTTAATTCAGTACAAGGAATAACATAGTGAGCTAAGAAAAGGTGATGACTACACTCACGCTTTAAACAAATAAAAGTATTTTGATTTCTTGATACCTTTTCTGTGCCTAGAGGGCCATTAAAAAGAGAAAAAAAAGGTACAAGGATAACAGTGATAACAAGAAAATAAAGGTGTTAGACTTTTCCATAAAGTGTAACAAAAACGTCAACAATAAAAACAAAACCTAATTAACAAGACTGATATTATCAGGATTATATTAATCATTTTCATCTAAACTATCCTTGAAAGCAGCAAAGTTGTTATGGAGCTTGGCTGCTTTGGTGTTAGCCCTTGACTGCAATAAGCTTGAAGAACATTTAGTTCCTCTTTCTGGAGCAATGTTTGCTAGTTTAATTTGGTATTAGGAATAATTATACATAGTGATCTAAAATCTACAATTTTATGCAAGAAATAACTTTGTTCATACTGAGGCATAAACTTAATTTTTTTACAAGAAAGAACTTTTTACACAGTGACCTTCAAAAAGGTGATGACTCCACTCATACTGTAAACAAATAAAATTCTAAAAGTTTTGATACATTTCCTTTAATCATTACTTTGCAGTAGTTTATATTTTAAAGAAAAGCATTGCACATTTTTGTGGGTGTAAAGAGGATGAGGGACTGGGTGTTCTAAGCTCTCTATTGATACTTTTTCAATAATTCCACTCATATCTAGGGGTAACTCATATACACCAATCTCGGGGTTGAATTGTGTTTCAAAAGTTTCTAAAATAAAGTCTATAGAACTACCATTAGTTAATATTACTCTTATAAAGCCACCTCTTATTTGAGCACCATTTAATGATAGAAGCAGGAAGTCATTAATTTGATAGTGAAGTTGATCTTGAATGATGGATTCACACTCTTTCCAGGCTGCTGACAGATTTATCTTTTGAAGATAACTTGAGACCGCCCCGGAGTGAGAATAGGGATTAATTTCTTGTACACCAATTTCTCCTGTTTCTTCTGGGAAAAGTAAACCCGTTCCTGTGTAACAGAGATTGAGTTGATGTCTTGTGGCCAGTGTGTATTCCAGATTCTTGAAATTTCTTGACATCCTGCAAATTTGTTTGAAAGACTTGTGTTTCTGCTCAAATGGCATTGTCCATAAATGTATCAGAGGCCCGTACTTCAACAACAAATCCGGGTAGTGGGACACAAAGTGGTGTTTAGGTCGCAACGTTCTTGAAGGAAGAAGAGAAACCCTGGATCTTCTTTCGTAGTACTGTGGCAAGAGAACATCTCGTATAAATGGTACATCTGTGATAGCAAACTTAGGTGCACAAAAAAACTCTACCAACTGCTTCATCTGTAAATATAACTGCCATGCGTCATTTGTTTTGTCCTTAATTTTGTCCCCAATAATAAAGGGTAAGAGCCTAAGCAGAGTCCAGTTTTGCACGGCATGGCCACCTAATTTGGATCCTTTAGTATTCACTAGAGCAGGCTTGTTAGTAGCATCATTGCCAAGGCAGCGAAACTTGCGAATTCTTCTGTTCAGCAAATCATAACTGAACCACTTTAATTTCACAAACGTGGCTATTATGCCAGATAAATCCCACGAAACAATACCTTCAAACAGGTCATGAGCAATGCATGGAGGCAGATGAGTTGTGGCATGGAAATATTTGAGTGAATTATTGAAGGTGGAATCATGCTTAATACCTTGGCAGTGTTTTCCAGTGAGTTTTGATTTCCAAACACATTTGTTGTATGCTGACCTGGTTCTGAAAGCATTAGTTGCAGAAGGATTTTTTTTGAAGTCTTTTCTCTTTATATTACAAAAGCGGCAGAAAAAAGTTCCAGAGAAACTTTCAATAAACCCTCCAAGGTAATGTTGACCAAGGTTATCACCAAGTGAGTACTGCACAACAATCTTGATATTCTCTCCCTTATACATAATTCCATTTGTTTCAAGTTTCTGGAGATCCTTTTTCAACTGTTCAAAACATTTTGCAGCTCCCACAGATTTAAGAACTGATTCTCTAACTAGCTGTATTAAATGTTTGGAGGTAATCTTTGACCTCAACTTGGGCTGCAAATTACCAATAGTAAAATAAACACCCAAGTTCTTGAATTTGTTTTTGGCCGAACCTAAAACATTCATGACCGGATTAAATCCATCTTGAAATAGGAATAGATGAATTTCCTTCTTCGGGTGGTTCTCATTCTTGAACTGGTCGCCATCAGTATAATTAGAAGCAATGCCATTTATCTGGGTCGGTTGTTCTTGAAAAGATTTGTCCAGTTCTCTCTGAACTGTAGAATCTTCAAACAGGGAAGTCAATGTTTGCTCAACAGGTACATATTGATACTTCTTACTTGTCCTTTCACTATTCTTGTCCAAACTTATCTCTGTAGGCTTTTTATAATTGAAATTATCTTCAAAATATTTTTTGCGGAGATGATCAGATGTGAAACTTGGTCCTGGGATATCTTTAGAGTGAGAAGAATACAGTAGGTCAGAACGCATCAGCTTGTAGCGTAAAAGGTTAATTTTCTCTTCTTCCAAATTACATTTTCTTAATTCTTCAGTTAAAACTGTCTTGATTCTTGAATGAGTAACATTACAAATAAGTGCAATCCCCTCACTTATTTCTTGAATAACTTTGTAAGGCAGATAAAATTCTCCATATAACTTGAGGTAAAACTTTGCAATACAGTCAAACATAAACTTATCATTCATGAACTGAGGGTCAATGACTTGTTCTGATTCAAGAGTGCTTTCAAAATTTATGGCTTCATCTTCAATATTTCTTGAGCTGAGGGCACATCCAGACGGAGGATGGGGAGGGTTGACATTTGATGCCTTTCTTTTCTTAGGGCATCCTTCATCCAACCAACCATAATGTGTTTGAGACATGTGCACTTTTAAATTGTTTTTTTTTCTTGAAGGGTAGCTTGAACTCACAGTCTGCTACTGGGCAAGATGGTATATGGACGCCATTATTCAGATGTTCATAGCAGTGCTGAATCATTTCCCACAAAGTTGGAAAACTAGCTATGCAGTGTGGAACACTGCAAGAATAAATAGTTTCCTCAGAAGTTGCAGGATCTCGATGCTTTGTTTTGCGGTGGAATAAGGAAAGATGGTTCCTCACTGATTGGAATGATGTGGTTATGAAGGCACACTCAGGTGATGGGCAGTAATATTCAAAATTGTTACCGGTGCTGTGATCATTCTGATGTCGAACATGACTGGCAATGGTTTCAGGGACAGTTGGGCACAGGCGACATGGGAAAGGCCCAGGGTTTTGCTCAACATTTCCAATGGCGAGCAACATAAATACAACCACAGCCACAATTAAAGTTGCTAAGAAGTTCAACATTCCATACCACATCAAACCACGACTGAAAATTTAAAAAAACCAAGGATTAAAACACTGAATTATGGGAGGATTAAAATAGCCAGCAAGTAAGATATCAAAGACAACCACTCTACCTGTTCGGTCTAACTCTTTTCAGTTCTGGAGATTTACAGCTGGTTATGATACAAAGACTTGTTAATGCATTCAAACAAGAAAAGATTCTTCCCACAAAGGAATCAATAAGGGCACACAATCTCTCCAGAAAGACACACATGGTCATTATAATTCTTATGAAATTTGACACTCCATACCCAATCAAAACACTGAAAAGTAGAAAATCAAAGATTAAGACACTGATATGAGATGATTAAAACAGCCTTCACATAAAATCAATGAGACATTAGCTAAGAATTTTTTCTACCAGCCAATTCCAATCATCCTTAAAAATAGGATTAATCCACAAGCAGAGCTAGTGGCTGCAGTCGGGGGAGAGCATAATTTTGATCCGAAACACTCAATACGGATTCGCCACTGCTCTAGAGAGACACCCATTGTCTTATTGTCTTTTACAGAGCGTCTTTGAACAACTTCTACAACGAAGAGGTTAAACAGGTTAAACTAGACTATAAACCGTCAGGCGTGAACAAGCGAAGTTTATGATCGAACACACACTTTCGTGAGACGAACTTGCTACTTTTTTCTTGCTAATAGTTAAATGTTAATGTCGTTTTCGAAATCTGCTCCATAAAGGAAAAATGACAACAGAAAACCATCAACAGAACCATGACGGCGGGGAGAGAATGGGGGGAGGGGGGATGGAGAAGTCAGAAGACGTAGAAGAAAAAGAAAAGAAGAAGGCAGAAACGGAAGTAGGGAATGACCACTCTCAATTACAAGAAAAGTTGAAAAAAATATTTTCACAAAATAAACTTAAAAATTTCTCTAAAAAATCTTAATCCATTTGCTGCAAGTTTTTGTATTCTATATCACAGTTTAGTGAATATTTGTCAGAAGTAAAAAATGCAGTCTGTACTATGAGGGCAATGTTTCAGAAGTGACAACATAACAGAAAATAAAATCGTATATAACAGAAAATTTCTTGCAATAATGCCTTTATAAATGTATAATATTGTTTTTTTTTCAAATAAAAAACTTAGGAAATTTCTACTACTGTCTTATTACGTTCCAGCCCACTCTATACTTATAACTTTTTTTCTTTTCTTAGCTGGTCAGACATGTCATGACGTCACCAGTGACGTAATCGCGCAGTAAGTTATGACAAGTTGAGGCGAGCTGACCAGTTCTGAAATTGTTAAACGAAAAAAATTATTGCCATTTTGTTATTTCTGTCATTGGAATTGGAATGGAATTGGGTGGTCTTAACTGGGTCCTCATGTCGGATTAATTATTGTTTGGACGTAAGTTTCATCAGCTTATCTGCTACTAGCTCGATTGTAGATCTCCCCGAAAGTAACTTGGGTTATGTTTTACTATTACACCAAATTTTGGAACCTTTATAGTTTGTCGCAAATATGGAAACCATTTAATTTTGCACCTGTGATAATCAGTCGCTGGTATTAAATGAGTTGGTGCTCTCTAAGGCGACGTTTTTCACTCTGATTTATTGTTAACTTTAACAGGTAGTTGAAACGCTGACCATGGAATCCTTCCAAGGAACTCTGATTGCCAATGTCATTAAAATTCTGCCGCATAAAAATGCCGATGACGCTCAGATAATTGTGGATTTCGTCATTCGCGAGGGTGTCAAAAAAGTATCTGATCTTCGCCACATCACAATCGCGAGTCTCAAGACCATCTGTGACACAGTTGATGCATCTGATCTGTATGAGGAATGGCAGGCCCAATATGGTATTAAAGTTAATGATAATTATTGGTTTAAATTTGTGACTGTGTCAAGACTTCAATGTTCTTTTCATTTCTCTAATAGGCAAGAAAAATGACAGTGTGCCATCAACATCAAGATCGAGAGAACCTCTCTCTGAAAGAAACTCAGAAACGCCCACTGCTCGATTCACTATGCCTTTGTTTGATAAAAACAGTCCTTTTATCCCTGCTGGTGTGAGACAGGCGATAGATTTGAAGAAGAGGCCTTCTGTAAGAGATAGACAGTGTATGGTTGATAGGATAGTTGATCATTTAAAAGAGAAAGTGCCAAATTTGGTTCGATCAGACTTCGATTCTGTAGCAGACAATTTAGTGCAGCTGTACCCGGAGTCTTTTAAAGATACACTGGCAGTCTCTAGGCATGGAAGTGACAGTCTGAGATCACAGTTTAAAGTGAAATTTGACAACCTGAACCGTAAACCTACCAAAAGTCGAGATCAGACTACATCAGCACCAGCATCGTATGGTTGCCTTCAATTTAACCCTGCTTGTCCTGAGGGTGAAACGGAGCAGTCACTTGTCAGAAGAAGGGACAACTTGAAATCTCTGTTTGACCACGGCAGACGTCATTGGGATTGGCGGAGAATTAAAGTTGAAATGGAAATTACCTTTTATTTGCAAAGAAAAAACATAAATGGGCCTGTTTCAGTACCCAAACCATCATCTAGGAGAAGGCGGCCTCAACCAGAAAATGAGGAAAATGAGCAAAGTGGTGATGAGCAGGCAGCTGATAATAGAGCAATGACAGTGGTTGAACTTAAAACTGAATGGCCATGTTTGTTTAAAGCAGCTGGAATGAACTACCATTTGAAGTTATTGACAGGATCAGATTTTATTCTTCAACTGGACACCTTTTTGGCAGAAGATGGAAAATTCCTAGTGGAATACTTGGCATCCAAAGGCGAAACACAGGCCGCAACAAGGAGAAAAATGATAAGATCCGAAACCAGAGGTAACATGGATGCCTATCTAGCTGCACTCATCAAAATGCTGACTGAATATTTCAGTGAAGATGAAGCTGCTCTTGTTTCATTTGTTGAGGTTTGTTACTTTTATAATATCTTCATTCCTTGTTTCTTGATTTCCCCTTTCCATATTTCATTTGAAGGTACCTATACCTTAAAATGTACATTATTCCAGGACACCACAGACATCGATGAAGTCGACCTCAATATTTTGCCAGCAGACAAGACGCCTCATCTGGTTATTGCTAGTAAGAAAAATAGCTTTTCCAAATTACCTCGTGTTTTCTAAGCTTAAACTCCACCATTATAAAAGTAAGAAACAGCACTCATGATAAATATTACTGCTGCAGTTAATGGCGAATTTATATTGCAGGTCCAAGTTTGTTTAATGTTTCAAGAGCATACTTATCAATTGATGGTGTAATGGTTGCATCATGTGAGTCCTTAAGAGAAGGATTTGGCATGTTGTTTTCCTCTTATTTCATGCTTGGTATTAGGTACCCCAACAGCGTGGCATGCACACTATCATATGTGCAAAAGTGAGTTGTGTTTTACTGGTTTTACATAAGAGTTTGTCTTACTGCGATCTACAGAGTTAATAGTATTTTTTTATTTGCAGGGCCATAGCAAACATTGCTCCAGAAAGAGGAACTAAATGTTCTTCAAGCTTATTGCAGTCAAGGGCTAACACCAAAGCAGCCAAGCTCCATAACAACTTTGCTGCTTTCAAGGATAGTTTAGATGAAAATGATTAATATAATCCTGATAATATCAGTCTTGTTAATTAGGTTTTGTTTTTATTGTTGACGTTTTTGTTACACTTTATGGAAAAGTCTAACACCTTTATTTTCTTGTTATCACTGTTATCCTTGTACCTTTTTTTTCTCTTTTTAATGGCCCTCTAGGCACAGAAAAGGTATCAAGAAATCAAAATACTTTTATTTGTTTAAAGCGTGAGTGTAGTCATCACCTTTTCTTAGCTCACTATGTTATTCCTTGTACTGAATTAAACAAACCATTAATATTTTATGTCCCTCTAGGCATAGAAAAGGTATCAACAGTTCCAAATACTTTTATTTGTTATAAGTGTGAGTGTAGTCATCACCTCTTTATAGCTCACTATGTGATTCCTTGTACCAAATTAAACTGACCATTAATACTACCTCTTTTTTGCACTCCATTTTACTGAGACCCCTTGCTTCCCATTGTATTCAGGCTCATCGAAGAGTTGAGTTAACTGAAGTGAGAGGGAGGTCCATATTTCATTCAGCATTATGACAGACCCTCACCAAGCCTTCCCATTCTCCAACTGTATGAACTTAATTTAGAGCTCAGCTTGACCATGTTAATGGGCTGTCTAAATTATTGAGGAAGGAACAGGGGATAGAGAGTAACACATCTTTTAAAATTTTTTGTTGTCTTTAATTGTTCAATAACCTCTCAATAACATTTGTCATTAAATAATGAAAAAGGAAGTCTTTGACAGAGTTGTTTTGAAATCATATGACAGTTGCTAAAAGTACACTTTTTTCTCTGAGGCTTAAAAAATAGTTAATGAAGGTTAAATACCCTACAAAAGAAAATTCAACCCTCTCCCTGCAAAAATGATTCATTAGTGTAGAACTTTCTGACACCCTTACATTGCTTGTGGTAGACTCAGAAATTGTACATTATTGAATTAACTATTTAAAGTAAAGCAGGGATTCTTTTCCTTCCAACAAAAAAGACGGCTGCACCTGGGCAGGAGATCTCCTCTCGAGACAGCCGGGAAGTTCATAATATGCGGCTTCAATGTAAAACGCTCTATGAGCTTGATTGAAAGTTTAAGTTAGGGTTACGGAATAGTCACTCTCAACATACCTGTAAACTGTAACAATGTTTTTGGATATAGGTATTGTAACAAGGAGGAAATCCCGATTATCCCCACACATAAAAGGCAGTAACTTGATTGTCTTGCACGCCTGAGTAGAAGAAACAAAATTTGTTTATATTTTGGAAAGAAATGTTTTAAAAATTGAAAGTCAGAAGTATTTAAAGTTATTTCTCACCACAGACCTGCAGCAGATGGATGTGATGGTTGTAATGTGATGATAAATGGATTGGAGAGAACTGCAGTCATGAGGAGTCCGCTTGTCACAGCCAGTTGCCAGAATGTCTGCAGGGTTTCCTGGAATAATGCAGACAAAAATGGATTAAAATCCTGCAGATAATATTGGCAATTGCAAGATTATTATTTTTCTTCTTTTTAATTTAAATTTTTACACAATACAGTGGTTAGGCTCTCAAAGCTCAGATTAAAATGGAAGAGAGGAAGCCTTTTATACAAATACAGAACAATCCATTACCTTTTTGATGTGATGCGTGTTTGCTCGCTTCCAAAGCCTCTGAGTGGCTGTCCAAAACGAGCACTACCACCACAAACACCAAATGATATTCACACAGGTGGATGAACTACCTCCAACAATACCTAAAACAGAGAAGAGAAAAAAATCATTTAAGAGTTGAAGCTGCTTTCTTAGAGTCACAAGCTTCTGCAGTCAAGCAAAGCACAGCATTTATAAGAAATGACACAATTCAGTGTACTTAAAATTTAAAAGAAATTATAGAAAATAAAAAGGGTTGCAGATATATACAGAGTGTAAGGTCATAGTCAAGTTGTATTGGAAAAGTTGAGTTACTAGATGGGCGAGGTTAGACTAGACAAAGAGCCCACACATCAATTCAAATAACAGCGTGAAATCCCTTGAGGGACATAACCTTTCTCATTCCAAAACGAAAATTAGTTTGTGTAAGCGAACAAGGTGAATTTGAAAGAGTTATGCTTAGTAGGTAAATGATTGATATTTCAGTGAAGAGATGAGCGAATGCAAGGTGTCATCCCATGCAGACAAGCAGGCTTTCAGATTTAAATGACTAAAACTCACTAGCTGAAGAGATGGACTCGGGTCACACTTTGAGAAACTGTCAACGCTAAGAAAGTGAATATTTTAAGGGTCTGTCATAAACTTTCGTGTCATCCAGCCATTTACTGTTATGAGTGCACACCACACACAATAAACCAGCACGAAACCGCTCCCAAAACAAAATTGTCTGTCTTCTGCTAGGGGCGACAGCCTTGTATTATATTACCTTGATTTTGTTTTCACTATTTGCAGTGAGAGCTGGAAATAGGCGAGATTTAAAATTACGAATCATAACATCATAACAACGAGCTGAGTTATGTAGCAGACGGACTAGTTGAGGCGCTTAGTAGGCCAAAGCCAAAGGAAAGGCCCGTTTCGAAAACTTTTTTCATGATGCAGCAAGATTTGTGTTTACCGAATGGACAATTCATCGGCAGGAATGTTTCTGGACCGCTTTCCCAGTTCAAAGCATTCCCTCAAACTGTCACAATCGAGAGAATTCAAGTAAGTGGTATCATTTTTGGCATCACAGAGTGGGTAGGGTTATGTTATTGGTGTGATGTGTGGTGGCTGGTGGCCCCACAGGTCCATCGCTTTCAATCTCTTTTACATTGCTAAATTCATTAGCTGAAGCAGAGCACTGTTGACTGTTGTCTGAGGTCTTCTTTGTGGACCTGGTGCCATGTATTTCCTTTAATGGAAAGTGTTCTGATACCCTATTTGAGATGGCTAATAATCCACTGTCATTTGAAATTTTGACGTAGAAAATAACTGTACTGGATAAGTGTGGAGATTTTTTTGACTTTTTTTTTTTTTTGAAATGTGTGGAATACAACCTGTTCTGTTCCTGGACAACAAAAGTCGTTATGTAACAAGATGCTTTGTTTTTCAACGACAATGGTTTGTTTTCCAACAACAATTTTACGTTTTGTTACGATACACTTGTTCTCACCAGCCCACTAGGATGTGGCATAATGCTAACAAAATTTGTCGTTGAACTGCAAACCTATGTCGTTGTCTTACGACAATTGTAAGTTAAAAAGTTAACGACCAATTTGTCGTTAACCAACGACAAATTTTTTTACAGTGTACTTGAGTGCCTCGAATCGCTGTTTCCAGGCAACGTAGCGGTTTGAAGGTGGCGCAGCCTCATCGCCAACCTCCACGAGGCATTCAAGGAGGACATTTTCCACTACTCCCCTGATCGCCGCCATATCCTGGCGGGAGAACTTTGCAGAGAGCGTCTGCATGTGAGCATCGACTTTAGTTTCATCAATGATGCGTGGGCCGGCGCCAGCAAGGTTCTCCATCCTAGCCGCTGCATCAAAGACCTTGTTTGGCCCGTAATTCACAAACTCGTGGTGCTTTGAGTCGATGTGGTCTACAATCAAGTGCTTATTTTGGTGCAAATAAGGGCAGTATGGGCACCTTCAGATATTGAACGGAATCCTCTTTGCCGGGGAGTTCCCAGCATCAAACTGAAAGGGAAAAGGGGGAATTATTAATAACGTTCAACATGAAGCGCTTCACTTTGAAGAGTACAAGAATTTCGCATTAAGACACAGATCTCAGTAACTTACGATCTTCCGTTGTATGATCTCGTGAGTCTTTTCAGGCCACTCGAGGTTAAGATTCGGAAGTCTCTTCCTTGAGCCACAACTCTCCGCAACACTAGCATCTAGAGACTCACGTTTTCTCTGGAAAAAAAATAGATATGAAGCATAGAACGCGTCGAATTTCAGAAAAACTCAGAAAAATTGACCAGACTTACTTTCGCCGGGGTTTCAGTCTCCTTGGATTCAACCTCTTTCTCCTTTCCGTCCTTGTCTGGTTTAGAAAAGTCCTAAAATAGAAAAAAACTGTCAGAAAGATTCGCCTCAAGCTTCATTTTGAATTCTTACGCAAAAATTTGTAAAAATATTTCTAACTGATTAGGACATACAAATTTGACAACCAAGGGCTTTAGAGTGGCCTCTGTGCTCTTTCGTTTTGATCCGGAGGGTGTAGATGCCTACAGGAAACAAAGATGTTCAAAATGAAGGATTAAAAATAAATTAATTAAAAAAATAAATAAATAAAAAATAAAAAAAGGAAAAAAAAATAATTTCGAAGTTCATTCACGCTTGCCTCAGGCTTGGAGGACTTGTCTTTAACGGCAGGAGGAGTAGACTTTCTCTCAGCCGCTGTCTTGACAGACGACCTCGACTTCTTCACATCCTACAGAACAAATCAACTATATGGCAAAAATAGAAGAAAAAATGCAAGCCCACCACCTTACCGATAAGACTTAAAACAACGTTGTTCCCCTAGCGCCCCACTGCGCCCGCCCGTTGCATTCAAAACGAAGTAGACATATAATATATATGTAATATAATAATGTAATAATGTAATAATAAATCTTAGCAAAAGTCCGGGCGAGGGCGACGAAAGCTAGGCTAGGCAAATCTAATTATAGAAAAAAATTAAGACTTGAAAATGAAATATGCCAATTCAAAGGATCGATGCGGGAAGTCTTATTTATCATACCGTTTCCGACGCGGCGTTCGTGAATCCCGCCGTCCCAGTGCGATATTTGAAAACTGAGATGGGCACTCTGCAAATCCAAGTGACGAACTGTTCGACAGTTATAAGTGTCGAACTAAAAAGTTCTGCAGTTGCAAATGCACCTTTCTGACTAAGATGGAAAATATTTTTAAGCGGTCTCAGCACCGCTTCTAGTGCTACGTCGGCTGGGGCGGGGAGCGTGTCGTCGTCATCGTCGACGGTCGTCGTTCGGGATGGCTTCGGGATGGTCGTCGCTTCGGGATGGTCGTCGTTCGGGATGGTCGTCGTTCGGGATGGTCGTCACTGTGACGTCACGCCTCCCCCCTCCACGCTCTGTCCTCACTCGTCTACTCTGTTCGTGTGTCGTGTTCGTTGCTCGGCCCGGCTCCCCCCGGCCCGGCTTGGCTCCGGTTACGAAAAATGTCAGGAACCACAAAATATCAGGTCTGATGTGTAGGTTTTGAAGTTGTATCGAGATTATGTGAAGCATAAACTAATGTGGTCTGTCCGATGTCAGCTAGTTTTTGTACAATGAGGACCTTGCCCCGAATGGCGGAGCGTAGTGGGAACCATAACAAAGCACCATAACCCATAATGTAACTAGTTTAAATCTAGTTTTATATTCAATTCTAGCATAACTCTGTTAAAAAATGGTGTGTATTAGGGCTGCACATACATTCGGATCATTTTAAATAATGTTTTACGCCCGAAAATGTGAATTATTTGGAAAGCCCTTTCTGCTTTGTTATGGTTCCCACTACGCTCGCCAACCCGGGCAAGGTCCTCATACTGGGCCCATCACTATCACTCATTTGTAGTAATTTTATTTCATCTCCCTATCTCTTAAATAATAAAGAACCTTGTTTAGAATACACAAGTTTGGGTGCAGGCAGCAGAATGAGTGAAACTGATATCATTTGATAGGTATCATTTATTATACACTTGGTGACGGCAAACCGTGGATTTAATATATATCATATACTCTTACCGAAACTATTGATGCTGCTGTACTCAGATGTTTTTGGCTGAGCAATAGCGAAGCCTATTACGCCACTGGAGTGCTAAAAAAGTTCAATGTCCGTGTGTCTGTCTGTCTCTCTGTGTGTCTGTCTGTCTGTGTGTCTGTTCGCACGATAACTCGAAAACGAGTCAAGATATCGACCTGAAATTTTTACTGTAGCTTCTTGGCCTGAAAAGCTCGGACGAGTTCAAATATGGACACTCTAGCTCAAAAATTAACCCTGCTAAAAATTGATTTATATTTTTTAAAAAAATAAGATTTTAAATATTACAAAATTTTATGGTGTCCTAAGAGGTATCTCGGCGAGTTGCGATCCTTTGGGCGAAATTTCGACCGTTTTGCTCTATCTCTTACTGTTTAGCCGCTACAGCGGTAAATGTGGACGAAAAGTCGTCAAAATACATGTTGGGTGTCGTTTTCAGGGTAATCTGTCGAGATGCGATCCTTGGGGCAAAAATTTTGTCTGTTTGGCTCTGCGGAGAAGGGTTCCCAGTCAGAAATGGATGGTCGAATCGACGTCGAATCGACGTCGATGAGTCGAAAAGAAGTCGTTACTAGTACCAAGTCGAATATTCTGAATGATCGTCGAATTTTCGACCTATCTGTTTTTGCTATCTGAGTGCTATTTGAAAAAGTACGGTTTGCATTTCATTAGAAATTGTAACTTTTTGTCAACTGAACCAGGACTTGTGGCGTTTCAACGAATCAACGTCGATTAGACGTAGACGTAGAATCGACGGCTCACGTGTTTTTATTACTAAGTCCTGCGCTCAAAGCCTTGCGAGCTCCTAAATGCGTGAATGGTGCGGTGCAATAACACCTAATTAGGTGGAAAAGTGTTAAACTATTTACTACCTAATTTCTTCAGCATGGTACTTCCCCGTCGATTTGTCGTCGATTTCCCGTCGACACCCTAGCGAACTTTTAAAATTACAAGTTAGATAAACTGTGATATTGTTCGCCAAAATTATGCATATTGAGAAAGCGATATGTGGTTCGAGTACGAGTTCAACAAATTTAAATGGACGATACAAGAGTTACACCACGGGGCGTAGCATGATAGAAAGTCATGGGCTCCGATCCCTTATCTCAGTATGTGATGTGGTAGCGTAGTGGATAAGACACCTGGCCTGGAGAGTCGATTGAGATGAACGCGGGTTCGAATACCGTGAATAACGCTATTTTCATCGACAAAAAATCGACGTCGATAGTACGTCGATTTCGTGTCCATATACAGGTCGAATCGACGTAGTGAATCGACGAATTGTCGATATACCAGACGACGTCGATTCGACGTCGATTCGACCATCCATTTCTGACTGGGGTTTTGGGGCTCGGGCCCTTCGCGTAAAAATTGGAAAATTGGTTACATAATGAAAAAAAGCGAGCGGGGGTCCAGGGGGCGGTAGCCCCCTGGCCTATTTTTTTTATAAAGAAAAGCGGGGGTCCAGGGGGCGGCAGCCCCCTGGCTTAAATGAGTAAATTTCAAATTATGCAGGCTCGTAATAAAGAAAGGCGGGGGTCCAGGGGGCGGCACCCCCCTGGCTTAAATGAGTAAATCTTAAATCATGCAGGCTCGTAATAAAAAAAAAAAAAAAAAAAAAAAAAAAAAAAAAAAAGCGGGGATGCAGGGGGCGGCAGCCCCCTGGCTAAAACGAGTAAATCTTAAATCATGCAGGCTCGCCAGCGCCGCAGTCCTAGGTTGATGTACGCAGGCCCGTCGCAGCGTAACAGTGTTTCGCGATCTATCGCGAAGCCTGTTACGAGAGACGGTGTCTGGCGTACATCTACCTAGTACCCTTACCACCTTTCAAATCCGCAATTTTGTCCTGAAAACTTTAGGAATTTATTGGCTGAGAGATAGCGAAGCCTTTTACGCCACTGGAATGCTAAAAAAGTTCACTGTCCATCTGTCTGTCTGTCTGTCTGTCTGTCTGTCTTTCTGTGTGTCTGTGTGTCTGTTCGCACGATAACTCGAGAACGCGTTAAGATATCGACCTGAAATCTTTACTGTAGCTTCTTGGCCTAAAAAGCTCGGACGAGTTCAAATATGAACACTCCAGCTCGAAAATTGACCCTGCTAAAAAATAATTTATATTTTTTAAAAAAAATTAGATTTTAAAAATTACAAAATTGTGTGGTGTCCTAAGGGGTATCTCGGCGAGTTGCGATCCTTTGGGCGAAAATTTCGTCAGTTTTGCTCTATCTCTTACTGTTGAGCCGCTACAGCGATAAATGTGGACGAAAAGTCGTCAAAATGCATGCTGGGTGTCGTTTCCAGGGTAATTTGTCGAGATGCGACCCTTCTGGGTGAAAATTTTGTCCGTTTGGCTTCGCGGAGAACGGTTTGGGCGCTCGGCCCCTTCTCGTAAAAATTGGAAAATTGATAACAAAATGTAAAAAAGGCAAGCGGGGGCCCAGGGGGCGGTAGCCCCCTGGCCTATTTGGCTGAGCGATAGCGAATCCTATTACGCCACTGGAGTGCTTAAGAAGTTCAGTGTCCGTCTGTCTGTCTGTCTGTCTGTCTGTCTGTGTGTCTGTATGTGTGTGTGTCTGTTCGCACGATAACTCGAGAACTAGTTAAGATATCGACCTAAAAAATTTTTTGTAGCTTCTTGGGCTAAAAAGCTCGGCCGAGTTCAAATATGAACACTCTAGCTCAAAAATTGACCCTGCTAAAAATTGATTTATATTTTTAAAAAAATAAGATTTTAAAAATTACAAATTTTTTTGTTGTCCTAAGGGGTATCTCGGCGAGTTGCGACCTTTTGGACGAATATTTCGTCCGTTTTGCTCTATTTCTTACTGTTTAGCCGCTACAGCGATAAATGTGGACGAAAAGTCGTCAAAATGCATGCTGGGTGTCGTTTCCAGGGTAATTTGTCGAGATGCGACCCCTTGGGTGAAAATTTTGTCCGTTTGGCTTCGCGGAGACCGGTTAGGACGCTCGGCCCCTTCCCGTAAAAATTGGAAAATTGGTAACAAAATGTAAAGAGGCAAGCGGGGGTCCAGGGGGTGGCAGCCCCCTGGCCTATTTTAAATAAAGAAAAGCGGGGGTCCAGGGGGCGGCAGCCCCCCGGCTTAAATGAGTAAATCTTAAATCATTCAGGCTCGTAATAAGGAAAAGAGGGGGTCCAGGGGGCGGCAGCCCCCTGGCTTAAATGAGTATATCTTAAATCATGCAGGCTCGCCAGCGCCGCAGGCCTAGGTAGATGTACGTAGGCCCGTCGCAGCGCAACAGTGTTTCGCGAGCTTTCGCGAAGCCTGTTACGAGAGACGGTGTCTGGCGTACATCTACCTAGTATAAATCCTGAGGGTAATATAGAGAACCATTTTAATTTCTTCTCCGTTTTCTAAATAAAAAAGTACCTTCGTTTTAAACACACAAGTTTGGGTGCAAGCTGCAAATTGATATCATTTGATAGGTATTACTTATTATACACTTGGTGACGGCAAACCGTGGATTTAATATATATCATATATTCTCACCGAAACTATTGATGCTGCTGTACTCAGATATTTTATAAATCCTGAGGGTAATATAGAGAACCATTTTTAGCAATATTAAAGGACTGAAAGATTCAAATTGAAATTTCATTCAGATCATGTGAAGCATAGAATACAGTGTTCGGTCGAATGTCAGCTAGTGTGTTTTGTATAATATTGGTCCGATTACTGATTTGATGCAAATTTATTTCTTCTCTGTATTCTAAATAATAAAGTACCTTTGTTTTAAATACACAAATTTGGGTGCATGCTGCAGAATTACTTAAATTGATATCATTAGATAGGTATTATTTATTACACACATCGTGACGGCAAACCGTGGATTTAATATATATCATATATTCTCACTGAAACTCTTGATGCTGCTGTACTGAGATATTTTATAAATCCTAGGTGTAATATAGAGAACCTTTTTTAGCAAAATATTGTAAATTATTATCAGGCTTGTAAAGGAAAAAATCATTTAAAGAAAAATGTTCTAATTTTCAATGGAACGTTTACTATTACACTGCATAATTTAGTTTCAACTAGGAAAATGGTGGAGATGACTCCAGCTGTATTTATTCTTACGGGGAAAGCCGTCAAAAAGACACTACGCAGCTCAAGTAACTTTAATTTTTATTTACAGAAATCCAGATTACTCAAAAGTCACACTCGAAACGGACAATTTTCAAAAAAAAATTACGTCTGCTAAATGGGGAAAACTTTTTACATAATTAGAATTTGTAACGTTGTACAACCTACTTTGACTGACGTTAGTTTAACTGTTTAACTAAAAGTTGGCAGTCTCAAGTATCGAACCACAATTTACACCCACTAGAATAACGTATGTGAATATATTTGTCGTAAACCTTTTCGTTGGTTCATTTTAAGGATTCTGAGACCGCTTCGATACATTTTGATGTATTGGAATGTTTTTTTTTTTTCCGAGGACACCATCATCTTCGTCTTGAAATTCTCTTTCAAACGAGTATATGGTTGATAGGGTTGCGGCTTAAATTAAAACGGCTACTAGTCCTTAAATGAAATTTTGGGAATTCGTATTCTTTTGCGTACCCGTTTCAATTTAAGCCGCAACCCTATCAACCATATACTCGTTTGAAAGAGAATTTCAAGACGAAGATGATGGTGTCCTCGGAAAAAATATTTTCCATCTTAGTCAGAAAGGTGCACTTGCAACTGCAGAACTTTTTAGTTCGACACTTATAACTGTCGAACAGTTCGTCACTTGGATTTGCAAAGCAACCAATCATGTGTGGCGGTTTACTTTAAAAATAAAAATAAAAATAAAAAATATTATTTTTTTTTTACAAAAAAAAAAATGTTGTTGCCATCCTAACCATCGTTCTATTGCTTCCCCTTGACAAAAAAATCTCATTTCATAACAAGGAGGGTGGGGGTGGCCTAGGTGGGACTAGCCCGCCTGGGTCATGGCGAGTGGCGAGGCTCCTCGTGCCCCCGCCTGGGAGGCGTGGGGTCGTGGGTTGCAGTGCAGTGCATGATGTACCGCCATCGCCGCATGTCTCCTTCCTCTGCTAATACGTCCGAATACGTCCGAACGCGTTCTCCGGACGTCCCTGTTTGTTCCAGCCGTTTACGAGATAGCACAAAAAAATTCTCCAAATTCGATGAAATTAAAATGGCCTTACTAAAATTGAGTAAAGGTGCGACAAACCAAATTTCAGCTCAATATTCCAATAACTTTAGATTTTTCAGCATGCTGAATTCGATTGGTATGTAGACTCATATCACATCTGGTTACATCAGTTCTGGTGACTACTATGTCAGAAATATGACTGTGTGATGGTCTTCTGATCATGATATGAGCAGTATCATTTTGTTGATCAGAAGACTGACAAATGTCAGTATCCTATGGTAGCTTTAAGATATCAGTGCTCCTAAATGATGTCAGTAACTTATCTTAAAATGAGGAGACTGACAAAGGTCAGTAATATATGTCAGCTTTCTGATATCAAAGCTCCTTAACGATATCAGTTACTGATATCAAAGTCACAATACTGTTATCACTTAAAATACCGACATCATTAATGTGATTCTGAAATCAGCCTCCTGACTCTCTGACCAGGGACTGCAACCCACGACCCCACGTCTGCCGGGCGGGGGCACGAGGAGCCTCGCCACTCGCCACGACCCAGGCGGGCTAGTCCCACCCAGGCCACCCCCACCCTCCTTGTTATGAAATGAGATTTTTTTTGTCGGAGGGAAGCAATAGAACGACGGTTAGGATGGTAACAACATTTTTTTTGTAGTTTTTTTTTAAATTATTATTTTAAAATTTTTTTTTTTTTTTTTTTTTTTTTTTTTAAGTAAACCGCCACACATGATTGGTGAAAAGGAAGACGTACGGGATACTTCTACATCTATCAATGTCCCAGGGTCTAAAGTATGTCTTATTGTGAATGATAAAATTCCCACAAGTGAATTTTTTGCTAGTGAAGTTTCAAAGCAGCACTCTAAAAGAAGTGCTCTCACTCCTGATGGTACTGTTAAACCTTCCTGGCTCTGATATTTGTTTATTGCTTTTTCAATAAATGCCAAAAGTGATTTTTAATGAAAGTAATTTTCTGATTTTAGGAAAACACAAAGTTATCTCAACACCTACTAAAGGGCAGGGTTGGGGTGTCAGCCTTATTAATGAAGATGACCCTACAAGTGACTTTTTTGCAAGTGAAGTTTCAAAGCAGCGCTCTACAAGAAGTGCTCTCACTCTTGATGGTAGGGGAGAGTGGGGCACATTGGTCCGTTTTTTTTCTTTGAGTTCCCCACGCCGCGTGTGATGACCCCCCAAAAATATTTTTGTGCCAAGTCTTAGTTTGTACCTTACTTTACCTTAGAAAACCGTCCTCAACATTTTGCCGACCATGCAAGCTGAGATAAACCGAAAACCCAAGAGGCCTGCAAGTGGACCAATGTGCCCCGGGCCGGGGCACATTGGTCCGACCTGTGGGGCACATTGGGCCAAGCTGGAAAAAATGGCCAGAACCGTTATCTACGCCACTTAATGATGTGTTGAGTGATACTCTGTGTTAAAGGAAGTCAAATTTGCCAAAAAAAGTAATTTCAGTTAGGTACTTCGTACTCTTGTATTTGTACTTTAACAAAAGTAGGCTAATCAAAAATAAAATTCTGCTAACTAATTAAAACAGTAAAAACAGTTAAGAATATTTTTTATAAATGTCAGAAAATGAAAACATAAGAAAACCTAACCAAGCATTTGTCACAACACTTCCTAAAATATCAAAATTTGCAATTTTAACGGATACTGTTAGATTGGCACAATGTGCCCCGTAAAAAAGCGGCCCAACCTGCCCCGAGTGCAGCAAATAAATTCAAATGCTTCTAAAATGCAACTAGTTGTTTCTAGCCCATTCAAAACTATATTCAATTTAAAGGTAAGTGATCAGGCTTTCGTATTAAAAAGGTGCCGTGATCAAAATATAGTGTTGTATACCCCTAAACGAGATGGTTTTAGAGTTGAAACATTTTACTTTAACCTGTTTTATGGGGTGTTCAATATTTCACCCTTGGCCATTTGGATGGCGACCGTTGACGAACGGCGGACTCTTCGGAAAAATAGTCGGGTCGGTGATAGCTTCTTCCACTGTCCGAGTGGTGGCGCTGCGGTCGCTCCAACCTCGCGAAATTTGAAATGGACCAATGTGCCCCATGGACCAATGTGCCCCACTCTCCCCTACTGTTAAACCTCCCTGGCTCTGATATTTGTTTACTGCTGTTTCAATAAACGCCAAATGTGATAATTAATCAAATTAATTTTCTGATTTTAGGAAAACAAAAAGTTATCTCAACACCTACTTAAGGGCAGGGTTGGGGTGTCAGCCTCATCAATGAAGATGACCCTAAAAGTGACTTTTTTGCAAGTGAAATTTCAAAGCAGCACTCTACAAGAAGTGCTCTCACTCTTGATGGTACTGTTAAACCTCCCTGGCTCTGATATTTGTTTACTGCTGTTTCAATAAACGCCAAATGTGATAATTAATCAAATTAATTTTCTGATTTTAGGAAAACAAAAATTTATCTCAACACCTACTAAAGGGCAGGGTTTGGGTGCCAGCCTTTTCCATAAAGATAATCTCACAAGTGATTTATCCAGCACTGAAACCTCAAATCAGCAACACTTCCGAAAATGTGCTCTCTCTTCTGATGGTACCTATGAAATCTTCTGGGATCTAATATTTGGTTACTAGTGCCAAAATGTCATTTTTTAAAATGAAATTTGTGATTTTAGGAAGAAGAAAATATTCCTCTGTTATCCGCTCAACACTTTCTTTAGTAGGTGTCAGTATTTTACCAAAAGAAACCCGTAAAAGTGATCCATATATCAATGCCAGCCAGCAGGATGCACCCAAAACAGGTATTGCTTCCTGACTGCTACTGTGCAGTCTTTTATCCTTTCCTGAATTCAAATTGAAAAAGAACGCACATTTCACTAAAAAAATTTCTGTGCAGGCTGCAAATCTTTAAGTTTAAATAGAAAACGGTTGTCATTATTCGTCTCAAAAGTTAAAACTAACTCTGGATCATCATTCAAATCATCTCATGCACAGGAGCAGCCTGCAGAACAAATTCTTCAACCTACTACAACTACTGATAATGTTTTGTCAGGTACCATTTCACAATTCAATTTTGAAGTACTCTGGAAGAAAAATCGTTTAGCATTGATTCTTACACAAGAGTTGTAATTTCAGATTCCTCCTTATCACCTGATTTTAAGCGGAAGACTTCAGTTAAAGTCAATTCATTAAAATCTCAGGTGGACGGAGCAAACAATGGTAAAACTACCTATTAGCTTAGTTTACTTCACTTAAATTAGCTATGACAGAACTTCAAAATTCCTTTTAACTGTTGGTATCAATCGCACTCAAATCATTTATTCATTTTGGGCATCTCTACCTCTCCATTCAGATTCAATACATCCATTTCCTTTAAAGAAAAAGAAGAAAGTCCAGAAGAGAGCTGATGGAAGTTTTAAATGTCCCAAATGCAACTCATGTTTTTCAAGGAGGGACACCCTCAAAAGACATGAAAACACTTGTACTGTTGCATCTAAAACACGAAAAAAAAAGTAAGTGTTTATTCTCGGATTGTAATCTAGCGTTTTTCCATCAAGCTTCATAGATGCATCATTTGGAAAAGCACCACAAGCAAAATGTTGTGCCAGTTCGGACTTTTCATTTTGAAACAGTGAGGGATTTCCAGATATGGAAAGATCAGGAAGAGGTGCACTCTTTTTCGTATTTTTCTCAAAACTGTGGTGATAAGGGGCAAACAAAATATCTTTACTGTCAGCATGATGGATCAAGTAGAGCCCACCGAAGTCAGACAGAACCTGCTAGGAAGACGTCTAGGAAGGTTCGAATAGGACAAGTGAAGAGAGGGATGACATGCATAGCAAGAATAGTTGCTACCCATTTGGAAAATGGTGCTGTGAAGGTGAAGTACTTTGCTACCCACAGTCATCCTCTCAGTCAACATGACTTTGCCCACCACCCGCCAACCTTTGAAAAAAATGCGGAAATCAATAACAAAATTGCTTGTGGTGTTCCTCCAGCCAAGATTTGGGAGGACCTACAGTCAACTGAGTATAACAGAGAGAAGAGAGATCAGTTAAAGTCAAATTCTGCTCAAAGAACAGTAGTGATTACTCTGTCTGCTATCAAACAAAGAGTGGCCAAACAGAGGCAAAAACTCCGATACCACAAAGATGATGCTCAGTCAACTTTTCTCCATGTGGAAGCATTAAAGCAAGAACCATACAACCCGGTATTGTTGTATAAACCTCTTGGAGAGCAAATTTTAGTTGGCCCTGCAGAAATGCAATGCTTACCGTCAGAAGTGGAGGGACTATTAGTCCAGTCAATAAAGCTTTGAACCTCGAAAACATTGAAGGCAAAGGTTTCTTGGGCTCGTTGGATAGGTCTAAGTGCGCACAATAACATATCAAAATTCCTCCCAATTCTGCCGTGGGGAAAACTCGCTATGTGGAACAGAAGTTGAACACCTGAGTTTTCCGAGTTTGAAGCTTTGCACACATGTCCTGTGAGCGAACCGTTTGTGACACAGAAACGGGCCTTAGCTCGTTGGATGCGGAAAAGAACAAGCTTTCCAACGGTTTATGAGTTTTTAAATTTGAAACTGATCTTCTAACTTTAAAATGCGTTCGAAATGTGAACTTTTTTTTCTGAAAATGTACGAAAAGTGTTCATACCCGTTCAACTCGTAAAATAGTGCCGATATCGAAAATTGTGCTTTTATAAACGTTGTAGGAAATTTAATTGTGAACAGAAAAGGTGTTAATGTTTTTACTGTCACATTATACTGTCACATTGATAGTGTGGGCGCTAGGCGTCTGCGAGCGTGGCCGTGCAGGGCCGCGCGGCCCGCCGCCCGCCGCCGCCGGCGCGCAGCGTGTCGGCAGCTCGCGGCTCGCGCTCCCCGCTCTGCCTGTCCGCTCGCTGTGGCCGCACCGTTCTGCGCACTGAGCTGAGGTTTAGCTCATTTCACGGAGAATGAACACAGCTGTGAAGTGGACACTCACTAAGCTTTTTCGGTTCACAAAAGTGACACAAACATATCACGCAAAGTCGAAACTTATTTTTAACTACCATTTTCGTTGCATGTGAGGCGGGTACAGGAAAGAGAGGGCCGGGAGCACTTCGCACGCGCTTGGTGAGACGTTTCAGCTGTGACCAGTGAAAAATGGACCAATTTGTTTCGTAACGGCGCATGTCATCGTGTCGGACCGTAGGGTGTGATTGGAAGCTTACGGCTCTGTGGGATCGTCCGGATCCTCGTCCTCGTCCTCGGCGGTCTGAAAGACGGGCGAGTTGGAGCAGCCGATTCCCGCGCAGTTTCCGCACATCTCGGAGCAGTTAAGTCGGCTCCTCCTGCACTCACAGAGCTCCTCGCACTCGAGGACACAGTTACACAGTACCATGTCAAGAATGGAGGCTGGAGCAGGCGGCTGATCCGAGGGGTTAGGCCTGTAGCAACGCCCGTCCCATATCCAACCCCACAGGTCTGGTTTGAGGTGCTGACCGTGCCATTCTTGGACCTGAATATAAGCCCTTAAACTGTGTTGTCGACACCCGGAAGATGTTGGGGGTAGCGTTTTTATTTCGAATATCTGTCCAAGACTTTGCTTGGACACGTAAGTCTTGTACATATTTTCTCGGCTCTTGTTCAGCCCCTCCGTTGGTGAGCGCCCGTACAAAAAAAGCATGAATTTCTCTCCTATTTCAGCCACTTTGTCGGGGGTGAGACCAGGGCGTGAAAATTCTTTGAGTTCTTCACAAAGTTCAGGACTCGCCGTTAAAAGCTTTATCCAGGACTTAACTTTCTCATGCTGGTAAGGTCCAGAAGTACTGTCACAACCAGTAAAAGCATACGCAAAAAAAAGGAAATCAACCAAACTGTCCATTTTAATTTGGATGCTTTGGCCGCTAAAAATCTCGTGTTCTTTGTTTGATTTTCCTGGTTTACAGATGAACACGTTTTATTGCGACTGCAGCAGTGCGGTCAGCAGGACGAACAGGTCCGTGTCTTCGCCTACCAAGACGCTCTGCAGCCCCCACTCTGCTTTGTCAATGGCGGCAAGGACGATGCACCTGTCGGCGTCCTCTGTGTCTTGCGTGACTTCAACACCGGCCTGCCGCAGATGAAAACTTAAGGGGTCGATGAGCTGCACTTTGTTGTGCGTGTTGCCTAAGAAAGCCTCTCTGGAGCAGCCAACTGGAACCTCGGGCGAGACTTGCATATCGGCTGATATCGCTTTACCTTGCCGCTGCATGTGTGCGTGGTCTTTAATGCCGTGGCTCTGGTAACCGTCAAAACCAACGTGGCACGAGGAGTAAGCGTAAGTGTACGACAAGTACACGTCACACACTGTTCGGAAAGTGTCGAAGTCGAGCCAGGGTACTCGGTGCAGGAGGAAACCACCATCAACGGTGTAGAAAGGATCGGAGAGGAGAGTCCATATCTCACCCTGCACGTAACCTTTAACCATCGCCAAAAATCCAGCTTTGTTAGCCTGCCGCATCAGACCTTTCTCGAACAGAGACGGAGGGACATTGTCTAATTCATACGCCAAACACTTTGGTAGTAGCAGACCCACTGAATCCTGTTTATGCGTTTATGCGGCACAAGATTCTGTGGAACAACTGGTCCGGTTTGACCCGCAGCGCAGGGGCATTAGCCTTGCTTGTAATACCGACAGCAGAAAACGTGCGCACTTTAGCGCTGTGACGCAAGGTTAACTTTGAGAAGGGCGTTCCCTCGCACTTCTGCAACTCGCTCATTCCCACCTCAAAGGCTAAGTCGCAGTTGGTGTGAGAGTCACCAATGATTCCAGTGGAGACGGAGACTAACTTGTCGGCGGGGCGGTCAGCGAAAGGATTGTGTTGGCTTAACCAGCAGACGAATTTCTCGAGGTGTTCCCGGTCGCACTGTTGCCTCTTCAACCGGAGCTCGACGTGCTGCTCGGACGCCATTATTCGGGCTCCCGTGAAAACTTCGGTGGCAGCAATGAACTTGGAAGTCACTAGAAGGGCCTGCACTAGCCGAGCAATAATTTTGTCAGAGTTTCCCCTTCCTCTGGTGATTCCTTCGTTTCCTTTCAGAAAGCGCATTAGTCTCTGTTCGATTATCATATCCGTCCAGACTCCAGCCCAAAACTTGTTCTCGGACCGGATAGTAAATGAGCCACCGGCGAAGCATCTGAACTCGTCAAACGGCATGGCCTTTTCAGCAGCTTGCATCTGCTGAAGATAAGCGTTGCACGCCTTAAAATAATTTAAGTGGCCGGCTGCGAAAAAGTAAGGAAGCATTTTCTTCGTACACTGCAGAGTTAAAAACCAGTCTCCGCACCGCTCCGCTCTCAGGAACAGCCGCATTATCTGGACCATTTCAACATAGTTCAGCCAGAAACGTGCGGTGCGCGATTGACTGAGTCGAGCTATTGTTGCCTGAAGCTTTTCTCGTACGAGAGAGACAGTCGGGTGGCGCGCAGCGTCCTCAAGAGTGACCTCGTTGGCCTGGAGCTGGCCTGCAAAAGCGCTTGCTTCCTGTCGCGTCGCATCGTCCAACTCGGCCTCCGTCTCATCAAAAAGCAAATGCACCAGAGCTGTTTGGGCGAGGAGGTGTCCGCGGAGAGCGCGCGCATACGAGTGGCCGGACACCATTTTGGGCACCGCATTCTTCGCGTAGACGCACTGCCACAGCTCCTCCAAACCGCTTCCCTCCATGATGTTCCCCACCGCCCCCATAAAGGACATCAACTGGTGAAACCAACCGAGACGCAAGACAACGTTACTCAAAGGCCCCCGGGCGACAGACTCCGACAGCAAAATGTTGAGGGCTTACCAATGAAGTTGCTGGTCAAAAGTCACCATACAGTGACTCTGGTTGTTCTTGCGACACTCATCGGAGGCATACATTAGGGACGAGTAGATTGTCGCGGGGTCAGTGGGCTTCATGTTGATGAAGGGGGTAGGCAGCACGGCAGCCTGCCTCACAGGACCCGCAGTCCTGTAGGCGGCGCTCATGAAGCCGGCCCACCCCGGGACTTCCCCGCACCACGACGCGAACAGGTAAAGCGTGTCGAGCAGCTCGGCCGTCGCAGCTGATGCAGCGGCCTCTTCGAAGTCACACACCACCTTGACCTGCAGACGTGACAACCCCTCCGCGGCGTTCTGCGGCGGAGACAGCAACGGGATCCGAGCGTACCGCTTGATGTTTGCAGCTGGATGCAAAATTAAATTCCGCGGAATAACGGTAGGAGTAATCACTGCGCTGCTCGGAGTCACTGTTGTAACGCCTCCCATCCAATGTAAGGTGTCGTGTCCCCTCATAGTCCTTGAATTGAAATCGAAATTGTCGAACACCCACTGCAGGTTGGCGCCAGGGCCGACAATAGCTGCACCACTTCGGACACACGAATCCTCAAACTTAGTCGTCTCGTGGCAACTGATACAAGACCCTACGCCGCTAAGAATTTTCAAGAGCAGTTTGGCCCCATACAGTCGATGAATAAGGACAGAAAGACCCAGGTGCCACGGTGAGAGAAAGGAACGGGGCCGCGTGGCAGCCATGATGTCCTGAGCAATGGCCGTGCACTTCCTGTTCAGCTTCACAGCATCAAACTTCTTATTATGGCACACTACCTCGCGCAAGAGCAGGCTGAGGCTCTCGGGGACCAGCTCAGCGCCACCAGTCTCGACCTCCTCTGCTGTCGGGTACCGGGTGGTGTCGAAGGGCACGGCGCGGATGTCCTCCCGCAGGATCTGCGCGGCAGCAGCAACGACACGAAGCCGCTCCTCCGCGGGGTCCAGGCGGCGCTTCTCGTGCCATGCCTTGTGCAGCAGCTTGCTGGCTGCGCTCTTCAAGCACAAGACATTCGATATGCCTGGCAGGGATGCCACCACAACCCTGTCCCCAAAGCGCCCCTTAATTTTCTCCAGCAAGTCAGAATCTCACTAGCTCAGTGTATGGAAGGTTTCGGAGCGTTAGTTGGTTAGGCCGGGTGGGGCGGCTGCGCGGAGGCGATGCGCAGTGGTCCGCGGCGCACCCCCTCCACCGCTTCAGCGCAGCCGCCCCGCCCGGCCGCCAGCCGGCTGCGCGCAGCTGGCCAGCCATCAGGCAGGCAGCCGGCTGCGCGCAGCCGGCCAGCCATCAGGCAGGCAGCCTTGCCCGAGCCCCGTCTCGCGCGCGCGCGGGCCCTTTGGCGGCGTGCTGCACCCTAAATATTGCACCCACAGAGACGGGAGTCACATCGTTCCAATCGGCAGACCTTCCCGATTCCGACGCACTTTTAAAATCGACCGAAGCTCCTCATTTGCACCCACCAGCTGGTCCCCCAGTTAACGGGGAACCCTCATGAGGGGGTTTTGCTTCTTCTCCAGGACGCCCTTCTCTCATGATGTCTGTGAGCCGTCGCACTCTCTTGATAATCCCTTGCTCAATAGAAGCAAAGTCTGATTTTTTTCAGGAAATTTCTGAAAAATAGAGGAAAAGGTCATGTATAAAATTGGCGTCTCCTCAAAAACTCAGGCATTGTTTTTACCGTGTACGGAGCACACCATCTCCGGCCCAGAGCCGCTGTCGGCTGGAGCGGCTATGGTGGCCAATTGTCTGCCCGGCGGACTGTAATTTCTTTCCGGGTGCGATCGCTCACTGTTAAAAATACCACGGTAAATGCTTACGGTGCGCATCGTAAATTTGTTAACTGGTCCCGGACCGTAATTTTTCGCTACGGTCTGAATCTTACGGTACACTCAGTAGCCTGATAATATGTTGGGAAGTTCAATGGAGCACATTCCATCCGCAATGAAGTACAGTGCGTACACCCAGAAAACGCCATTCTTGTTTTCAGAATAATATTCTAATGTTTTTGTGGTTTGCTTACTATAATACGAACCAAGAATGTCATACTATTCTTTAGAATGTAACATCCTAATCCACGCACATACTACGGTTTAGTATGTTTGCTTAGTATGTAACATACTATTCTTTAGTGGGTAGTCCCCTTAACTAGGAAGGAAAAAGAGACCCGGGCGAGATTCGAACTTGCAACCTATGGCTTATGGTTCTCTTACGCTGACCACTAGACCACTGAGGAACCGTGATGATGAGGCTCCGGACTGCCCATCTTATTCAATAACCAAGCGCTCGGGCGTTCCTGGGGCGTATTCGTCCGTAGTCTACAAATAGAAGGTTTGCAAACCAAATTTCTAAAAAGATTGTCCTATTTAAGATTTTCTAAATTCTCGTGTTTACGGCAAACTCATTGGAAGAAAAACTCGCTGTGATCCTTATATAGTGGGGTCAAAATCTAAAGGTAAACATTCTAAAAATTAGTATGTAAGATTAGAATGTTGCAATAGTATAGTAACATTTAGAATGTCAGTTAGGGTTTCTGGAAAAGTATGTTTGCTTACTAATTACTAGTATGTACTTTAGAGTTTCCAGTATTAGAATGTTTACATACTTAAAGCTAGAATGCCATTTTCTGGGTGTACCGTAAGGATAGGTTGCGGTCTGACCGTACACGAAAACTACGGTACGTACCGTAAGCACAACTTACAGTATTTTTTACCCGTTCCTTACGACCTACCTTCTGCTACTCGGTGCTAAAAAGAACGAGTAAGGGAGAGTGGGGCACATACTGCCACTTTTTGTAAAATCCGTTCTAGAAGGCTGAGTTGTGGAGACATTGAAGTTCTGAGGGCTGATATACCTCTATTGGACCTTCAGGAACTTAAAAACATTGAGACCTTCAATAAAAGTTTTGTCATGCATTGCGAAATTAACACAGAGAGCAACCTCTGCAAATTGACAGTTAGTGCCCCGAGTGGGGCACATACTGTCAGCTGGTGTAAATGGGTCGCGAGTTATCAAAAAATTAATTTTAGAGTTCTCACAGTAATCAATGACGTGCTATGATTGAATTCGAACAAAATTTTCATTTCAGAAGCCAGTTTTTATCGTTAAGAAATGATACAAGACATTTTGCTCCGAATAGTACCAAAACCACCTTTTCTGAGAGCTTTTTTTAGAGCATGATCGGAAATTAATGAAAATTACACTAAAATATATGTTGACATTTACCAGTAGTCTGTAGGTCACTGGTATACCATTCAGAACAACTACAGTAAGCCTTTTTAATCTGAAATGTCAATTTTAGTGTGACAATATGTGCCCCGTGAAGCACTGACAGGACCTGCCCCAACTGCAGCCTACTCAGACACGCTCTCCTATAAGGGTGCCAGGTCATACCGGGATCGGGACAAGATCTCAATATATTCGAGAAGTAGTAAAGAATGAAACACAATGTTCGTTATGACCCGAATGATCACCAGAAGAGCGTACCAGGTGATTATTTAGATTGAAAATATGGAAACATACCTAAATTTACATACATTAAAACTTCACTTGGTTCTTGCCGCCAAACCAGCCAACCTCGGGTCACCGATCTCAGGCATTCAAGTTCAAGTGTCAAGACGTTGAGATTTCACTGAAAAGCTGGATGAGAAACTGAACGGTCTGGACAGGCCAGCGCATTGACAGTATGTGCCCCTGACAGTTGGTGCCCCACTCTCCCTTATTTTTCTCGGTTCACTCTTTCAGCTCAGAATACAGTACACCTACAGATTTAAAAGTCACATCATTCTAAAGTCTGACTTTCAATAATGAACCGTTGCACTCGAAACCCAAGTGTGTGAATGTCGCACACTTGGAGGTGTGCGAGGATTCATTCGTACGCCTACAAGTGTGTGACATTCGTACACTTGGATTTCCAGAGCAGGCGCGTACCCAGAGGGGGGTCATGGAGTTCATGACCCCGCCCAAAAGGCCCCGCAGAGGTGTCTTTTTTCCCTTTATCGACTTAGAATCGGACGGATATAGGCACTGCGCCTGGGAGGGTTGATTTTTTAGCCCGCCCTTCTCCTTTGAAAAAGCATAAAAGCGGGCTTATGCAAACGACCTCGTGTCTGTTTGTGTGTCTGTCTGTCTGTTCCACTAGAAGGAGATGAGCTAGAGACTTGAAATTTTCAGGGTGTCTACAGTTTTACTCCTAGACAACGAAACGCCTACGGCAAATCCTGCCAACCCTCATTAAGGCACTGAAAAAAATTATAAAAGTTTTCACGGAATAAAAAAAAATACTTCAACTTTTTCCAACCCCGTCGACCCGTACCTCTCCGGAAGCGTCTTTTCGCGTCTAGTTCAATGGTGCACACCGTTTTACGAAAAAATGGACCCAGCTCGCGACTACACTGTAAAAAGCACCCAGCACCCGTCATTGGTCCAGTTTTCAACTTTTCTCAACCCCATCGAGCTGCACCTTCCCGGAAGCGTTTTTTCGCGTCCAGTTCGATGGCGCCCACCGTTTTTCGATAAAAAGGACCCAACTCGCGACTACACTGTAAAAAGCACCCAAACTGACCCACTTTTCAACTTTTACGAACCCCATCGACCCGCACCTCTCTAGTACCGTCTTTTCGAGCGCAATTCAGTGGTGCCAACCGTTTTTCAATTTCCAGTGTTGCCAATCGTCAAAACTCAAACATTTCGATTATTTTCGACATTTCTCGATATTTTCCGATAATTTCGACATTCTTCGTTGTTTTTCGATATTTTTTGATATTATTCGACATTTGCGATATTTTTCGATATTTTTTGACATTTTTGATAATTTCCGATGTTTTTTGATATTTTTCGACATTTTTGACATATTCCGACATATTTCGATATTTGTAAACATTTTTGACATTTTTTGATATTCTTCGACATTTTTCGACATTATCCCTCATTTTTCGATGTTTTTCGACATTATCCATATTTTTCGATATATCTCAACATATTTGAGATATTTCGAGATTTTTCGACATTTTTACGAATTTCTACATATTTCGACAATTTTCGACATATCTCGACAATTTTTGAAATTTTCGACACCCCTCGACGCCTTTACCATTAAAATTGGTTCGACGAGCGTAATTCAGTGTTGCCAACTGCTGTCAAATAAAAACCGAGTTCGACCGTTCCATCTGAGGCCGAACTCACGTATTTCGACATTTTTTCGAGATTTCCGACTCCCCTTTTTTGCCGAGTAACTGACCGTTTAGTCACTATCGGCACGTTTTCAAAGCAGAAGATAGGGCTGTAGTTTCGGTGGTTCACCGTCACAAACTGCCTCTTTCCGAAGAGAATGCCTTTACGGGCCGCAGGCCCGATCATTTACATGCTAAGAGGACGTTCTGTGTGACTTAGGGGTCGGGCCGAAGGCCCGATCGAACGCCGCCGGCAGGCCAAGCAGGCACGCCCCCTGCCGAACGGAGTTGCCAGTGTAGCAAAGCGGAGCTGGCAACGACGTTTAACGGAAGGGCGGGCCTGCTTGTTAAATTTAAGACGTGTTGTATTCGAGGGGTCGACAACTTGCGTTCTCCTGTGTTACGGTCTGACCGTACTCCGAATGCACTCCGTGTACTCCGAGCGTTCTCCGGGTAAACTGAAGTGTGTTCTCCTATGTACTCCGGATGTACTCCGAAGTACTCCGGCTTTAAAACGCGTACTCCGACTGTACTCCACCAGAACTAACTCCGCGAACTCCAGCTGTTCTCCGTGCACTCCGAACACTGTTAAAACCTTACGGTGAATCTCACCGTAAACTCCGGTGAACCCCTACAGCACCGTAAGCTACGGTGACATTCACCGTAAGCTACGGTGACATTCACCGTAAGCTACGGTGACATTCACCGTAAGCTACGGTGACATTCACCGTAAGCTACGGTGACATTCACCGAAAGCTACGGTGACATTCACCGTAAGCTACGGTGACATTCACCGTAAGCTACGGTGACATTCACCGTAAGCTACGGTGACATTCACCGTAAGCTACGGTGACATTCACCGTAAGCTACGGTGAATATCGCTGTAAGCTACAGTGAATATCACCGTAAGCTACAGTGCTGCAGCGGTTCACCGTAGCTTCCGGTGAAATCCACCGTAAGCTTTTAACAGTGAACTCCTGTGTTCGGTACGAAGCCGAGTATTCGACCCCTCGGTTGTATTCACAAATATTACACAATTTTTGAAGTGTAGAAACACGTTTCTTTACCCCCTCTCATTTTGGTCGCGATGACCCCTCACTCTCAGCCTGTTACTGACTTTTCAGACCCCTTTGTCAGTATTCCTGCTGCTTAAAAACCTTTATAAGCTACTGACAACTTTTTTTGTCAGTAGTACGAAAGAATTCCTTTTTACGTTACTGACAATTTCATCTTTAATTAGTAGATTACTGACAAAACTATACAGAATAACTGAAGAATATATCAGTAATCCTGCTGCGTAAAAACGTAGGTATTTACTAAGAATAAAATCAGTTGAGGTCTGAGAGTACTCCCAAACCGAAATCCTGGGTACGCGCTTAGAGCTTTTTTTCACGTTTAATGGTATTATTTTGAGAACTGAACAGTTTTTGCTAGTTTTCATTCTAAGTCCCCGATTCCGCTCCGGCTCGCGCCGCGTTTCTTAAATCGTCAAAACAATCGGAGCCGAGCGAAGGGCCGAACACGGCCCGAGGAGACTTGTTCCGGTTAACTTGTTTTTCGGTATGAACCGGTTTGTTTAGCCCTCACCGAATAACCGGTTCCTAAGTTTAAAATACCCGTTTACCAAAATCCGGTTTTTCTCCGAAAATTGTTTTTTTCCCCCTTTCAAAAACTGGTTATAAAAGATTCACCGAATGCGACCTGAGCCCCGCAACCTAAGCCTTAATCTACAAGTCTCGTGATGTCAATGTATAGTAATAAGCATATAAGATGTCCCATATCGTGCATGTTCATCAGTTTTTACTTTTTCTGCACCCATCCTGACTGAAAACCTGGTTTTTATGTTGAAAAAATCGGTAACTGAAAAAATACTTACTTGAAATATAAAAGACGGTTATTTTTTAAAACCGGTATTTTTGACAATACCGGTAAAATACCGAAAACTGGTAATTCGGTGAAAAACCGGTTAATTTCATCACCGGAAACCGATTTGAACAGTCCGTCACCGAACATGCCTACCGAGCAGGACTCAAGGCACTCATTAATACAATCTGAGATGAAAATGGACTCACACGACTCACATCACGTTTTACACTTCTACCTCTGCAGCACATAATTGTGTAAAGAACGAGTTCCATACTTATCACAACATTAATTTTGTGTTCTGTTTGTTCCTTGTTTTACATTATTTTTAACACTGGCGTTCGCTCCAACGTTCCTCTAAGATAACTTCTGGTGCGGTCGGTCTCTGGGGGCGATTCTGCAGAGCTCTTGTGCATGACGCGCACAAAGTTACTGCTGTTTAAATACAATCTTTCCACCCGTAGGTTGTCGAGGGCTCGAAACACTATTGAGAACGCATTTGGAATCATGACAGCGCGCTGGCGCGTTCTGCGATGGACGTTCATCGCATCCGAAGTAACTGCAAGAGCCGTGATCAGAGCATGCGTGGTTCTGCACAATAAGCTGGTGCTGAACGAACTGAACCTCCCTCCTCATCAGCTGTGGTATGTCCGGCCTCGGCCTGACGCAAATCCGTTCCATGAGCTGCCACGGTTGGCGTTAAATGAGCACGACCAAGATATTGACCAGGATGTTGCCCGAGATGCCTATGAGACACGGCAGCAGCTTATCGACTTCTTCCTTGATGAAGGAAGGGTGCTTTGGCAATGGCAGCACCTCGCTTGACCAGAAAATCCAAGGTTAAAAATTAATCTCACCTGCAAGTGAGCGAATATGTGCACACACTTGCAAGTAAACGAATGGAAATTCACTTACCTGTAGGCAAGTGAATGGCCATTCGTACACTTAATAAGAACGGCTCTGCCTGTATCTCCACTTATTCGCGGAGCGAGTTCGCTCGCGGAGCGAGCGGACTCGGCGAAGCGTTACTCATTGGGTTTTCCAAAATTTGTCTGTGCGAGACGCTGTCCAAGACACATGTCTCAGAAACTGTCCCGGACAATTTTTGTCCTGGACAAAAACAATGTCACGTTGATAAAGACTTGTCTGTGCGAGACGCTATGTCCGAGACAAGATGAGGTCTTGGACAAGGGGTTATAAGATACGTCCAAGACAAATGCTCTGTCCCAGACAATTTTGGTCTTTGACCAGAGCAATGTCACGATAATATAGTGTTGTCTGTGCCAGACGTTATATCCAAGACAAAGTTTTATTTGTCTGTGCGAGACGCTGTCCAAGACACATGTCTCAGAAACTGTCCCGGACAATTTTTGTCCTGGACAAAAACAATGTCACGTTGATAAAGACTTGTCTGTGCGAGACGCTATGTCCGAAACAAGATGAGGTCTTGGACAAGGGTTTATAAGATACGTCCAAGACAAATGCTCTGTCCCAGACAATTTCGGTCTTTGACCAGAGCAATGTCACGATAATATAGTGTTGTCTGGGCGAGACGTCATATCCGAGACAAAGTTTTATTTGTCTGTGCGAGACGCTGTCCAAGACACATGTCTCAGAAACTGTCCCGGACAATTTTTGTCCTGGACAAAAACAATGTCACGTTGATAACGACTTGTCTGTGCGAGACGCTATGTCCGAGACAAGATGAGGTCTCGGACAAGGGGTTATAAGATACGTCCAAGACAAATGCTCTGTCCCAGAAAATTCCAAAAGTTTGTCTGTGCGGGACGCTGTCCAGGACACATGTCTCAGAAACTGTCCCGGACAATTTTTGTCCTGGACAAAAACAATGTCACGTTGATAAAGACTTGTCTGTGCGAGACGCTATGTCCGAGACAAGATGAGGTCTTGGACAAGGGGTTATAAGATACGTCCAAGACAAATGCTCTGTCCCAGACAATTCCAAAGGTTTGTCTGTGCGAGACGCTGTCCAAGACACATGTCTCAGAAACTGTCCCGATTAATTTTTGTCCTGGACAAAAACAATGTCACGTTGATAAAGACTTGTCTGAGCGAGACGCTATGTCCGAGACAAGATGAGGTCTTGGACAAGGGGTTATAAGATACGTCCAAGACAAATGCTCTGTCCCAGACAATTTTGGTCTTTGACCAGAGCAATGTCACGATAATATAATTTTGTCTGGGCGAGACGTTTCATCCGAGGCAAAGTTTTATTTGTCTTAGCGAGTCGCTGTCCAAGACACATGTCTCAGAAACTGTCCCGGACAATTTTGTATGTCCGAGACAAGATGAGGTCTTGGACAAGGGTTTATAAGATACGTCCAAGACAAATGCTCTGTCCAAGACAATTCCAAAAGTTTGTCTGTGCGAGACGCTGTCCAAGACACATGTCTCAGAAACTGTCCCGGACAATTTTGTATGTCCGAGACAAGATGAGGTCTTGGACAAGGGTTTATAAGATACGTCCAAGACAAATGCTCTGTCCCAGACAATTTTGGTCTTTGACCAAAGCAATGTCACGATAATATAGTGTTGTCTGTGCGAGACGTTATATCCGAGACGAAGTTTTATTTTTGTCAAAGAAAAGATCAATATTACCTTGATGCCATCTACAAGATATGTCCAAGACACAATATGTCCTAGAACCTGTCTCAGACAATTTTTGTCCTAGACAAAAGCAATGACACGTTGATGAATTCTTGTCTGTGCAAAATGCTTTGTCCAAGACACAGTTTGTTTTTTGTCTCGGACAAAACCGATCCCGGACAATTGTCCGAGACAAGATAAGATCTAAGACAATTTTTGTCCAAGACAACGCGATGCCACTCCTGTCCCACACAATTTTTGTCCTGGACAAAAGCAATGTTACGTTGATAGAATCTTGTCTGTGCGAGACGCTATGTCCAAGACAAGATGAAGTTTTGAACAAAGTTTATCCAACACGAAGCAGTCATTCTAAAACCGTATACGATACCACGATATAACTGTCACTGAATCCAGAGCCGGGCCGGACCTTAATGCCATCTATAAGATATGCCCAAGACACAATATGTCCTAGACAAATGCTATGCCCCAGAACTTGTCCCAGACAAAGTTTGATTTTTGTCTCGGACAAAAAATGTATAAAATAATGTATTTTTGAATGTTTTGTCCAAGACAAAATATTTCAATGCATATCTGGCCGAAACATGAACCGAAAACAGAAAACGGACATAAGGTGGACGTGTACTCGGCGTGTCCACCTATGTCCGTTTTCTTTTTTCTTTTTTTGGTCGATGTTTCGGCCAGAAATGCATTGACATGTATGACTACAAACTTTGAACACACTTTGTGACCCCACGTGAAGAATTAATCAACATCGCTTTGTCCTACACAAAACGGAAAACGGACATAGGCGGACACGGCGGACACGCTTAGTGTCAACTTGCACCCAATCGCAGGCGCAAGGATGAAAATTGGTAAAAGCTCGTCCTGTACAACATTGCCGGGATAGATGTGTCACACGCCGTAACCCCTGGAATTACTTTTGCAAGGTTAATCGCTTGCTACCCTTGCAATACGATTTGCAAGTCGACGGCTACCGCCGCAGGATGACTGGTAGGTCCGTTGGGACATTCCTGACGGCGTGACAAGTGGGTCTGGGCATATATACCCTTGTAAAAGTACTATCATGTTCACGGCTACCCTCGCGGTACGACTTGCGTTTGCGGTTACGGCAATAAAGGACTACCCTCGTTATGGCGGCCAAAATTCAACTGCGGAAGCAACTTCAAAAACCAATACTAATTCCGCGAGCGAACGAGCGACGCGAATGGTGTCAATCAACACTAAATTCCGACAATATTAATCAAGTTCGCCATCGCGCGCGTTGTAGCTGCTTGCAGCTGTCTAGTACTAATGGCCATTCGCTCACCTGCAAGCGTGTGAATATCCGTTTCCTCACCTTCAAATGTGTAAATATCCATTTTCTTATCTGCAAGTGTGGGAATACCCATTCGCTCACCTGCAGGTGAGCGACATTCGCACCCTTGCATTTGTAGTGTACAGTGCTTTATCTTATTTCTGTTCGCTTTTTGGGTCCGGTAATAATTCTGGCACGTTGACGTGGGGTACTCGTCCGAGACTCCGGCACCTGCACACGTAAAAGATACCTTTGACTTTAAATTTGAAGGTTGGATAATGGAAAGTATTTGTTACAATTATACAAAATGTATTTGTACCAATATCAACATGTAAATACTGACTTTTAAATGACTTTTAAAGAGAACAAAGTAATTTTCAATATCAGAACAAAACTATTTAAATCAAAAGTAATTCAAACTAATTATTGTTGGTCCCGGTTTACAATTTGCAAAATCTCTTGCTGTCTGATCTGGCGCTCGTCTTCGGGAAGCCGCCGAAGCTGGTCACCCAGATAGGCGAGGAAATTGTCGACGACGTCCCGTTCCCGGGGCTGGCGCCGGAGCTCCTCCAGAATCGCAAGATCCACATGATCCAGGACGTCCGGGTCGTTACCGCGCCTAACGACCGCGCAGCCGTGAACTTCCCCTTGTCGGACCGGAAGCCGTGGTATATCACCGTGCCGGACTGCGTTTCTCTCTTCACGCCCCCGCTGAAGTAGCGCTTCACGGTGTGGGAGGTTAACAGCGAAGCGAGTGCGCGACCCAATAACCCGAGCAGGGCAGTCAGCAGTCGCGCACGGCCGTGTGGCGCGCGGCCCTGATGCAATGCTGGTGTTCATTCAGCAAAACACTAGCATTGCAATTGGGGGCGCGCGCTCGCCACCTCGAAGACCGAGGTTTAGCGGTCCGCACCTCTGGTGCGGACTGGCAGATGCGGTTCAGGGTTGAGTCTTCGTGGTGGCAGCACGGATCGACGGACGGGGAAAACCACACATCACGAGGTAACCGGAGGGAGCTCCAACCTTTTCGAACCACCGATTAAATCCTCTCCCGTTATATTTCCCTTATTCTTTAAATAGAGCGACCTGAGAGTTTTTGCCTACCCCTTTACCCTTTTTATCTAACACCCGAGCCCCAGGGGATCGTCCTCCATCTCTTTGGCCCCTCGATGCTCTTCCTCGTCGTCAAGGTCAGGCCCAGCTCGACGCTGTAGCCGAACCCTAACCCCCTGCTGCTGCTGCTGCTGCTGTTGCCGTTGTTGCTGTTGTTGTTGCTGCTGCTGCGGTTGTTGTTGCTGTTGCTGTTGTTGCTGCTGCTGCTGCTGCTGCTGCTGGTGCTGGCCTCGAGCCGCCTGCTGCTGGCCCCCAGCCGCCTGCTGCTGGCCTCGAGCCGCCTGCTGCTGGTAGTCAGCCGCCTGCTGCTGGCCTCGAGCCGCCTGCTGCTCAGCCGCCAAGTCAAAGATGCCGCCAGCGCGAAAGTGTGCCTGCGGGTGGCGGCCTTCCAGTTGAATTGGGAGGCGCAGCTCCTCTGGAGCAGCATTTCTCGGCCCGACAGGCACGGCCACGTGATGTTCCAGGACAGCTCGCACAGCTTGTCCTGGAAGACGGATCAAGCGCACCGGTAAACGCTGTCCTTGGAGGCGGAGTGCGTTTCCAACCCCATGAGGGCGTATTCCTTCTGCTGGTCCTTGGGGGCGGGGGGCGGCTGGAGTACATGGCCCAAGCACGGCCTGCCCAGCTGATGGCCCGACCGGTGCCAGAGCTGCCAGATCGGGCGAGTTTGCGCCCGCCGGGCGATTTTTGGTCTCTCTGGGCGATTTTTTTTGGCAAAATGCGCCCGGGCGATTTTCGGGCGATTTTTTGTCTGTCGGGCGATTTTCGGGCGATTTTCATGAAAATTCCCATTTTTTGGGTGCTTTCGGGCGTTTTCGGTCACTTTTGAGATTTGGCGGGTGATCTTTCCGTATTCTTTGAAAAAACAAGGGCGATTTCGGGCGATTATTTTGAGAAAACACGGGCGATTCCGGGCGATTTTGAAAGAGCGCGGGCGATTCCGGGCGATATCATTGGCTGAGAAGCTTCGGGAGGGCTCGGGCGCACTCGGGCGATTCCGCCGCCCGACTCGGGTGACTCGGGCTCGGACCTATCTGGCAGCTCTGACCGGTGCCACAACCACAGTAGGGGCACGGATCACAGGCTCAGAGTGAATGATAGCGCCCCTGCCTGTGGTGAAGCGCGTTGATTTTGAGGTTGATGGTTGATGAACATCGTCCATTAGGCGGCGCGATGCTTGCTCCTAGAATGGACAAGAACAGCTTTAATTTACCCGAACTATCCCGATCTGAACCGGCTCAACCATAGTATTTATCAGAAAGCACTATTTACTCTGCTCGTGCTCAGCTCATCCTCGTTGGGGAGGAATCGGGCGTTCTCGAGGTTGAAGCGTGCACCCTCCGCGTCCATCAGGCCACCCGCCGAGTCCTCCAGCAAGATTGGAGCATTGAGTGCCTCCTCGAAGATGTCCTGTGGATCCTGGAGTAGCATGTAATGGATTACCTTCAGTGTTTTGGGCTTTTCCGGACTAACTTAAGTGTTATGGACGTAGCGGCAGGTGGCTGCCAGACTCGGCAGGGCCACCAGCAGCCCTGAAGGCCCCGCCACCCCGCCTCCTCACGACCCGCCTGGCGAGCCGCCCCCGAGCTCTCGCTCCCGCTCCCGCACCTCTATACCTGCTGGACGGAGCGTGTAAAGTTAACTTTGCGCTCACCTCACGTAAACGCTCACGCGCACTTAACTTTGCACGCTCCAGCGCGGCGCCGGGCGTGCCGGACAAAGGACTTCAGCCGTCGGAGGGAATTTTTCAGGTGCCTCGGGTCAAGTGTCCTCGCCTCGACCCCTGCCCGCCCGACGCTCTCGCCACCACCCTCCGTCTCCGTGGCGGGGGCGTCCACAGACCTAAATGCTTACATTCTAAAACGGCAGGGTCACCGTGCGCGGGTACCGGCACCTTTGAATTGAGTGCGGTTGCACGGTATGGCCACTTCCTGGTCAAGCTCGCACGTTTTAAACACAATGTGTTTCGATAGCAGCCAATCAGAGCCAATCGGATCAGTCCATAACACTTAAGTTAGTCCGGAAAAGCCCAAAACACTGAAGGTAATCCATTACATGCTACTCCAGGATTCACAGGACATCTTCGAGGAGGCACTCAATGCTCCAATCTTGCTGGAGGATTCAGCGGGTGGCCTGATGGACGCGGAGGGTGCACGCTTCAACCTCGAGAACGCCTGATTCCTCCCCAATAGGGATGTACACGCCAGTAACGTTACCGGTAAGTAACGGTATTATACCGGTAAAATACGGTTATTTACCCGGCCCCGGTAAAATTGGTAATTTTGGTTAAATTCGACTTATTGACTTTTCACTACTCATTTCATCATTTGCGCTGTCAGCGGTTGCGTTTCTTTGAATTTCGCGCGTCCCTCATCTGCCGAAGCAACTCAAACTGGTGGACGACCAAAGCGTCTTCGGAAATAAATTGAATTTTTAAAAGCTCTTTCACCCTTATAGACCTTTTCGCCCACAACTTGGCAACAGCGCAGATCACGAACCCAATTTTAAGTAAAAATGTTGTCCAAGAATCTTTTCAAAATATTAAAAACACTTGTCCACAGTATATTTTGTAAGGAATCGAGTAGTGAAAAGAAAATTTGATTACAAACAGTCTAAATACGTTTTATCTCAAGTATAAAATCCGACTTGCGGTGTTGCCAAGTTGTGGGCGAAAAGGTCTATTGTCCTCCTATCTCTGTGTGAATAAGTGACCTTGTACCATGTTTCGTCCTAAAGCATTTAATTTGTCTATTCAAATAACGATTAGTTATTATTTTCAATTTAAAAGTGTTTTATGTTGCGTTGAAATAAACTAAAAACGCCATATTTTCTTATAAAGAACACTAAATTTTATGAAAAACGGCAAAAATTGAATTTTACCAATATTACCCAAAATTACCGTATTTTACCGTATTTTACCGTACTTTACCGCTAGCTTTTAATTTTACGGTAAAAATACATCCCTAGTTGTGGCGCTCCCGGCGCGCACTAAACGAAAGTTTCGACTATGACACTAAACATTTCTCTCAGTGTGCCGCGGGAAAACGTGTAGTCGCACAGTGCGGCCAAATCGAAAAAAGGCGGACATAATTCATAGCAGGTAAACTGTTCGAGCTAAGTAAGTAAGAGTCGTGCCTCGTGGGTTTAAGGTGTCTCTAAATTCGGTTTTGACACTATTTTTGAAATTTGAGGGGCGGAACAAGCTTAAAAAAAAGGGGGGAAATTTTTAAATTTGCTGTGTTTTTCTGAAATTTTGAGACATGGGGTTTTGATGGTCGCTGATTTCATTTTTGATATTGATTTTGAAATTTGAGGGGCGGAACCGGTCATAAAAAGGGGGGAAACATTGAAAAACTGCTCGAACCGTCTCACATGGCGATCCCGTAGGTTGTCAGGGTCGCTAATTCCATTTTTGACAACATTATTGAGATTTGAGGGGCGGAACAGGGCATAAAAGGAGGGGAACGTCAAAAATATTGCTGTATCTTTTTGTAATTATACGTTTCAACGGGTAGTGAGGTCCGCTGACAACATTTCTGACACTATTTTTGTCAAACTAGGGGCGACTCAGGGCACAGAAATGAGGGGGTGTTCGAAAACTAGGCCGTCACACATCTATAAACATTTTTCGTAAATTTTCAGAGTCGCGTATTCAGGATATTCCTTCTAGGATATTACTTTTTTTCATTTGGTTCTAAATAGATAAACTTAGGGTGGAAAGATCAAATAGGCTACAAAATCCAAAAGAGGGCCTCGTTCTGACACCGAATAGGCTTCCCCACCGCACGGCTGCCCGCCCAGCCCGCCTTCATGCTGGCCAGGACGGTGAGCCGTCGCGCTGCGCATGCGCGCTGGGCGGCGCGGTGACCGGCCGGCTGCCACAGGCCTCCACATTATTGAGAATTACATAGAAACCGCCAAAAACCGCCAACAAAACTCTTCGGCGTCGGATAGACGAAGGTTCAAGCTTTCGTTTGCGATAACGCATGAGTCTGAAATATTCTGCAATCGTTTTATAACTCAAATATAAAACCAGGAAGAGGTTACGGTGTCCCTCGACGACATGACTCAGTGTAAAACGTTTTTATTCGTAAATCTGTACTCGAAAAAGTTGTTTTAATATATAAATGGGTAGAGGAGAGTCCCAGCAATCCCAAACCACTCACGCGTCTCTCCAAAAACACCCTAACAGTGCGAAAAGAACCGAGGGGGCCACCACTCCCGTAATCCTGTGTACAGTTGTCAGTGTAATCCCTGTGTAATCCATGTAATCCTTAACTAAATTTTGAAGAATTATCACTAAATTTCACCTAATTGTTCTTATTTAGCGGTTTTAGTCTCAGGAATTCATGTGTAATCCCACAAAATTCAGGTGTAATCCCTGAAATCACGTAATCCTGTGTACATCCTAAGCCGAAGTGGTGGCCCCCTCGAAAAGAACGCTGTGAAAACTGCCTGTCAGAAGCTCACTCTCAGGTTAGAGAAGCTGCGCACGGGAGCCGAAAGTTTGAGCTCTCATATTTCGTGATGAGCATGCGTTTGGCAGCTTGTTTTTGTGATGGAAGAGTAGTTTAATCATTGAACTTCACATACCAATACATTAAATCGCCGTCCAGACCGTTCAGAAAAATGAATCATGTCCGCCTTTTTGCGATTTGGCCGCACTGTGAGTCGTCTGCTGAGAAGTGTTCTGTCGCGTGGAACAAAGTTTTGGAGGAAATATGAGATGTCGGTGTTTTGTGTGTCGTAAACAAGATGGGCAGGTTAATCATTTTTGTGGGTGAGTGTACTGTATCGTACGAATCAATTGTAAATTGGTTTGGTTATTTCTATTGTCGGATGAAGTTAGCATTGCTTTTATTTTACGTCAAGTAATTTTTTTGTAGGTTAGCGAAACAGCCGGATACGAGGAAGAAGTGGATCGAATGGATCTGTATTAATCTTAATATTCCTGAATCGGCTATATCGTCCCATGTCCTTCTTTCTTCAGACCATTTTAATTCTGGTGACATAATGAAGAGAAGATTGAAACTTGGTTCTGTGCTCGAAGTGTTTGTCGAACCAAACATTAATATTGTACGTGATGGTATTGGTGGATTGGTGATTATGTATTTATTCTATATTTGTAATTGTTTAAATTTAAAACCATCAGTTTCTAATGTGGCTAAGGCAGAGTATCGTTCTGTTTTGGATCAACCAAATGGAAATGCTGTTGTGATTGATGTAGGATGTAATGACATGGGTGGACTTTTACTATCGACCTCCTTGTTGTTTTAGAGGCTTGTTTGTGGTTAGTTATTTGGGTTAGTTCCTGAAGTATGTGCGGCCCATGGTGCTAGGTACAAAGAATCGGGCCCAGGATGAATTTGTTTGGCGCTGCAACAAGTGTTAAAGTATGCGAAGTGTACGCGTCTGTTCATGGTTTGCTGAGTCCAAAATGCCCCTGCGTAAAATCATACTAATTATTTATAAGTGGGTTTATAAGTTCTTCCAAGATTACATCATGCGTGATGTGGATATATCCAAGAAGACTGTTGTGGACTGGTTTAGTTTTTGCAGAGACGTGTGTGTTAAAATTATGATCAGGCAACATGAGGCCGCATAGGTGGGCCTGAGAAGACTGTCGAGATTGATGAATCATTGTTTAATAAGAGAAAGTAAAATAAGGGGAAGAAGAAGGTATGCCAGCAGTGGATTTTTAGTGGTGCTGAGCAGGGCTCAAGGGTAATTCTCTGTCAGATCACCACAAGGTCCAAAATGATGGTTTCCGGATTGAGTTGGAAGTGGTTAAATATCATTTTGGACCACCCCAAGGACCCATATGTCAAAGGAAATTTTTTTAAAAATTTTGGTTTGGGAGTTATAGGAGGTCAAAGTTTGGTGTTCGACCAATCTCAAGTTATGAGTGATACCTAATATTCTATATGAAACACAATACCAACTATAGTCATGGTGTTTTACATTCAGTTTTTTATACTGATTCAAATGATCCATGGTTGTATTGGATCGTGAAAAATTTTTCTTGGCTCTATTTAGTAAAATCCCGTTAAAATGTTGTATAATTTCGCCGTTTCAACTCTAGCAGAAATATGTCATATTACAAAAATTCCAAATCATGCTTTTTTTAAAAAGCTAATGATGGGTCGAACAGCCACACCAAGTGACATGTTGGCCCCGGAGAATTTAGTCCCTTCGCCTTAGACTTTAAGGTTTGGAACTGCTATGAAAAGACCGTACAGAGTGACAATTAACTTCACTTGGTCTATATCTTACTAAAATCAGTAAAGTGACACATCTCCTAAATATTTAACTATTTTTCAACACATTAGTCATAAAATGATATTATGAATGAAATTAAAAGCATTTTATACAGACCAAAATTAACAGTGATGTCCCCAAACCTACCAAAGCAAGTGTCCAAGCAATATATCATAGCAATAAGAAAAGCTTCCCAAGAAAGGAGAGCTTGCTACTAACCTCCAGATTAAAACAACAGGTTGACAGATTTTCCTCTATCTTAATAGTCATCAGTCTTTATTCGATCCCTTCACATTTTAGCCGTTTTCCAAAAAGTAAAAAGAGGTAATCACGGCTCGGGGACATGGAAAATTAACAATGTCAGAGAAATATGTACACGGGACAGGGACAATAATAAATGCATGTTTACAACAGCCTATAGCAGCAGAAAACAAAAGTCACAGCCCTCGCACTCGCACCAATATGTTGTAGCCCATAAGTGCGAGAGAGACAGGACGAGAAGAAAAGCGCTAGCTTCATTGTATAGGTGCGAGGGCTGTGACTTTTGTTTTCTGCTGCTATAGGCTGTTGTAAAGATGCATTTATTATTGTCCCTGTCCCGTGTACATATTTCTCTGACATTGTTAATTTTCCATGTCCCCGAGCCGTGATTACCTCTTATTACTTTTTGGAAAACGGCTAAAATGTGAAAAGATCGAATAAAGACTGATGACTATTAAAATAAAGGAAAATCTGTCAACCTGTTGTTTTAATCTGGAGGTTAGTAGCAAGCTCTCCTTTCTTGGGAAGCTTTTCTTATTACTATGATATATTGCTTGGACACTTGCTTTGGTAGGTTTGGGGACATCACTGTTAATTTAGGTCTGTATAAAATGCTTTTAATTTCATTCATAATATCATTTTATGACTAATGTGTTGAAAAATAGTTAAATATTTAGGAGATGTGTCACTTTAGTGATTTTAGTAAGATGTAGACCAAGTGAAGTTAATTGTCACTCTGTACGGTCTTTTCATAACAGTTCCAAACCTTAAAGTCTAAGGCGAAGGGACTAAATTCTCCGGGGCCAACATGTCACTTGGTGTGGATGTTCGACCCATTATTAGCTTTTAAAAAAAGCATGGTTTGGAATTTTTGTAAGATGACATATTTCTGCTAGAGTTGAAACGGCGAAATTATGCAACATTTTAACGGGATTTTACTAAATAGAACCAAGAAAAATTTTTCACTATCCAATACAACCATGGATCATTTGAATCAGTATAAAAAACTGAATGTAAAACACCATGACTAGAGTTGGTATTGTGTTTCATGTAGGATATTAGGTATCACCCATAACTTGAGACAGATTGGTCGAACACAAAACTTTGACCTCCTATAACTCCCAAACCAAAATTTTTAAAAAAATTTCCTTTGACCACCTTGGGGTGGTTCCAAATGATATTTTACCACTCCCAACTCAATCTGAAAACCATCGTTTTGGACCTTGTGGTGATCTGACAGAGAATGACCCGAATGCGTCCGAGTCCACATCGGCCTCCTTGTACGGGGTCTTGGCGCCACCGTATCGCATCGGGAATTCACCGATCGGGATCCCATCCACTGGGGAGGATAGCGGGTGGGGGAGGGGTAAGTGCCCGGCCCGCTGCAATGAGGCCGTCGTAGACCTCGTCCGCAACAAGACCCCCACGGCCGTGCCCACGACCAAGGATGCCGATGTGGACTCGAGCGCGCAGCGCAGCGCACGTACCGAGACGACACAGCACAGCACGTCGTGATTCAGAAGACCGATCTTTGCACCTCCATCCTTGTCGCACCTATAACGGTGCACTATGCTGGGGATGGCAGGGCCCCATGAGTGTGACAAGGAAGGGGGCGCGGGAGCGACCTTCGGAATCAGCCAAATCAGCTGAGCTATTCCGGTGTGCACCCTCCTCGCTCTGTCTCTCTCGCACTCATCAGGTACGCCGTATAGGTGTGAGAGAGACAGAGCGAGGAGAACGTGCACCAGAATCGCTCTGCAGACCTGATCAGGTAAGAGTGGACGGCAGTGTCGCGATGGTGCGGGGGAGCGGCACCCGTGCACCGGGACGGCTCGATGGACGGCACCAGTCACATGAACTCCATGGCGTCGTGGGCGAGCTCGACACTCCTATGACGTAGGAGGGAATGACCAAATTTGCCGAAGTTCTAGATCGCCCCGCAAGAGCGCGCCCCTTTGACGCTACCACAGCTCTTACCCCTGCCCCGCCGCCCGCCGCCTCGTCCCTCGCCCTCGCCCCTCGCTGTAAACAAAGCAAAGCAGTCGACAACATGGCTTCAGTGCAAAATAACGCTTGCAGTTATTTTAAGTCTCACAATGAGTTTTATGTGAATCAGTTCACTGTCAGTTGGCAATATTCTAATTTTACCATCTCTTGAACGTTTTGCCTCTCCCCCTGTCGAGTATTGCACCGTGGAGCGAGTCCAACGATTTGAATTGATCCAGTATATCTCCAGTTGAGGTTAAGAGGTTATGAATGCTTTACTGCCTCCCCTGATGGAACTCTGCTTTCTCCTCATCACCTGGATTGTTGTTGTCTAAGTAAGTGAAAGTTATAGCTGGCACCAGGAATTGGAATCATTTTGCAAACACTTCACACATCTACAATCCTTTGCCTTGAATCAATCTAAGTTCCATGCTATCTTTCTCACTAGTATGTGAACGGTACTGGTTGAAGGGCTAGGCAGTCATCTGATTAATTTTTTTTTTACTTTATAGTTAACATTCATTCTAGATTTTTTAAAGTGGATACCTTTTGCTTCTTATTAAATTTTTTGTGTTTTATACTGTTGTCCGTTATTCAACTTCTTTCATCTTTAATTGTCGATGAAGTCTTCGTACCCTACAATGTCCATTTGTTGTATGCCTCTTTTATGCGTATGATAGAGACAAGTCCTTCTACGAAGAAAAATTATTGAAACATACCAACATCACTGATTGTATTATGACATTGCAAAATTCTTTGCACCCTACTGATCAAATCTTTCATAATACTAACAAAGTTTATCGTAGGATTTTAAGAGTGTATAAACAAAACCATAAGAACTAAACAAACAAGCCTTGCAGGCACAGCTTAGATACAGTTTTGCCTAAGGCGCCAATAACAAAACCATTTTGATTCTGTGCATCTTTGTTCGTGTGACCATTCTACATTCATTTTAAAAGAGGAATCCAAATCTTTACCTCTGATTATAATATCACAATTATTATAATATTCCCACTAACATCTTTCAACAAAATCTTCTTCTTTATTACATTGTCTTTTGTTGATACTGTACATGCATAAGTATTTGTGACTTGTAAAGAAATTTGTTGACAGGCCTATCAAGACATTTGTTGGTAAGTTTTACCAAGAAATATCTTGATATGAAACCAATCTTTTTCTTGGGGGCGCATTTTACTTTTTATAAGAAATTGCAGAGGATGATTTTATTGATAGTGAAGGAGGTTTTTCTTGATAGTTTAAAAGGTTTCAATTTGTTTATAGGCCTATCAAGGAAAACCTCCATAAGGGATCTGAGAGTGTAGGCAACTTGATAAGCGCGCCCCTGCAAGTCGGCAAAATGTCATACAATCCCCCCCCCCTTTTCCCCTAAATCTTAGAATGAGAACAACATACCTTTTGCATCTTCCTGATTATAGGCGATGGTCACCAAGTATTACCTGCAGATCGCTCTTCTGCATCGAGTGGACGGCGAAGGATATAAACGGCTTCTTCGTCATGTCCTCCGGCCACTCGTCCACCGTTGCAGCGCACGCGTTGGCGGCAATGGCCTCTTTTACTCGGGGCACTGTGGTTTCGGCCCGGATCACCCTTGCCTGCTCCTTGACGTGCTCGGAGAGTGTTGAGAAGCAAGGCAACACTTCCTTCACGTCGACGGGGCCTTACCGGTCACCTATGTCAATCATGCCCTGGAGGAGGTCCACCATGGGTTCGCTGCACACGGCTTCGAACGAGAGCATGGCCTCGGCGCACGATGCAGCAGCCAGATCCTTCCCGTACCGCTTGGCATCGGGAGGCGGGAGAGGGCGCTTCTTCGGCGTCTTCAGGTTAGGTCGGGGCCCACGCTCAACGCCACTGCCACCAGCACCCTCACCCTCCTCCTCGATCGCGCATCCGCCGTCCACTCGAATGCGCCTCTTCATCGTGGTGGTGCAAGAGTCCCCCTGAGACCGCAGAACGAAGCCGCACAGCGAGCACACGTTTGCCCCTACGTTGAGCGTGGAGCGCGCATCCTTGACAATCCTGAATGTGAGCCACACCGCGCTGTGCGCCCTCTTCTCTGGGTTCTGTACGCCCACGCACTCGCCTGTCTCCAGCTTGGCTTTCACAATATCAGTAAAGTCTCCACGCTCCCGTTGCGCTAGAAGCGGTTCAATCAGTAGGTAAAAAATATGATTCGTAAAATTATTTACGTAAATACATACCATTTCAAGAATTCTGTTAACCAGATTGAATTCAAACTTACCAACACGTTTTCTGCTGGTGCAGAAACAATATTTACGCATTCAGTTCGACTTGTCAACGTTTTGATAACTTTATACAATGATTTAAAGTCGCGAGGTGGGAGCCTCAGCCCCCGGCCGTGGCGGCCATTGTTGGAGAGGGCCGGCGACACGGCGCCACACGGCGTCCTACCTCAAACCAACCTAGTATACCGGGTGTTTCAGCAAATTACACGGCATCCGAATGGGTTGCCTACCGCTCCCGGGGGAGCTGCTACCGCGCCAGACGCGCCAGGCGGCTGCAGAGCTCGGCGAAGCTTGCGGCCGCACTCTCAGAAACACTCTTAAAAGCTTACGGTGAATTTCACCGTAAGCTACAGTAAACCTGCAGCACTGTAACTTACGGTGAATCTCACTGCAACTTACGGTGAGCTCCACTGTAGCTTACGGTGAGCTTCACTGTAGCTTACGGTGGATTGGGGTGCAGCGACTTAATGCTTAAATTTCACAAGATGCAGGAGTTAAGTAGGGATAAAATAAGTTATTTAGGCGGATCAACAATGTTTCCAGCTCATCGGAACACATCACTGCATTTCACAAAAGTTTCTGGAAAGTCTTTAAACTACAATATATTTTTATAAAAACAACAAATTCCCGGGTGCCAAATCATCATAAAGAGCATGAAATATTTGTTAGGAGGATGAGCTTATATTATTCATCTTCCACATTCCCTTTTTAAAATTGTGATTCAAGTTGTCACTTTCCTGAGCTACCTAAATAGGTATGGAATTTTTTTTTCCTTTTCTAGAGGCAAAACGTCACTACAGGAAATCCCTTGTGATTGTGCGTAACTGCTAGTGAGTTAATATCAAGGATAAGTGTTATACTTTAACAGAATTTTGTAACCGCGTTTCTCTAGTGGTTTGTGCCTCAAATGTAATAAATTTCACTTTTTCTAAACAACTATGTTATACTCGTCATTAAACCTTTGTTTAAGGAACGCCTTCTACCTTCACTTTCAGCAGGAGAACAGCACATTTTCAATATCACATCTGGGGACGATAGGGTTTGTAACCCACATTCCTCTGACATGCCAAAATACAAGTGAGGTGGTGTACGTTGTATAACTTAGAATAATTTTTTAAAATCTTCTACGAAGCCTATGGTCCATGAATACAATTAAGAAGTCTAAAATATATTGCATCAGAAAAAGTTTCCAGAAACTTTTGTTAAGTGGAGTGATGTGTTTCGATGAGCTGGAAACATTGTTGATCTGCCTAAATAACTTATTTTCTCCCTACTTAACTCCTGCATCTTGTGAAATTTAATCATTAAGTCGCTGCACCCCAATCCACCGTAAGCTACAATGAAGCTCACCGTAAGCTGCAGTGGAGCTCACCGTAAGTTGCAGTGAGATTCACCGTAAGTTGCAGTGAGATTCACCGTAAGTTACAGTGCTGCAGGTTTACTGTAGCTTACGGTGAAATTCACCGTAAGCTTTTAAGAGTGAAGCGTAAGGATATTTTTATCCATATGGATAAGGACATTTTAAAAAGTCCCTAGTAATGGACATTTTAATTGCTAGGGCTAGGAAAAATTGTCTATAAGAAAGGAGAATCTTCCACGGGGAGTTAATAGGGTGAATATTCTTGCTTTGTTATGGACTTTCACGTTGTTGTCGTCTCCATACAATTTTATCCCCACAGCATGGATTAAAGTAGACCTCACTCTTAAAATTCAATGATGAACTTAGTTCGTATTATGAAAGATTTGATCAGTAGGGTTCAAAGAATATTGCGCTGTCATAATACGAACACTGATGTTAGTATATTACAGTGATGTTTATTCGAAGAAAGGCTTGTCTATATCATACGATTAAAAGGGGCATACAATAGATTGTGAATGTAGAGTACGAAGACTTCATACATTTTTAAAGATGAGAGACGTTCAATAGCGGACAACAGTATTCAACTCACAGAATGTAATAAGAAACAAAACATATACATTTTTTAAAAATCTAGTATGAATGTAAATTATACGGTGAAAAAAAAATAATCAGATAGCAGCCTAGCCCTCCAACCACAACCAGTATCGTTCACACATCTGTGGGAAAAATAGCCTGGAACTTAGATTGGTAAACAGCAAAGGATTAAAGATAATGTGTGAAGTGTTTGCAAAATGATTCCAATTCAAGGCGCCAGCTATAAGTTACACTCACTTAGACAACAACAATCCAGGCACCCAGGTGATGAGAAGGATGCAGAGTTTCATCAGGACAGGCAGTTCTGCATACATAACCTCTTAACCTCAACTGGAGATATATTAGATGCACTTCAAGTCGATGGACTTATTGCTCCACGGTGCAATATTCAACAGAGAGAGGAGCAAAACGTTTAAGAGATGGTAAAAGGAGACTATTTCAAACTGACACTGAACCGATTCACATAAAACTCATTATGAGATTTACAATAACTGCAAGCTTTGTTTTGCACTGACGCTCTTGTCGACTGCTTTGTTTACAGCGAGGGCCGAGGGCGAGGGACGAGGCGGCGGGCGGCGGGGCAGGGGCAAGGGCTGTGGCAGTGTCAAAGGGGCGCGCTCTTGCGGGGCGATCTGGAACCTCGGCGGATTTGGTCATTCCCTCCTACGTCATAGGAGTGTCGAGCTCGCCCACGACGCCATGGAGTTCATGTGACTGGTGACGTCCATCGCGCCGTCCCAGTCCCGGTGCACGGGCGACGCTTCCCCGCACCATCGCGACACCGCCGTCCGGATGCATAGCGATGCTGATGCGCGCCCTCCTCGCTCTGTCTCTCTCGCACCTATACGGCGTACCTCATGAGTGCGAGAGAGACAGCGAGGAAGGTGTACACGGTGTACACCGGAATAGCTCTGCTGATTTTGAAGATCGCTCCCTCGCCCCTTTCCTCGTCGCACTCAAGGGGCCCTGCCATCCCCAACACCCAACATAAGGCACTGCCATAGGTGCGACAAGGACGGAGGTGCAAGAGCGGTCATCAGAATCACAACGTGCTGTGCTGCGCTGCAGGGACGCCGTCGTCGCGCCCTATGGCACTCGGAGCAGAGCTTCCCGGAGACCTGGCCGAGTGCCCCCGAGTCCACATCGGACTCCTGGGTCGTGGGCACGCGTGGGGGCCTTGGTGCGAGTGCGGACGATGTCGACGACGGCCTCATTGCAGCGGCCTGCAGGCGGGTTCAGGGTATCTCTCTGTAATGTCCTCTCTCTCGCTCCTTATGGGCCTGCCCCGTGAGTGCGACGAGGACATAGAGACGAAGTGGCCGAGCCCTGATGGGCTCTCTCGCCCCGGAGCGGAGAGACCCCGTCTGCCCCGTCGGACATATAGGCCGATGTGGACTCGGGCGCACTCGGCCGGGCCTCCGCGGGGGCGATTCCGCACGGCCACTTCGTCTCTATGTCCTTGTCGCACTCACGGGGCAGGCCCATAAGGAGCGAGAGAGAGGACAGTACAGAGAGATACCCTGAACCCGCCTGCAGGCCGCTGCAATGAGGCCGTCGTCGACATCGTCCGCACTCACACCAAGGCCCCCACGACCGTGCCCACGACCCAGGAGTCCGATGTGGACTCGGGGGCACTCGGCCAGGTCTCCGGGAAGCTCTGCTCCGAGTGCCATAGGGCGCGACGACGGCGTCCCTGCAGCGCAGCACAGCACGTTGTGATTCTGATGACCGCTCTTGCACCTCCGTCCTTGTCGCACCTATGGCAGTGCCTTATGTTGGGTGTTGGGGATGGCAGGGCCCCTTGAGTGCGACGAGGAAAGGGGCGAGGGAGCGATCTTCAAAATCAGCAGAGCTATTCCGGTGTACACCGTGTACACCTTCCTCGCTGTCTCTCTCGCACTCATGAGGTACGCCGTATAGGTGCGAGAGAGACAGAGCGAGGAGGGCGCGCATCAGAATCGCTATGCAGACCGGACGGCGGTGTCGCGATGGTGCGGGGAAGCGTCGCCCGTGCACCGGGACCGGGACGGCGCGATGGACGTCACCAGTCACATGAACTCCATGGCGTCGTGGGCGAGCTCGACACTCCTATGACGTAGGAGGGAATGACCAAATCCGCCGAGGTTCCAGATCGCCCCGCAAGAGCGCGCCCCTTTGACACTGCCACAGACCTTGCTCCTTGCCCCTGCCTCGCCGCCCGGCGCCTCGTCCCTCGCCCTCGGCCCTCGCTGTAAACAAAGCAGTCGACAAGAGCGTCAGTGCAAAACAACGCTTGCAGTTATTGTAAATCTCATAATGAGTTTTATGTGAATCGGTTCAGTGTCAGTTTGAAATAGTCTCCTTTTACCATCTCTTTAACGTTTTGCTCCTCTCTCTGTTGAATATTGCACCGTGGAGCAATAAGTCCATCGACTTGAAGTGCATCCAATATATCTCCAGTTGAGGTTAAGAGGTTATGTATGCAGAACTGCCTGTCCTGATGGAACTCTGCATCCTTCTCATCACCTGGATGCCTTTATTATTGTTGTCTCAGTGAGTGAAAGTTATAGCTGGCTCCTTGAATTGGAATCTTTTTGCAATCAATTCTTTAAATAAATGGTCTCTCCCCGTTTGCCTCTCATATCCGGAATCAGTCGTTATTTATTGTTTAATTCATGTTTTTTCCTATCTTGACAACCATCCACTTTTGAATATTAGAGTAAAGAAGAGTTTGCTAGTATTATTTTAGTTCTTCATGATTCATACTTAAATATAATTGGAAGAATGGATTCATTGTACTGCTTTATAATAATTAATGTTTTGATTGAATAATTTTGTACATCACAAACTTTCAACAATTCGTAATATACTGATGTGATTATTACAAACAAAGTTGTTCGTAGGGTTTCATTTGCTGTCAAAAAACCAGAGCGGAACATAAAATGATTCATATTATGGAGAGATTTTATAAATTTGTTCATAGGTTATGATGAATTTGGTTTATCCGTAGTGTATGAATCCCAGTTCTTCGTTGGATTGACTCGTAGTCTTCCAGATTGGACACAAGTGAACTCAGGAGTGTGGCAGAAGGCTGAGCAGGAGAGACTGTAGAAAGAGCACTGGAACCTAGGATATTTTGACGGCCTTTACTGCGTACTATTGCAATGGATTTGTTTTGTACAAAATCCATACAATATATATTTTTTACTCCATACCTAACAACAAATTTGTTCTTATTTTAAGTAATATTTTATATATTTCCCACAACAATTTTATCTGTATGTTGCTAACAAATTTCTCGTTAATTTAATTACAAAAATGTTTATAATAGAGTCGCGTAAAATTTTAAGGAAGTCTACAGACAAATTAATGTATACTTATCAACAAAAATCCTACTAGGGGTCTGAGAGTGCGGGTTGTTGAGTGGGGGTAACATGCTCCCTCTACCGCGCCTTGCGACTAGCACGTCCGCTTCTGTCCCCGCGAGTTCACGGCTACCCTCGCGGGTCCGGGGTCCGCGGCTTCCCCCACGAGTCCGCGACTATCCTTGAGGGTCGCGGCTACCCCCAAGAGTCCGCGGCTACCCCTGCGAGTTCACGGTTTCCCTCGCGGGTCCGCGGCCGCGACAACCCTTTCGAATCTGCGGTTAAAAGTTACCACCATCAATTCAAATCTCAGAATATATTGTTGAATGAAGAAGTTGTTCAAAATAGACGCCATTTTGAGCAACTCACGCTCCAACCCAGCGAAGGAATGATAGGTGCAACTTTCAAATTCACGCTTCGCTCCACCGCTTCCCCCCCCCCAAAAAAATGTACGCCCCTCACCATGTCACGTTCCCTTCCACGCGCCCTCTTCCAAGCTGTGCGGCAACGGGCGCTCCCGCTCGCCCCCCCCCCCTCTACTCCCCCCCCCCCTCCAACCTCCCCTCTTCCGCCCAGCCGCCAGCGTCGCCATGCGCTGCAGCTGTCTGGCGCGTCTGGCGCGGTAGCAGCTCCGCCGGGGGCGGTAGGCAACCCATTCGAATGCCGTATATTTGCTGAAACACCCGGTATATTTGGCAAGTTTTAAATTTGGTGACGACGTTAAGTTATGTTGCAGGCCTCTAGCACACAGTTATGGAAACTACACATTCACAAGGAACACAGAGGCAGACACAGAGGCAAATCGTGAATTTTATCCGTCTCACATTTCCAACACAAACATGGCGCCGAGCGGGCCAGCTGTCAACGCGCTTGGCAACCACTAAATCGAACCACCAGACAAGAATTAAAGGGTTCTAGTTTCACATTTGCCACACACTTACAATTAAATGAAATAGAAATTAAAAATATTAGGTCAAAACTCTCTGTGAGAGCCCAAATCGTGAATTTTATCCGCCTCACATTTCCAACACAAACAACATGGCGACGAACGGGCCAGCTAAAAACAACGCCGGCTTGGCGTCCACTCAAACCAAAACAAAATATATTTTGCTAGTCTTAGATTAAGTAACGACATAAAATGATGTTGCAGGCCTTTAGTAAACAACGGTTCAAGCCTCCACGCATTAACACGGAACACAAGGACCTATTTGTATCTTTCAGTGAAAACCTGAACTGAGGACTCACTCTGAGGTTGGCGGTATTGTCACAAGCCCCGCCCAAGGCGAAATTACAGTCCCAGCCAACAATCAGGAGCCGCGGCGGCTAGCTATAGTGGTCACGTTTGAAAGTCCCCTGGTGGTGAACCCTTTTACATGGCGTGAATCTGCAACGATTCTGACGTGACCACTCCTTGCGGTGAAACTTTTGGATATCGAGGTACAAAGCAACAGGCGGACGTTTTTATTTGTTGTATTTTCGCGCGAAACATTTCTATTGGCCAGAGCATTTTGGAGGGTGTCAATTTTGGCTCGGCACAGGGTCCTCGGCTCGCAATTACCATAGAAACTGACGATGCAAACTAATTTTATGCAAAAACGTATAGACAGCTTTACATCATACCTTTCTCAAAAATTTTCTAATTTGTCGTAGTATTTTTCATTATAATTTTGTATGGTGGGGTCGGTCTGGGGCGGGCTAGCCTAGAGGGGTGCGAATCACATTTTTTCAGGCCGAATCGAATCGAATTTTTAATTTTATTCCCCGAATCGAATCGAATCGAATTTGTGCTGATTCGATTCGATTCGGTTCGGATTCGAATCAAATTCTGATTAAATTAGTGAAAAAGTGACGTATTTTCCCGATAAATGCTGTATTGTAGCGGTATTGATTCGAATTCGAGATTTTAGAAATTTAATTCGGATTCGAATCGAATCGAATCTACCTTGATTCGATTCGATTCGGTTTCGAACTATTCGCACACCACTAGGCTAGCCGCTCCAGATCGGGGTGAGGCTCCCCGTGCCGCGTCTTTTGGATCCCTCACCGAGTTCGGCACCACCCCCACTCCTTACTCAGGGGGCCCGTTCTGATTGGTGCGCTTGAGCCACCGCGCGGAGCGGGTCGTAACTGAGACACGCGCGAATATTCGCCCGCGTTACGACTCAACAGAACGCCGCCTCACGCAAAATTCAATTTGCCCGACGCTCTGTAGTCATTTCGACAGTCAATAAATAATGTTGACATTTTGGTATGCCAAGATAACCAAATTTTGTCTAATAATGTCCCTTTATGCCTTTCCCAGACACAAAAGGTATACATGTCACCTTTTCTTCTTTACCCCAGGGAACAGAAAAAGGTCAAAATTTAGTTCATCATTTTGACCTCATTTAATTTTGGAATTTGACCTCAAAATGTTGTCACATGATGTCAAATTGATTTTAGCGGAAATCATTTTGACATCATTTTGACCGAAGTCAAATTTAAGTTCATCACTTTGACCTCATTATTTTTTGATTTGACATCAAATGATGTCAAAGCATTCTGTCCCCTGGGTCGCCTCACGCAAAATTCAATTTTTCGGACGCAATGTTGTAAGTCATGTAGACATTTTGGTACGCCAAGATGACCAAATTTTCACTCAGTATGTCCCTTGGATGAGTTCCCCTTGGACACGAAAGGTATACCCTTTTCTTATTTGTCGTCCTAAATAATTATACAGTGAACTTCAGCTAAGTCAACGTAAATATTGGGTATACAAAAATAATGGTGAAAGTATAATTTTTATTAATGGTGAGCGTCAGGCAGTACTGCGAGTAGAGGTCTCAAGAACATGTTCCTTACTGTGTGAGTAAACTCGTCAAGTGTCAATTGTTGTCCATCCCTATGACATAAGGAGTACCCACACACACATGATCTGACACTATCACAAAAGGGTATTGTAAAAAGAAAGAAAGAATTAGCTTAAGACAATCTGCATTTTTATTATTCCCATTCAATTTACCATTCTAGACCTTGACTGGCATAAATTCTTTTGGGTGTCGAATCAAAATCATCATCATCATCAACATATTTATGCTGTATAGAGAACAGAAAATATAAGAACATGTTGAAGAGTTTGTCAAAAACTATAGGTAAGAGTAATTTTCAATGATACCTTTTTAACTAGAGAAAGACAACTTTTACGATGCCTTTTAGAGCTGGTCCTCTTAGTCTGACTTTGTCGTTCCCTGCGATAAAACATTTTGGTGAAACAACTTATCAACACAGTAGAACCTTACACAAGCAATTCAATTCTTATGCCATTCAGATTTCAAGCTTAACCTACCCAACATTGGTTGTATTTTGACTGAACAGCAAACTCAAACCAGGCTGCTCACTGTTATTCATTCCATTTTCTACTTCACTGTCTAGAGTAAGACTTATTACTGGTACATCGACTTTTTCATATTTAGCTTCTTCTCTTTTACTTGCCGTTTCTGTTTCTTCCTCTAGATTGATTCCTCCATATTCTCCATCTCTACCATTTTCTACTGCTACTTGAACTACCTCATGACTTTGGCAAACAGAAACTCCATTACTGTCTACACCATTGCTTGGAATGAATGAGTTGTCCTATATACAAGATAAAAAAAATTAGATTAGATTAGGACATAAAAGTATCAGTTAAAATTAGTCAGTAGTATCAGAACTTGCATCAAAGATTGTGTTTACCTTAAGTGCTGTGTTAATATTCTTCAGAAGAGTAGACCTTTCCTTCAAATATTGTATTTGGATGAGCATCAGATTCGAGTTTTCTAGTTCCAATCGTTGATTTTCACCTATAGCTTCTTGTAGTTCTGTGACAATTTTACTTCTGCAGACTGTGCAATGCCAATCTAATTTTCTAACAAGAGGCTCTGAAAGTTTTAGTCACAAATGCTGAGTTAAACATCTGCACCTTTCAATAAAACAGTAACACTATAAATGGATACACAACCTACCTTGTTTTTCCAAAATACCGACACATTTGCCATGAAACCATTCACTACATCCACAACAACAAACCATAAAGCTGGAAGGGAAAAAAAACAAGATAAATTAAAACTTGGAAGTTGCCCCTACATACCATCTAAGTTGAAAAGTACGGACCTTCTGCCATCAAATGGCTTTCTGCATACAGGGGCGTAATTAGGACATGTGTAAGGGGGGGGCGATGCGTCGCGGGTTGCCTAACTTCAAGGGTAATCGCGAGCGAAGCGAGCGCGAATAAATTCACCGCAGAAGGCACAAAATGTGCAAGTAAGCCTTATTCACACTGATTTGCAAAAAAAAAATGCCGCGAGCGAAGCGAGCGCAAATTTTTTTGGAGTCATTATGGCGCAAATTTACCGTGTGGGCCGCCAAAATCTGCTTTAAAGTACAGTAGAATCGGACCATGGCGTACTTTCGCGTATCTTTGGGATTACTTTGTGGGCAAAATGTAGGCAGAGACGCGTGTTGGCACCTTAAACCTAGTACAGGCGTGGTAATAAGGAATTTCGCGAGCGTAGCGAGCGCGAAAAAAAAAACAGTGGTGACACAATTTTTTTAACTTAGTCATTTTGGGGGCAAAATAGCACCTGCTGAGACATCATTCGACGCCCTTCGGGCGTCGATTTCGTACATATCCTCGGCCCGAGGGAAATTTGGGTCCCCTTCGGGGACCCGAGGGGGGGGGGGCGATCGCCCCCATCGCCCCCCCCCCTAATTACGCCCCTGTACTAATCTCTCTTATATTAATATACCTGCTGTTGGTTCATTAAGTGGCAAATTTTCATCAGATTCATTATTGTTGGCAGATGTTTCTAGATAATTATCTAAAAAAAAACATTTTCATAGTATTGCAATAAGAAAAAAAAGGGGAAAAAATCACATAATTAGAAAAAAATGGAAACAAAAATTATACCTGAAGCTGCACTTGAATTTGGGACAAATGTCCCTTCTTTCAGAGAAGAATACCACTCAGCTGGTGGAGGAACCGTTGTCATAACTTTATGAAGAGCTAATTTAGACTCAATATCAACAGGTAGAAACTGAGTTGAGGAAATATTGAAGCTTTGAACCACAGCCATCTGGTGTTTACAGGGAGCACCATTTCTCCCAACAGGGCAACTGCAAACTTCATGTTCCATGTCAACAACATATTCTGTTTTATGCTCCGCATTTTTCACTAGATAAAACCCTTCTTGTGAGGTTTTTTCACACTGAAGGGGCACCAATTTTGAAGGATGCACAAAATGTTTTGATTTGTAGTAGTTTTCCTGGCGGCCATTCAAAACCTTAGCCAGCCTCCTTTCAAAATAAGCATCTAGTCGTGTGGTGAAAAACTCAAAGAGTTGTACCTCACTGTATGCTGTCAAACGCCGAAGAACTTGGTCCTTCAATTGCCTTACTGTGGCTTCAGAATAGTTGTTGGTGTTGTTACCACGTGTGAGCAGGTCATTTCTAAAACATAGAGCCCATTCAGGGGCTCGATCATATAAATCCTTTAAATGCTTCTGAAGTAAAGAATTCTTGCTGATTATGGAGTGAGACAGCATGCACTCATACTTCTTCTTAAATTCATCTTCATTTAATTCATAAGTTACCCCTCTAAACAAATTATACACTTCAAGTTTGTCACTGGTATCAACTTTATGTTTGCTGTCCCAAATGTACCTCCACCATGTAAGTATGACTGTACTGGAGTAGCAACTAAGTACGTTGAAATGTGCGCCGCGCTGTCTAGCGAAGCTATCTCCCCTGAAGCCAATGTGCTTAGAAATCTCACCCACTCAATTTTTGAAAGCCAACGGTCTACTGCAACTAATGATGCCCTTGTTTCGAGTGTAGCATCATTCAAACCGGAGCTACGACGCCTGGTACGCCGCAGACCCGTTTTCTGCCATCTGCCCCCGGTGAACGTAGAAAGAGACAGACAGAGCCAGGGTCATGAAAGTCCATGAAATAATAACAGTTTGAGACTGTGACGTTCAGGGGCTTCACGGTTGTCTACAAAAAGAACGATTTGAAGTAAAAACTTATAATTCAGTGGCCCCTTTCGAAGAACTATGACCCTCACTCTCTCTGTCTCTTTCTACGTTCACCGGGGGCAGATGGCAGAAAACGGGTCTGCGGCGTACCAGGCGTCGTAGCTCCGGTTTGAATGATGCTACACTCAAAACAAGGGCATCATTAGTTGCAGTAGACCATTGGCTTTCGAAAATTGAGTGGGTGAGATTTCTAAGCACATTGGCTTCAGAGGAGATAGCTTCGCCAGACAGCGCGGCGCACATTTCAACGTACTTAGTTGCTACTCCAGTACAGTCATACTTACATGCCTCCACATGGCTTGCAAAACATGAAACAAGCACAGTAGTAGAACAACGTGGGGGAATATCAATTGAAGGGCATTTCTTTCACTGGTCTGATCGTCAGTCATTATTACCTGAGGACCACGAATGCCTCGGCCTCCAAAAGCTCCAGGAGGAACAATACTAATTAGCATTTTCAAGCCTTCATAGATAGCATTTTCTGACTCTGAACTGGTAATAATCATACCCTCTGGCAAAGCACCTGCAGCACTGTGTGCTAGAAGGGTAAATACTCTGTTGTTTTGACGGTCCCTCATTCCGCCGGCATCGAGGAAGGCCATTTCACTGCTGGATTTAAGCTGGTGTACCAGCTTCATAAGGGGAGTGCAGAGAGCAACAACAATTTCAGTCTCTTCTACAACATTAACTACAGCACATGTGGATCCACACTCTTCATTATACTTGTGTACAGCAGCTTTTAAGGAAGCTAGCATGCCTTCCCCAGTGGGGGCACCATATGCTTGATTGAAAATGTTTCGGTACAAGTTGTAGCACCATTGCAAATTAGGACATTCCAACCCATCAGCAAGAACTTTAAAAAAATCATCACCGCTTCTCATTTGCAAATCATATTGATGGGTGTGTAAGGCTGCAGATGGTGAAAAACCACTGCGGAAAAGCTCTTCAAATTTGTGCCTTACTTCATCTGATGGGCGACGGTGCTTCAAATTAGCTGCAGCTTCCAGGGGGTGATTATGGCAATGGTGCATGACAATTTCACAGGGATATTTCTCTAGAAGGAGATCTTTGCTTCTGTAATAAAGCATATATCAAAAATGTTAAATTAACAATAATGTAATTTCATTAACAAAGTACTAAAATCAGTGACATATTACCTAGTCATGTTAAAATTCTTGACTGTTACCATCAAAGAGGCAGCACACTCGGTGTTCTTCTCGTGGGCTGTCACATGGCCCCTGCGATATTGAGCCATTGTGTTGTTTTGGCAACGATACCCTTTCTGCATCAAAAGACAAGCAAATTAGCAGATCAAAAGTTGGTAATATTTTGAAACTTAATGCTGAAAAACTCACCCTGAAAATAATGCACTTGGTGTTTTCTGCAAAAACTCGCCGAACTCTCCAATCGGTGGAGGTGTTGACTGTAAAGTCTGTCAACCATTCCAAGGCTTCATCTTTGGACCTTAAATTAACCCTGATCACTGCCATGAACATGAGACTTTCATCATAGTCTTTAGTATGGTACACTTTTATTGGTTCTATTTCAGTGATATGATGAGAATACTTCGGTGAAAGCATATTCTAAGGATGTGAATTAAGAATTTGTTACAAATTGAATACATATCGTTCATATAAAATGGCATGTAAAGGCATATGCTACCTCAAGAATTTCTTGAAAATTGGCACTGGTGTTAGATAGTGATGACTCTGCTAAAGGCAGTTTTGATAGAAACTGTGGAATAATAGGAGAAAATAGTGGTTAACAATAATATCACTACCACCACTACTAGGGGCATCTTAAATTAAGATGCCCCTACAGACAGGCCCATCACGCCCCATTACGGCCCATAACTCATCATTTCAGGTCTTTTTTGGTACAACACAGGTTGTGAATGATAATTAGTGTATTTCACAACAAAGATATCTGTAACGGCTCCATTAGTATTTTTGTGTGTACTTTAATTGCACGATTTATTGTGAAAACATTGACGAAACTGCTAGAAATGATTCTTGTTGGGAAACACACTAATAATGATCCACATTGGTTGTACCGGTAAAGACACAATAATATAATGGGTGATGGGTCATAATGGGGAATGACGGGACCCCATCTGTGGGAGCACCCTTAGACATTATACAATCATTACACATACCTGCGTTGTCGCTGTAACAGGTATATCTGACGATACCTGCAGAAAATAAATGGTCTCCGGTGTCAGCAGTTCATATGCAAGAAATGATTTGTCCTTGTGGACCCTTCTTTTACTTACTTCTTTGGGTTGAGAAGGTGCAGTATTTCCTTCATTTGATTTTATAGCCAGTGCCAACACTTTATTCTTCTGTAGAGACAGAGACTTCTGACGATTAGGAATTTTCCTTAAAGTAATACTGCCATCAACAGAGGGATTTGAAACCTGTGGAGAGACATTTTTCAACAAATGAAAAGTGTACAATAAAACTTATTCAAATATATGTCAGCATAGAAATCTAACTAAAATTTAAAGAGAATACACACATTTTGGTGCACGATTATTTTGGGGAGGTTCTGTCGGTGGATGTATTCTGCTGACAATCCATTAGACCTGAATACTGGTGGGATTGATTGATTATCAGATGATGAATGAGTTGTCTTCTAAAACAATAATAATACACTGATCAAAATATAATTAACAACACAAATAAAAGCCAAAGTAAGTAATTTAAGGATTGCAGAATAATGTACCGTCAAAGTGGTGTTTGTCACAACTGGAGATTTCAAGACTGCTGTGGAATAATTTTGTTGGCTAGGCTGCACTTTGTTTAACAATAATTTGTTGGTAACATCTCTCAAAGCGAAATTCTTACCCACATCAACATTCTGGAAAAGAAACAATAAATTTCAGGTCTTGCAATGGCTCGGAACCAGTTCAAAAAGGGCAATTTTTGTGCAAAGTTTACCTTAAAAGATCTGTTGGTCACAACAACATATCTATTGGAGACAGCAGTGGAAGTAGTTTGTTGGACAGCAGATGTGTGCTGCAAAGTTGTGTTGGTCACAATGATAATTTTTTAGTGAAATCTGGTGCGGAAGAAATTTGTTGAGCAGCTGGCACTAAACTGCTGACTAAATTATTAGAAACCTGTGGAAAAGAAGTAAGATTAAAGAATAACGTGCATGGCACGGTTTAAATAGATTAACCTAATTAACATTCCAATGAGACTGTGTGAAACTTACTGATAAGCTATTCACATTATAAGCTGCCATTATTGCTGCAAAAATGACATTTGGTTAGCTGATTTCGAAATGATTGAGTTTAAGGCGTATTTCGGGATACGGGTGATTGTTATTATAACTTTGCTACAATGGGATGGAGAACCCAAAAATAATTGCGAAATACATTCAAGTCGTGACGGTAAACTGCTGGAGCATCTCAATATGCATTTAGCGAAAGGGGCCAAAGGATAAGCAAAACGATGTAAAAGCTTCCTAACGAGAGCGCTGGGGAAATACGGCTATTCGGAAACTAGGATCATTTCATAATAAGAAATAATAATAAGAGCTTACCAAATTTCAAGATGTGAACGTTAACGGTAAACAACTGAGGAAAAGGGCGCGATCGCGCTCCACTTGCCCGCCTCAAGTCCCCTCCGTTCAGAAACAAAAGAGCATCGTCGATCGGGTAGTTCGCCATAGCGGTAGGGCCCGCTAGCCTCGCTGGGACCCCTATCAGCGACCGTCGCGCACAGGTACGGTATGAGATCAAATATAGCGGCTGGCTGGCTGGCTGGGCTGCTGCCTGCTGCTGGCAGGCAGGCCGGCAGGCCGGGCGGGGCGGGCGCGTGCGTGCGAGCTGGCAGCCAGGCCCGGCAGGCAGGCAGCAGCCAGCCAGCAGCAGCAGACGGCTGTCGCGAGCCCGCGCACAATTTAAAGTACATTGCAACGCTGAAAGAGGAGCAGGAAACCCAAGTGTGTAAATGTCCAACACTTGTTGGTTATATATAATATAAAATATTGGTGGTCTTCTTTCAAAAGTAAAGGAAAAAAGGGGGAAAAGAAAACGCCGCGGGGGCGTGCGAGACTGACTTGTGAACACCGAGCTGCAGCAGGTCGCTGTCGCTGCCGCGTGTAAATTGTCGTTCGGAATTTTACATGTATGAAGAGTTTCTATTTGTAAATCGCAAATTCGGTCGTTCAGGATAATTTTTTTTAAGTGATGGGGAAAAGTAAATTATTTTATTTTATTCTTATAATTTTCATTTTGTTATAGACTTTATTTTCATAAACTATGTAACTATGTATGACCATAGAGCAGTCTCATGAATAAAACTAAAACATAAATAATTCTTTCTTAATATAACATTTCATTTTAGAAAAAGAATATATTATTAAACAAAACGACTAGAATTTTGGGCAGATGTGACATTCTGTAAATTTTACTGAGACCGCGTTGATCTCAGGTGATGGCGCAAAAGAAGATGGTCCCCCAGGGTGTCCATCTTCATGCTGGACCGTTCATCTGTGTCGATGCGTCCAGCATCACTCCAGATTGTTTCACAAGGCGCAGAGGCCGCAGGTATTGCCAGAATATCTCTTGCCACCTTTGACATTTTTGGAAAGAGTGCTGTTCCCTGTAATGTAACAAAAATTAGAATCGGGCCCTCTCGCGTCGTAACATTACGTTTACTCTAAACGCGTTTGCAAAAGTTACAAATTCAAATTTTCTGTACAAGTTTGCGCACAAAAATGCACGGTTTCGTGCGCAATTGTGCTTGCAAATGTTCGGAACGGCACCCAAATCTCTGTAAAAAATTTGATTATGAAAATTTGTACTCGTATATACAAATTTGTGTTTTGGAAAACTCTATATGCACAGTGAAAAATACTCGTAAGGGTTACGGGAAAATTTTCCATGATAAAAGTCGAAAAATTACAATTGGAAATTGTAAATTTACAAGCACTCCCTTTCGACTTGGAATTGACCAACGAGCGAGAATGGGCCGTCGTACGTAAATTTACGACATATTTTGTAAATCAAAATTACAAAAAATATCGTAAATTTACGAGGATATTTTTCGTTGCCTCGTGAAATATTCACCTTAGTCTTCCACCACGCTAGCAAATCACTGTCGTCCCCAACTTCTTCCTCCGATAACTCGATGTACCGAGTTATCTCGTCCTTGACAACAGAGGGCCTCTTTTTAGTTTTAAGTGCCGCATACGGGTCACTTTTCTTTTTTTTTTTTGGAGGTGGGACATCCTGCTCCTGCTGCTGCTGGGGAAGAGGGTTGTCGACGTCGTGTGACGTGACCTCTCCCAGAGCACGCTTCCTCATAGCATCATGAACCTAAAAACAAAAATATAAGAAGGCGCTCTAAATCTTCAAGGACTTTAATTGTTCATCGAAAGAGGCGCTTTGTGCACTTCTCACACTGTGAGAAAAAACTACAATTATTTAACTACAATTTTTTTCACCGTTATTTCGAAGTACAATAAAATATTGTACTAAAATTGTACCCGGTATAGGGTAAATTAGTGATGTACGGCAACGAAAACCGTAAACCGTTAATTCAAAACCGTTGTTTAGTTGTATGAGGTACGGTTTTTCTCACAGTGCAGCCGTACGCAAATTTGACGAATGTCAAATGCACATAGTATATGTACCCAGTGGTGCCGTTGAGGCCATACGGGGCCATACGGCGTATGGCCTATAAGCGTTTTGGAAGGGACCGTATGGCCTTTAAAATTTCCCAGGCCATACGCACCCGGATGCGTATGGGGCTGCCCCCAGCCCCAGCCCCAGATCCCGCTCCTGCCCCCGCTCCTTTAACTTCTGCTTCGGCCTCTGCTCTACCCGTAAGCTCATGGTACATAAGCCCTTTGTATCGTTCGAATCATTTTTAGCAGATGTGTAAACAACCAGCCTGGTAGGGAAGGTGCCAAATACAGTTTCTAGAAGTGGTTCTAGAGAGCATGAATATCAAAGAACGTAATTTGATGCACGCAGTTTTCATGATTCCCCCACCCTTCCAACCCGCATACCCCCACCAATACACTGTCTTCCCCACGCGCGCGTACGCATACCGTTTCCGTTTTTCGCATTACAGTAGGCTGGTCCAAAAGTGAACTCCTCGCCTTATTAAATTATCCACTGCAGGCGATTGGTGCCCGGATAGAGTGAGATTGTGAGAGATTGTGTGGGATTGTGTAGGTTTGTGTGAGATTGTGTGAGATTGTGTGGATTGTGTGGGATTGTGTGAGATTCTGTGGATTGTGTGGGATTATGTCAGATTGTGTGGGATTGTTTTTCCGCGTGTACACAGATTGTGTGAGTGGGGGACCCCTTGGGCTCGTTGCTCCTTCGGACTTTTGTTATTGATCATTTCCCGACGTAGGCACTTTCGGCTTGTACAAATTCGGTACCGGGTGAAAGATTAGGCTCTGGCCTTTCACCCGGTACCGTTCTCTACTCTCTGCGACCAATAGTTCTCGAGATATGAGCAAAAGTAGCCCGCCGCCCCATAGCGCGCGGCGCGGAACCGGCCTACTCGCCCGGGCAGTAGGCACCACGCGCGCCCGCCGCTGGCGACACGCGCGGGGACGCCCGAGCAGCGGAATGCCGACACCTTCTTATATACACCTTGCGCGGGGAAGCGAAGACGCGGCGCGGCGCGACGCGGAGCCGCGCGACGCGACGCGGGAAAGCAAAGACGCGACGCGGCGCGAGGCGGAAAAGCGCAGGCGCTGGAAGACGCGATGCGGCGCGACGCGGAAAAGCGCAGGCGCTGGAAGACGCGATGCGGCGCGACGCGGAAAAGAGGAGACGCGCGGAGACGCGTACACGCGCAAAAGCGGAGACGCGAAAAGGCGAACAGTCATTCTGAAAATTAGAAGAACTGACAATTAAAGGTTCCTTGTTCCTTCCCTGACCTCAACGCGATCCTCGACGTATACGGATCGACCTCTCGTACTGCGAATAGCCTCGAAGTGAAATTAGCATAGCAAGGAACCTTTAATAGGGTATTCCGCTCGACCCAGACCGGAACCCAAAGAAGAAGAGCATGACGTCGAGAAGCGTATCCGGTATGAGAAGAGAACACGAACATGGCTCGGCCACGAATGTGAATGTGAATACGAGTGTTGGGTGACGGAAGCGACAGTACACAGTAGACGCCATGTTGTTGTTGTCGGTGTCGGCTGTTTGAATCGGTTCGTGCGCGAGCAAAGTGTGTTTCTGATCGCGGTAAATGCTTGTCTTAACGTATATTAAGCGTTAATGAACGGTGTGGCACACGAAAGTGTTTTCTGGTAGTACTTGGGTACATTTTTTTGTGAGCATTGATGTGTGGCTTTGAGTTTGAACACATATTTGTAACTTATTTTCTGGCCGTCCTAACCCAACGGTCTTTGGGTCCCAGTTTTAATGTCTCTTTGAGTGAAATTGTCGCCTCCCAAAAACATTGTCAAGTATGAGCAGCCTGTTGTTCGTTTGTCCAGCCACTCTCCTGGTTGTTTTATGATAGCCCGTTTTATGTTTTATGATAGTGTCTCAAGGCATAACCGAATACTTTGCTCAAACAAATGTCAGTCTGAAAAACCAATCGTTTCCGAATACTGCAAAAGCAAGGCAGAAAGCTAGCAAAATTAATGAAATTAAATGAAATAAATGTGTCAGTCTGTCGACTTATCAACACTTGACGTTGTTTAGGTTATGCAGTTTAAAAAAGATGAGTGTGCTTTGGTGCAACCAGCGGCATGCTGGTCTATTTAACATAAATGAAACCTGTTACATACATGCTACAGTTCAGGTATATGTCAATGTAATGTGATGACGTTTACAGTATACAAATACTTATTTAATGAAAATGTTTTCTTTTTCCCAGGCTCTGTTCCACTGTCCTCCATTTGTTAAGTTACTTGGTGCCCATAAACGCTGCACACTGCCCCAAAACTGTTTTGTGTGCACACTGCAGCTGCTGCACTCTGAAATGGGTGAAAAAGAAGTGGTGAAGCCCACCCAGCTTGTTTGCCTATTACCTGGTAATAATTATCAACAGTCTTAATGTTTAACTGTTTGTTCTATACTTGTGTTGGCATACATATTTCATGAATGCCACTTAAATGCTGTGTTAAAACTTTCAGTGCACTGGCAAACTCTTCAGGTGGGCATCCAACAGGACGCCCATGAGTACCTGGTCTCGCTGTTGGATGTCATGATAAAAGCATCCTTTACATCATGTCAACCAGCTTTGTAAGTCATCAAACTGTTTTGCTAAATATAATCAAAACATTTGAACTTTTATAAATCTTATACTTTTGGGTTGTTTTTATAGTTTGTATCATGATTTCGGCCAACCAGCAGCAGATGTCGCTACCACTTTTGGTGGTGTTATGGAAATAAAAAGTACAAAGTGTTTATTAAGTTTCAAACCACAATTCAAGTTTACTTGGCCAAAATTAATAGTGAGTTAACTTTCTCTTCTTTTTTAAAAAAAATATATTTTATATTTTTACAGATTTGTGTTCATTGTGTGGGTTTGAGATGGTAGAAAACCCAAAATTTCTTTACCTATGCGTTCCTTTACCACACAATATTGGCTCGCTGCAAATGGCAATGAGTTCACTCTTATCCAAATCGGAACTTGTTGAATCGAGGTGTGGTTGTTGTCTGCAAGTCAGCCACAGGACAAGGACCGAGACTATTTCTGTGTACCAAAAAAATCTAATTGTCGTTTTGGGAAGGTTAGTATGCGCCTGACTAGAGATGGCCAATCGAACGAAAACTATCGATATTTCATAAATCGATATCAAAAGTTTTCGATATATCAAATATCGAAATATCGTGCAAAAAGTATCGATATTTTAAAATATCGATTAAAATATCGTTATATAGGAGGCGGCACATAGAAATGGGGAAAAAATTGCTAACAGCGGCAGATTTAGAGAAAAAAATATATAAAGGGTCGCTTAAATCAAAAATTTCAGCTTCTCAGGTGGGAAAGCAACAGAAACTTTAATTCATCCACCCAGTGCTGCCAGCTAGCGAGGGAAGTTGTAGGGAGCCGAGCCATCGAGCGCCTGAGCCCGATCCGAGTCTGTTGTCGTCAGTCGACTCTTCGCTTCGGTTCGGCTTAGTCACACATCACAAGCAGCCTCAAGACAGCCTGTGCATTTAACATTATAGGATTCCTCGTGTCATTTTTTCAAATTTTTCCTCCGGCCGATATATCGGAAAATTTGTATCGATATATCTAGATATCGAAAACTCAAATATCGATGGTAAAATATCGATACATCGGAGCCAACATATCGATATTTTGAAATATCGATGTTACATCGGCCATCTCTATATTTAGACTTACGTAAAACCAGAAAAGTAGTGATGTAAAAGGCTAAGAACAGAATCAATCTTTTAGGTTCGAAATGGATGATAATCTTAACAGGAAAAAGATTACGGAAAATATAGAGGTGAACTCTACCCTGCAAGTGTCAAAAGCACTGTACAAGTTCATGAGTGGGGTTCTTCACCTTGGTGAAAATTTGACTGGAGGTCACTACATAGCACTAACCATGTGCCGCGATAGGTCATTCACTAAATTCAATGATAGTGCAGTGAGTAAAGCAATATTTCTTGTTCAAATCAACTTTACACTTAGTATACCACGTTATTCATCCTTCTCAAGGTTTGGCCAAATTGTGAACTTGAGTCAGGATTGGTGAGGAAGGGCATGTATATAGCTTTCTTCAAACTTGAAGAAGTCAAGGTCTTGCTCTTTTTTTCTGTAGTTGGTACAAAAATGGTATTATTTTCCTTAAATGTTTTAAAACCTTGTTTCCTTCGTTTTTCTTTTGGCTTTTGAAATTTAGGAGGACAAGCCTTGTGAGACTGCCAGCCACTCAAATAAAAGGACAGTGCCCTCATCACCTCCCAAGAGGACCCCATCAAAAAGAGAGTTGCAATACCAAATGTAAATTTGATATGAGTAGTTAAACATTTTTTATTTCAATACAAGTATGTCGCTTGTCCCTAATGGAAAGCACGCACGGCGCTCAGCCGCTGGCGAAACCACGCACAGCGCAGCGCCGCTGGTGAAAGCACGCACAGCGCAGCGCCGCTGGCGAAACCACGCACAGCGCAGCGCCGCTGGCGAAACCACGCACAGCGCAGCGCCGCTGGCGAAACCACGCAGCTCTGTTTTGAGGAGTTTTCAGGAGAGCGAATCTAAGGTTTGAAGCTCTCCTGTAATTCACAGGGGCCGATCTAGGTGATGCTATTGACGGGATCAAAAGTTTGAAGTCTGGCCTTTCTATTGGCGTTGTTAGTTTTTCAATCCGACCCGCCTTTTGTTTTCTACGAAGAATTTTACGAAGAGAGGCCATGATGGCAACAGCTGTAACACGCCGAGCGAACAGAAAACACGTAAGTCGATGTATTAGAGTGCTATTAATTGGCCTCTTCCAAATCCGACTTTTCCCTTTTCTTCACTATTCTGTTTTACAGCTGCAGGCCGCCGAGAGACCCCGAGAGCACGCAGCACAGGCGCCGACTAGGTAGTGAACCCGCACACACCACCGAGAGGGTAGGCAACACGCCGGGGCAATTCTTTCTCAAGTCACCTGGACCCCCGATTTTGATGTCTCGGATTTTGATGAAACTCGCTGAGTATGTTCCCTGGGTGGACTGGACCTCCTCTGCCAAGTTTCAGATTTTTCGGACACATAGAAAATTTTTAAAAGATACCCCAATTTTGAGTTTTTGAAAAAGTAAAAAAATAAATAAAAAATATCTATCCATTTGCAAATGCTTTAGAATGGCTTATTTACATTGTTTGATCATGTTTTAGTGGAAAAAAAAATAAAAACACTATATGTGACCTTTTGAGGAAGTTATGCGTAAAACTAATACGGTATATCTTGATTTCCCAAAAAATGCGTCTGAATTTTTTACCCCAATTTATTTATTTATTTATTTGCAAGGTCTCATAGTGGTTCATGGTATCTGATATTCAAACTCAACGGCAACAGGTAAACTCAGACTAAAAAAAATAATGTAATTTTTTAATTATCCGAAGTTTACCCAAATCAACTCGTAGTCCAATGTTTTAGCAGGAGTGTTGTACTTTTGAGATTTTCTCATGCAGGTTAATGTTTAGAGTGTGTTTTAGAGCTAATTAAAAAAACATAAACCTCCTAACTAAGTCACAATACTGTCAAACAAAGGGGTTATCATGATTTTCAGTATGTTTCAGGTACACACCACCCTTTGGGTACTATGCTGAGGTCCCGTCTTGGTTCACCACTCAAACTGACAGCAATCCAAAGGTGCTGTTCATGAAAATTGCAAGTCTTATTCCTGCCAACATGATGCTTTAGACACAATAATAAAAAAAATATTAATAATATCAATAAGACTGTATTATTAGGAAAAGTAACTTCCTTGATACTGTTGGGACGAGGTTGCAAGCTATTTGAGTTCACATAGGCAGTACAACTGATTCTGATAACAAGCATGAAAGCGGGGGCTATGCCCACCACAATAAGGTTTTGTTCTAGTATCAACACATATTCTGTAATCCTACTTTTTAACTTCTAAAGCAACATTTTGTAGAAAAAAGACAACATGACTGGTAGGGGGTTACTGCTTCAGAAACTATTCATAGACTCAGTATAAAGCAGTTATGTTATTTAAAACAACCCAATTTATGCCCTCGGTTGCCTCAGAACCTCGTGCCAGTAAGTGTAAGGTAGTCATTCGGGGAAGCCTTAATAGATACCAGACAAAATTAATAAAAATATCAAATCGAAAGTTCTCTGTTATTGATTTAACATTTTACTGATAATGTATAATTTATGACCTCTGAATTTTGATAAATGAAAGACGGGCATAAGTTTTCCTCAAATAAGTGTAAAAATGTGTGGTCAGTAAATAGTATGTAATTAGTCAAATGAAAATTATATTTTCAACAAAATAAAAAATGAAACAAAGCAGAGAACAATTTAGTTTCCTGGAACTCTTTAACATTGAGTAAAAGTAAACAAAGATCTAGTATTTCCAAGAACTAAAACAATGTAAAACCCAGTCAGTTTGGAGATTCTCTTTAACATTGAGTAAAAGTATACATAGATCTTATTTTTCCTATGTCTAAAACAAAGTAAAACCCATTCAGTTTAACGAAACTCTTTAACATTGAGTAAACTTATACTAATGACTTCTTGCACCCTCATAGACATGACAAGGGTAGTTATGAACAAGCTAAGATTAGTTATTTAAAATCACATGGAAATAATACTGATAGGCTTATCAGTCATAAAGTATCATAATGGATTCAGTATTTTACTGAGAGATCAACTAATTACACCTCAAACAATTGTTTATAAGAAAAATAAAAAACAGCAATTACAAAATATGTAAACTTTAAATGTAGTGACTTATTTTAATGAAGTATTACCTTTATGGTTGAAAAATCAGTCATGTCATGTTAAGAAATTATTCATCTAAATTGTCATCTTCATCGTCTGAAGCCACAATTGTTTTTCTAGTTGCCCTCTTCTTTGGCTGACTGGCTTTGGGCATAACAGCCTTTCGCTTCCTGGCTCTTCCCGCTGCTGGCTCTATTTGCAGAACTTCATCTTGGACAGTGTCAGAGGAGTTGATGCCCTTGTAAAACTCATGGTATTCAACTGGAATGTGGTTGTGAGAACAGTAGTGCTGCAGATCATTATACTTGGCTTTAGAGATAGAGAGAGGACCATTGTAAGCCTTCTGTAGTGTAAAGGTGCAGAAGTTAACCGGTTTCCCAACCTTTTTTGTAGAAATAGTTTGTGGCTCTTCCTTCAGGTCAGTTTTAAATTGTAACTCATGAGGTGTTGTTCCATCAGCAGAAATTTGACGTATCTCTCTCCATGGAATAGCTTGCCCATCAGTATCTTTAACCAACTGCAACTTGTCAGAGAGATCATTCCACTGTAAAATCATACCTTGATTGACTTCAATTACTCGAGTTGGATGAGTCTTACTTCTTTTGGCTGTGGCTATATTATCATACCATTGCCTGGGAGAATAAATTTGCAGTGGTCTTGTTTTTCTCTCAATATAGCTGAACTGTGTCTGCAGCATTGTACGTATGTCCCTTCTCAAGAAATGTATGAACAATACGTACATTATACTTAGCAGCCGCATATGCAAAGAGAGAGGCAACATTCCTGTTTTTATTTTGGCCCCCACAGTTGTCACTGTAAAAGCGGAATTCTTTGATACCAGCTTCCACTTTCCTTTCAATAAAATGTAGCAGAAAACTTGAAACTTCATTGGATCCTTTGCGAGCAATTGTTTCATCATAAACATAGCAGTTGTCTTCATATTTACCAACATCTACTAAAGTGAAATTGCTTACACACAATTTTCTTTTATAGTAGAACACAGATGTGTCAGCTTTTGGACAGATAAGATTTTTTTCATAGTCAAAGTGAGCCACACACAAGGTTTTATTATCTTTGTGTCGCGCCAGTGTTTTATCTTTCTGTACCATTTCATGAACTAATTTCTTGTTGTCTAAATGCTTATTATAATTTTCTTCTAGAGCAGCTTTTCCTTCTTCTGGTGTTAGCCGCCAAGTTGTGCATTCATCACACACATCTTTTTTTGATAAGAAGAAACTAATATTGTATTCAGAGTTAAAAACATCTCGGTACTGTCTTTCTGTTGCCAGTTTCTTCTCGGGATAAATAGAACTCATCCACTCCTTGTATGCACTATACATATCAGCACATGACTGAAAATGCTCTGTAATATATTCCTTGTTTGAGGCTGCTCTGTTGTAGTGGCTGGGCATCCTTGGGATTAAGTTTATGTGCTGCCGAACAGATTCTTTAGCTTCAGCAACTATAGGTGATTTTTCATGATGTCTTTGTCTTTTGTCTGGTGAGATATAACCACCCATTTTAAGCTTCTTCACGGTGGTTTCTACAAGACTATCACAAACATCTAACGTGTTAAGGAACATTAGCTTACAGATTTTGATTTTCTCACCATCTATTCTAAAAAAGTACTTCCGTGAAGATGTCCTTGTTGTCAAGTCATTAACTTGTTTAACTGGATGTATTTCTAAGTGCAAGCCAATAAAATCCCACTTCTCCTTTTGTGTGGGAATTTTCCAAAATTGGTTGAAAATATCTTGACGTTCATCTGGAGTTACCTTTTGTTGACAGAGAAATTTGCAGCTGGCATCGCAGCCTGGTTGTAAAGTACGTGCCCTCCTCAAAACACCATTGACACTCAGATGTTCTTTTCCACTCGCAAGCATACGCTGAGCTTCATTTCTTTTCCATTTTGACGGAGCACTGTTACGCTTTTTGGTAAGCTTTTCAGGTTGTGCATATTGCCTTTTAGATTTAGTTCCTTCAGAATTGTTTACCTCAACAGTGTTCAAGGCTGGCTCGGTATCAATTTCTGGTAGTGTACTAACTCCAAGGATATCCACATTTTCTTCAATAGGTGGCAGGAAACTCTCAGGCAAAGCAGGAAAGTCACAACCAGTCTCATTAAAAAGGCATCTTTTGGCACTTGAATTGTTTCCAGTATCTGAAAAATTATGAAACATTGTTTAAAAACAAAACAAAACAAAAAAAAACAAGAAATTACAAATATATGTGATGTTATGGCAACAAAAAGTGATCACCAATAAAGAACTTATATCCAACCCACCTTTAAGAGAGTCATCAAGTGAGTTTGAAAACAACCCTCTCTGATCTTCAGTTTGAATGTCAAGAAAAAATCCATCTGCAAAAAGGTTTATTTAGGTAGAGATTAATTGGTGATTTGAAAGGAATATTATTTGAGTAACAATACAGCAAAAAAGTAAAATAAAGATGTGTTGGCCTACCAGTGTTGGAGCCATCGTTACTAAATCCATTTTCTAAGGGAGAATCATAACAACTCAATATAGAGAGTGAGTTGTAGGGTGTAGAAACTAAAAAAAAAAGGCATAATAAAATTACTACAGATGACAATTTGCTTCAAGTAAATAAGAACTAAAACTTTCTTAGCAATAAAATCATAGCCTTACCTCCAAATTGCTTTGACTCAAAAGAGTTTAAGGTACTGCTCAAAGCTTGGCATGGTTTAGCAGGGGTGGAGAGTGTAAACATACTTCCATCTGCAATGTAAATAAAATATTTGAAAAAATATAAAAACTTTGAATTTTTATTAATAAAAGCAGATGGAAAAAAAGAAACAAGAAACTTACCAGTGTCAGCTAACTTTTGTTGCTCCATCTCATGAGCCATTGTCTGTGAGACACCAACAGTGGTGGACTCAACACAATTAAAATCTCTCACAGTTGCCAGTGGAGCAAAGGTTAAACTCTCTTCAGGATCAGCTGCATTCCTGCTTGAAGTGGGGTACTCAAACTCGGCAGTATTGTTGGCTACAGCTACTTCCACACATTTCAGTGTAATATAATCTACAGAAGAAAAGAACATATTAAAAAATTAATATTTCTTGTACAGTGACAGTAGAATCCTCATAAAATGTTGTCACAAAGAAATGTTATTTTTCTTTAGTTTAGACTGGAGGCCTACCTGCATGAGAGCAAGAAGTATTGCTGCTTTTATTGCCAGATCCTAACAATTCCGTGGCAATAGCTGAGGGTGGCGGACACTCCACTGACTCAGTAACTACGGGCAAAAAATAAAGACTATAGGCAAGTATAATGCCTGCTTAGCTAGGGCAGTAACTAAATCTGATAGAACCCTGTAAAACTAAAGTTTTCTACAAAAGTCTTTTAAAAAAAAATACGATTTCAGGAAATCCTGGCAGGCACGAAGTTCGTTAATGCTTTAGTTTCACTAAATACTTCGGTAGATGATGGTTTAAGTAGAAATTTACTTTAAAAATTCTAGCCTTATGGGTCATGTTATTGAATTTGTTTTATTTCAGGGTCACTAGTTCAGCGGGTCACATGCAAAATTTTAGCTTTCTAGCTCAATCGATGTAGAAGTTCGTCTCTCAGTAAAAATTGTCCGATCAGCTTGATTTTTGAACTGTACGCTCGTTGTGCAATGGGCATTCAAACACCGCTTTTACATTTTTATTCTAACATGTCGTTCGAAGTTTTATTTTTTGAACTACTGTGCATGAGTAGAATCAACAAGTCCCCGGCCCCGCCGGTCCTCATCCCCTGCGCGGCGCGCCGAGGGGTCGAGGAGCCGCGACAATGGCGACTCGGCTCGGCTCTTCTTTCCACGCTGTTTTCCCGAGACAAGTCGAGTATTACCATAGAAACGGAGATTTTAGATCAAAATTTCTCAAAATTGGTCGCTAAGTTTGGGCTGGTACTTCAGCAGTGAACTAAGGAGATCGAGTTCTACCACTCTGCCAAGTCTCATCAAAATCCTATAGAAAAATCTGGATTTAGGTAAGGGGCCGTGCTAATAAAAAAAAAAAAAAATCGCATCCTGACACAAAACCATAAGGCTACTTCGTGCCTAAAAAAATAAACAAACATATCTGCTAACCTTTTTGGCGCAATCCAGATCTTGACTTTCCTTTACCATGATCACTAACTGTAGAAACAGGATATTTTTTGAGCAGTTGGGAAGCATCTATGAAAACAGCACAAGCAAATAAATAAATAAATAAATAAATAAATAAATAAATAAATAAATAAATAAGAACTGCAGGAGTACACTGTAAATTGGTTGGCGTCTTTAGACGCCAAAATTTTGGCGTCCTCTGAGAACGCCAAATCTTGGCGTTCAAAGACGCCAATATTTGGCGTTCTTCTTCTCAGAACGCCAAATCTTGGCGTCTTTGAACGCCAAGATTTGGCGTTCTCAGAGGACGCCAATATTTTGGCGTCTAAAGACGCCAACCAGTTTACAGTGTAGCAGAACTGGACACAAAATCAAAAGTACCGAGTCTTCTGAATATATATTAGGGTTAGTTCAAAGAGTTGAAAGAGCCATTTATAAAGAATATATTGAATGTTTTACTAAAGTATTTGTGAATAGAAGTCTTTTGAGCAATTATTTCCCAACCCAACCAGGGCCAAAACCTTGATGTCACTGATCAGAGACATCAAGGTTTTGGCCCTGATTGGGTTGGGAAATAATTGCTCTCTTCTCATTTTGCAGTAATTTAAGGTGAATCCACAATACTGCTCATAGCTCATGCGCTCATGTGGCTTTTAAGTTCCTCTCATTTCTGAATGCGGAGTGTAAGAAGACAAACTAGGGAACTTATTTGGTGAAATGGCCTCGTCTAAATAGATTAAATTTCCACTTTCACCAAAAACATATAATTAAATGCGAGGAACTTATAAGCCACATGAGCGCATGAGTGCATGAGTGCATGAGCTATAAGCTATGACCAGTATTGTGGATTCACCTTTACCTTTGTTTGGTGGTTGGGGTAGGCCGGGTAGGCTTTTGCAAAATGATGCAAAATCTTCTTCATTTTCGAGTGGTGGACACGGGCTCTCCTCCACGGACTGCACTGTAAATTGGTTGGCGTCTTTAGACGCCAAAATTTTGGCGTCCTCTGAGAACGCCAAATCTTGGCGTTCAAAGACGCCAATATTTGGCGTTCTTCTTCTCAGAACGCCAAATCTTGGCGTCTTTGAACGCCAAGATTTGGCGTTCTCAGAGGACGCCAATATTTTGGCGTCTAAAGACGCCAACCAGTTTACAGTGTGGACAGCAGCAGGTTGACCTGTCAATTGAATTCATATTATATCTAAGCTTGACTCATCACTTCTCTGATTTGAGGTAAATGAGGAAAACCGTGAGCGCACTAATAACAGTCGAGAGGTTAATCACAAACTGAGCTTTCAGCAAGTTCTCCGTCATTTAGCTTACCTTTCTGACCGGCTTTGAAGGCTGCGTTTTTTAAATCGGAGATGAATTTTGACCTTTTTGACATGATAATAAAAAGGGCCAAATTCTTTTCCGGCCGGTCAACACAAACACACCCTCCGGTGCCTCGGCGCGCTCACAACGTCTGCGGAGCGAGCTGCTTGTCGGGCAGAGACGCGACACTCGGCCGCTCGGCGCTCGGCGACTTGCGTGTTTTGTTACCGGAAGGCTCGGGCGCGCGCGTCACAGAAGCTTATTTTCGAAGTGGGTTTAGGTCGTTTTATTTGTTGATAGTACCATTGAGACCAAGTTCGTTGGAAAGAGGATTTTTTAATCTACAGGAATATGTAAAAATGTCAATATGTCCAAAAATCGAGTTGCGTGGTTTCGCCAGCGGCGCTGCGCTGTGCGTGGTTTCGCCAGCGGCGCTGCGCTGTGCGTGGTTTCGCCAGCGGCGCTGCGCTGTGCGTGGTTTCGCCAGCGGCGCTGCGCTGTGCGTGGTTTCGCCAGCGGCGCTGCGCTGTGCGTGCTTTCACCAGCGGCGCTGCGCTGTGCGTGGTTTCGCCAGCGGCTGAGCGCCGTGCGTGCTTTCCATTAGGGACAAGCGATGTGTAAAGTGCATTTCTTTCTTCCAGACACAAATGACTGTTTTTCCTCTACGCAGTATCCTGAAGACAGCCAGTGAAGCAGGGCCAAAAGGCTGTTTAAATATGTCACTCAACAACTCACAAACTATGGAGGTAATAATAAATGCTTAAAATTTGTGCTTTGCATCTCTGTATTAGAGTATTTTAACAGCCTTGGAGTTTTGGTGTCATTTTTGTTTTACAGTTTGCTTGTTTTTTGTTTTTTTTTTTTAGAAAACCATTACCTCTGTCCAGGGTGTGCTAACACTGGTAAAACAAATGTATACAAATGTATAGTTCTAAACATCAAATGATGTTTAACTGCTAATGTTTATTACTTCAACACTATATCATGTTCAGTTCAAACTATACATCAGCAGATGTTTATTTTCTAAACACTTTGCAAGTGTTTAGTTGTCTATACACTTGGCGCAGCGTGGTATCTCTATGCTTTTCCATGTGAAGCTTCGCCCAAGTGTATACTTCTATACATCACAAAATGTTTAACCTCTCAACATTTGCGAAGTGTATAGGTGTTAAACATCTTTTCATGTTTAGTTCCTGCTATACATCATGTCATGTATAGAATTGCAAACTATACACCATGATGTATAGTAACTAAACATTTGTTTTACCAGTGAACTTAACGTTAACGTTAACGTAACGGTAATTCGACACCTTAGACTGAAAGGCACGCAGTTCAGCCGCGCGTTCCAAAAGGCACGCAGTTCAGCCGCCCATTCCAAGACTAACGCAGTTCAGCCGTGCGGTCCGAAAGACACGTAGTTTACCGCTCCAGACATAGGAACTGCGTGAGTCTTGGATTGAGCGTCTGAACTGCGTGTCTTTCGGAGCGCGCGGCTGAACTGCGTTAGTCTTGGAACGGGCGGCTGGACTGCGTGCGTTTCAGTCTAAGGTGTCGAATTGCGGAACCAACATTTGTGAGGTTTTTTATTTTCGGTCGGTTAATTCAAATAACTTCAAAATTTAACGTTTATTATGATAACTTAAACGAGTGACGTTTTTTGTCAATGTTATCTGAATAACGGTAAATCCCAGGCAAATAAATTATTGTTATTCCTAGTGTAACGTTAATTTATTCAAGCTATAGAAACCGTTATTAACGGGTAATCCCCCAAAATGCATCGGCACTGTTGCCACGTCGTCCGCACGGTTGACATGTCACACGGCTTCACCCACACCAGCGCAAGTCGGCAACCTCCGTGGCCTGGCATCCTGATGAAACAGAGGCCGGTGCCGTGGGACGACTGCAATGATGGAACGTTACATCCGCACATGAGACTAGTACGTTAACTGGACTGGAATCTGTATGGCCCGGCTACCCCGCATTCGCCCCTTCTTCGGCAATCTCCTCCGGCGTTATTGCGTCGGTCGGGACGCGAGAGGTGCCAAACGACAGAGGAGCGATAGTTCTATGCCTAGATGCAAAAAAGTTTACCGAAATCGGCCCACCCGAACGGCTGCAGCGTCCCGAACCCGCTCCGCCGCTCTGACCGCGACTCCCGGCCATTCTGCGGCGCGCCGCCGCCGCCAGGCGCGCTACTGTCGCTCCCCGACACCACCGCTCCCTCGCCCCCCGCTTCTCCCAGCTCGCTCGCAGCAATGTAAACACGCCTGGAAGACATGTGAGGTTAAAATTTCAGGCAAGAGAAATAAACAGTCAATATTTCTTCGTCCCCAAACAAGAAAATACAACCTACATTAGCAACAAAATACGAGCCCACAAGGTTAAAACGTACCTTTTGTAGTGTCTCCAACGTATAATTATAAAACTGTACAAAACAAGAGCATATACATGTCTTCCAGGCGTGTTTACATTGCTGCGAGCGAGCTGGGAGAAGCGGGGGGCGAGGGAGCGGTGGTGGCGGGGAGCGGCGGGGGGAGCGACAGTAGCGCGCCTGGCGGCGGCGGCGCGCCGCAGAATGGCCGGGAGTCGCGGTCAGAGCGGCGGAGCGGGTTCGGGACGCTGCAGCCGTTCGGGTGGGCCGATTTCGGTAAACTTTTTTGCATCTAGGCATAGAACTATCGCTCCTCTGTCGTTTGGCACCTCTCGCGTCCCGACCGACGCAATAACGCCGGAGGAGATTGCCGAAGAAGGGGTGAATGCGGGATAGCCGGGCCATACAGATTCCAGTCCAGTTAACGTACTAGTCTCATGATCCGCAACTCCTGATCTATCCACCTCTCCTCGCCAGTCGCCAGTCACCACCGTGGCGCAGTGGTCTCCGTCAGAGCCCTATAGCGAGCGAGCGCATCGGCTCGTTTGCTGGCCGGTGGTGTGAGGGGGGTAGGTAGCGGTGCCGCCGCCTGCCTCCACCTCCACTGCTACCGCAGAGCACTGGCCGAGCGCGCTCGGGTGACGGTTGCCGAACGAAGCCCGAGGTGGAATGAGCGTCGGCCGCTCTGGCGAGCCAAGGCGGCTCAGCTGAGCCGGGGGCGGCTCGCTTCACTCCGTCTGAGCGGTCGCATCGCCTCGTCTCCGCCGCTCTCCCTCCCGGCCCAGCTTATTTTCATTTTTAAATTTTTCAAAAAAAATTTGAAAGTTTTCTGAGTGCTCTACACATTGAAACCTTGCTCTGCACGACTATGTAAATAACATTTTCGCAGTGTGAATTCGATTTTACGTTTTGACTTTTACCGTTCCCTTTCACATAAGAAGTTGCGGACGGATGCCACCGCGACCGTTCGAGAAACGCAAGGGTTGGGGTGAGCGGGAGGAAATCCTTGTGCCCAGGGAGACGGGGCGGGGGAAGGGGGAGGGGGGTCGGTACCCAAAACACTGACACGGCACATTTACGCAGGGTAATTATTCCACGAAATTGAACGTCTGTGCGGATTAAAGGCGAAACAGTCGCAAAAAATGAAGTGTAAAAGAGAGGGGCCATTTTTGTAATTTTCCTATTTTTTCTCAGTTTAAAATTCTGATTGATTTGTCATTTTCTTAACATTTTTCTGATTCCTGACTTTTTTCTTGATAGTTTTTGGAGGTGTAAACTGATTTTTATGGGTGAAATACCCAGTATCCCCCCCCCCCCCCCGATGTGTAATCATGTGTAATCCCGGCAGCGGAGTGAGTGGCTGACTCGTCTGACTCTCCGTCCGCTTGTCGCTCGCTTCGCTATCCGTCCCCTCTCTCGCTCGGCTCGCCCGGCCGCAGCCGCCGACCCGACCCGAGCGAGCTCGACAAGCTCAGGTGAGCGCAGCGTGCTCACTAGGAGACTGCTGAACTGAGCCGAGCTCAGCTCACTACGAAACGAGCTGAGCCGCTCCGAGCGTCTCCCGGCGGCGGCGCGGCGGCGCAGTGAGCGCATCGGCTCGCTCGTTACAGGGCTCTGGTCTCCGTGCCTGGCGCACAGTGCGGCCAAATCGAAAAAAGGCGGACATAATTCATAGCAGGTAAACTGTTCGAGCAAAGTAGGTAAGATTCGTGCCTCGTAGGTTTTTGGTGTCTCTGAATTCGGTTTCGACACTTTTTTTGAAATTTGAGGGGCGGAACAAGCTAAAAAAAGGGGGGGAAATTTTTAAATTTGCTGTGTTTTTCTGAAATTTTGAAGCATGGGGTTTTGAGGGTCGCTGATTTCATTTCTGATATTGATTTTGAAATTTGAGGGGCGGAACCGGTCATAAAAAGGGGGGAAACATTGAAAAACTGCTAGAACCGTCTCACATGGCGATCCCACAGGTTGTCAGGGTCGCTAATTCCATTCTTGACAACATTATTGAGATTTGAGGGGCAGAACAGGGCATAAAGAGAGGGGAAAGTCAAAAATATTGCTGTATCTTTTTGTGATTATACGTTTCAACAAGTATTGAGGTCCGCTGACAACATTTCTGACACCTTTTTTTGTCAAACTAGGGGCGACTCAGGGCACAGATATGAGGGGGTGTTCGAAAACTAGGCCTTCACACGTCTATAAACATTTTTCGTGAATTTTCCGAGTCGCGTATTCAGGATATTCCTTCTAGGATATAATTTTTTTTTCATTTGGTTCTAAATAGATAAACATAGGGTGGAAAGATCAAATAGGCTACAAAATCCAGAAGAGGAGCTCGCTCTGACACTGAATCGGCTTCCGCACCGCACGGCTGCCCGCCCGGCCCGCCTACATGCTGGCCAGGACGGCGAGCCGTCGCGCTGCGCATGCGCGCTGGGCGGCGCGGCGACCGGCCGGCTGCCACAGGCCTCCACATTATTGAGAATTACATAGAAACCGCCAAAAACCGCCAACCAAACTCTTCGGCGTCGGATAGACGAAGGTTCAAGCTTTCGTTTGCGATAACGCATGAGTCTGAAATATTCTGCAATCGTTTTATAACTCAAATATAAAACCACGAAGAGGTTACGGTGTCCCTCGACGACATGACTCAGTGTAAAACGTTTTTATTCGTAAATCTGTACTCGAAAAAAATGTTTTACTATATAATTGGGTAGAGGAGAGTCCCAGCAATCCCAAACCACGCACGCGTCTCTCTAAAAACACCCTAACAGTGCGAAAAGAACGTTGTGAAAACTGCCTGTCAGAAGCTCACTCTCAGGTTAGAGAAGCTGCGCCCGGGAGCCGAAAGTTTGAGCTCTCATATTTCGTGATGAGCATGCGTTTGGCAGCTGGTTTTTGTGATGGAAGAGTAGTTTAATCATTGAACTTCTCATACCAAAAGATTAAATCGCCGTCCAGACCTTTCAGAAAAATGAATTATGTCCGCCTTTTTGCGATTTGGCCGCACTGTGTGGCGGCTGGATAGTAAGTGCGGGTTCGACTCCGGTCGACGGCCAACCAGTTTCTCCTTGCGCGGTGTCTTCTGATACTGCTCGAAGTTAACATAAAGCAGGGAGATGGGCTGTAGATGAATAAAAGGCTACAGGAAAGGGAGACCACTAGTTTATTTTTTTTTTTATCTCTTTTATTCCTTTTTTGGGGGGTGAGGGGTTGTGGGGCTGTTGCAGTAACTAACCATTCGGCATATGTCGAAATGTACGGATGATGTCGGGTCATGTTCGGAAACACTCGGAAAGAGTTGGAATGTAGAACACAACCCGAACCTATACGAGTGTTTCCGAACACAAACAGCACTATTCGTGCAATGCCAAACACATTCCGATCATCCCAGATTTTATGCTATGCGGCGCCGAACACTCCACGAAAATTTCCGAGCGCCCGACTTCTTCCGACCACAGTCGGAGAGGGTTCAAAAGTGTTCGTGGAGAGTTTGGAGTCCCATACAGTAACCTTGGTGTCCCCGTAAACGCCCGGGTAGCGTTCTGAGCCGATTGGATGTGTACGGCCTTGAATCGGAATAGGTCAGAATGGGTTCGGATATTTGCAAGGAGTGTTCGGAGCCACACAGGGTGACTCTGGTGGGTCCAGAAAACGCTCGCGTAGCGGTCGCAGCCGATCGGATGTGTATTGCCTACGATCGGAATAGGTCGGAACGTATTCGGCTTTCGATCGGAGTAGGTCGGAATGTGTTCGGCATCACACTGGTTATTACGGCTTGTGTCCGGGTACACTCGGATATGTTTAGCTTGTGTCCGGGAATACTCGAGGTTCGGGTTGTGGTCGGAAACTCAAGGATAGGTTCGGGTTTTGCTGAGGGACATTTGGGTAGGTTTGCATTGTGTTCGGAAACAGTCGGGTGTCCCCTTCGTTGCAGTCAAACAAGCGCGCGCTGCATCGTCAGGAGGCGGTGCGGAGGCTGCCACGGCTTGCTGTTGTGCGGTGGTCCGGGTCAAGCTATCCAGCTATCTGGCATGTCAACCGTACGGACGACGTGGCAACAGCGCTTATCGAAGTAAATAACGTTATTTGCCGTTATTTACCGCGAATGTGCATTACCAATATTCATAATAACGCTGTATGCCAGATACTGGATTATCGGTTATTATTTATAACCGATAACCATTCAGATTAACATTTCGTTGTTCTGGAATAACGGTAATCGGACGACACACGTTAAATGTTACAAGCATTAACTCTTAACAAATAACGCATGAAGTTTCTCCTGCTCATGATGAGACACCTCTACCTGTACAGACAGTTCCTCCTATTACAATACTTCGGTCAATCAGGGATAGACCAAAAGCAACTGCTGACGAATCAAATCATGATTATCAGATTCTTAAGGTAAGTTTGAGTATCGTCTTTGTAGTTGAAACTGTTGAATTTTGTTATCAAATTATGTATTTAAAATTTGGTTTTTAACATTTTTTGTTTAAATTTTTTGGTACAGGTTACAACACTGTTGGACCTAGTGAGCCACCCCCTTCACCTGTAAATAAAGTTATGACTGAAGTGGAAAGTTTATCGATATCAGATCAGTTGCAAAATAGATTTGAAATTTTAGAGGTAACGCTTGTTTTTTTGTTTTTTTTTCTCTTTTTTTTTCTAATGAGCAGTGAAGATTTTCTCTTTACTATTTTATTTTAATCAATCTAATCTTTAGAAGTCTTTTATTGAATCTACTGCTTTTGTTCCTGGGTCACCTACTTGTCTAGCAACTTTTGGCAATGCAATTCCCCTAGATTCTAGTCCCAGGCATGAACAGCATACAAGGCAGAATAAGTCAAATTATCCGGGACAAAAACTGCCGGTAGATTTCATCCTTTTTGTTGTGCCTTTGTTCCTCTAAACTGTTTTCTCCTATTATTTTATATGTTACTGTAGACCACTGCTGCTTTTGGGCAATCACCTTCTACACATGTCATCTCTCAGTATAAGCCAGTCACTCTTACTCCATTTGATGTGGAAGGTGCTATACTTTACAAAACACCTATGCTGGAAAACTCCAAGAAAAGCATTTTAAGATGGCTTGCTTGCCGGGGCCTTAACTTGGCTGGAGACAAAGAATGCTTAGCTCTAAGGTAGGAATGTTGCTCTTTAGTCTTTACTCAATTTATTTCTACTGAAAACAATTAACTATGTTGCAGAGTTCAAAATTGCATAGCAAGTGGAATAGACCATATAATTGATCCCAAAATAGATGGTGGTAAATGGTACGATTTGAAGAAGGCTAAAATTGCTGCTGCTTCTGACATGGTAATTTTATTTTCATAGAACATTTCAACATGCAACTTGTGACTTTTAAACACAGTGTCACATATGAATTACAGATCTCTCCAAACTTAATGCCTTGTGGTGAAAGTGTTTTCCGTCCTGGTCAGTGGGACCCCTTCCCAAGCTCAGATTTGCCAAAAACTTTCAACTTTGGTAGCATTTACCATTACCTAGTTGAATCAGCACCACAGTTTCAAGGGGATTCTGATTTATTTTCTGAGAACTCTGACGATGATGATATTGAATGTAGTGGTGGAGTCCATTTAAATCCTTCAGAGGAGGAACTTTGCTCAACCATCAAACCATTGCGAAGAGGCATCCTTTTTGTGAAAAGCAATTATGTTAGAAATATCAGAGATTTAGTTCAGGAGAGAACTCATTTCATTAAAGCACAAGTACGTGCCTCCATGAATGCTGTTGCCTACCAGGTGCATGTTGCCATTTCAAATTTATCTGGAGCTGTTTTCAATGCCAAGTGTGATGTTCAATGCAAAGTTAATGCACTCGGTAGATGCTCTCATGTTGGTGCTCTGCTTTTGCACGTACTTACGCACATTAGAATCAATGAATTTCAAGGTCAGGCCCAGGTAACTGGGTATACTGTTTCCGGCTGCTTAAAGCTCGCGTACCCGATTGCTGCCAACGTTTCAGTAACGAACTACAAACCGAACGACATTATTTTCAAAACATACAGAGTCTCATAAGCACATCAAATTTAATTTTAAACTAATCTCAGCGTTACAATGGCTCTGGAAAAATTAATGAAGGATTTCTCGATAAAGTATGAAACGTACCGTCTAAGTATTAATTTTCGTTTTATTTTGAGGGAAAAGACAACACTGACCAATATGGAGTCCAGAAACTTTGAATGATGTTTCTGCTTTATGGTCTGCTGGGAAACTTCATTTTGGGACAGATTTTACTTCTCTGATTGTTGTCATGTCGCCCAAAGACCGGTCTTGTTCAGTGGAGAACTGGAACTCTGAATGTGTCAAACTCCAAAACTGGACTCGCCATATTTAAATTCCCTGTACAGATCGACCAGTAAATAGAGTTAACCTTTACTTCTGCAACCCTCATCAGATATCAGATGAAGCTATTGCAGCTTACAAAGCAAATTCCTGTAAGTACATTTGAAGTTCTACGTATGGTTCATGGTTTTCTATACTGGCAGCTTGTTTCACAATTTCTTAAGTTGTATACATTTGTGACAGTTCGTGCTGATCTGGTGGTAGAAGACTTCACGCTGTCTCCAACTGATTCCCCTTGGGAACTGGTACTCCTCAAGCAAAGTGTGGTTTTCTGACTCCTTTGGGAACCAGTACTAGAGGGACAAATTTGTGTCTGTAGTTTGTCGAGAAGTTCAGCCCAAACAGTGGTGAGTAGATTAATTATTTTTTGTCGCAACCTCACGGTCTATTCATATAGCATATATAAAGATCATGCCACTAGTCTGTCCTCACTCAACAAAACGTACAACCAGACACCAGCTTACAAGCTCTTTATGACTGTGATTATGAAAACTGTTCATGCTAAGAATTTAATTAGAATACATATATTTTGTCATTGTAGATAATACTGCAATACTAGCTATTCTTTTTGTCATCTGTTGTTTTTGGCTTTCTGTCGACAGTTACAAATTTGATCGTAAAAGAACTTCAAGCTTCGTTGAATCAACAAATCTGTAGGATATCTGGGCCAAGCAAAATGTAATTGTGTAAGGGAGCTGCAAAATATTATAATTCAAAACCATGCGCTCTAGACATTGTTTAAAATAATTAAAGGCAAAATACTTAGTGCCTATCTTTTAAATTCTAATTATATATTACTCTGCTGAGTGAAGAATATTATAAAAATATTTGTCTGGTTCCTGTTCAATTTGTCTTTTGTTGTTGAATGAACAATAAACCACACTTGCCCACACATGTCTTTTATTTCTGTGCTGCAGTTTTGGTTATCTTCACGCAAAGAGTAAAAGGAACAATCAGGGGCGTAATTAGGGGGGGGGCGATGGGGGCGATCGCTCGGGTCCCCGAAGGGGACCCAAATTTCCCTCGGGCCGAGGATATGTACGAAATCGACGCCCGAAGGGCGTCGAATGATGTCTCAGCAGGTGCTATTTTGCCCCCAAAATGACTAAGTTAAAAAAATTGTGTCACCACTGTTTTTTTTTCGCGCTCGCTACGCTCGCGAAATTCCTTATTACCACGCCTGTACTAGGTTTAAGGTGCCAACACGCGTCTCTGCCTACATTTTGCCCACAAAGTAATCCCAAAGATACGCGAAAGTACGCCATGGTCCGATTCTACTGTACTTTAAAGCAGATTTTGGCGGCCCACACGGTAAATTTGCGCCATAATGACTCCAAAAAAATTTGCGCTCGCTTCGCTCGCGGCATTTTTTTTTGCAAATCAGTGTGAATAAGGCTTACTTGCACATTTTGTGCCTTCTGCGGTGAATTTATTCGCGCTCGCTTCGCTCGCGATTACCCTTGAAGTTAGGCAACCCGCGACGCATCGCCCCCCCCTTACACATGTCCTAATTACGCCCCTGGGAACAATATAAAGTAAATTGAAGTATGGGGGAGTACATTTTGGAGGACGCTACCAACATATAGTAGAGTACACGAGGGAAATTTCCCTGTGCTTCTCGCTCGTGAGGGTGGCAGCAATCGGGTACGCGCTCTGACGTCACGCGCTTTAAGAATCCGTCATTTAACAGGCAGTTGCCTGGGCCTGTTCAAGGTAATGTATGCAGATGCAGAACTATGTGCTCAGATCCCTTTCTTCCTCTAAGTTCTCTATTTGTAGTTTTAATTTCTAGCGACCAACTTCCCTACATGATAATTTGTACTGTGTATTTCCTTTGTAGTTTACCCCATTTCCTTATAAGTTTCCTTCCTGTCTGCTTTAGTTAATGACATAACTGTAGAAGTTTATAATTTGTTTAATTTTTGGTTTACTAGGATTTTACATAAATTTGTCCATTATGTATATGCATGAACATACCTCTTAGCTAGATTGAAGTTGTGAAGTAGGTCATTGAGATGTTTTTCTGTATAATTAATTACAAGAGTTTGCTGTAGAACTGTCTTTTATTCTTTTACAAAATGTTGAATAGATAACATGTTTATAGTAACATCCTTCTTAACAAAATCCAATTGAAATTTATGAATAAATAAAGCAAATTAGGAATTTCTTCAATGGAGAACAGATACGTAAACAGTACTTAATCAAAGAAAGACTTGGTTTCTCTGTTTGAGTGCTTTCACGGAAAGACCTGTTGATTATTCTCTTTTGATAGTAATTTCTCAGATAAGCAGCTATGTAAACAAGATCAGGTATTACTGGATATAAAGTCAGAGGTATTGTTCCTCGAAGCAAGCGATTATCTTTAATATCAGCTATTGCATGCTCACTGTAAATTCTTACAGCAGCAATAGCCTTGGTCAATATTTCTTCCTCTGCAGTGAGGCTATTTCGTGATCCAAGGCTTGGCGGTCTTACGTGATGAACTCCTATAGCTTGCAGCTCAGCGGTGATAAGAAATCCTCTATCCGTCATAACCAGATCATTCTTTTCTAAACGTTCCAATAGTCCACTCTGTAGAACTGCTTCCTTTTCAGAGAGTCCTCCTTCACATGCAGGACTAACAAATATAGTTCCTCCGTTACAATCTATACCAATAATAAATATCATCGTGTTATGAGCCTTGTATTGCGATTTTGGTGAATCTGGGGTCGTTTCCTACTATAAGAGACCCGTGGAACACGATTCCGCTCCTCAAACAGTGAAAATTTTCATTTTTTTAACGTTTAAAATATTTTTTTTCCCAAAACTTTTTTTTTACAAAAATGCAAACTTTTCGGTTTATTGTGATTTCTCGGAGAACGGTCGACATTTCGGCAAAAACGACTTCTATAAAACTTACAGAGCACTATGTGACGCAAAAGTTGAAAAAAAATTGAGCTCAATAGCACCGAAACTGAGGTCAGGGGAAGCCCACAAAGGTGACCTAGTCGCTCGCGCTGCGCTTCACGGTTTCCAAAGGATTCCCGTACGTGGCACGCAGCGGTGGCCTTATCGGCCCAAAACGTCACCTGGGGTCACTGGTTGGTCTGTTAAGGTCAGGGGTCTCGTTGGGAGGAACCATAAGAAGGAAAAGGGCGTGTCCGGCGGGCCTGCATACCCTCCAGGGGTGGATTTTTATTAAAATAGGGTCATTCCAAACAAGATTTCGATTAATTGCAGTGACTCCTTGGAATTTTGTTTTGTTTTGACCTCAGTCCATAGTACCCTTTGAGAGACCTTTCCCCAATTTTTTTCAGATTTTTAGCTCAAAGGGTTCCGGAGATATAAGGATTTTAAGGATTTTGAGCCTTTTTTACTGAAATTTCGAAAAAACGACCTGGGCGGAGCCGAAACGCTCCCGTAAGCGAGCCGATCATGTGTAGGGTTTTAAAATTACCGGTAATTTTGGTTGGGGGTGGTAAATTACCAAAATTACCGGTAAACTGGTAATTTGCCGGCATATTACCGGTTATTTTACTAAAATGCTTTAAACGGTTGAAAATATTGTTAGAATTTAAAATATATGGTTAATATCAATAAAACAACTATTTTGGATCGTCTCGAGTCGTTCTATAACGTTTAACTTGCGTTTGATTTAAATATACGTCGGTAAAGAGGGAAATACGCAGTAGTTTGTTAGAGAAAGTGGCAATCGAGATGAAGAAGATGGTGGTTAATTTGACAGAATGTGTGGTATAACTTAGCCACGTACTGTACCTGTACCACAAACGTATTTTTATCATTTTGCTTTTATGTCAAATTTTCGTAATGGTTGATACTTGTTAATAATACTTCTACATATACATTTATTAAACTGATCATACGGCATAATTTTTTTGAGGCACGAAGTAGCGTTATAGTTTTGTTGTCGGATGAGATTTTTCTTATTAGCATGGGCGCTTTTGTTTGTAAAACCGAAATTCTATAGGATTTTGATAAGTTGGCAGAGAGGTAGAACTAAATCTACCTAGTTCTCTGCATCAATGCCATTAAAAAGTTTGTGGAAAATTTTGAGAAATTTTGATTTAGGATCTCCACTTTTATGGTTATACTCGACTTGTCGCTGGACAGCATGGAGTCAGGCTAGGCTAGGGAGACGCAAGGTAGGACCCGGCGGGACGACGTTCTTCCGAATCGTGCGAGAGAGAGGTCCGGTTTTCTAGCCTCTAAAAATATTAAATAGGTAAAAATATTAATTTAACTCCACAATTTTCTTTGGTTACATCATTAGTTGCCATATAAAGATTCAGCCATGATGATAATTACGTAGTTTCGACAGAAAGTGTTTAAATAAGTTCTCAAATCTGTCTTTCTCTCTCCCACGATTCTCCATGACGTTGTCCCATCGGCTTTATTGTATATATAACCCATACACTTCAAGGTATGGGAAAAATGAGCTCCACAGTTTTCATCTATGCAACGTTCGGAATACGACAACACTAAAAATATGGCAATATTTTGTGATTTAAGCACCTTAAAGTGTTTAAATTGGTGTCGGTGCGCCATTACCTTACGTCTCCCTAGCCTGGCTTGACTCCATGCTGGACAGCTGCGTGGAAAGAGGAGCCAAGCAGAGTCAGTATTGTTGCAAAGGCTCGACCACTACTCAGAAACTAATTTCTAATTCGTTGATCTAGAAAGCTCAAATTTGACATGTCAACATGTGACCTATACTAATATCAAACACTGAGGTAAAAAAGAATATAGGAAGTATACGGGATATCTAGGTGGTTTCTAGCGTTTTTAGATGATCGCCAAATACACTTTTTCGGATATGGGAGTGATTGACCCCCCAAAAGTGTTTTTGGCGACCATTTAGAAATGCTTTTTTTGAGGTCCTGATCATTTCTAGGTGGTTGCCAAACACACTTTTTTGGGGTCCAACACTCCCATATCCGAAATTTTACAAGTGCTGGACCCGAAAAAAGTGTTTTTGGCGACCATCTAGGCTAGAAATGTTTTTTTTTTTTTGAGGTCCTCGATCAATTCTAGATGGTCGCTAGAAAACAAAATTTTGGGTCCTTAAGTGTTATTTCTGTCTTTACGGGGCTAAAACGTCGGTTCGGGGGTCCGGGATTGAAAATTTGAAGGTTCTGGGAGTAGAACATTTCAAAAAATTAAAAAAATATAATATGACGATTTTGAGTTTTTTGAGGAGCTAAAACTGGTAGAAGGACCAAAATACCCAACTTATTTTTATTGATGCAACTGAAAGAAGAGGCTGAAAACCTCTAGAAACCACCTAGATATCCCGTATACGAGGTGCGGAACATCTCGATAAGATACCGCCAAAACCCGTTTTTTAAGCCAAAATCGCCCTTTTTTCATTTTCGCCGGCCTGTAGCGCCTAAACGAGGTTCGGTCCCACATGTCTCCCCCGTTTTATTGGAAAGAGCGAGTAACTATCTTTCATTTTAACCCACAAAAGGTCAAAAAGTTATGGGGAGGTCAGCCGTCCAGGGCCGCGAAAACGCATGAAAAATTAACGAAATTTCGACTTTTGGGGTATTAGGAGTTAAAACTCGTCCATTCTGGGGTCGGATTCGGATTCCTGGGATCATTTTACATACTTGTAAATGATCGACTCGCTTTCGGGAGCGTTTCGGCTCCGCCCAGGTCGTTTTTTCGAAATTTCAGTAAAAAAGGCTCAAAATCCTTAAAATCCTTATATCTCCGGAAACCCTTTGAGCTAAAAATCTGAAAAAATTGGGAAAAGGTCTCTCAAAGGGTACTATGAACTGAGGTCAAAACAAAACAAAATTCCAAGGAGTCACTGCAATTAATCGAAATCTTGTTTGGAATGACCCTATTTTAATAAAAATCCACCCCTGGAGGGTATGCAGGCCCGCCGGACACGCCCTTTTCCTTCTTATGGTTCCTCCCAACGAGACCTGTGACCTTAACAGACCAACCAGTGACCCCAGGTGACGTTTTGGGCCGATAAGGCCACCGCTGCGTGCCACGTACGGGAATCCTTTGGAAACCGTGGAGCGCAGCGCGAGCGACTAGGTCACCTTTGTGGGCTTCCCCTGACCTCAGTTTCGGTGCTATTGAGCTCAATTTTTTTCAACTTTTGCGTCACATAGTGCTCTGTAAGTTTTATAGAAGTCGTTTTTGCCGAAATGTCGACCGTTCTCCGAGAAATCACAATAAACCAAAAAGTTTGCACTTTTGTAAAAAAAAAGTTTTGGGAAAAAAATATTTTAAACGTTAAAAAAATGAAAATTTTCACTGTTTGAGGAGCGGAATCGTGTTCCACGGGTCTCTTATAGTAGGAAACGACCCCAGATTCACCAAAATCGGATCAAAGGCACGTGCAGGGCCGCTAACAGGGGCCTAAGTCGTAAAATCGGCGCCATCTTGGAAACCGGCCGCCATCTTGAATCCTAAGGGATAAATCGATGGCCTCCCGTTCTTAAATCGACCCACGGGTACCAATGAACAAGTGTTCCAAAGCTCATGCTTCTACTCCGATTTGCAGTTCTTTTTGGAAAATTGTTCTATACGGACCCCACTATTAACAGTGCAGTCATCTGTCAGTGACTAAAAATGCATGTTGACGATGATGACAGTTGATATAGCTATTTGAAAGAAGGAATGAATGATGATGATAGGTGTTGACAGTAATTGAATCAAGAAAAGAACATGGTAATACTTTTAATAAAATAGTTTTTGAAGTTTCTCTTTTTTAAACTGGCATGAACCAGATTTGACTTTTTTTAATCAAATGTGATAAGTGCAATGTTTTCTGATAGTAAGCAAAGAGCCCGTTGTTGAACAAAATGTATGCTTGTTAATTCAAGAAATTACAGTAAGTTAATTGATATACTTAATGCAAAAATATGTAATATACATTATGCAATCTAAATTGAAATTTACATCTATGAATTTATTTAGGTTGGTTTTGTATATTTTTTTTTACTTGACGTTTCCCAAGTTTTTTAATCCGTCTTGGTTAGGTTAGGTTAGGTTAGTTTAGGTTGGTTTTGTATTTTTTTTTGGACCTTTTTCCAAGTTTTTTAATCCGTCTTGGTTAGGTTAGGTTGGTTTTGTATTTTTTTTTCTTTTTGGGCCGTAAATTTGTTGGTTACGTCTTTCCAACCTTTCTAATCCATCTTGGTTAGGTTAGGTTAGTTTGGGTTGGTTATGTGTTGGTTTAAATTTTCATTACCTACATTCATTAAAAAACATGCATTAAAAACAAACAAACAAACAATGAATTAATATATGTCTATTTTGTGTTTTTAAAATTCAATTGAAATCTTTAAACACACTCAGCCTAAAAATGCTCAGCATTCTACTTGTCGGTAAGATCCTGTCGGTAAGATGCTGTCGGGAAGATGCTGTCGGTAAGATGCTGTTGGTAAGATGCTATTGGTAAGATGCTGTCGGTAAGATGCTGTCGGTAAGATCCTGTCGGTAAGATGCTGACAATAAGATGCTGTCGGTAAGATGCTGTCGGTAAGATGCTGTCGGTAAGATCCTGTCGCACTGTGAGAAATCCTTGTGACGGTACGGGAAAATTTTTTCATGAGAGGTCTTGTACAATTACGATTCATATTGTAAACTTTTTATAACTATGCGTATCAACTCAGAATCGATTGGTGAGCCAACAAAGTCGTAACGTGTAAAGACGTACATGTACGAGATATGTTGTACACAGTGAATTACAAAATATATTTTACATCTACGGAAATATTTTTCACAGTGTCGGTTAGATCCTGTCGGTAAGATCCTGTCGGTTAGATCCTGTCGGTAAGCAGCGAGGAGCACGTCGCGGCTCCGTGGGGTGCGCTCCAGGACCACCATAGTGCCTACTCCCCCAAACGTGATCGGGTGGCCGTCACACTACTCCCCTCCTCTGAGACTCTAGAGGCCGAGTGCCACCTACCACCGCACCCAGTTCCCTTCGCCCTACAGCGCCTTCGGCCAGTGGGTAGGCAACCCAACTGACTGCCCTGTGTTCTCTTGGACACATGGTATAAACGCCCTGAAAAAAGCGTAGGTTCCCAGACACAACATAATATGAGCGCCTACGACACAATGGATAGGCAAGCCCAGCAAGCACGTGTGTAAAGTTAACGGCCAACCAAAACACAAGAAACCCAGGAAAGACAGAAATATTATAACTGACAGAAAAGTTTTCTGCTATCCTGCCCATAAAACTTCATTGTAAAGGAGTGACATCAAAAAATTATCTGTACCAATCCAGATAATGAATACTCACTTCATTAGGAAAAGCCATAATTTAAAGCTCAGCAGATTTTAATTTAGAAAAAAAAAAAGGTTCGCCGAAAGTCCTGGTCGAGCTCCTGGGGTTGAGTCGGAATGGGTGATTGTTAAAAGGATGGTAACGAAAGTGAGACACAACAATAACTACCTGCAAAAATTACTTGCCAATTCCTGTTCTGATCAATGAAATATACGCTACTGTTAAAATAAAAAAAGTATGAAAAGACTTTAAAAAATCACATTATTAAATCAATTACCAGTATCAAGACTATAACATTGACCAAACATAAAACTGATACTTACCATGTCCATCACAGTTTTTCAGATATTGTCATGAACTTACGTCACTATTTTTTGTACCACAGTAAATATAATTTATAAATTTTAGATTTAAACTTTTTGAATATAAACAACGTTACACGTGGTAAAGCTGATATTTAGCGAGTGAGCGAGCGACGCGAATTAACAAGTCTCTGACAAGTGACTCATTACGACTTAAGCTGCTAAGAGTTGATAAAAAAGCGCCGCGGACAGCCTCTGAGGCTTTCTAGTATAAATTTAATAGAGGTAATTTTGGCAGAGGTAACGAGGCGCTCCCCACTGCAGACCAGCGTCGCGACAGCGACACGACCCGCGACGGCCGCGCGCGCAGCAGGTCCCCACCAGCCGAAAGGGCATACTACTGGGTGGTGCGGGACGGTCAGGCAGTGCTTGAGGAGATGGAGGTCGTCGAAGCGCCCAACATCCGCGTCACCAGGACCCGCGAGGCGACGCCACCACCACCGACCCGCTCCGAACCGCCCCCAAGGCAGCCCACAACCGTCGACCCCAGAGGCAGGTCCATGGGACGGCGCCGGGTGGCGCTACTACGAACCGAGCGCGGGCGGCAGCGCAGCGCGGGACGGAGCAAGCCAGTCGTGGGCGGACTCAAGCCCGAGCCCCAGAGAGGACTCAGCCCCAACCACCCCCACCTCCCCGCGACCAACGGCCCTGCCCCAGGACCCGGGCGCAGCGGAGGACGCGGGCGTCGTATATCCCGCCGGCTTCACCCGGAATCAGAAAAGGCGCTACCGGAAGGCACGGCTCACCTACCTTATGTTCGGTGGGCCACCGCCCGGCGAGGTGCCCGTCGTGGTTGACCCGCGGGTGCAAGAGGTCATCCAAGAGCGCGCACAGCGGCACCCAGACCTCCAGAGCAGCGACGACTGCGAGCCGGCGGCAGCAGTGGAGCAGCCCCCAGACACCCCAGAGATGGCGCCGGGCACACAAACCGAGGCGGCCCACAGCTCCGAGGCGGAGTTTTTCTCTCACCTGCCGCGTCGACGAGCATGCCTGCCGGGACAAGCCGTGGACACCGCATCCGACACGGACGACGACGGGCAGGGCGAGGACACCGCCGAGCGGGGGCCATCCTTCGAAGAGGAGAGGGGGGAGAACGAACTGTACGTCCAACCCCCTGGCACAGGAACGTAGGAGCCCTCGGGCACCGCGGACCTCGTGACCAGCCCCCCCCAGAGCCCCGACGGTCCGGGCGTGTCACCCAGACCGCTACACCCCGTCCAACTCCATCGACGCAAGCAGCGACGATGACGTGTTGGACCTTACGGAGGACGGGCTGTTGGACGGCCCGATCGGTGACTGGGGGGAGCTCCAGGACGAGGAGCTCCTGTTCAGTCAGTAAGGACTTCCATCGGGGCACCGTCCGTACATGCGGCTAGGGTAGGAGCACCCGCCGCCAGGCACGGCACGCCACTTCTTCCTGGACCGTGCGCAAGCTCATGGCCCAGGTCCCCCCTACCGCAGCGGAGCTTACCGCCTCGCTGCCCCCAGTCGTATAGTGTTGTGTACAGTGTCTTTAGTGTTAGTTACAGTGTCTCCCGTATTAAAGAGTGTTGTGTACAGTAAACAACGAGTTACCTTCTCCCGTTTGATTTCCTCACCCCGCCTCCGGACACAGCAGTGTGTGATACCTGAGAACGTTATGGTTGTTCTGTGGCTGCAGGTTATAACTTCTACTTCAGGCTTCAACGAATGGATGATGGATCACAATTCCTCATCTAGTGACGGAGAAGGAAACGAGCGTCCTTCGAAGCAACCTAGGAAGCAATGGCTGCAACATGGACAGGTGAATACGATAGTGGATTATTACCCTCGATTGGCAGATAACCTCCACTTTTGTATCTCACCGGTGTCGTGTTTGTACGTCGAGGTTCCAAGATCAACATTGATGAGGTGGCAGAAAAAAGCAGAGGAGGAAGCTGGCAACTCAAGTTCATCTGCAAGCGACAGCAGTAGCAGCAGCAGCAGGGACGGCAGCCATGAATCAGACAATTCAAGAGATGACAGTGGAGGCAACGATTTTAGTGATCCTGGGCATGACAGTGATGTGCCCGTGCCCTTCGACAATGGTAGTGAAGATGATTATAATTATGATGATTATGATAATGAATGATGGAGGGGGAGGGGGTGGTGGGGGTGGTGATGATGATAGTGGTTGGTAGTGGCAGCAGCGGTGATGATGATCTAGGTGATGATAGCAAAAGTGAAAACTTTGGAAATGCAGAAGCATTTGAATTTATGCCTCAAGCCTTATTTCGACGGTCACAACACACTGCAGGACAGGGAGTGCTGCTGCTTCTACAGATTTATACCAAGCATTCGATGACCAAGAGATGTCTCAGAGACTTAATAAAATTCATTCATAATCTGTTGCCACCTGGAAACACATTCCCCAGTTCATATTGCCTTCTCCACAATATTATTGCTCAATATATCCCTCCAAAGTCATCTGTTGAGCATGCAGCTTGTCAAACCTGTGGCAGCTACCTAGGCAAGTTCCGTGACATTCCAGCTAATCCATGTAATGTTTGTGGTGACTTCTCACGGGTTAAGTTCCACGAGTTTTCACTACCAGTTCTAATAAAGTACCTATTTGAAAGAAGAGGTTTAGCGGATGCTATTAATGCATATAAAAATTGAAGCAGACATTGTTAATAGTGAGGAGTACTTGAGGCTGAAGGAACAGTACCAAGGGCAATATGATGTAACTCTGTTATGGAATTCTGATGGCCTAAAAGTGCGCAAATGTGGTCCCGCATCCCTTTGGGAACTTTCAGTTTGCATTACTTTCTCCCCAAGAGAGAAATAAATTCACCATTGTCATCGGACTGTGGTATGCTGACACTAAACCAAATATGAAAACGTTTTTAACCCCATTTATGGAGAGCCTATTAGAACTTGAAAGAAATTGTGTCAGATGGACTAACCCAAGAACTGCAGCTGCACATGTGAGTACAGTGATCGCCCCAGGAGCGAGATTATCGAGTTCCTAAACTCGAAAAACTCGTAAAACTCGCAGAATCAAAAGGGACGCCGAACCATGCTATTTAAAGCCCCAAACGGCCGTATTTCACTGTCTTTCAACGGAAAACAATAAATTATCTCCTCTTTGACAATTTCTTGACATATTTGACATATTTTCAAAAGTTAATGCCTTTGTAGACAGGCAGAGCGGCGGCGGAGCGATCTGAAAGTAGTTCGAAGCCGCCGTTTAAGCTGCTCACCGCCAACTGAGAAAACTTGCTTAAATTCTGATTGCACCAGCATCTGCAGCTAGTAGTTATCTCTGATTGCACCTTGACAAGGAAAGAAAGGTGTTGGAAATATTACTTCTGTATAAGAAATAGTAACAAATCAGTAAGTACATCTAAATGTGTCGGGTATTTTGGAATACGCGCCCTATCCGAAATCTCGTTTGGTTCATTCCGTATCCGGACTCTTCTTATTGTTGATGTTGTTTTTCCTCCATGTCTCTCTTTTTATTCATCTTCATGCAAACAAAAACGTATGGGAAGCATTCTGTGCTAGGCAAGTGCCTCTCTAAATGTTATCTTAGGTTAGGGCTGTTAGGCTCGTTACGCCAACCCATCCGCTTGAACTGTATTTGTGACAAACGTGAAGTCGTCCCTCGCGTGATGTTTGAATGGAATACAAATTATACTTGGCTATCTCACTCCTAGGTACCCAGAATGGACCCAGACGAGTTCGACGGAGATTACCTGGAAGAAGACGCAGTAGACGGATTGGATCAAATCCTACAGCTGGATCCAATCCACCCAGACCGTCTGGCCTATGATGCTGAGCGAGGGAGGCGGAAGTATCTGCTCAAGGCGCCGACGGATTCGGAATTTTGCAGTCCACTTTGATGTGACGTACGAGACATTCGTCCGATCGTACAGGCTGTCGCAGGACTTGGTCTTCAGCCTGGTTGATTTGATAAGGCCCCATGTACGTCGCTCTTCAACGTGCTGGGAGTTAGCCTGCCGAAAATAGCCTGCCCGCAAAACATGTCACCAATCATTTGTTATTCGTTTGTTATCGTTTGTTAGCACAATGGTTTCGTTTGTTAGCGCTTAGTTCTCCAAAAAACTGACATGGCCATGGGCAGGCTAACTTCCACATGACCGAAATGCAGCCTGCCCGCATATTATGTCACCAATCGCTTGTTATTCGTTTGTTATCGTTTGATAGCGCAATAGTTTCGTTTGTTAGCGCCTCAGTGTACTCGTTTTTTTTTTTTAAAAAATGACGTGGGCAGGCTAACTTCCACATATCCGAAACGCAGCCTGCCCGCATATTATGTCACCAATCGTTTGTTATTCGTTTGTTATCGTTTGTTAGCGCAATAGTTTCGTTTGTTATCGCCTCAGTGTACTCGTTTTTTAAAAAATTACGTGGGCAGGCTAACTTCCACATGACTGAAATGCAGCCTGCCCGCATATTATGTCACCAATCGTTTGTTATTCGTTTGTTATCGTTTGTTAGCGCAATAGTTTCGTTTGGTAGCACCTCAGTGTACCCAGTTTTTAAAAAAATGAGGTGGGCAGGCTAACTTCCACATGACCGAAATGCAGCCTGCCCGCGTATTATGTCTCCAATAGTTTTTTTATCGTTTGTGGGCGCAATAGTTTCGTTTGTTAGCACTTCAGTGTCCCCCTTTTCCTAAAAATTATTGTGTACAATAAAAATGGAAAAGCAATGTTCGAATATGCATTGCACAACGAGCCCACATTTTTAAGAAAAGGTGATCAGAGAAGTTTTCCTGAATTTCCAAATCGTTTGAGCTATAGAAAGCTAAAATTTGGTATGTGACCTGCTTTACTAGTGACGCTGACCAAACCCTGCGATAAAGCTCATTCAATTACATCACCCAAAAGGCTTCATAGTTTAATAAATTTTATTTAAGACGTTAACCGCCAAATTATTATGTGAAACAAAAACATTTACAAACTTCGTTGCTACTAGGATTTCTTGAAACCGTATTTCTCTTATGTGGTGCTTTTGTCAAAATGTTTTATAGCTCATCTGTCTGACCATAAATTGCTGCAGGGTGTGATGTATCGAATCAACCTGACGAAGTTACCGCAAGAGTTTGAAGAAGAGGCTGGCCGTCGTACATTACATTACCAAAGTTGACCACAGTGAACGAGAAATGTCGTAATACTTCGAGAGTATTCACAAGGTGAAAGGTGAGAGGACATACTATGAAATAGACAGGAATAAGTACATTCTTTAGGTTGTAAATGTAGACTGAGATTGTACATTTATATTTATACATATACATATAGATATATATTTGAATACATGGTTGCAGATGAAGGTTGTATATGTAGACTCAGATTGTAATTTATGTTTACACACACACACACACACACACACACACATATATATATATATATATATATTTATGGACATGGTTGCAGTTGAAGCAAGGAATCATTTAAAGGGAAAGAAAATTTTTCAAAGTGACGTCTACAACTGCTCAGCAATATGCCTCAGCATACGACGGAGGCCTGAAGGGTTCAGGTGTAACTTATCCTTGTAGTTCCTGTAACATGAAGTTATGACGTAACTATGTGAATGGTTGTCCATTTCCAATCGGCGTTCACATGTTTTGTTAATTATTACAGTACTTAAGGGAGAGTGGGGCACATAGTGTCACTTTTTGGAAATTCTTCTCTAGCAGTCCTACTTTAGGCAGCATTACGGATTTCAGGGTTGGTCCGCCTCTATTCGACCTTCAGTCACAAGTAACCATTGAGACCCCCTCAAAAATATTCGTGTCTTCTCTCAAACCATCTCGAGAAGAGACCTCGGCAATTGGCAGTATGTGCCCCTGGGGTGGGGCACTAGCTGTCACCATTTCTATATTGGTATATAACTCATGGGAGAAGTGGATTCTCGAAATAGTCTCAATGGCATCTCGGAAAGTAAGTGCCAATGGAAGCATATACCCCTAAAAATCAAAAATTACACTCAAGACATTCCTGCTACAACAGATCATAAAATGAGTGACAGTACCTGCCCCAATTCGGGGGAATTACTGTCAATAAATCTTTCGATGTACGCTGCTGCCATACCACTGAATGTTTCGCCACCCCCATCTAGCAAACAAATGAGGACGTAAAGAGGTTATGATTTCACAAATTAGCTGACTGAAAAAGTGAATGGGCTGCTATTGCCAGTCCATTGACAGTATGTGCCCCTGACAGTTGGTGCCCCACTCTCCCTTACATCTCAAAGAATTCTGTAAGATATTTCTCACCATCGACGAACAAGTGGTGAGTATCGATGTAAGTGATCTGCTGGTATCCTGAAATAATAATAATAATTCACATTGAAAAATTTACAAAGAGATAAATCAACCCACTTCACAGAACTGCCAGCATTCGTGAGGTATGGCCAAAAGTAAGTTATTTAACCAAAAATCATGTTCCTGACATGGATCGAACAATATCCAAATTTACTGCTTACTCTGGATTATTCAGTAAGTAGTAAGTAGATGGCCATGTATTCAGCGAATAGTGTGTACTTGGGCATGTACTCACTAAGGGTGCCCGTACAATGTTGCTTCATTACACTTGATTCACATTCATTATTCTATAAGCTACTGAAAGTAAAATGTCCTCGGCATGAAGAATCTCCTTTTACTTCAATTAACTATTTGATCCATTGAATATAAATATTTTCTGAGGCTCCAACCACCTACCAATTTTACGGTGCAGTTCATTTGACCTACCCAAAAGTTGACCTACCTCAATATTTTAACTAAAATATGAATATTTTTAAATGATCTAAAAAACTCAAAATATGTTCCCTTTTTTTGACCTACCCAAAAGTTGACCTACCCATTAAAATATCGAAAATATTAATATTTTTTAAAAAATATACGGGTAGGTCAACTTTTAGGTAGGTACACGATTTTCATAAAAAAATACCTCTGAAAAAAAAATATTAATATTTTGGAGAAAATATTAAAATATCAATATTTTGGAGAAAATATTAATATTTTGGAAAAAATATCAAAATATCAATATTTTGGAAAAAATATTAAAATATCAATATTTTGGAGAAAATATTAATATTTTGGAAAAAATATCAAAATATCAATATTTTGGAGAAAATATTCTCGGGTGACGGAGATGACCGCTTCTAGAAGGCCAGCACTGACCTCAAGACAACGTACGTGGCACGAAGGTCGAAGTGTCAATCTGCAAGGCACCAAGGTGCAGTGTAATGACTGAGGTGTGTATACGCACTCTAGTTGTCTTAGGGGCCGTGCATAAATAACGTCACGCGTTTTGGGCCATTTTCGACCCCCGCAGTCACTTCTCGTCACATCCGGCTGACTTGTGACTTTTTTTTTGAGGAAAATTGAAGAAAGTTAATGCTTAGTGTTCAAAACCGATATTTGTTTCAGTATTCAGTCTTACAATAAAAATACATCTACATGTCTTCTGTCCACGGGGACTGGACTGGAGATATGTTGCCATATTATGCGGCGAGCGCGCAGTGCTGCACTGCGAAGCCCCGCCGTTTATTCAGCGGATAAGGGCGATTTTTCGGGTAACTTAGGAAATTACGTCACAAGAGGTCACTCCCGCCCCCCCTACCCCACGTCACATCTCGTCACGTTCGGGTGACCCCCCCCCCTCTCCCATAAAAAAAACGCGTGACGTTATTTGTGCTCGGCCCCTTATGGCCTGGGCGATTTTAAGTCAGCGTCATGTGAAGTTTAGTACGCGTGATCGTTCATGTGAGGTGAGCGCTCACGTGAGAAATGTGCGGCGCCCAATACAAAGCGAAATTGCCAATATTTTTGAAGAATTCCAATCTCCGTATTCTCCCCTCTCCAAAAATGTATGGTTTTCTCAATTTTCCGCGCAATTTTCAGGTCATTCCACTTAGCATAAGTTGCGCACGCGTGACAGCCAATGTGAGATGAGCGTGGGGGTACAAAGAGAACACTGGTAAAACAAATGTTTAGTTTCTAAACATCATGGTGTTTAGTTGGCAATTCTATACATAACATGATGTTTAGCAGGAACTTAACATGACGAGATGTTTAACAACTAAACACTTCGTAAATGTTTAGAGGTTAAACATTTTGTGATGCATAGAAGTAAACACTTGGGCGGGGCTTCACATGGAGAAGCATATGGATCCGCGCTGCGCCAAGTGTTTAGCCAACTGCACACTTTCAAAGTGTTTAAAAATTAAACATCTGCTGGTGTATAGTTTGAACTAAACATGATAAAGTGTTTAAATATTAAACATTAGCAGCTAAACATCATTTGGTGTTTAGAACTAAATATTTGTTTGACCAGTGCCAGGCCATAAGGGGGCGAGCACAAATAACGTCACGCGTTTTTTATGGGAGAGGGGGGGGGGGGAGGGTCACCCGGACGTGACGAGATGTGACGTGGGGGGGGAAGGGGGGGGGGTAGGGGGCGGGAGTGACCTCTTGTGACGTAATTTCCTAAGTTACCCGAAAAATCGCCCTTATCCGCTGAATAAACGGCGGGGCTTCGCAGTGCAGCACTGCGCGCTCGCCGCATAATATGGCAACATATCTCCAGTCCAGTCCCCGTGGACAGAAGACATGTAGATGTATTTTTATTGTAAGACTGAATACTGAAACAAATATCGGTTTTGAACACTAAGCATTAACTTTCTTCAATTTTCCTCAAAAAAAAAGTCACAAGTCAGCCGGATGTGACGAGAAGTGACTGGGGGGGGGGCGGGGGTCGAAAATGGCCCAAAACGCGTGACGTTATTTATTCACGGCCCCTAAGACAACTAGAGTGCGTATACACACCTCAGTCATTACACTGCACCTTGGTGCCTTGCAGATTGACACTTCGACCTTCGTGCCACGTACGTTGTCTTGAGGTCAGTGCTGGCCTTCTAGAAGCGGTCATCTCCGTCACCCGAGAATATTTTCTCCAAAATATTGATGTTTCGATATTTTCTCCAAAATATTAATATTTTCTCCAAAATATTGATATTTTAATATTTTTTCCAAAATATTGATATTTTGATATTTTTTCCAAAATATTAATATTTTCTCCAAAATATTGATATTTTAATATTTTCTCCAAAATATTAATATTTTTTTTTCAGAGGTATTTTTTTATGAAAATCGTGTACCTACCTAAAAGTTGACCTACCCGTATATTTTTAAAAAAATATTAATATTTTCGATATTTTAATGGGTAGGTCAACTTTTGGGTAGGTCAAAAAAAGGGAACATATTTTGAGTTTTTTAGATCATTTAAAAATATTCATATTTTAGTTAAAATATTGAGGTAGGTCAACTTTTGGGTAGGTCAAATGAAATAGACCCCAATTTTAGATCTGAACTGTTGTGAAATAGAAGGTTTAAGAAGTTTTCAAGTCTAACTTTTATGTATATACTGAATATAGAGCACAAACTGGCTGTGGAGGGCATGTCCCAAGCCGCTTTGCTTCTTACTGAAGTAAACTTTGATGTCTACGTCAACTGAAACCTTTGTGGACGCCCTACCACTTATTGTTAAGGTGAAGACATTCTAGGAGCACTCTATTTATTGCATACATGGCCATGTACACACAAATACTTGAAATTGATACTTACTGTTGCTTAGCTGCCGAAGCTCATTGTTAAAAATTCTGATTCTCCTATTGACAGCGTGGCTGGACTCATATCTTGGAACCGGTGGTAGACCAAGGAAGAAGACATTCTTGCACTTTGCAACCAAAGCCTGCACCACGGCTTTCTGGTCTCGCGTTACCGCTTCCTGCTTTGGATCACCCTGCAATTCAAACAGAAGACTTGACTATTCATGGTCATATTTGAAAGAATGTGACGTCACATTAACATTAATGTTACGCAGTCGAACTATGTGGGCCGAATCGTAAGCCACTTAAAAAGACTGCGACAGTAATATGTAAACTAATGTGATAGATTTCACATGACATTGAATGTGATGAAAGTGATTGTAATCGATTATGAATAACAGTGAACGAAAACTCTTGCAAAAGGATAGGAGTGACAAAGGAAGAGTAAAGTTGTCCTTACCTGCATCAAGTCGTTAACTCCAACCATGCAGAGAACATTCTGCGGCATAGTGTGGCAACCATGAACTATGTGGGCCACGTCCTTTAATTTGGCCCCGCTAACGCACAACGGTCCGGCCACTCGGCAGTTCCTTCCGTTGGTTCCTGTTGACATTTGAAACAAGAAGCAAAGGTGTGAGGAAAAGGCATGAACCATCACTTATTAAGACTAAAACTCGTTCTTTACACCTAAGTTAATCGCCAAATATATAATACACCACAAGTTCATCGCCAAATATATAATACGTATGCATTGGCAATAATTTACTTGTGATATTTCAGTATTTTACGTATTTGTTTTGGCTTCAGTCGAGGGGTGAACGACTCGCCTGAGCCGTGTACCCAGTACTATATATTATAGGTATTATAAAAGTATTATAGAATATTAAAGGTATTATAGAATATTATAAGTATTATAGAATATTACAGGATATTATAAATATGATGGTATTATAGCCAGTATTATAAGGTCTTATAAGGTACTATAAAGTGTAACTGGTTATTCTTAGAGGCTAGAAGTACCGGTGACTCACTCCAAAGTGTTCTTAATTGCGTTTTTGAGCCCAGTCTGTATTATCGCGGCTGAAACCCCTGTGGCATAGGCAGCCCCTTTCACACCTAGCCATGCCCCCTTCCCCACCTCCCCTGGCCTGGCTGGAGAAACAAATCAACACACACACACACACACACACACACACACTCACACATCCACACACACAGATATATATGGTGTGCTGTGCAGTGTTTTTCGTTCAAGAGGGTGTCGAGCGACCGGGAAAACCGGGAATTAGCCGGGCATTTAATCCGACCGGGAAAAGTCCGGGAATTTTGCATTTAATCCGAGAATTCTGGCATTTACGGAAAACAGACACACTGCAGTCAAATAAATAATTTTCAACCCCCTAAAAATGGAAAATTTGAGGCTAAAAAGGTTAAAAATATCCGGGGATTTCGTTGATTTCTGTCCGGGAAAACCGGGAAAAGCCGGCGGGAATTTTAAATCCGGACGCCGCTCGACACCTTGTAAGTTTAAAGTAAACATTTCGACATCTGTGCTAACCAAAATTACCCTCTTATGGATCAATAAAGTAGTCTACTATCGCCCTAAGTTTTCAGAACAGAGAAGACAAGGCCCTAAAATGCTTATACACTGGTAAAACAAATGTTTAGTTTCTATACATCATGGTGTATAGTTGGCAATTCTATACATGACATGATGTTTAGCAGGAACTAAACATGACAAGATGTTTAACACCTATACACTTCGCAAATGTTTAGAGGTTAAACATTTTGTGATGTATAGAAGTATACACTTGGGCGAAGCTTCACATGGAAAAGCATAGGGATACCACGCTGCGCCAAGTGTATAGCCAACTGAACACTTGCGAAGTGTTTAGAAAATAAACATCTAGTGATGTATAGTTTGAACTAAACATGATATAATGTTTAAGTTTTAAACATTAGCAGTTAAACATCATTTGATGTTTAGAACTATACATTTGTTTTACCAGTGTACCTTCCTCAGAACAACCGACTGCTTCTGGGTAATTCCACGGTAAAAAGGCACGACTCCCGACGTCGATTTCACCGATTTGGCTATAATTCACAGAAATGACTCGAATAGTGGCGTAATGAAACGGTGCCAAACGGTTTTGCTCGGAAAAATTTCGTTTCGGAGATATGGCGATTGAAAGATTCGTTTTTTTAACCGAAAAACGCCGAAAATCACGTTTTTTGGCTGTTTGCAGCCTTGTAGGAAAACGCAAATATCTCAGCCATTTGAAAAGATATCGAAAAAACCAAAAAAGCTTTGGAAAGGGGACAACGCACTCTACAAAAAAGGTCATCTTAGACTTTTAGCTCAGTGTAAAAAATTCGTTGATATTTTGAACTAAAAGCAAAATAAATTGCTATATAAAACTTAAAATCGCTATTCCCAAAATACCTTATTTTTAATTTTGACGAAAATTTGGTGGAAGGGCCCTCTTACTATGTAGAATACACCATAATTTTATTGCGTTGTGTTTTGAAGTCGTTCTTGAGTTATGGGGTCTGACGTGCAGCAATGAGCTTCCAAATCGCGTCGTTTTGGGTTGCTGCGGCCGCTACTGCTCGGTGTGTCGCGCAGCGTCGTTCGTACTTCGCGCGCCAATTCCGAGGGTGAACCATGTGACCTCTGACGGCCAATGAGAGGACCACACACCAAATTATTCGTACCTGGTGCTTGCAATTGCTGATCTTTAACTTTAATTGACGGTTATATGGTTTTCTTGTGAGTTTGCGATATGTTTCTTGTTCCAACATGAAGAAATGCTCGATTGGACTATTTTCATGTTCAAAAGTGTGCTCGCCAGGAGAGTTTATTCTTTCTTTGTCCTTAGGCGATGGGGAAGTTGACTTGTTACAAAGACAAATAATATTCAATGTCAAGCAACCCCCACTACTGTCTCAGAAACGCTCAAAACAGCAGTCTGGACAGCGAAAGAGAAGATAAGAATACCTATTCGTAGCCTCTAAATGTACTACATATTATTATGGTAATCCATTATAGTGAATATGTTTATTTTTATCTTTTACTTACATTAATCTAATTCTCTCATGGCATTAAGAAATATACATGCATAAAAGTACAATGCAAAAAAAAATAATGCAATTTCTTTGGAAAGAAACAAATGGCGTGCACAAAGGCTCAATTCAAATAAGAATTGTGCAACATGAACCAATCATCAATCAAAAAACAAATCATGACAAAAATCGCCATTTTAGAGGCCCAGGCGATCACCATTCTGAACAAATAACAATAAAGCCATAAAAAAATAAGTTGAAACCTTAATTATTGAAATGGATAAGAGAATTTTCAACTTATTTTCTCGGCTCAAGTCTGAAGGGGTGACAAGCACTTTTTTAAGTCTTTGCAACAGTTTGTGCTAACTTGTTGGCCTGGGATAAGGGATGGAGCAATAGATGATTCACACTATGTTTTCACTAATGAAAGAGTTATTTCCCTCAGATTCTTGGTAACTATTTCTTTGTGCTTCTTGAAGGGGTCACAGCATTTCTTGTTCCTAAGTTGGTAGAAAAAGATGAACTCTTTGAAGTGTTTGGAGCAAACTTCAGAAACTGACGGCGCTCCGGAACGTATTTTTAACAAGTCAACTTCCCCATCGCCTAAGGACAAAGAAAGAATAAACTCTCCTGGCGAGCACACTTTTGAACATGAAAATAGTCCAATCGAGCATTTCTTCATGTTGGAACAAGAAACATATCGCAAACTCACAAGAAAACCATATAACCGTCAATTAAAGTTAAAGATCAGCAATTGCAAGCACCAGGTACGAATAATTTGGTGTGTGGTCCTCTCATTGGCCGTCAGAGGTCACATGGTTCACCCTCGGAATTGGCGCGCGAAGTACGAACGACGCTGCGCGACACACCGAGCAGTAGCGGCCGCAGCAACCCAAAACGACGCGATTTGGAAGCTCATTGCTGCACGTCAGACCCCATAACTCAAGAACGACTTCAAAACACAACGCAATAAAATTATGGTGTATTCTACATAGTAAGAGGGCCCTTCCACCAAATTTTCGTCAAAATTAAAAATAAGGTATTTTGGGAATAGCGATTTTAAGTTTTATATAGCAATTTATTTTGCTTTTAGTTCAAAATATCAACGAATTTTTTACACTGAGCTAAAAGTCTAAGATGACCTTTTTTGTAGAGTGCGTTGTCCCCTTTCCAAAGCTTTTTTGGTTTTTTCGATATCTTTTCAAATGGCTGAGATATTTGCGTTTTCCTACAAGGCTGCAAACAGCCAAAAAACGTGATTTTCGGCGTTTTTCGGTTAAAACAAGCAGGCCCGCCCTTCCGCCAAACGTCGTTGCCAGCTCCGCTTCGCTACGCTGGCAACTCCGTTCGGCAGGGGGCGTGCCTGCTTGGCCTGCCGGCGGCGTTCGGTCGGGCCTTCGGCCCGACCCCTAAGTCACACAGAACGTGCTCTTAGCTTGTAAATGATCGGGCCTGCGGCCCGTAAAGGCATTCTCTTCGGAGAGAGGCAGTTTGTAACGGTGAACCACCGAAACTACAGCCCTCCCTTCTGCTTTGAAAACGTGCCGATAGTGACTAAACGGTCAGTTATTTGGCAAAAAGGGGGAGTCGGAAATCTCGAAAAATGTCGAAATACGTGAGTTCGGCCTCAGATGGAACGGTCGAACTCGGACTTTAATTGGCAGCAGTTGGGAACACTGAATTACGCTCGTCGAAACGATTTTAACGGCATAGGTGTCGAGGGGTGTCAAAAATTTCAAAAACTGTCGAAATATGTCGAAAATTGTCGAAATATGTAGAAATACGTCAAAAATGTCGAAAACTCGAAATATCTTAAAAATGTTGAGATAAATCGACAACTATGGAAAATGTCGAAAAACATCGAAAAACATCGAAAAATGAGGGATAATGTCGAAAAATGTCGAAGAATATCAAAAATTGTCGAAAATGTTTACAAATATCGAAATATGTCGGAATATGTCATCAATGTCGAAAAATATCGAAAAACATCGAAAATTATCAAAAATGTCAAAAAATATCAAAAACTATCGAAAATTATGGAAAAATATCGAAAAATATCGAAAATTATCGAAAATGTCGAAAAATATCGAAAATTATCGAAAATTATTGAGAATGTCGAAAAATATCGAAAAATATCGCAACAATATCGAAAAATATCGAAAATTAACGAAAAATGTCGAAAATATCGAAAAATATCGGAAAATATCGAGAAATGTCGAAAACGTCGAAAATAATCGAAATGTTTGAGTTTTGACGATTGGCAACACGGGAAATTGAAAAACGGTTGGCACCACTGTATTGCGCTCGAAAAGACGGTTCTAGAGAGGTGCGGGTCGATGGGGTTCGTAAAAGTTGAAAAGTGGGTCAATTTTGGGTGCTTTTTACAGTGTAGTCGCGAGTTGGGTCCTTTTTATCAAAAAACGGTGGGCGCCATTGAACTGGACGCGAAAAGACGCTTCCAGAGAGGTGCGGGTCGATGGGGTTGAGAAAAGTTGAAAAGTGGACCAATTTTGGGTTTTTTACAGTGGAGTCTCGCGAGTTGGGTCCTTTTTATCGAAAAACGGTGGGCGCCATTGAACTGGACGCGAAGAGACGCTTCCGGGGAGGTGCAGCTCGATGGGGTTGAGAAAAGTTGAAAACTGGACCAATTACGGGTGCTTTTTACAGTGTAGTCGCGAGTTGGGTCCACTTTTTCGTAAAACGGTGTGCACCATTGAACTGGACGCGAAAAGACGCTTCCGGAGAGGTACGGGTCGACGGGGTTGGAAAAAGTTAATTTTTTTTATTTTTTTTTATTCCATGAAAACTTTAGTAATTTTTTTCAGTGCCTTAATGAGGGTTAGCAGGATTTGCACCAGGCGTTTCGGTGTCCAGGAGTGACCCTTAAGATACCCTAAAAATTTCAACTCTCTAGCTCAACTCCTTCGAGTGGAACAGACAGACAGACAGACAGACAGACAAACAAACAGACAGACACCGCATCGATTGCATAAGCCCGCTCTGAAGCTTTTTCAAAGCAGAAGGGCGGGCTAAAAACGAATCTTTCAATCGCCATATCTCCGAAACGAAATTTTTCCGAGCAAAACCGTTTGGCACCGTTTCATTACGCCACTATTCGAGTCTTTTCTGTGAATTATAGCCAAATCGGTGAGATCGACGTCGGGAGTCGTGCCTTTTTACCGTGGAATTACCCTTCTGCTCATCACTGTCAAATGAGTCTTGTCAGCGAAGGGCCACCACCAGACGATTCGGTGATAGCACGGCGCGAGCCGAGCCGGAGCGAGCCGGAGTTCCCTCCCAGCACCTGTGTTGCACGACTGCAGACGACTTGTCAACGGGCTTGCGGGGTATCGACGGGAGTCTCAGGCAGCACTAGTCAACTGTTTTCTAGCGATTTATTGATTTGGAAAGGTGTAACTTTCGGATATTGCAGTGTATTATACGCGAATATTATAGGTATTATAAAATATTATAAGTATTATAGAATATTATAAATATTATAAAATATTATAGGTATTATAGAATATTGTTGTGATCTCGGCCTTGTGGGAGAGCTCAGGGAGCTGGAGGATGATCTGGGAGTGGGGGTGGAAGAAGAGGGACACCAGCACGTCTGCTCGCAGTGACAGCTCTAATTCGACTGACTAACAAACCTAGGGCGCTAGCCGAGGAACCCTGGCAACCGGACCGACAATCGGTGCCCGCGAGAGAGGTCTTGAGGGAGGTGGTGCGAGTGAGAGCGTTACGCGAGAGAGAAGGCATAATTACCACAGTCCATCCCTCTCCGGGTACGGCAAGCCTGAATGGCGCGAGCCCACCATCTGGTGTCTAAGAGCGGGAAAAACCTCGCAGAGGAAAACCAGCTCGACTCGGCATTCTGTAAAATCACATACGAGCGCGGAAGTGATGTTGGGGAGCCGGACAGCAAGGGTATTGTCGCAGCGTGCACTCTAAAAAATAATACAGATTTTTGTATCGATTTTGATACAGCTTTTTGTATCAGACATGTGTGATGCAAAAATGAGTAACATGGATACAAAATTTTGTAATTTGTCGAAAATGTTACAAAATTTCGTATCCGTGACAAAACAATGTATATGTTACAGGAAACTGTAACACTCAATACAATTTTCTGTATCGCTCAATAGAGAATTCTGTAACTTGGTTGGAGTAGTGGGGGAAAGGCATTGGATGCGCCGGATGCATGACACTGGGCTCCAGCAGAATGACTCGCAAGTAGCCCCGGTGGCCGAGTGGGTAGCGGGGTGACCTCGTGATCCGCGGGTCTCGGGTTCAAATCTCGGTAAGGAACAGGAATATGATTTCACTTGCTTTGGATTGAATACGTCACTGTGAGGAAATGAGGCACAAGAAAGGGTAGAAAGAAGAAAGGATCGGAAAACTAGCTTTTCAAACACGAAAGTAGTTCTGTATCACATGCTACAGAATTTTGTAACACCGCTACAAATTTTTTCTGTATCATATCTGATACAGATTTCTGTAACTTGTGATATGATAATTACTGCGTATCCAAAATACAGAATTCTATACTGATTTTTTTTAGAGTGTGGACCGGTACAGGCCCAGGGGAATGAGTGGAGGGAAGGCGGCTGCGAGCGCGGAGTATCGCCAACAGTCCAAACGCCAGGTGGAGGAGGGATGGGGGGGCGGTAGGACAGGTGGAGGGGGGAGAAGTCACGAATCAGGTGGCAGGGAGACGCGGCGAACGCGGCGGTGAAAAGCAGCCGGAGCTGCCAAAGTGAAATAAAAAGGCATCACAAATTTCACACTTCTTACACTGGAAACCCAAGTGTGTGAACGTCGCACACTCGTAGGTGTGCGAGGATTCATTCGTCCACTTGGCCACTTAAACGTATGAATTTTCCTTGGATATTCACACGTTTGAGTGGCCAAGTGTACGAATAAATCCTCGCACACCTAGGAGTGTGCGACATTCGTACACTTGGATTTCCAGAGTAGCTGCACTCCTCAATTCTCGCCAGAATTAACTCAGCGCGTTTCCTCTGGTTTCCTCGCCGTCCAGCCCGTAGACTGGCCTCCGGGGGGAAAACTCGTGGACGTAGATGATGGCTGCGAGCGAGCTGGCAGAAGGGCAATGTGGGCAAGTTGTGTCCAGGACTAGGCTGGGGACAGACTGAGCAGAAGGGACCTCGGCGGCGCCAGCAGGCGCCCACTCCATGGCTCTGACGGCGCTGGACCCGGCGCTGTGGTGGGGGCTGCTGGTGAGCAGGCCCGGCGGCCGCAGCCCGCTGGCGCGGGGCCGGTGAGCCGTGGGTGAGCCCCCGCGGCAACGGCGGCTCCGGAGACCGCGGTTCCGGCGGCGAGGCGGCTCCGGCACCGACGGCACTCGCCGCGCAGCAGCAGGCGGCGCCCGCGCAGGCGCACAACCAGGCGCTCGGACCGGCGAGCGGGCCTGCCTGGGGGCGGCGGGGCTCCAGCCCAGCCGGGAATGCACCTTCGCCCGTGCTGGTGACTCTAAAGTGCAAAATCGAAGGTAAAGAAACTTGCGTTGTGGCAGACACAGGAGCCACTATTACTGTTTTTTGCAATTTTAACACTGAGCCATTGAGGTAAGTATTTTTAACTTTAGTTAGTTTCTCTCCTTCTTTAGATTTGTTAATTGAATTGTTACTAGAACCACTCTCTCCCAAAGTTGAGAGGCGAATCAGTTAAAGAAAAGTTTTAGAATTTTAACGTTAGTTTCTCAAATTTTTAAGTTCGCTTTGTCTCTCCTATTTTGACGAAGTCAAAAGAGGTTAGAGACACACTTGGCCGATCCGTCTAATGATTTATCATCAGAGGTTCTGATACACACCGATGATGAATCATTTTTGCGCACTGTAAAATTCTTGCGAAGAAATTTCTTCGCAGTGTTACAAAGCTTTTGGCTTCTTCGCAATGCGAAGACTTTTTCTTCGCAGTGGTTCGCATTGCGAAGAACTGGGAAGGTATGAAGCTTCTGGGGGAATGTGAAGGCAAATTGGTTCGTAGGCATTGAAGAACATAGTTTGGATTTAGCTAATGAGTATCCTATACACTTTCAGACTTAATTGAAATGTGTCCCGCCCACAAAAATGTTCTCATCTTTAAGAAAACTTGAAGGACCTTGAGTTGTCTCTCAATGTCCTTTTATTTTAAGACTAATGTTCTTAAACAGCAACAATTCTTATTCACACATATTGGTCAGAAATGGCGTAATAAACCTTAATATTATTCATACCAAAAACACACCAACACAGGCCAAAGGGAACTTTGAAGTTTGATTGGTATGTGGCAATTGAAATTAATTTACTCACAGATATTGTTTCCTAATCCGACATCAATGGGATAAGTTAGAATGCAGCCAACCAGAGGTCTTGTAGTTGTTCATTAACCTCTCTTGACATACAATAAAGATTGTTTTCCTAAGTTCTGTTGAGAAGTCACTTGCTTGTCTTGCACTACATCACTCATTAACAGCTCAGGCTCTAACCTCGGTTCAACCCTTTCATCACTACATTCGTTGATATGCTGGTAAATCAGATTTAGTTGTTGCTTTTCAATGTCTTTTTTTTTGTTGATGGAACCAAGGGAACTGTACACCCGGAGCCGAATGATCCTTTCGTTTGTTGCCCGTCGTGTGTTTTGCCAGCCACACGATTCAATCGTTCTGAAAACTATCGTGAAGGATTGAGAAACACTGGTAAGATTGAATTTCGCATTGATGAAGTAACACATTTTTCCACTTTTCTTGACTCTCACCCTGCTTGTTATTGTATGGTTCTTTGTTTTTTTTCTTTCTTTTTTATTCTATTGCCCCTTATTTTCTGCAAATAGTCGCGTGACTTCTGCTTTGACAAAACGCAGTAGAAACCGTAAAACTGTCTGGCACTGCCTTGTACAAATTAAGCGGCCCGCCCACTCACACTCAGATCAAGCGGGAGAATTGTAAAGGCCTGAGTGTAGAAGCTGCAGTTTTCAGTAGCCGTCGCGTAGTGTTTCTTCTCTCGAAATAACATTTTATTATTATGAGATGGAAAAGCTTACGTGTGAGGAGCTCCAAGAGTATTTACTCAAATGTGGCATAGTGCCGGACATCGCGCGGTTTCTTTGCGTGGGTAAGAATGGCGAGCCCTTGGCCAGCCTAGCGAGTCTGTTGGAAGTGGCTGGAGTTGGTTATGATTGAATATTCAAACCTTGATCGAGATATTTTATTTAAAAAAAAATAATCGAAAAATGATTTCTGTATTAGTTTACTCCAAATTCAATCATTCAAATTTAATTCATATCTGTCACATTTTTTTGCTTTGGTTGTCAATTGTGTAGTGTGTATAGCAAGAACTAGGTTGAGACGACCGTTCAGATTACCGCTCTCTGCATGAACGCTGCTGCAGGGCATGCTGGGTAGTCCCAGCAAGGATTTCTCATAGTTAGTGTTAATTTGTTCGTGTCTGACTTGTGAGTGACAGTAGCCTAGCCTGTTATTCACTGTTATTGGTGCCTTCGGTCAATCAAACATACTTCGTACATGTTTATTTTTTATATGTTCCCATTGATAATAATTTGTCATAGATTTTTTTTTCTATTTGTGGTATGTTATTATGTTCTTGCTTGCACATAACCCTTATTATTTAACCTAGAAAAGTCTAATGGTTACAGTTATTGTCTTTGTAGGTGTGAGTCATGAATATTGATCGCTTCTGTGTCAAGTGCAAAATTCTAGTTCCTGAAGGATTCAAAGGTTTCCAGAGGCACCTGAAACAGCCAAATCATGCTCCCCCCTTTGTGTGTGGACAGGATGGTTGCAGGAATGAGTTTCTGTACAGGAAGAATCTCTACACTCATATGTCATTTCATCATACTACACCTCCCATCTATGAGGAAGCTCTCATTCCACCATCACCACCTCAGGATAGTTTTCGCTCTGCTGATGAGCAACTTGAAGAAGAAAATAACCAAATGGAAAATAATATTGCTCAAAACATACAAGGGACCAATAATATTGAAGAGCACTACTCTTCTCAGGAAACTTGTAATAATGATAAGGATGATGCTGGTTGTTCTGGAATGGTAAATGAATTACTCAAACGATCTGCTGAGTTAGCTATACTGGACTTGAGAAGTGTCAACTATATGACGAGTTCTGCCGTTCAAAGGGTCCAGGAACAATCATTTTCCTTAATGGAGAAAACTGCCTCCCTTTTGAGAGGTAAAGTGGAAGAATTCCTTGCCCGAGGTGATCACAGCCCTGAGGAAGTGGCAAAGTTGTTTCAAGAGTTCACACTTGAAGATCCTTTTAAACATTTGAAGACTAAAAATAAACAACTAGAAGTTTTTAAGGAAAAGTATGGTCTGATTTCATCTGAAACTAAAAGTTTAGGTGAGTACTTTGATTCCCGCCTTGATCCTGAGAGTCTTCAGTTGCGTGCCAGACAGTTGAGAAGATCATTTCAATATGTTAGTATCATAGAGATTCTTAAATGCATACTGAATGACCCTGATCTGAGAAAAATCATCATGAGTGCAAAGGCAAGTGAAGACGAATATTTGAGAACATTTCGTGATGGTTCTATCTATGCTTCCCTTCCTGATGATCTGAAAGATGCAATTCGCATTATTCTCTATATTGATGATTTGGAATTACTCCAAGCATTGTCAGCTAGTGCTGGCCAGTATAAAGTTTGTGGCTTTTACTTTGGAATACAAAATCTTCCGCCTGAGCTGAATGCATTACTTTCATTTATATTTGTAACTACTCTGGCATTTGCTGATGATGCAAAGCAGAAGGAAGTGTGGGAACCGCTTCTAAAAGACATAGAAAAATTAGAAAAGGATGGACTTGAAATACTTATTGATGGTGTACCATTAATATTTCCTGTGATTCTGGTTGCACAGATTGGGGATACAGCTGCTATTCATGAGGTTATTGGCCTATTATCACCATCAGCATCCTGCTTTTGTAGGGCATGTTATATTAAAAGAACCGACATGTGGAAAGATGGTTTGAAAATTGGAGCAATGCGCACACCTCAACAACATAAGCTTGATGTTGAATCAGCGCTGCAAAGAACAGCAAATCGCACAGCTACTGGTGTTGCTGGAGAGCCCAAAATCCATGATTTAAAAGTTTTTTCCTGTATCACCCATTCAGTATTTGATGTTTTCCATGATCTGCTACAGGGAGTATGTAAAATGAAAGTTAAACTGGCTTTAAGATATTATGTTTGCCAAAAAAAATATTTTACTGAAGATGTGCTGCAGTCTCGTTTGAAGTTTTTTGATTATGGTTTTACAGATAGTAAAAACAAACCTGTGGCAAAAATGACAGCAACGTATCTTAATAACATTGCTTCATATAACCTTCATCAAACTGGTGCCCAGATGTGGCTACTAACAAGAGCATTTGGTTTTCTGTTTGGAGATCTTGTGCCAGAAAATGACAAGTTCATCCATCTGATATCTTTATTGAATCAAATAATGTGTATAGTATTTTCCCGTGCTTTGACTGAGAATGACATTAATGACCTAGACAATTTAGTGCATAAACATCACCTTCTTTTTCAAGAAATATTTCCTTATAATGAAGAAGAGAATGCGCAGCAGGAGAATGAGGAAGCTATTGCTGCTGAAGAGGAGTTTCTTGATTACCATGGGACTATAGATGAAGAACTTCTTCTACAAGAGGAATTAAATGAGGAGTCTGAATCTGATTTGTTCTCTGGCAGTCAGCCTTCTTCAAGCAAGAAGCGCAAAAAGGTCCCCAAAAAAATCAGATTTATTAATAAACACCATCATCTTCTTCACTATGCTGAAACTATTAGAAGGTAACTTTAATAAAAATTACATTGCTACACTTGCATGCAGTGTTTAGTATTTGAAGTTAAAATTGGATGTGAGAGACTGAAATTACTGTGTAATCTGTTTCTGAATTTACAAAAATTAACTGACCTACTGAAATCAGTTTCAATATTATTATTTCTATGTTGATTGCTACTTTCATTCTCTGCTAGTATCGCTTGTTTAGGAGTCCCAATCTTCATGTATAAAACTTAATTAATTTTGTTTTGTTTTTTTCTTTCAGATTTGGACCTTTAATTTTATATTGGTGAATTAGGTATGAAGCTAGACACTTGTTTTTCAAGATTGCTGCAACTGTTATGAACAATTTTAAAAACCCTCTTTTATCTCTGATGGACATGTTCCAAATGAAATTTGCCTCGGACAGACATAAAGATCAGAACCCACTTGAGATTGGAAAGAGAGGTACGAAGAGACTGGTTGTCGAAGAATGCGAGCATGCACAACTCCTGGTCTCGCTTGGACTTAATGCCCTGAACGATATTCTCAGTGTCAAACATGTCACATTCAAAGGCATAGACTACAGACCAGAATTGTTTGCCATGACTGAAGTGTCGAAATCTGGGAGTTTCCCTGTATTTTCCAAAATTATGGCATTATATGTTTTTGAAGAAGAGGAAATTTATATTGTGCTTCAAAAATGGATAACTCTCTGCTTTGAAGAAAATTTAAATGCATATGAAGTAACTTGTGACCCCTCTGCACCTGTAGTGATAAAGCGGCCCTCTGAAATTCTGGTTCCCCGTCTTCTGTCCAAGTGGAAGAAATACAACTCCTTTCAAGAATATTTGTGTCCTAGATCTAGATGCTAAAAATGTTACATTGATTCAAATTCTCATTTCAATGAGTTGTAGTTCAGTCTTATCTCAATTTTTGTAACTTATATTTTGTAAGTTTATATTGAATCATACCAACAGCTTGCCACTTTTAGCAATGTTCTTTGCTAGAATTTAAATTATTGTTATAGTTAAAGTTTGCTCGAGTTGTGGACATGTTTGTATTTTGTTAGAGGAAAACATGGCTGGGAGGCATATTATGAGACAGACCGATGCATCTCTTAGAGAATTGGGTATTAGCACTGGCTATCGAATGGATATTTTGGACTCTGTTAAAAATTACTCAGTAAGTCTGTCACACCTCCTCTGTTTCTGCTACCTTTTACATGAGCCAGTTCAGTCAATTATTATTATTTTTCTTTTTTTAGGTTACTGAAACAGGGAATGCTGACCAGAATCTTAGCAATAACTCAAGTAATTTGATATCTATGTCTTCTGAGGTTAATGAGGTAAAAGGTTTTCAGTCAATCTGGCTACTAATCACTAATCATAAAAGAAACGAGTTTTCATTGGCAAGAAGCTCAAAACGAGAGATCAAATTCGACCCGTTTGATTGGTAAATCATTTTACCCAAATTTCAATGTTAAGTTTCTGGCCCATTTTACTAATTATTGTAATGTAAAAAGCTTTTGGCCCTTGAAAACTCTGCATCTTTTTCCAAGATTTGTTGTAAGAATGACAGACTTTACATTGTAAGAGCACTGTGAATCTATGAGTATTTTAAAAATGTACTGATTCTGTTCTTAATTTACAGGGCAATGATAACCAAGCTTCTGGCGCCTTAATTACTGAAATTGAGCAAGGTTCAAACACCCAAACCTGTTCTTCTACAAACACCCAAACCTCTTCCTCTGCAAACACCCAAACCTCTTCCTCTGCAAACACCCAAACCTGTTCTTCTAATGACGCCTCTCAAATGTTGCTTCTGAGTGACTCAGACCCTGACTTTGTATCAGCATTAAATGCACCGTCAAGGGTATACTTTATGCTTCCATTATCTAATGTTAACAATAGTTTACCGGAGTAAAACATTCTTATTCTGTTCCTTTCTGTGTTTAAGGTCAATCGAATTTTAGAGAAATCTTACAATGAATTATATGTGGTAAGTCATCATTGCATATGAAAAAAAAAGAAAAAAAACTGATTTCTTTCTTTAATATTGCATCTTAAATATCTGATTGTATACTTTTTTTTAGAAATACAATGTACAAAGTATAATAGAGAAAGGGAATGGCGGACAGGAGATAATTTCACTTTTAGACAGGAATGGTTATGTCTCAGGGTCTCAGCGGCTTAGATTAGTGAATATTCTAATGACTCACCTGCTCAACAATGTTGCGTAAGTTAGTGTACAGTAATTTTTCTATTTCCTCTTATTTAAGAAACAATAATCCTTAAAATATATGTGGTTTATTTCAGAGATCCTGCTCTTGTGTCAACTAATATGAGAGAGGCTATGGCTATATGCCTTGTGTTCAGATGGCGGACACTTTGCAGTGTCATGTATAAGAAAGAAGATAGACCATGGGTAGGTCAAAAGATAAATGCCGTATTTCACTTATTCTAAAGATTTTGACACATAAACTTTCCCTTTTATTAATAGTATGACTGGTACAATCCAGTGCACAATATGGGCGCTCTAAATCATCAGCTGCAGACTGCTCACAGAGCCCTCAAGAAGAAAGGGAAAGGAATTAGGAAACCGGAAGCTCGTGCCAAACGACCAAGAGTTCTGAAAGAATTACCATGTAACACCATGTCAGATGCAGTTGATGACCCAGACCCCGAAGATTATGCCCAAGATGTGAGTTTAGAACTAGTAGCATATTTAATGAAACTTTACTTGCTATATTACTCCTACCTTGCTTTATCACTTCTCTCCCTACTCGTCTCTTTTCCTTGACCATATCCCATCCTCTATCCTGTATATTCTTGACTTGGCAAGTGAATGTTATTTTTGCTTTCTGTTTTATTAAATCTAATATTAATATTGAAATTAAACAATTTCAGACTAATGAACTTAAATTCATGGATGCAAGTTCTCTCAACAAGGCAACTGTTCTTTCCCTAATGTCTCGGACGTTTGGACGAAGAAGAGAGTACATGGCCGTTAAGACTCTTATAACAACATCAGAGGTTGTAGAGAAATTTCCAAAGTTCCTGTCATATCATGGAGATGTTGTAAGTTTACTGTTCTTATCGTCTAATTACTTTTAGGAAATTTCCATTTGGGTGTGCAGGTTTCTCATTTTTTGACAAAATCTGCTATTTATTAATTGCATTTTGCTCTTTTCTAGCTGGATCAAGAGTTTGATTTACTTTTTCCAGGAAAAGGAAAAAATTTTATTCGAAATTTTACCACAGAATTTGTGCCACGAATTTTAAAAATTGCTGAAAATGAACAAGACAAATTCTCAAACTGTTCTTCTTTCTGTGATGGTGTGTTTGACATGGAACATTTGATATGTGAAAGCATCCTGACAGATTACTTTCCTAACATTAGACTCCATCTAAATTTTCAGATACTTTGAATGCTACAGTGATCTTGGGGAAGATTTTGCCCACACCCAGGAGAACATTTGCCCATGAGGAAAAAATGCCACTTCATCCAGGGCTTCCTGATTTTTTCCGTATGATTCCAGTAAGCTATCCCCATCCATAATTTTTATTTTTTTGAAAACCCTTTTAATAATAGTTCTGACAGCTCTTTGTCACCTCCTATACTTGAATTCCTTCAATTTTACTAAAGCCCTCTTCATTGTATACATTTTCTATAGTTAGGAAGTAATCCACAAGAAGAAGCTGCTAAACACAGGCAGGAGGCAGGCTATCCTATTCAACCCCATATTATGGCCGTTGGACATCCAAAGGCAATGGGGACTATGTACCTGGTGGTTGGGGATGGCAAAATTATTGAGCTACATCGTACTGCCACCCCTACAAAGGCAATAGACTTGTTATTTAAAACTTACCATGCTTTGAATATCCATTATCCTCTAGGTTGGAAAAATGTTTTGCGATTCATTGCTGTTCACATATTTTACATTCCCCCTGAAGGGAAACGTGAAAGTCAATTTCAAGAGCAGCTGAGAAGAATCAAGAACACTTCTTTGTAGAAATACTTTTCCTTAATATCAAGCCTCCTATGTGTCTTTGACTTCCCTCATTTTATTCTGTTATTTTTATGTTTAAATAATTGACTTCGGAAAATGATGTGATGTGTGTCTGTGTTATTTAGTTTTTTAATTCAATATTCATAAATTTCGCTGAACTGCAGTTAACTTCTTGTGTAATCTAATCTTTAGTGTTATTTTGTTTTTTTGTTTTTTAAATTTTCTATTGCGGGATACGCATTTGGTCTTTGAGTTTCTATTAATCCTTTATATTTTGTTACATTTATATCAACTTTACTGTACTCCAGTTTTATATGATTAATTCTCAAGTGTAAAAGTTGTCCTCAGGAAAAGAGTTTCTTTTCAAATTTTCAATTGCGGGATGCGCATTGGAACATGTTAGTAAGAGGTCCTTGAGTTTCTATTAATCCTTTATATTTTGTTACATTTATATCAACTTTACTGTACTCCAGCTTCTATATGATTAATTATCAAGTTTAAAAGCTGTTCTCAGGAGAGGAAGAATAATGTTGTGTTTTTAAAGCTGACTCATTTTGTTCTGTGAACAAAATAAACTTTGCTTTTTTTAAAGTAGAATTTAATTTTAAAGTTTAATTATTTCTAATCTCCTGCTCACTAGCTGAAAGAAATTTAGATCTGTATAATCCAGTTAACAAAGCAGCTCCCAGTTCAGCTAAAATGGACATGGAGACGACTCATACCTTCACAAAGGTGTATCCATATTAGTTTGGGCTTTGCAGACATTTTTTGTTGCTCACTATTCTTTAGTAACGGAAATCACAAAATACAGTAGCAAAAGAAATTCAGGGTGAACAGTTTCCATTTAGTTAGCAAGCCAAGTTTGGTCCAAGCTCAACGCATTTCCCAGCCCTCACATGGGGGTTGTAAAGAAAGTGATTGTATTACTGAGCATAAAGAGTAAAATCTATTGGTTTTACTGAAATTAGGTTAAAAAAGAGATTTTTTACTGAATTATGTAAGCTAAGGTCGGTATGAAGAGGGCAGAAAATTTGAGAGCTATTTGACGTTTCTATGCCTATTCTGATTACATGAGAATTTTACTCTAGATACTCAACTATCTGTCTGTCTGTCTAATGTCTGTCACCACTAAGAAAGGGTCCTGATATGTTTTAAGTGTATGAAACCTTGATCTTACAAAACCAAAGGACACTTTGGAACCGCACTTATTGGTGCGAGATTGTATGACGCTTGAATTTGCAGTGCAAGAAAGTTCTCTTGTGACATAATAAATGTATCTTGCAAACACATTTGCATGAGCCTGTCACCTGAGTCTCCTAAAAATAGAAGTGGAGATAGATATACATGTAAATATAAAAAGATACTAAAATCATTAAATTTTATTATAAGGTACAAAAATATTTCCCTAGTTCTTTTCAAAACTTGCTATATATAAAGATAAAGATACAGAAAAATAAAAGCATTAGTAATGATGGGCATAGAAACTTGGTTGGCCTCTGAAAATTTATAATAAGTATAAAAAGGAAGAAATTTTTTTAATGCAAACTTTATTGTTTTCCAGGGCACAATTAAGTTGCTCATTCAACAATCAGCTTCTTACAAAACACAGGTTTAAACTTTTAGTAAGCTCATCCCTTCAACTAATAAATATTTAAAAAGTTTCAGTGAATATTTAAGTCAGACGCATGATCTTGACTCAGCTTTAAGCTTTACATTCAATCCATGACTTACAATGATACATTACAGCTAAATTTAAACAAAATACAACTAATGCTGTCACAAATCATGTACAAGAGGGACTATGTACACAGCAGCGCAATTAATGCTAAAAGAAAATCAATCTCATAAGAACAAAACTGATGGCAGTAACTCCCTTGCACTAGCATCATCTTCAAATGCAAATGCCTCATGACATCAAGATTCTTTAAACTTTATAGATTACATAAGAACTAGTAATTAAGAGCAAGACAATTATCAGTGAACTTAACATCTTATTTCCTTATGACATATGACATTCTTCCCCAGCACGGGATCTCACATCAACATGGTTTCGTAGTCAAGGTATTTTCCGACTAATATGGACCCAGATTTTCATGATCCATCCAACGGGCAAGGCCTCACCCCAATCTTTCAGTAAAGCCTGCAACAACCAAAGTGAACACTAACATTTTGATTCTTTCAAATGCATGTTGGAAGGAAAAAAAAAAAGAAAAAAAAAAAAAAAAAAAAAAAAAACTTTAAGAACAAGACAATTATCAGTGAACTTACCATCTTATTTCCTTATGACATATGACATTCTTCCCCAGCACAGGATCTTAGATCAGCATGGTTTCAGAGCTAAGGTATCACAAAGGACAGGGTACCCTCACATAAACGAGCGGTGGAGTGTAATACTCTAGGCGCGGCGCATGACACAAGACCGGGACACACTCGAGAGGGTTGGTACCTGAAATACGGGTTCGTACTCTTGGGGCTGAATGGTGACGGTCAAGCAAACAGTGGTTCAGTGGTATATCATATAAAAGGGTTTATTAGGATTAGTAACATGATGCCCCGGACATAAAGTACATACACATGGAGTCACTTACACACAAAACACAGAGAGCATAGCGATATCGAGGGGAGAACATATGCACTTATGAGTGGGCCCGAGTGGACCAGTTGTTGGGGCTCACAGGAGCCAGGGCATACATTCACAAAACAGAGTCCAGACAATGTAGAATACTCAGCTAGGGCGAGGAGCCGTGAGGGACGGCCTTTCGGCTCGGGGGCCAGGCCTGAGCAGACGCAGTGACACCCGGGGCTGCTGCTACGTACAAGTGATGAGCGAAGACTGTCGACTGACTGACTGACCTCGAGGTGGCGGTTACATCTCAATTTATAGGTAAGCAGGCCGCCGGGCGCGGGGCGTGGTAGGGGGTAGGTTGGAACCCTTTGGCCAATCGGGCGCACCGGGGTGCAGTGATTCCAAGAAATACTTGCATCCGGAGGGAGGAGCTGCACCCCCTCGGCCTATCAGGGCTCGACCTTGACTCGGTTGCACAAGACGTTTAGGGCAGAGCCCAGGTATAATTGGTCAAGGCCGCCGGGCTCCCGTCCCCACCGAGATGCACCCGTACAGGAGTCACGCCTTCCTAATATTCTTTGCGTCGGTCAGGTGACGGTAAAGGGCGTCCTCGCCCTTTAAAAAGATACTTAACTACTTTTGTATAAAAAAAAGGAACTACAAAATATAAATAATGGCACAATATTTACATAAAAGGCATAATGTGAACAATTTAAAAATTGAACTACCCGTACAAAATAACGAGTCAGAGAGCCATGGCTGAAGTGCCAGAAACTAAGCCAAAGAGGAAAAGAAAACACCTGATAATAATTGAGCCCTTCATAAATAAATGAGCAGCAGGAAAAATACCAATCAGTAATTGAGCAGAGGGGAAGCCCCTCAAAAAGAGTAAGAGGTAAAGAATTATTTTACAAAATAGCAAATATAAAAAGGAGTGAACTAGTTTACAAAAATAGGAACTGTGATTGAGAGTGCATTGTTAAATAACATTAGGAACTTAAAAAAATTAGGTTATTACAAGAAAATAGAAACTAAAGAGAAAACACCACAAAAACTACCAGTGTGCAATGCAAAGCAGGCCAGCGGGCCAGTATTGGGCATAATTAGGAACTGGGCACAAATAAGGTTTTGGCAAAACTTGAACGAGATTGATATCGTTTGGAGCAAAGGGTTCCTATAAAGTATGCCCGAGTGAATGCAAGGGTTACAAAAGTATTTACAAAGAGGAATCTTAAAATTAACAATGCTAAGGACTAATGAAAGAAACTACATTTTACACAAATGAGCAAGACTAAAGAGTCTAGATCCTACAAAATGAACTAAACTAAGTCCTACGAAAATACGGATTACAAGAGTGGGATGAAATAAAAAGTGTTTTTGGAATAGGGGCGGGCTACGGATACAAACAAAAATTATTAGTAGGGGGGGCATGATTGATATGAAGCAAACGCCTATGATTTGATTTTTAGAAATCTATCGAGAATACCAGAGAAGCACAAAAAGAAATAATATAATAATATTTGTTTAAAGTGAACCAGATGAGCATTTAGTGAGAGGAATGGAAAGGAATAGAAACATTTATATTGGATTGTACTTTGCATAAAAATTAAAATATACGTGATTAACTGGGCACTTGCAAAAGAATAGAAAGTTTTGGGAAGAAAGGCATGAGTGAGATCAAAGAAAGATAAAAGAAAAGCCAATACGGGACAGGATCGGACTGTAACATTAGAAACTGAGGCTTTCACGGTCACACGCACCTAACAGACATTACTATATTGCACCATAAACTGCTTGGGTTTTGCTACGCACTATGTCATTTGATTGTTGAAGGATGGTCTTCGGCCAGGGGCCAACATCAAAGCGGTATCCCGCTTTGCTTGCACTGAGTCCTGCGACAGGTAGAGCGGCGGGGCCCGTGGGATGCGGACCACCGCTAATAATTTTTCGGGCAGGTGACGGATTTTATGGCGTAGGCTGGTGGCGAAGTGTCTGATCGGGCCGCCGTGGTGGCGCGCGCTCAGCTTTGCGCGGCGGCCAAGAGATGGCGCTGGGTTGGCGTTGCGCTAGCTCAGTTCGGTGCGTGTCTCTTCCGCTCAGATTTGACTGGGTGCGTCCGTCCAAATCCCGTAGATGGCATCTTAGAGAGACGAGACTGGAAAGACGGAAAAAGTGCGAGTGCGTCGGTTAACCGTATATTGTACATTTAACATTATAATTGAAGTTGAAAAGCTACAAACTAGCAAAGGTTTTTTGCATATTGACAACAGAGAAAATTAAAATGGGGCGGGAGGGGGGGAGGAGCAAAACTACAACCTAGAAATTTTTTGTGATAAATTAAACATTAGAGATGAAAGTTAATAACTAGAACCTAGAGAAAAATTATTATTATTGTTTATTTTTTATTATTTTTTTTCTTTTTCTTTTTTTTTAGGGGGGGGGGCTAGAAAAAGGTTTGTTTGTACTTAAAAATAAGAATATTTACAAAACTTAAACTACGGAAAATGCACCAGAGAAACATAGAAAGGTGCTTACGTCCGGTAATGGACTTGAATACTTAACTTTTTATTGAGGAGCGCTGGCGCTGCCTGTTGGGTTCTGGCCCTGGGGGCGTGTGCGCCGAAACGAAGTTGAAGTGAACACTCTTGTAGGGAAGACGCGCCGCGGCGCGGTGTGCGCGGCGCTGCTGGCTGAGCGCGGTGCAGGGGAAGTATAGCGACGCGGTGCGTCGGCTGCTGTTCCGCTGGCGGCGCGGGGAGGTGGAGTCGCGCTGTGGCGCGACGCGGTGGGCGCAGCGCTGAAGCGCGGCGCGGCAGGCGCCCTGCGGCGTCGGGAGCGCCGCGGGGGAGCTGCGTCGCGGCGCGGCGTCGCGGCGCGAGGCTGGTGGTGGTGGAAAATCCTTTCTCCAGAGCGCGTGTGTTGCGAGCGTAACCCGCTCTGTGGAGGGGCTTGCTCGCGCGGCCGGTTGTGTCTCGGCCTCGGCGTCTGATGGCTGCTTGGTGAAAGGTTTCTGTTTTGACTTGGAGGCTGAGCACGGTGGAACCAGAAGGCTTCGCCGGGCGTAAATTTCCAAGCGTAATGGAGCGCCGCGAGTGAATATGCGAAAAAGTCTTGGTGGAAATCTTGAAGTTTACGTCGTGTGACAGGAGTGTCACACTCAATGGCACATGCTAGCAGTTCATTGATTATGAACCGCCAATTACTTGCCAAGTCGAAGAGATGGTCGTTGATAGAGTTAGCCATGCTTCTGTAACAAAGGCAAGAGGATGGCGTCAGAGTGTCTTATTTGGGTCAGAGCTCAGCTGGGGTGCGGTCGTTGACCTGCCAGAGGCGACCCGCTCTCGGCTTCCTGAGCTAGGTGGCCATCCTAGCGCAGGTAAAGCGGGTGTACTGGCGGGGCGCGGTGGGGCAGGGCTTGGCCGCTCCTGGGCTCCGAGCGGGAAGAAAGTGAGAGCGTTTGACTCCTGGTGGAAGAAAACGCAAGTGGAGAGGCGCTTTTCTTCGTGCAGCATGGTGGATCCGTCCATGGCACGAACTTGATGAAAAATGACATGGTCAGTGCGCCACTCACAGGGGTAACGGTTAGATTTTCTATAATTTTTTTTTGTTTTCCCTTGTCAAAGTAGTTGTTCTCCTGATAATCTTACTAGTCATCTTGATGTGCGCTAGGCAGGGGCCGTAGCAGCCTCGACGCCGAAATCTTGTGATTCGGACCGTGGAGCAGGAGTCTCCTTATAGGGAGACCCGGGTTCAAGAACCAAACATCATTTTTATTCTTCGCACGAAGGTCGACTTCAATTGGATGCATCTTCTTAAAGGCAAATGTTACGAGTGGTAACGAGCTGGCAAGGCCTAACAGCAGAACAATTCGGTACTCCTTATTTTTGTTTGTCTGCTCACAATCCAATGGGAAAAAGTTGCCTCTAAAGCGCGAAAAACAAATTATTATATTTTTTTTTGACAGTAAGTTGGTCTTCTTTTTTTTTCTTTGACAAGGAGACGAAATTTTCCGGCACCAAATGTGGTGTTGCTCAAAGGTTGAGTGTTATGAGGGGGCTTGGCAGAAAGTCTATCGACCATAACTTCGCGGATCAACTGTGATTTTGCTTTTCCTTATTTCACTGCTTGAAGCTGAGGCAGGCGGCGATATTCTTCATAAAATTCCTGGTGTTGCTTCCCTTTTCTTCTCCTTCGTTTTCTTCTGGGGGCCAGAGGATGGTGTCGTGGCGGCGCGTGGCGGCTGGTCGGGCTGAACTTGTGACCAGGGCTGGGTCGCGCCGGGCGCATCCAGGCGGGGCTAGGGTTAGGCAGGTATCGCGCGGGCCGGGTGCGGCGGGGTGGCGCGGAGGGGCGGTGCAGGGGGACGGCGAGGCCGGGCCTGGTGGAATGTGGCGTGCTGTATTGCCAAACTGCCACCAGCGGAGCGACGGCGCGATGAGTCGCGGGCATCTCGTCCGCAGGGGGGCCGGGTGCTCCTACCCGGTGGCTCGGGGGCGTCACGGGGTTAGGCGCGCCGCATGCGTTTTCTCGAGGGGCGTTGCCGGGACGGTGCATAAAGTCCGCTTTTGTAGTCTTGAGGGGCTGGAGACGCGTTGGACCTGGCTTAGTTCCGCGGTGGGACACCAGGTTGCCCAACACTTCTTCAGTAACGCTGTTAGTCCGCCGAGCTTTCTTGAGAGCTGCTAGCCGAGGGGTGAGGGGGGGGCGGCGCAGGGCGGGGCCGAGCCGAAACTTGCTGCAGGAGACCTGCAGCGGGGGACCATCGTGAAGCGCCTCTCTGAGCTGGCGGGGGCGAGGCGGGGCCGCGCGGGGGAGTCGAGGCGGGCTGCGCAGCCGGGCCGGGCCGAGCCGCTGGAGACGCGACGGGGCCGCCCGGGGCTGCGCAGGGTGCTGATGTCCTGGCGGGGCCGGTGTGCCGGGCCGGGGCGCGCGTGACGTCAGAGAGGCTCCGATCTGTCGGGCTGCTCCAGGGCTCCGCGCTGTTGCTGTTTGCAGCGATGGAACAGGTGTGAGCCCTCACAGGGCGGGGCCAGGGCGACGGGGCGCGGCGGCGGGGCGCCGCGGGGGTGTTGCCAACCTTCCAGACACTGGGTGGCTGATGAGCGCGGGGCGGGGCGGGCGGTGGCCGTTCATTCTGTTCTGACGGCGGGAGCCGGGCAATAGCGGAAATCGAACCACTGTCTTGGAGCACATAAGTGTCACTTCCAAAGTCAATGATGGATTTCGTATCATACAACCAATTTAATCCCAGGATTAAATCGTGAGAAAGAGTTTCACACAAATAAAAAGCATACGGCTTTTTCACTGAGTCACAATGCACTGTTGTTGTGGCGGTGCCAACAGTCCGTACGTGTTGATTGGCTGCAGTTTGTAACACAAGGGGAGGCGTTAAGAAGTCTATATCTTCAGGGGGGACGATACTAGTGCTAGCCAATGAGTACGTGGCACCACTGTCCAAGAGTGCTAGAACTTTCTTTCCAAAAGCAATCACAGGGATGTGCAAAAGCACGCGCCCTGGTGCGCTGGGGAGGACTTGAAGAATTGAGGCATCAGCCGGGCGAGGGGGAGGGGAGGGTGGTGTGGGTGCATCCTCAGCGGGCGGGGGCGGTCGGTTGGTGGGGAGTGGAGAGGGGGGAAGAGGAACCGGGCGAGCCCTCGGACTGACGGTTGCATCAGTCACCTTGTTTTGGTGGCCCGCTGGCTGGGCGCGCACGTGCAGGGTGCGTTGAGGTGCAGGTATCGAGAAGGACACCTGTTTGCGCGGGTGGCGGGCGGGGCGAGGTGGAGGGGGGTGTGGGATGTAGCCGCGCGGGGCTGTACCGGCTAAACGCTGCTGCGCCAGCTCGGCGTAACAGGACTGCGCTATTGGATGAAAAGCAATGAGAAAAGACGTATTGTCTTTCATAACCCTTTTCAAATAAATTTGATTGGTCGGCGAGTCAACCGTATAGTAAACCACACCTAACGGAGAATGGATTGCTATGTTAACATTGTAACATTCACTTAGAGCTCTTATTTCCCTAGAAGTCGGGGCCGAATCTTCCCGAAGCATATGAATTCGGTAGTTTTTCTTTTGAGCGCGCGAAATTTTTGCGCAAACATGCTTCACTACCAAATGCCTAATAGTTTTGGCACATTTCGGTTCTGCAAAGTGAGCTCGAGCAAAAGACTGAAATAGAGAATCATTATTCAAGGGTATGTCAAAAGTAACAATTGAATCGTACAGCAGATGAGAACTGGGGAGAAATTCATTTTTTGCAGAGGACTCTGTGCAGGCTGGCTGAGAGCGGCGCGACTGCACAGAGGTGACTAGTTTTTTGAATCAGAGCGCTCGGGTGAACTGAAGCGTTGTGGGCTGTAGTTCTCTCCGCGACCTGGAGACCTGTATGAATAATTATTGGGACTGTTGTCACGCGGATAGCGGGTGGGAGAGGAGGAGCGGTAGTCCTGGCGCCGTGGGGAGCGATAATCACTCTCGCGACCTCTCGACTGAGATCTATTGGAAGAGTGGTCGCGGCGGTGAAAGGAGCCGCGCTCGGGAGGGGGGGAGGAGGGGGGCTGAGAGTTGTAAAAATTTCGTCACGAACGACGGCCTGAGGGGCCGGGCTGGGCGGCGGGCTGCACAGCCGAAACACTAGCTTTGGGAGACAGCAAAAGAGACAGGAGTGCATCCAGTACGGCCGCCATGGTGCTGTCCGCGGGACCAGCAGGGGCGGGCGGGGCGGGGGGATGGGGAGGGGAGGGGGCCTGTGCGGCCAGGAGCTGGCTCAGGGGGTCGACTGCAGGGCCTGTCACCGGTAGGGCGGCGGCCGTTGAGCCACAAGCAGGGGATTGTAAACCGAGCTGGGCAAATTGCAATTGGACATTTTCCGTCTGCTTTTGAAGTGCTGCAGACGCGTGAGCCCGAATAGCGGCCTTATGGCTGGCTGCAGTCTCCTGGACTGCTTTTAAAAGAGTTGTAACGTCAGTATAATCGGAAGGGCGTAATGCAATGGATATTTGCAAAGGCAGACCCTTCACCACATTTTGAATAATGTCAGCTTGGGATGACACTTTAGCTCTGCGACATAACTCCAAAACATCCTGAAAATACATAGAAAAACTCTCTTTCTCCTCCTTGATACGGGAGGCCAGCGTGTCCTTGAAGGCCTGAATGTCATGAACACTGTTAAAAGAGTCCTCTAGCCGTTGCTTGAGGTGACTGTACAAGCGGGCGGGGGAGCGCTCGGTCGGTTCAGCTGTAGGGTTGTCTGCCAAAAATTGCAATTCTCTGTGAATTAAACTGAGGGCAGGGGGGTGGCATTGAGCTTCAAGATAAAATAATTTCTGCGCGTCTGACAGATTAGGGATGGCGGCCAGAGCGCGTTCCAGGCGGGACACAAAGAGACACACATCTTCGCCGTCTCTTCCTGAAAAAGTGGGCAGGGGCGGAGGGATGTGAATTAATGGCGCCGCTGGGGGCGTGGGGGGAGGGGGTGGATCAGACATTTTTAAAGGGGGTTAAAATGGGGATGTAAATGAGGCTTATAACTAGTAAAAAGCATAGGCCTACACGTGCCGAACGGGCGGCCGGAGGAGAGAGAGTGGGGACACGGTGCAGGGCACGGCCGTTACTATCAGCGTGCGGCGGCGCGGAGGCTGCAAATTTTTGAATACAATACTAACATAGTGCGTGGTTTTGCAGCAGACACAGGAGTTTATACACAGAACAAACAGACAAAAATAAATGAGAAGCGAGCGCCTGAGCAGAAGAGGGGCACAGAGGTGCCCTGGAATCTAAGGAAAAATAAGGCAGCTGGTCCTCTGAGTAATCCGCGCAAATCTGTAATGTTGCAAATGTTAGATTATGCAAGACGTCCCGGCGAGCTGGAGAGAAAGAGACGGGCATATCATTTCACACATGGACCGGGCGCTGGAAAAGGGGAAAGGTAATTAGTCATAGAAAGAGATTTGAGTCAGGGAGGCAGCTAGAAAGAGAGAGAGAGATATAAGAACGACCGAGCGGTCGGAGCCACCGAGCGGCAGCATTGGCCAAAAATAAATTTTGGGCTGTGGAGAGAAAACATGGAAATTAGAACTCTGGTAAAAAGTTTTTTTTGTAAAAAAAAAAAAGACATGCAACTCGCTGGTTCTACGTCTTTCGACGGTCCGCAAGCGAGACCAGTCAGGTTCAAAGCTTACGCTGTCCGCATGACCGGATTTGCTAGCTACAGGTACTTAACTAGAGAAATAACTATATCGCCGTACTAAGGCCGGAGCCGTTTCCTTCACGATGTTTACGACTTAACTAGGGGAAAAAAAAGAAACTCGCTGGTTCTACGTCTTTCGACGGTCCGCAAAGCGAGACCGGTCAGGTTCAAAGCTTACGCTGTCCGCATGACCGGATTTGCTAGCTACAGGTACTTAACTAGAGAAATAACTATATCGCCGTACTAAGGCCGGAGCCGTTTCCTTCACGATGTTTACGACTTAACTAGGGGAAAAAAAAGAAACTCGCTGGTTCTACGTCTTTCGACGGTCCGCAAAGCGAGACCGGTCAGGTTCAAAGCTTACGCTGTCCGCATGACCGGATTTGCTAGCTACATGTACTTAACTAGATCGCCGTACTAAGGCCGGGGCCCGTTCCTTCACGATTTTGTAACTACAACTTAACTAGGAAATAACTATATCGCCGTACTGAGGCCGGAGCCCGTTCCTTCACGATGTCTACAACTTAACTAGAAAGAAAAAATTCTAACGCTAACGCGTTAAACGGCCCCCTTGGTTTTAACACGTATCTCAAATTTAAATACAATTTAAAATTATAAAGCCAGAACTATTGGTGATAGCCAAATCATTATTAATTTTATTCGCATGCTACATTATGGCGCCCAGCGTGCCAGCTCTTAACAAACACGTGAACCATCCCAAAATATATTTCGCTAGTTTTAAAATTTTCGTCAGGATGAGAAAAAAATTTGGTCAGAGTCATTTGCGACAGTCAGGTCACGAATTTTTAGCAAGGTGTTATTTTTTTGAAAACGGTGCAATCGAGGTGTTTCATGCCAGATGACAGATAAGGTCATTTTTGTAATATTTTTTTCATTTTGTTCATTGTCCTTTGATCAATTGTTTTTGAAATATGAGCGAAAACCTTTCGCCGCTCATAGGTGTGCAGCGCGCGTTAGGCTTGCGTCCCTGGGCAGCGGGCAACCCGAGCGGCACAGCCAAGCTTTGCGCGAAGCGCGGAGATTGGGGGAGGGGGAACGCGTTTTGGGTTTTTGGTGTGAGTGATTGAGTGCTGCATCTGTTGTTGAAGTTATCTTGGTTGGCGGTAAGTTTGAACAGTTTAGAAGGCCGTTCGTTGCTATAGTGATTGTGTGTAAAGTTTGTGGCTTGTGGCTTGGTGGGTCTGTTGTATTGGAAGTAATTTGTTTGGAAATTTGTGAAAATTTCTTTTGAGGTAAGTTTTAAATCATTATTATTTTTTTTGGTAAAATGTCACTTGCATAAATATTAATAATTGTTGTTTTTAATGTTGTAGATGGAATCCTTTTTTGCTTCGTATAATAATGCTGAAATTGCTAAAGCCCCTACTTATCGTGCTAATGCTGAAGTACCTCGTTACAAGTTCATGCAGTTACAGAAAATTGAGCCTGCTGTGACTAGTGTTGGGCCAACCTTTAAGTTGATTGTCTCTGTTGATTCTATGGTAGATATTTTTTTTTATTTGAACAAGACGGATAGTCAGAGGATTACTGCAGAAAATTGCATTGGATTGAATGATTTGATTGCGGCTGGTCAGAAGCCATTTGTTTTTATGGTTCAAACTCGCAACATGCTGCGTACAACTATATTGCCTTACAGTAAGTTTGTGTAATTTTAAATAATTTTTTGGAGGGTAATGCATTGAGTAATTTATTTATTTTTCAATTGTAGGTGATGAATATTTTCAATTTTATCAAGAGAAGAAGCAAGTTTTGAAGAGGTTTATTCCAACGCCTCTTCAAAATGATATGGATTTTGGAAGTTTGGCTCAAATTGGAATAATCTTTGAATAATTTAAAAGTTTTGCAGTTAATTTTGTTTAAAATTTTTACGTACTATAGTCTTGTTCAAGTTGTTCATTAATTTTATCTAAGTTTTTCAAATGAGAGTGGTTCACATAAGTTGAGCAGAAAGAAAAGATGAGGTGTGCAAGTGGACCTGGTTAATTTTTTTTTTAATTCAATGATCGATATGTCAATGCTGTTATGAATAAAGTATAAATAATTGAATGGTATGATTTACATTTTGTAATTTTTATTTTGTTGATTGTTAGAGTGAATATAGCATGTTCTTTATGGGGTGGTTGCGCAGTAAGGCTGCCCCACAAAGCAGAAAGTTCTGGCGGCGCGCCGCGGCACAGTTGAGTGGAGGCAAATTAGGTTTCTTGTGACAATCTTTGATCGAAAAATAAATTATGTATTTTGCGGATAATAATGTGATTGTTTAATTAGGCTTTATTAAGCGTTTTTAGCGCGAATCTCGGTGAAATGTTGTGGGACGTCACTACTTTTTGCCTACTGCAGAAACACCCTATTGTTTGGGTTGTGTTTACGCGTGCTAGTACAATAGGATAGTACAATACAACTGATCCTAATGAAGCAGCCGTGAAAGACACATGTTTTTCACTAATCAACGAAAGAACTGAATTTAATCCAAGATTTAAATTAGTTGTATGCGTAGGTTATGGTGGTTTGTTTTGGTACCTTCTATGCTTTGGCATTCTGAGGACACCAGTCAATTTTGTCACACGTTTATGTCATTTAGCTTTTGGTTTCTTGGTAAATTGAGTTGTAATGCAGCTTTAATTTAACTTTTATCCATCGTTGCTTGATGTTAAAAGATGGGATGTTTATACGGGTAGGGGCGGTCCAAGCTTTTAATCGTTTCGGCTGTTGCTGCAGGTTGCGCGTGTTAGTTTTTTACACGACCGAGAGATTGAGTCGGTCTTGGTTTTTTAGAACGAAGTTGTTTTAGGTTTGTATAGTCGGTTGGAGATACTTACTTACGTTCTGTATTGGCAGTGGGGAGGAACAGTTCATGAAGTCTGCGTTTTGTGGTAGTATTTTTCATATTTATATCTCAATGGCAATATAGTTACAGTTCAGTTTTCTCATTTGTTTGTGATGTGAATTCGGGAGCTGCCGTGCCTTTTGAGTATTTTGTGTTTTGAAGGGAAAATGGAAAATAGCACGTAATAAATAAGTTTTGGAATTATAGAGTTTTTAATGTTTTTCTTTTTTGTTTTAAGGATAATTCACAATATATTGTTTGCTGTGGTTCTAAAAGTGGTTTGAACTTAATTTATCAAGAGATTTTTCAGTTGGAGGTTAGACGTCCAAGGAAGAGGTTTCAATAAAGTTCCAAGTGCATGTGGATATAGAGGAAACTACGTTGAAGATACAATGTTCGTAATAGTAGAGGTGGAGGCAGATTTTGCATGTCCAGTGGTAATGGTAGAGGTTACAATAACAGCATGATGAGATGCTGAAAACCTTTATCGACCATGGACTACCTACCAACGCAGTTGAAGTTTTCACATTAATGGGTAAATGTTTATTTTGTGTTTGTTTATTGGATTCAGTTTATGAGATATTGTAATTGAGATTTGTGTTTCAGATGAGGCTGTTTTGAAAATTGATCTTCAATCCTGTTTTTATGTAAATACATAAATTTACATAAATTTTTTTTACATAAATTTGTGTCCTCAGTTGAAGATACAATGTTCGTGGTAGTAGAGGTGGAGGCAGATTTTGCATGTCCAGAGGTAATGGTAGAGGTTACAATAACAGCATGATGAGAGGCTGGAAACCTTTATTGACCATGGATCACCAACTAACGTATTTAAAAGTTTCACATTAATGGGTAAATGTTTATTTTGTGTTTGTTCAGTGGATTTAGTTTATGAAATATTGTAACTGAGATTTGTGTTTCAGATGATGCTGTTTTGAAAATTGAATTTGAATTCAGTTTTTATGTAATAAATCTTTGCAAGTAGAGTTGTATGACAGTCTATGAGCAGATTTATAAATTTGATGAGATGGATATTTATTCATATGCTGCAAGATTATACAAAAGTACAAGCAAAATTCGGATTTTTTTGAAGAATGCATTTTAGGTAAAATTAATTTTGTGTTACATTACTTTGGTTAACACTTCTTTCCCTGTGTATACTTCATGTTATTTTAGTGCATGTTAATTTGTTGCATGTAATACATTAAGTAAATGTAATAAAACTGATTTATTACATGATGCATGTTGGATGTTGCATGATTTTATTATTCTGAAGTATTATATGATTTTATTTTATTTTAAAGGTGTGTGTACGTTGCAATGAAACGGTCTTTTTGTCTCAAAGTTTTTTGGGAGGCAAAATGGCATATATCAATGCCAAGCAATGTGTGTGTAAAGAAGGCTTTAGCATGCCCAACTCACGAGTTTGAATATCTGCTTAATGCCAGCCTAATCTGACTGACAACTGCTCACTACCCATTCAGCTGGAGATGTTATGGAGGGGCTATGCAGCGGAAAACCCTGGGTAAAATTTTCCAGTTTGTTGAAGTATGAAAGAATGATTGCAGAAAGTGCTTTGTTTCATGAAATCTTGTCTGTTATATATAAAAACTAAAGGTGGCTTTACACTCATAGATTTTGTCATGTCTGCTTATGTTTGTCTTGTACTTATGAACAATTATGTTGTCAGTAAAGTTTCGGTTGTGTTGAAATGTAAAACAGTATATGATTTTTACTCTTTTAGACAAAATTTCAACGAAAAAAGAAGCCTAGATGAATATGTTGAAAGTGTTGAGTGTAAAGCCATCCTAAGGGTTTTCTTGAATAGAAGTTTACATCTAGTTAATTTGGAGTGAGGTTAATGTTGTGGTTAGAGGTGAAGCTGGTATTAGATAATAGGTTTGAGCCAGGGCAAGAGCTGAACTTGGAGGTGAAATTGGAATCAAAGTTGTAGTGCCACTGAATCTGTTGCTGGAGCCAAAGCATTAGCAACCATTGAAGCAGGACTGGACTAGGGCTGAGGCAAGGGTTGCAGTAGTAGTTGAAACTTAACATTGATTCAATATAGAACAGTGCAGTTTATTATAAAGCAACATATATAATGTAGATGACACTTATAATTTATGATTTTTTTTTTATTTTAAAGTAGATCGACAATTGTTTTAATAACTAGTGTTTCTCTGTGTGAACAGTGAATAAAAGATGAAACATGATTATAAAGGAAGAATGCCTTGGAAAAATTTTAGGTTGCAAAGTGGTATTAAAATGAATTTCAACATTGTAAGTAGCAAGTTGTTCCTTAAAATGTTAAAATCCACTTTAATGCCACTTTGCTTCTTAAAATTTTTTGCATGGTTTGAACACGAGATTCAATACAAGACTCAACACAAAGCTAACAAGAGATCAAAGTAGTTAATGTATTTAAGGAGGACTTAATTAATTTGGTAACAAAAGGAATGACAAAGCTATAGTTGTTTTTGCTGAAAATCATTTTTGAAAATTCCTAGCTTTTTGCTGCTCGTTAAGCTGAATTTTACTGACTTTCACAGCATGATTGTCCTTTAGCAAATCTTCCGTAGAAGGCTCGTTGTTCTTTTGTTTGATGCTTGTCTGTTAATAATAATGTTTAATTTTAGTACTCTATCGTAAAAGATTGTGTAATGACACAAGTTTAATATTTTGTACCTTGTTTATAGTGTCACTCCTTTCTTTCGAAGTTGTCGATGAACCTTTGTTTGAGTCATTTGTTGTGGTATGCTGTTAAAGAAATTTTTTCCATTAATGGTTTTTGTTCGTATTTCTACGTTTTAAATGTACATGAAATCAGAAGTATATTACCTCAGTTATTGACATTTCGTCGTCAGAACCTGAAGATTCGTCTTGCGTAGTCATGTCATTGTTATTTCTTTGCCATTTGTGTGCATCTTGAACATCCTAAATGATAAATTTTTTATCAAATTAGGAAGCTATTTATAAATTTAGTTTTTATTTTGTGTGTGGAACTTACTTTGATATTATTAGGATTTCTTTTCCTTTGCTGGTTTTTGCCTTTTTCCTCCCTCTTCTGGTATGGCCGGTTAACAAATCTGGTGTAGTTGATACACTCTCTCATTGACCCCTCAAAAATCACAATTTTGGGCATTTTTCCTTCTCTAAGATGTTGAAGTACAAGTTTTATGAACTATGAAGTATGTTGATAAGTAACGGTTGTCATGGTAATTTTTTATTCTTGGCACTGATTTTCTTTTGTATATGAAAAATTTTAGTGTTGCAATGTAGAAATGGAAATTTTTTAAAAGTGATATAGTAGAAATAAAAACTTAATTAATGATTAGAAAAAAATAATTCTTGCAAATGAGGATGTATTAAATACCTTAGTAAAAGCTGTACATTGTTTTCATTTAAAGTGTTTTGTTTTTTTTTTAGAATTTTTTAAATTTGATGATGGAGCATATTTGCTGTGTGCTGTTTTTATTATATGATGTATTTGCATCACTAGCATAAACAAATGTGAAGATACTGTGAGCCTAAGGCAAATCCACAATACTGCTCATAGCTCATGCGTTCATGTAGCTCATAAGTTCCTTTCCATTTTTCAATGCGGAGTGTAAGAAGGGAAACTACGGAACTTATTTGGTGAAATGGCTTTGTTTAAATAGATGAAATTTCCACTTTTACCGAAAACATATAGTTATGAATGTGATTAATTTATGAACCACATGTGAACTATGAGCTATGAGCAGTATTGTGTATTCATCTTATCATGAAAGGTGTGAAAACATAAAGTTATAATGGGTGAATTTTTGTTTTAGTTTTGAAATAGTGTTAAAATGGGTAAAGGTTATGTAACGTAAAAAGGCAGTAAAAGTTATTTCATGCTTTTTTAAAATTTATTGTATCACCCCATTTGGTAAGCGGTCATGGAAAACCCTGGCTGTTTTAAGGGATAAAACACATGACCAGTGATACTTAAAAAAATTTAAATTTGCATGGACATGACATGAAGTGAAGTATAAGCAGACATAACTACCTAATTATACAGAGATGAGTGATTGACAGGTAAAGGCTGAAGCAATGTTTGTATCATCAGCCGTAACAGTGCCTAAGAACAGTAGCGACCTGAGGACATTTACGGTCAAGTTGCTGGTGTTTTGTAAAAGTGTCGCGGACAGGATCTGCACAGTTTCAAAGTGCACACCTTAGAGAGTGAAACTGTGCATATCCCGTCCACTACACCCTCCAAAGTAAACACAATTAAGTGTTACAGATATCATCTCAGCTTTTCTTCCTGAGTCACTCATTTCTGTATACTTAGGTAGTTATCTCTGGTATAAGTAAAAAGTTAGTTGCTTGTAGTCTTCCACTGTTGTATGCTGTTATTAGGGAAAAAAACTATTGTTGTTAGTAAAGTTTAAGAAGAAAAAATTGATTACAACAAAGTAAGATTTTTTTTTCTTTGTATGCCTCTTTTTGTTACATTAATTGGCATTTACAATTGTGTGACCTTAAGTTGCCTCTTGTTGTTACATGAGTTGGCATTTACAATGAAATGTGTGTTTGGAACACACTACCCTCTTTCTGTTTACATGATGGGGTCAGATTTCAAGGATTGATCAGTTCAATCCATATTGGTTTGTGGTCACTTGTGACGCTTTCAAATATGAAAGCATTTGTTAGTGGGTTTGTGCTAAAACACAAATCTATCAGAGAGTTGTGATCAGTTGATACTTTTGTTGGATCAAGTATCATGAAGCAGTTGTTCTGTATCATGAAGTCATTTAAATTTTTGAAGTTCGGGTCTGATACCTGATATTTAATGTTGAAGTCTCCCATGATAGCAATTTCATGGACATTATTTTGTAATGAAGTATTTATTGCCTGTTGCAGTTGTTGTTGCAGTACCAGCCATTGACATTTTGGAGATTTGTACACCATGATGACAGTTTTGCTGCAAACTGTTAAAGCAACCACAGTGGAGTGATTGGTACCTGAAATCGACTCATTCTGAAACAGAATATTGATGTGAGGTAAGAGCGCACTCTTAACATAAATTAAAGTTCCAAAAGCTTTTCTCTTGGTTGATGCGCAGTCTGTTCTGTACACAATAGTAAAGTTGTCTATTTCATATCTGTCTGCAGGTTGAGACCAAGTTTCTGCCAACATGATTATGTCGCAGGCCATCAATGTTCTATCACTACAAACATTTGGGAAATGTAGATTAAGAGACCGAACATTATGGAATAAAGCTATGATATTCTTGTCGTTTTTCACTTCTTCTGGAAAGGTGAGTGAAAACTGTAATTGAGCTTCACTTCTCATTCTAATCATTTCTCTTAGTGAAGGATCATTTTCAATAGTTGCTCTAATTGGCTTTTTATAAATTCCAGATATGTGCAAGCCTTGCAGTGATTCTACCCTACTGAAAGCAGTATACAATAATTTGCGGCTCAAATTCTTGGTGATAAAAACTAGTATGTTTTTGTAAGTGCAACTTTGTGAGCAGTGAATAGTTTGAGCGTTACTGGGAAGTAATGGAAGCTGATTCCTGGTTACCTGAATGTGAGTATTTTCGTTCAGAGAGAAACTCCTGCATATCCTTTGAATCGGAGTCCAAGTTTTGTCTGCTATTCCATCCGCTTGAATTATATTTTTCAGTTTCTGCCTAGTTTTCTCACCTGTTGTTTCTTTTTCAAATTGGACATAAGCTCTGATTGGTATTTGTTCTCTGTTTCCTTTTTCACAGAGTTGCCCATAAATTACTTTCTTCAGTATGCAGGGGGAACCATTAGAGATTCCATCTGGAACAGCTATATTATGAGAGACAATATATTTTGTTTCTGTACATAATTTCAAAAGGTATTGCATATTTTGTGTTTTTTTATGCTGTAAATTTTGTGCCTGAGTGAGCATGTATGCTATGGTTGCTTTAGATTTTGTGCCTGAACAAGAATCTAAAGCACGGGATACAACTTTTTCATTGGGGGAAGTTGCCAAGAAGAGATTATTGAATGCGTCAACATCATCATTGCGATAGTATAATGTTATCACCTTGTGAATGATAGATGTGATATCAATCTCCAACCTGTCAAGTTGACGGTCAGTAAACATTTCATCCTCTTCCTCAGTGGTCATTCCTAAAGCCAAATTATTTAAAGCATTTGCAAAATTGACGTCATTTCTTTGTCTCATTATTTCAGTGAGCTCATACAACTGAAATAGGCTCCATAAATGAGCACCCAGCAACCTGCTGAAATCGTCAGAAGGAGTTTGGAATACATACGATCCAATTGGAGGGGGAAGCTGATTGAAATCTCCCACAGCGATGACAGATACACCACCAAATGGTTTGTTGTTTTCAAATACTTCCTGCAGTACACTGTTCATTGCCTGGAATTTGTAAAAGCTACACATGCTTATTTCATCCAGAATAATTAATCTTAGTTTATGTAGAGTACAAGCCAATGTATTTCTTGTATCAGAATTAAGCATTCTCCCTATGCGTAATTTTTCTTTTATATTGAAACCAAAGCCGAATGCTGAATCAATGGTTGTCCCATTAATTCCAATTGCAGCTTTACCTGTTGGGGCTATTGGTAAAATGTGAATATCATCAGGTTTATTGTTCGGTTGATGAATCCAAAATCTTTCAAGAACCTGTTTGATACTATTAATCAATAAGCTTTTACCGACACCTGCACCTCCAGATATGAAGTGATAGAATGGTTCTGATGGATTTGTTTTAACTGTATTAGTTAAATTTAAGAGATATTTTCTTTGTTTTTCATTTAAACACTTAATTAATGAAAGGAATTCACTTTCAGGTAATAAATTGGGCAGTGGAAAACGAGATGCCTCTGTTTGTGAAACAATTTTCTCAGTATGGGGCATTTCCAACTGAAAGTCTGATGGAGTTTCATTTAAATCAAGTATTCTAAACTGAGGAGCTACTGTACTTTCCTCATCATTCTCTTCATCTTCCTCCATTAAGTCTACATCTATATTATCAAAGGTGTTGTCATACTTACAGTAATTATTCCTGTTAGATTGTATAGTTTCTAACAATTCTGAAAATTGTAATGGTAAAGTAGGGTCCAGAAGTGAAGGTTCTGTTCTCCATGCAGTAAACAGCATCAAATTCTCTCTTTGGAAGTTCAATTTGTCCTCGCCTTCTCTATAGTTTCTAAATTGAATTACCAGTCGTTTGTATCTTCTAGTCAAGAATCCTGATTTGTTCTTCAGTTCATACACAGTTTTGTGTTTTGAGTTGTCATTACAACTTTCTTCTGCAATAATTTCATCATCATTCACTTCCACATCAATGTTAGTTTCTTCAATCACTAAAGATTTCTTGTGGGGATGGGATTTATGAAATTTGTAGAGAGCAGCAAAGTCTGCCAAACATGTAGATTGTAAAACATCAGGTCTCTGAATGTAATGTTCAATCATTCCTGTTTCCTGAATATCTGTGCTGTCAGGATCAACTTCACAAATCTTTTGTAACTCTTGTTTTCCTTTTTTCAGAAAGACTCGTTGGTCTGGTGGGCAGGAATTGATGTAAATAGTTCCAATGCTTGATTTTGACATAGGAATGCCCAGTACATGAAGGGCAATTTCTTGTGCCGAAATCTCACAGTTGTTCAGGAAGGCATTCACAATCTTCCGTAATTTTTTAATGGTGGGTTCATCGCCTCTTGCAACTTTGTCAGCAACTTCTTTCAATAATTTAGACATACCTTTTTGTGACTTAGATACGTATGACACTATGTATTTCACACATCCATACGGTGAAACCACTAACTGCATGTCCATGTGAGCTTCCCACAATTGAAGCATTTCTCTGTTGTAGGCATTTATTCTTCTTTCATTCAAGTTACGTTTCAAGAAAACTGTTGGTCTCTTAAGTTTAGATCTCAAGGCCATCAAGTATGATTGCTCATCTATATTGAGGTAAGCTAGATACTCGTCAAAAGTACAATCTTCATCAGTTCTAGCAATAACCTCTGTTATCTCTTTGATTTCAGAATGTAATTTTTTAACTGAAACTTTGTCTTGTTCGTTCATTTCATTTGGTAAAGGAAGGAGAATTTTTGTTCGCCTTATGGGAGGAAGCGGGTAATTAAATCTACAAGACGTGTTTCCTCTTGTATTCTTCTTGCATGTTCTCGTACACCTGTGATATTGCAAGTTCATGAGGTCTTCTAATGTTTCATCTTTTTTGCAGGTGACAAAACTGTCAATGAAATCTTCACACTTCTGATATGATTCTAAATCTTGAGGATCAAATTCTGGTGCGTTTTTCAGCCAGACAATACAATGAAAATGAAGGGAACCTGTAAGGAACGAAATGAAATTAGATTTGATAGAAGTTAAGAAATTCGTTAAAAATGCTTTCTGAAATTACCTCTAAATTGTAATTCTATTCTGAAGAAGTCATTATTCACTTCATAAGGATAAAAAGGTCCATTTTTATCCCTGTACAAGTTTCTGAAAGCATCAAATCTGTTTACAATGTATCTAGCAACTGTAATGGGATCTTTTCGAATTAGATCCATTTTTTCTCTGGAGGGTAAGTTTTGTGCCTGTTCTTCAGTTATAGTTTCATTATTAAGAGTCTTATAAAGACACACTAAGAGTGGGTTCCATCTTGTTTCTGCTGCAGAAAATGTCATGAAAATGGAAGGCGAACCAAATTGTCTAAGCATAGCCATTACTTTTTTTTGTTTTCCCTGCCAAAAAGCTGGAGAAGAACGATCGGTTGCTACAATTTTATAGCCATCGTTGTGTTGAATGATGGCAGACAAATTATCTTCATTAAGTATTTGCGAAACAGTAACTGCATTAGTTTTTACTTTTTTTCTCAAATTAATGTTCACTCTACTTTTAAGTTTATGAATTCTAGCTTTACAAAAGTTCATCATCACCTTAGGAATGTTAGTCGCAACACGTCTATCATGACTTCTGGCCTCTGCTTTTGCCATTTCTACTGGAGTATACTTTACCTTGAATATTCTTTGCTTCCCCCCGTATACTGTTGGGAAAGCTAGAACATCCATGTCTTCATCTAAAGTCAGAGACAAAGGCATGTTACCTTCACCAGGTGCAATTTTTATACCAGAATCTGCCACAAAGCCGCTGGTTAATAATGTTTCCTGTTGATCGGTCAGGTCATCCTCATCAGCTGCCTGTTGAATTGGGTTATCTTCATTGCTAGAGGAAACTGAATCAGTAATTGCATCATTAGTTTGATCATGAAATTGTTGTAACCAGTTTTCATTAAGAGAAATTTTATGCTGTTTGTAGAGTTGAGTATTAACTAAATATTTTGCTGCATTGAAGACTTTTTCCGGTCTTACATTTTCAAAAGCATAAGGAGTTTTGTCACTCATTCTCCTCATGAGCTGAACTAATAATGTGTCATCTTCAGAGTCCATTCTAGGCAAACATGTAACTGTTTTGTTAATATCAATGGGCACATTAACACAATTTCCTTTCAGGCCTAGTTGTTTTTGATAGCCTAACTCTCTAATTTGCATGAATGGTATTCTAGCAGAGACTAAACGCTCCTCTAAAGTTGTCAAACCAGTCAATTCTTCTGGCAGTGGTTCAAATAGTAAACCATTTACAACAGCAAAGTGAGGTACTTTACCTTTTTTCAGGTGGTTAGCACATGTTGAACATACATTACCACTCTCATTTTCTTGAAGATGACTTCTGTAAATGCATACATCTGAAATCCTTAAAGATTTATTAATTTTTAAAGTTAGTTCATGAACTGTTGATTTCTTAAAGAAGAGTTGAGCACAAGAAGTACATATTACAGTAGGCATTTCCCTTTTTTGTTCCTGAAATCTTTCATGTAAAGAAATTTTTGTTTTTTTAGAAGCTTGATACACATTTTGGTAATTGGATTTTCTCTTAATTCCTTGTGGAGTTTGATAAGAGTTTTTAGAATCACTTAGTAACTTATCATGATAATATTTATCAGTTTGGTACTTCTGTTTCATAATTGTTTTATGATTGACTTTAAATGACTCATCTGTATTATATTTTATTTGCATTTTTTCTTGCATTTTTTTGTTATGTGATTGTTTAAAAGATTCATCATTTTGATACCTTTCTCTGACTTGTTTAGTTTTAGTTTCTTTTACTTTGATATTAGAGTTATATGATTGACATGTTTGTTGAGCATTTTTTGCTTTCATTTCCGGAGTTCTCTCATAGTTTACCTGAGTTGGGCGTATTCTAAGGTCATAAATTTTATTAATGATTTCTGCTGTTGAAGAAGATGGAATTTCATTCTTTACTATTATTTGTTTTTTAGCAGGCACTTTTCTGTTGTTTTGAAGAAGTTTATTAGCTTTTTTATTTTTTTTTGCATTTCTAGCAAGTTCAAGCTGTGATACTCTTTTGTTACTGTTATTTGAATTTGCATTAGCATTACTTTGGGCATGGTAAGTTATATTTGTAACATTTGTAATAATCAATGGGCTTATTGAAAATTGACAATTACTACATACAGCTGTTGGAGCAGAGCAACATCTACTGCACCTGTACAAAGCTTTCAAATGAATTATTAGCTCGTTGATGTTTGCAAAGCATACTAGCACAGCTGCACCATTTGCACCATCACGTAAACCATTCTTACACCTTTTGTGGGAGTCGAAGACATAATATTCATTTTCTATTTTCATTACAGCTATACTTTCTACTTGACAGGTAAATATACCATAGTGAAAATTATGGAAGAAGCATAAAATTGCATCATGAAGACAATAGTTTGTTGGTCCCTCATTGCTTACCGTGGCAATGCTATTCATTGATGTCCCATCAAAAACTTCATTAATTTCAACCTGGAATGTAATCTAGAAATAAAAAGAAAATTATTTGATTTTGTAGTTCTATTGTTTTGTCAACTAAAGAATATTTCAAGTTTACCTCATTTTCTGGAAATGACAGCGTTGAATACAATTCATCAGGGCGTAAATATAAGTGATTGAAAGTACTAGGTAATAGTTCATAGGACAGTTCAAATAATCTGTTCCCAGTCATTAGACACTCATCAATGGTTTGAGATGTCCAAAGGCTAGGGTTTACCACATTTGCTTTACAAGCTCCCGCAACTGCATTAGCTGTACATTGTCTTCCAAAGTATTTTGGAAATCTAATGAAGTCAGATTGGTCGAAAGTACCACTTAACACACGCATGATTATGATATAATATGTAAATTACCACAGACAGTTAATAGGGAAAGCCAAAGGATTTCACAATAGTCTGACCTGCTGGTATCACAAAACCGAACAATAGAGTGATGTTGAGAGGTTTAGTTTGTAAATTTTATATCACACAACTATAATTTCATGTCCATACAATTATTCTGTTTTCAACAAGATGTGTTTTTATGAAATTTTAATATCACATCTGTCTGTAATAATAATAGTTTTCATTGAATTTTCTTGTTGTAGGTTGGTAGCAGCTCGGACTCGGTCCGGCCTGCCAGCTCGGCTCGTCATAACCATAGAAACGCACGATGCAAACTCGTTTTATTCAAAAACTGACAGACAGTTTGTCATCGGACGTACTTCAAAAATTTTCTAATTTTTCGTAGTATTTTTCGTTAGAATTTGGTGTGAATTGGTTCGACAGGATCGGCTGCGGCCATAAGGGGCCATCGTCCAGAATAAATAAAAAACTTTCTGGCGAAAGCAATAGGCACCCCTAACGGGGGCCTAAAAAAAATTATCATGCAGCCTGCCGGTTCAACGCCAGTGACGGTCCTCAAGCAGGACCGGCCAGGTTCAAAGCTTTCGCTGTCCGCATGGCCGGGTTTTCTAACTAAGATAAGTAATAATAATAAAAAAAAATACGATTTGACGAAATCGTGATAGACAACGGAGTTGGAGTGTACATGTTTTGCAACATTTTAAGTGATTTTATGTAAGCCGGGGCCGGGCGGGATCGGCTGCGATAGTGGTCGGGTGTGCTCGGGTGCGGTGGGCACGGGCACCTTCGCCGACGCGATGAGAGCGCACTCTGGTCGGGTAAGCCTGTAACTTCTATTGTTTTTGTCAGTCATTATGTCGCTGTGAGTTTGATGTGAAGCTTCGTGTTTTGTCTGGAAGTGACGGAATATTATACAAGGAAATTCACTTTTTCTCTTACTTATTACTTTATATACGAGGTAAGCGGCATAATCACTTTTGATCATACCATACTACAGGTTATGGTAAGTGTGTTTTTTAACTAAATTTTTTCTTCTACTGGCGTTGTCATTTTTAAAAATGGAACTAACTAACTTGGTTTATATTTTTATCATAGTGGGGTGTTGGAATTAAAGGCATAGCAACTTCAGAAGCATGTGTATTGTCATCAGAAATGTGAAATGGTTATTGCAGTCAGTTTGATCATCACAGTTTGGATTTGTCAGAGAATAACCAATGAAAGTATAGTTGCTTATTTTAACGGAACAGGATAAGGAGAAAATGATTTCTGATGATTTCTTATTATAGATTATGGTAAGTTTGTTTAAAAACCTAAGTTTTGTTTTTGCACTTGAATTGTTTTTAAAAATGAAACTAAGTAACTTGTTTTGTATTCTTATTGCAGTGGGGTGCTGGAATTTAAGGCGCAGCAATTCTACAAGTATATATGTTGTTGTCAGGAGTGTGAAATTGTTAATGCAAGCAGTTTCATCATCACAGTTTTGAGTTGAGTGAGAAGCTGCAATTAAAGTATAGTTGCACGATGGAACGGGATAAGGAGAAAGTTTCTTTTGATGATATTATACCACAGCTTATGGTAAGTTTGTTTATAAAATAGATCTTTTGTTTATACTGGCATTGTTTTTAAAATTGAAACTAACTATTTTGGTTTGTATTTTTATTCCAGTGAGGTGCTGGAATTAAAGGTGCAGCTATTTCAGGAACATTCATGTTGGTTTCAGAAGTGTGAAATGGTTATGGTACATAATTTGATCATCACAGTTCGGAGTTAAGCAAGAAGAACCAATGAAAGTGTAGTAATTTTAATCAATGGAACAGAATAAGGAGAAAATCACTGTAGGCAGTTTCATTATCACAGTTTTGAGTTGAGCGAGAAGTGCCAATCAAAGTATAGTTGCATGATGGAACTTGATAAGGAGAAAATTACTTTTGATACTACAGCTTATGGTAAGTTTGTTTTTCAACTAAATTTTGTTTTTACATTGGTATTGTTGTTTTTAAAAATGGAACCAACTAATTTGTTGTGTATTCTTATTGCAGTGGGGTGCTGAAATTAAAGGCGCAGCAACTCCACAAGTTAATACGTTGTCATCAGAAGTGTGAAATCGTTACTGCAGGCAGTTTGATCATCACAGTTTTGAGTTGAGGGAGAAGAGCCAATCAAAGTATAGTTGCATGATGTTTTCAGAAGTGTGAAAAGGTTTTGGCAGAAAATTTGATTTGGTAGCACTCAACATGTTTGTAAATAGAATTTAAAATAAACCTTAGTGTATTTGTAGACATTGTTTTATATTTTAAGCTTCACTTTGAGCACTCACTTTTTCGCCATCCATGGACAGCATTTAGGAAAAAATTATAGACTACATAGAAGAGAGCACTGGAAACAAACTACTTTGAAAGCTGATTTATGTATGAAGCAATATTTCACTTTAGCCGAACTTGGAGCTCATTCAAGCTCTGTTTTGGCAAGTTTTTTTTTATTCTTCTTTTTATTTTTATTTTGCATGGGATTTTTAATCTCAAAGAAATCCTTTGGTGTAATGTGAATGTCAATGTTGAAGTTATGTTTCCATTGTTGTTGGCATGGTTACTATGGGTTTGGTGTGGCTAGTTTGGCATTTCCTTGTGTGTGTGGCATCTTTTCTGAAAGGTTTGTAAGAAGTAGAAATGTCTCAATTACTGAAGGTAAGAAGTTTTATTTATTACTTGTAATTGTATATTACAAATAGCAGGTACATATTATTATGCTTGTAATTTGATGGTAATTAATTATATATTTAGAGGGTTGCGTCTAGTGCCTTTGGGACCAGTGAGGATGAAAGTCATGTGAAAGTAGCGAAGAGTGACTCTAATGAAAAGTCAGAAGTGAAGAGTAATGAGGTAGTTATAGCAATTAAGGTATTAGTTTAATTTAAATGAGTGATTTATGAAGTAATTTGTTTGTTGTTTTTTTGTAGGCTACTGGTGTTGATTCGGACCTTGGGAGTTCAAAGTCTGGTATGTTAAAGGATGATTCTGATGATGATTTGTTTGGGGTAAGTCATATTATGTTTTACTTTTTTTATGTATTATGGTTGGATTAAATTTTATGTTTGTTGTTTAATTAATTTGCAGGAATTGACTGACACTGTAAATCGTGAAATTGGTAAAGCCTGTGAATTAGAAATTGGTGTGAAATATGAGCTCGTTGATATTTATGGGATGAGAATTGATGGACGATTTTCAGTAGTTGGAGGATTTACTCGTGAAGGTAATGAGAAGCCAGTATACATATGGTTGCCGAGTAGCATGAGTCGTAACCTGACTGAAGCTGGTGTTTTAAAGCTTAAAAGTAAATTGGATTGTGGGAAGAAGGCATTTGGAATTTATTATGGCATGAAACCTAATAAATATGGAGGTGATTCTTATAATATGGAATGGGTTAAAAAAAATTAATCTTGGATTGTTACTTGTATTTAGCCTATGCATGCATGAGCCTGATTTTGCAATTTCATGTTTAAATTTCTATCATGTCATGTCAGTATTGCATGTGTTTTTTGTTTTTGTATCTATTTAAATGATTAATGACACTGGAAGTATTTGAATACTGATTATTTAGTCAGTACAGTAAGTGAATTGAGATTATTTGTGTTACTTTAAAATTTTTGTGTTGTAATTTGTTAAAAGCATGTTAAAAGGTCATTTTGCGTACCTTGATTCATATTGTCAAGTTGTATTCATAGTAGACGATTAGGGCTTGCATGAATGGAGATAGATGGTGTGGTGGGAGTGGTTGGAGTAATGGAATAAAGTTGTTTTGATTCTCACACCACTTGCGATTTAATGGGTAAAGAAAGACAAAGATAGCAGAAAAACATACGCTTTTTGATTTGAACGTGTGCAACTATGACAGAGGATCACTGAGAATTGTTTTGTGGAGGGCGACAAAGGTTACTCTCACTTGGGCGTGGGGGCTTGTTTACTCATTAGAGTAGAGGATTCTACTTTGGCCTGGCTATAGTACATGAATTATGGACTTGGCGTGGCCTGCTCGCTTTTTTTTGTTATTAGATGTTGAACCGTTCACAATGTGGAACGTGCAGAGTATCAGAGCGTAGTGTGAACCTAAACAAAGCAGAAAGCATTGTCTAAATAATTCACATTCCGGACGTAAAACATAATTTAAAGTGATTCTATTGAATGTGCAGTCCTAACATACATATGCCTTGACCAAAGCAACGCAAGAATGGATTTTAAACCTAGATTTTGGGCAGTTTTATGAGTAGGTTATGGTGCTTTGTTTTTGTTTTTACCATGCTACGTTACTTTGCGCAAGTTCTTCATAGATGATGCGTTATAGTGAGACATAAAGTCGAAAGTTCAAGCTTTTTAACGATGTAATCAGTTTAACGATACGATTTACATAGCTAGAATAGTATCTGCGGAATGAAAGGTAGTTTTGCAAGAGGTTGTAGTGTGAATAATAACTACATGAGTATTGAAAACAAATGATAGTGTTGTCGTTAATTACAGGATAGAATACGTTTATTGGCAGGGTTGCGCAAGCATTTGTTTTGTTGATCCGTCGTTAACGTGAGTGAAGCTTGCTGCATCTGCTACATATAGTTGCTTGGTTTGTGTCATATTTGGAAAGTAATTCAGTGAAGATGGATGATTTTGCGTTGTTTAGTCTTGTCAAGGGGATTGGGATGGCATGTGGTAATTTGCTTGTTAATATTTTAATATATGATGTTGTGTTATGGAATTAATTGTTTTAGGTTATATTTCGTTGTTAGTTGCATGTAATTATTTCATTTCTATTTTTTAGATTTGCATCACAAAATGAGACGCTTTAGAGGCCGAGGACGTAGTGCACGGCGTAGCCGGGGTGGTAACTGGCGTGGAAGTAGTTTCAGAGGTGGATGTGTTCAGCAGCATGTGAGAGGCAGGAATGGGAGAGGAAGGAATGGAAATCATTCTAATAATCAACTAGTACGAGGTGGAATGACAGCAAATGCTAATTCTAATCAAGAAGTTGGTGGTGGTGAAGTTAATCATGATACGAATAACCTGCATGATAATACCCTGCATGATAATTCCCTGCATGATAATTCCCTGCATGATAATACCCTGCATGATAATACCCTGCATGATAATACCCTGCATGATAATACCCTGCATGATAATAATGGGAATGGCTCCATTCGAGGTAGCACTTCTCGAATTTGGCGTTCAAGACATGATCGGAATGCTTTTAAAAGGTTTTTTTTTAAATTATTTTTTTTTATTTTAAATTTGACATTACTAATTGCATGTATAGTCTAATGTTTTGTTTTTATTTTAGGACTATGAATAATCATGTGCATGACCGAAACTCTAGTGTAGAAAACAGTAAGATTTCTGCATCTACCAACAACATTAACTCTGGTGATATTGGATCATTTGAAGAAGTTTTGCAGTCTTGCAATGCTGAACTGAATAAAATTTCAGTCAGTGATGAATCAGATGTTTAATATGTTTAGCTAAATGCATGTTATGATTTTGTTTGTCGTAAAGTCCAAAGCATGATGGATGTATTTTGTTTAATAAATTGCATGCTGTTGCTTGTATGGTGTCTTGTTATTTGTGTGCATGGGTATATGAGTAAATGTATGTTTAGTTTTGATTATGTTGGCCAAAAGAATTTAAAGCATGAGTCGCATTTAGTTAAAAGAGCTATAGCTGAGAGCGAAACTTGAGAGTTTAAAACTAAAGCCGAGGAATTCCCCACAAGCAAACGAATTGTTTGCTCTTGGATTTGGATTTGAGCTTGTGTTAAGTTTTTGACTGAAGCTTTTTTAACTAAATGCGGCTATGACAGGTATAAAGTGTTGAATAAATTGCATGCTGTTGTCTGTATGTTGTTCTTGTATTTTTGTATATTGTGTGCATGGTTTATGTGAATTTCAATTAATGTGTTTTTATGGTTGTCTGGGATTTACATGGTTGATAAAGCATATGGTGAACATTTTAATATTTCAAGGTTTGTTTGAATGAATGAAGATATTCAAAAATTTCTTAGTTTCTTCTAAAAGTTGAAGAATGATAATGTTATGGCTCAGGATTTTTAACCAAAGGTGGATCTGGTATTTCATCAATTGGTGTCTGAAATTGAAAAGTTGATAGTAATTAACTGTTGGTTTAGATAGGACATTAGTGAAAACTAATGGATATTTAAATGTTTAAAAGCTGGAATGCATGAGACACAAGCCATCATTCCATTAGTCTATTATTTTATATTTACTTACCAGTAACGTGTGAGAACAAAGTTTGCATATGCATCTAGCTGCTCTGTTAGTGTTGTTCATATCAACAACTCGTTTGTATACTCTATCATTGTCTTCGCTTGGTAGAGGAGTATAGCTTGATAATCTATCTGTACCGATGAATGAGTAACAGTTCAAACATAGCTAAAAGAAACAGGTTATGGAATTATTTTTTATGGATATATACAATTTCAGTCTAATTAGTAGATTTTAGAGAGTTACCCTATGTTTTTCTCCTGTAGTTTTGTTGATAGCGTAAATGAAATAAATTAACACTCTAAACATTGTAGAAATAGGTAGGGAATCCTGTGTTGAGTAGTTAATTCTTTGTGAGTTCTTTAGAAGGCCAAGCAACAGACTATTGTTGTTTATTTTATAAGTGTGTTCAGAAAAAAAGTTGAATGTTGTGTGTACATGTACATGTGTACATGTTGTGTGTACATTAGTTCATTGAACTATTAATATGATTGTTTATCATTGTGAGTCTTGTAGGTGTTTTTCTTTTTTTGGTTTGACATGTTTTGGTTTTGGTTTTGTTGCAGGTTCTGTTTTTTGTCATGTTACTGATTCTGCACTTGTTATCGGTATAACAAGTACTGCAATATTATGGTGAACAGGAATGGTGCAGGTTATTTTGGAAATAATGGACCTCAATGAGATGTAAAGAATTTATATCAAGGCAAAGTTGGATGTTAAATGTGGCATTCTTATTGAAGCGTGAACAGGTAAGAAAAGTTAAGTGTTTAATTATTACATAGTGTTAAGAGGTGTATATTTTAATTTTAAATATTGTATTAGGGCGTTTTCTACCGGCGCATGCCTTGGATGTCTTCGGCCGGGGTGGCGGTGCAGCTGGCTAGGTTGTCGGCTGTGCAGTCCTCCGTCTCCAGCTCCACGGTGTCGTCCCGTTCCAGCTTCCAGGCAGCTCTGTTCGCGACCGTCTTCTTTTCGGCGATGGCAGGACGAGGGCGGCTTGCTCTCTGCTGCACCTGCGTGGTGGTTTCTTTTGTGGCCGGCTGCAGAGGGAATCCGGCGCTGGACCCGCAGGGCCTGTCTTCGTGGTTGGCGGGGCGGGGCGGGGCGGGCGGCCGGCAGTGTTTTTTTTTTTCGGAAACCGCGGGGCATTCCTTAGGGTGGTCAGGCTGAGTCCTGGCTTGTCTACAGCGGCGTGCTTTTTTTTGCTAACCTCTGTCGTGAGCCTGGAGTCTGCCACCGAGTGGGCACGTTTGATTCCCACGTATGATGGCGGCTATTTTCCGGCCCTGCGCGACCTTTCGCCGCTGGTTCTTGGGGAGAAAGGGGGGTTGAAGCTCCGGGGAGCTCCGAGCGGTGGTGTCTTGCGGGCAGCTTTCGCGTCGTCTGTTGGGCGGTACTTGTTCGGGATCTCTTGCCTTCCGTTTTCGTGCTGATGGGGATCGCACGTTTGAGGCTGTCGCGGGTTGCTTCTTTAGGTGTGCGCGGTCGTTCCTCTGTCTTTCTCGCACCGTGTGGAAGGAGGGGCGGGTGGGGGCGGGGCGGGACGGCGAGTACTTGCGCACGTCGGGGTAGATTCGCGGGTTGGGGGGGGGGGGGATAGGTAGGAAATGGGAGGCAGATGCTGTTTCCAGTTAAGCTGTCCCGGTCGGTTGGGGGCAGTTAGGGTTGGGGTCGCCGACCGGGGCACATCGCGGTGGACGGGGGCTGCGCGACGCCTTACGACGCTGTGCGACTCGCCAGACTCGCCGACGTGCCTGATGCGACGCGCCAGAGGCCTTGATGGGCATTCCCAATCCTAGCTGCCCCGCTGCCCCGAACGCCCCCGAAACCGACCGGGGTAGTTTAACTGGAAACAGCAAGACTGTGGGGCCCTGTTTTCTTTTCGAGGGCCGCGGAGCGCTGGTTTGCTTTCAGCTGACTGATTTTGTTGCTGACACTAGTTTATCTGCCACAGGTACGAGAGGCGCTGCCGACAGTTTAGCCTACTTCGGTGACATCTTGCTGCCCGGACCCTTGGTATCGGTGTTGGGTTGCACTGCGGCGGCTGTGTGGGCATTGGCATGGCGGGCCACATTTGCTGTACGGTGCTATTCCTTTCTTTACCATGCGGATGTGGTCTGGGTGGACCACACCAAGCCTCGATCGTTGGTTGGTCACGCTTGTCACAGCGATGTATATATCTACCTAATATAGGTCTTTGTTTTTATTTCTTTTACATGTTGTGTTTTTGGTTGTGTTTCAGGTTCCTGCTTGTGTTGCTGGTTCTGCATTTGCTATTGGTATCGGTTCTTATACAGGGTGGCGCGTTTGCCCCGGTTGATTTCGGAGGTGCGCACGAAGTACGCGGAGCTGCCAGGCGGGGCGAGCAAGACAGATGCCGAGGTAGGGGGGAGGGGCGAGGCGCGCTGGCTGTCCAGTCGAGGTGTGGAGGGGAGCCCGTCCCGCACCTCCCCCCGTCTTAGAACGAGACGCAGCCAGCGTGCAAGTGAGAGAGAGCTGGCCAGCCCGCTCCCGTACCGGCCCTCGCCCGAGAACGTGCTGTGGCGGGTCTGCCTACTTACGAAATCAACCGGGGCAAACGCGCCACCCTGTATTTAATGTTAAGCGAAATCCCTCTCTGCATTTTATGGGCTTGAGACCATCATGGTTTTGCAAAACCAAGGCTGCATTAAGATTTCATTGTGGTAGTAATAGATTATTGATATGTGTGAGTCTTAGTTGTATTTTTTTATTTTGTAATTTATTAAGTGACATAAATGTACTTGTGTTTCTAGTTTTGCTCTTGCAGTTAATACAGGTTGTGCTCATATTAATGTTGAGCGAGATATTGTTGAAGCAAATGTGATGGTATGAAGTTGATGTTTAAATGAAACAAGAAGTTTAACTTAAGAATAAATAATATCAAAGTATAATGGTTTATGGTCGCTGATTGGAGATTCATAAAACTGAGCGAAGTACTCTGTATTGTTACTGTAACATAAATCTATTAATGTATAATAATCTGTGGAATAATCTCCTTGTAAATTTAATCTTAAATTATATTGCTCCATAAAAGGTGAAATCTTAGCTGGATTTAGATTGAAATCTCCAAGAACTGATAATGTGTGATTACTTGTGTAACGTGTAACTATTTCCATTAGAACTTGCTTAAACTTTGCATATGGATAGTTAGGAGATTTGTGCAGAAATATAATAATTGTATTTTTAAACTTTACTGCTCCAATGTCTATAAATGCTTTTAAAGAATTTCCTGAGTGTATGTTATCAACATAAGTACAATCTATTGACACATCTAGTTTTAAAGTTTCCTTTATGTAAACTGCTGTTCCGTATGCATGACGATTTTGTTGAAAGCAATCGTTTCTATGAATACATATATAATTTGGTATATTGTGTGTTTCACCAGTTTGGAATCTAGTTTCAGCAAATATCAGTATTTCTGCATTGTTGTATAGAGGATGTGATATTACATATGATAGATATAAATTAAGTGATCTTATGTTATGAAATACTCCATAAGGCTTTGTTTTGTAACTTGGAAAATTTATATTGAATTGTAGTGAGTTATCAGTTTTCATTTTTTTAATAACATCTTGAGATATATCAAACTGAGTTGGTGGAGGTGGTGGTTTATATATTCCACTTATGAATAATTTATTAAGCGACGGTACTCTACTAAAACTTGTGTAAAGGTGTCTTCTAGTCATTTTTTCAGGGAATACTATTATTTTTTCATATGTAGAACTTTGAGATTTATACGATGTTATTGCTTGTGCTGGTGTAAGGGGAAACTGTTTGCGTGAGATTACTTTTGTAGATCCTTTACTTATAGTCATGGTTTTTACAATTCTCTCCAGCATTACCCATTCTCTGTTAGCTTTATCTTTTATGAAAAAGTTTGTGTATGTGGCTCTATTACTGTGACCAATATTGGTGTTTGAAAAGCTCAAGTATATTCTTAAAGGAACTTTTTCATGTTTACTTGTTTCTCCCATTATAATTTTTTTTAAAGTTCCACATGCACCATTTGCTAAGCCATCTATAACATCAATGTTACATGTTAACATGTATAAGGCTCCAATACGGGCTTTAAATGTTAGTGGAAGTCCTTCAGTTTTTTGATACGATTTGGAATTAAAATATCGTAATTCTGATTTTGTTAGCTGACATTTGTTTGAAGAATCTAAAATATCTATTGCTAATACATCACATCCTTCTTGAAAATCTTTGGATAAACAATCATTGTTATAATCATCTACTTTGGCGTTTGTGTAGGCAATTGCTATTGCATCTGGCATAGTAATATTGTTTGGTATATTGAGAGATGATAGCTCACGACTTTTAAACATTTTGTTATCGTCATCAGTTGTTGAACCAGATGCTAGTCGTGAAAGAGCTTCCGCAAAGGTAATATCATTTTTTTGTCTCATGAATTGAGTGAGTTCGTAGTATTGAAATAAACTCCATAATTGTGACATGTAAAATGTTCGTTCAATCCCTTTTTTTTGAAAAAGTAGTGGTTATTACATTATTGGCATTTGATAAAATTGACATGGTATCTGTAGGTGGTTGGTATACTGGACTTTGATAGACTGGAGGTAATTGGTTAAAGTCTCCCATTACTATCATGGAAACTCCTCCAAAAGGTTTTGAAGTTTCAAAAATTTCTTGTAATCTTAAGCTGATAACTTGCATCAATTCATGTGACACCATAGATATTTCATCAATTACCATAAGTTTTAACTTTTTTAGTTTGTACATGAGAGTATTTCTTTTATCACATGTCATTTTGGATGTAAGTTCTTTTTTTAAGTCAAATCCTAAACCAAATATGCTATGGATTGTTTGTCCTTGTATATTAAAAGCTGCTTTTCCAGTAGGTGCTGATAAAATTAAGTGAATATCATCTGGACTGTTTTCTATTTGATGAGTCCAAAATCTAGTTGCTGTTTCAGTTAGTGCTTTAAGCAGAGTACTTTTGCCAACTCCACCTGGTCCATTTATGAAATGAAAGAATTGTGTATTTTTCTGTAATTTTATTAATCTTAAAAAATTGTCATGGTATTTTGTTTGCTTTTCATTTAAATTTGAAAGTAAAGTAACATAGTCTTTATTTGAACTTAATTTTGGTATGCTAAAGGTTCCATACTTTATATTTTCATCGTTTGAGTTCATGGTTGGAATTTCAGTGGCAATATCAGAGTCTGTTGCTCCTAGTTCAAAAATTTTAAAGTCTTGTGCTGTGTCTGGTTGTTCTGAGTCTGAATCAGAATCAGTGAGTTCGTCCTTTTTTATTACTTCATTTACTACATCACTTAGGTTTAGTGAGAACTTGTAATTATATTTCTGTTTATTTTTGTTAATCTGTATCTCATTCTCAGTGTATATCTGTTGTGCATTTTGTATAATGTCATGTTCGTTTCTCCATGGATAATACAACATGACTTCTGTTCTGTAAAAGTCAAATTCATCTGTTATTTTACTGTAGCTTCTAAAACGGATCACTTTTGGCGTTTTTCTTAAAATTATGAAACCAGTGTTGTTTTTTAAGGATAGTTGGTTATTGTGACTCGTACTTTCTTCATTATCATCATCTGATAAATCGTTTAGTTCAACAATATCCTTTACATGTTGTTTTTTTCTATATGTATACCATGCTGTGAAATCAGCTAAACATATATCATTAATCTCATCAGGTCTGTTCATGTAATGTTCAACCAGACCATCGTACATAATGTCATTGCTGTTGTGAGGTAGTTGTTCCAAATCCTTTTTTGATTTTAACATTCTGGTTCTTTGTTCTTGTGGAGTTGTATTTATAAACTCAACTAGGTCTGATTTTTTTGATAACGGTATGGACAGTAAATGGCATATGGCCTCCTGAGCGGATATTTCAGATTTATTTGTGAAGGCATTAACATATTTTCTCAACTTTTGTTTTAATGGGATGTTATCTTTTTTAAGATTGTCTGCAAGTTCTCGAAGCAATTTTGATATTCCCTTTTGGCTTTTATTTATGTAATTTAACACATATTTTACTGTTGCATATGGATCCAATATGAATTGTATATCCATATTTGCTCTCCACAAGAAAAGAATTTCTCTATTGTAACTATTTATTTTACGTTCATTTAAATTTCGCTTCAGAAATACAGTTGGTCTCTTCAATGATGAACGAACTGCCAATACATAGGTTTCTTCATGAATGTCTAGCAACTGTAACAATTCATCAAATGAACAGTCTTCGTTTGTTTTGGCTATTTTTTCCATATCTACTTTAATTCTTTTATATACTGTTTGTAAATGTTTCTTTTCATCATTTTCTACATCATCTAAAGGAAATAAAATTTTTGTATGTCTCATTGGTGGTATTGGATAGTTAAATCTGCATTTTTGTTTACCTCTTTTACATGTAAATGAGTGTTTGTGATACTGTCTGTTTATCAAACTTCCTAAGGATTCATCTTTTTTGCAAGTGATGAAATCATCTATAAACTTTTCACACTCAGCTTTACTGTTTAAATCATCAGGATTGAAAACTGGACAGTCTTTTAACCAGAACATTGCATGAGCATGTAGACTGCCACGTTTTTGAGCTTCATATCTTGTGATGTAATGACTGACATGATAGTTTTTAAAAGGACCGATTTCACTGTTTTGTATAACTTTCATGAGACTATTAAATTTATGATGAAAGTACCATGCACAAGTCAAAGGATCATTTTTAATTAAACCCATTCTTTCAAGTTTTGGTAAAAGTGATATTTCATGTTCTGTCATATCTTCTTTGTTGTTAATCTTTATAAGTATTATTAACAGTTCATGCCAATATACTTCAGCAGCTGTTAATGTTGCAAATATATGCGCAGGTCCATGTTGACGAATCATTGCCATAGCTTCGTAACTCTTTTTCTGCCAATATGCTGGACTCGATCTATCTATGTCTAATACCTTGTATCCTTCATCATCCTGAATTAACCTTGCAATACCATCAGGTTCTAAAATTTCTCCAGCTGTTATTCCTTTCTTATTTTTTTTTTCTCATAGCGATACTAATTCTATTAACTAATCTCTGTAAACGTGACTTACAAAATGACATAAATAGTTTAGGTATATTGTTTGCAGCTCTGCGATCATAACTTTTAAGTTCAAATTTTCTTAATTCAGCGTCCTTGAGTGGAAATTTGAACTGTCTTGATTTTCCAGCATATATAGTAGGGTATGTTAAAATATCTACATCTTCATCTCTTAGTAAAGAAATTGGGTTTTTTCCTTCCCCTGGTGCTATTTTAATTCCTGTGTCTTGGGTTAAATGATCAGGAATATTTTCAGGTATAATCATACTTTCTTGTTCTTGCATTTGTATGTTAGAGTCTTCTGATTCATTTGAACTTGAATCATCTGAATCAGAATCACAGAATATGTTTAATAAAGTATTCTTTGTAACATCATTAGTATATGCTTTTTCTAATTCAGTTGATAGATTTACTTCATTGACATCATTACAATTATCATCAACAGCAATGTTACAATTATCTATAGTGACAATTTCACATTGTTGGTTTGTATTTTGAAGCCATTGTGAATCTAGTTTAATGTTGTGCTTAATATATACATCAGTTTTAGTTAAGTATTCAGCAGCTTGATATACTTTATAAGGTCTGATTAACTCATGAATGTAAGGAACTTTATCTGTCATGCGTCTTTGAAGCTTGACTAAAATTGTTTCAGACTCGCTTAAATTTCGAGGAAGAATGTCAACTGTGTCCACGGTGGAGGGAGAAAAGGTGGCGGCACTACGGGCCCGGCGGTGGTTCCAGAATCTCGACAGGTTGGGGGATTAACGCCGAAGTCGGGGCGATCTAACGTTGCCGGTCCGGAGTAGCTGCGGTCGGGGCGTCCCCACACGCAGGTAGGCAGCCCCGACTTAGCTTCAGCCGGACCGACCGTAGGCTCGGCGGGAGTGTGCGAGGGAGAAGGGTCACTGTGCGAGAGAGACAGGTATCTTTTGGTGCGGCACGGCACGGCACGGGCAGGCCGCGCGCAGCCGCGCGCTGCCGGTGGGGCGGGCGGGAAATTCTGATGTTTTGAACTCATGTACTCATGTAGCCAGCGCGGCGGGAGGATGTGTGAGTGTTTGTAACGGTGTATGGTGCACTATCAGCAATCTTTGGAAGGTCAGGGACTGAGGGGCATTTTATTTTGAAAAGATTGAAAAATTGAAATTAAAAGTTTAAACGAGCCCTTTTGGCCATATCTCTTTTACGTCTGTGTGACTCAAGCACAGCCCTATCTGCCTCTGCACACACAAAGTGCATGCGGCAGTTTAAGTAATGAGTTATAATGGCTGTGGTTAACCCTCGTTGATGTTCGGGGCATCCGACGAGATCCACGATGTCGTCTTGTGCCCCAAGCAGATCATCCAGGATGGCAAATAAAAATGTGGCGTGCAGACTACTTTTCGCAGCCACTCGAAGAACGCTCTCCTCCAGCTGTTTGGAAGGTTACCGGAAACTGTGAAAATTTCAGTCTGAAATTTGATTTTTCTTGTTAGTTAATGAATTACCTTTGCGAGTAGATTATACATTTTATTAGATGGTCTGAGCAGCCCTCCATGAGATTTCATCTGGAGCAAAGTCTCTCTGTCTTGAAAGGGTGCACATTCTGGTGCGCACACCTCCAGGCTGCATGATAAGCACCCCTTTGCAGGCTGCATCTTTCTCATTTTTCTGGAAATATAACCTCCAAAGACAGTTAATGCGTTTTGGTCGATTGGGGCTGCCAACGCATCTTGGTGGTCCATTTCTGCTAATTCTGCCACTTCCACGTCCTGATCGAGGTATTTATCAATTTTTGCCTCAAGTTGCTTTCTATTTTCTTCATATTTTTCCCCCTCTAGGTCCTTCATTTGTAAGAGGGCCTCTAACATTTCACCCCCTGAAACGTTACTGCCCCGAGGTGGTTTTACTAAACTGTAGGTCATGAGAAGCCGGTATACATTTATGAACAGAAGGGGGTCTGGGTGATTGTTTGCACCACAAGCTACTCGTACATGCCCAAAGAAATGCTATGAGGGACAGAAAAGAAAAAAAATACAGTTGTAAAAAAGTGATAAATCATTGTTTTGTTTTTCTCAGCAAGATGCTCACCTCCAGAGAATCCTGATTGATTCGTCTCGTCATCAAGTATTTATAGCCACACTCCTGAGAAAGGTACTTAACTAGACTGAGGGCTGTGTTCACGGTGACAACCAGCCCTAGGTACGATGATGTACTAATTTCGTCTGGAAAACTGACATGAGGTTTGTTTGCTTTCTTTCTTTTGCCCGTCCCCACAGAATCATGCTTGAGGATTGCCAAATCATTCATTGTCTTGAGGTAGTCCAAGAATTCTATCAACACCTGTAAAAATAATTATTATACTGGTGTTCCTTTCAATTAAAATGACGGAACTTAACTAGAATACCTTGTGATGTGCAGAGTTTGGATCTGCCCGCAACCCTTGCCATGGCAGTTGCCCATTCATCGCATCTACTACAGAGTTCATTCTTCGAATAAACTCTATCGTGGGCTCTGCATCCTTGAGTCTTTCATCTCCCATTGCTCGATAATATTCCATAGAAGTTGCAACTCTTTCTCCAAAAAACTAAGTAAAATAGAAAACTATTACTGATGAAGTGTAAAAAAAATTTTATTCCCATGGAACTTATATTTTTACAAAAAAATATTTCCCCATGGAACTTATATTTTCACAACTTGCCTGCATAGCCAGACGCACTTTCATTTTCTGAAAATTAGTTGGCTCAAGGTGGTCTTTTGACAAGGTGAATTCGGCCTTGATCCCCTTATTTTTCTCTTGATCTAAAACTGCCCGCCAATGGTCTAACTTAATTTTTCCTTCTGGAAGGTTCAGCTCCTTTTTATTAAGAACTCGTGTCCAAATGTTTTTCACCAAGTGAGGAAAATCTGAAGCGAATCTTAGAAGGCGATGGGGATCAACGGGATGTTCACAGCTGCATGTGTTCATGTCCACACCAAAGAGATCCCACATGGTCCGATTCCATGTGGCACCATCAGTGGTTACAGCGTCAACAAAAAAACCACTGCTTTCCAGCAAGGCCACAGCTTCCAAAATTAATTTGTGGAGGGTAACTCCCTTCACCGCTCCAGCACTGAGGAAGGCCCCCACAGCCTGAACCCACCTCCCTCTAAATGGTTGAAATATGATGACTAAAGCATGATCTCCTCTTTTCTCCTTATCTTCCTCTGATTCAAACCCTCCCAGGTTGACAAGGCCATGCACCTCACATTTATTTTTGTCAAAGCTTGTCCGGCTTTCCAGGGACATTTCATCAATAGCAAGACAACCTACATTACAATTATTATAAATAGGTTTAATAGGGTGAGACAATTTACAATTATGATATATATTTTGTACTGACCGTGTCTTTCAGCTTCTGGCATATGTGATGCCTTTGTCTTGAGCATATCAAAAACATTTTCTTGAAAACCATAGCAGGGTCTTAAATTCTGCATATATCTATTTAGTGTTCTTTTGCTTGGTAAAGCTAATTTGTTTTCAGTTCGTAGTTTCTCGTACAAGGAGGGTGCTTTGATTCGCATCAAAATGCACTCATAAACCCAGTCTGTTGCATATCTTCTGCCTTTATTACTGTGATGTTTTGATGCTTCAAAACAGGCTTTCACTAGGCTCTGTTGCTCTGGTGGTAGCAACTGTATTATTTCCTCTATTTTCTCATGCTTTATTTTACTCATATGTTTCATTGTTTTGTCTATTTTGATGTTTAGAAGCTTCACCTTAAGTTAAAAAATAACAGTGAGTGCACTGTTAATTACTGTGACGTCAGATTCATTTTCATGTGAAAACTGTCACATTCCTTTTAATATTTATGTCACATTCTTTTGAATGTGACAAAAAAATCTAACCCGCATATTCTGGACGATTCACATTGAAAAGAATGTGACATTACATTTTAAACAGTGTGACCCTTTTCACATGAAAAAGAAGGTGACGTCACAGTAATTTAATAACAGTGTGCAAATTATAATCCATTCATAATAAATAAGTAGCTTCTCAGCTGCTGACCTCTTTTTTCAGGCGGAGAATACATCTGCCTTGATACTTAATTCTTTTTCTGAGTTTGTCTAAGGAGTTTCCGGAATCAGTTGTTTTCCCCTTCATGTAATGTAAGCTCTTAGTCAGAGCACGAGCAAGGATTTTGCAGGGCTCACACCTGGATGATTTGAAACTTGCATATCCAGTACATTTTTCTGACCACTCTTGATCCCTGGTGCCCTGTTCAAGAACTCCCATGCAGGGCTTCATGCAATGCAACTTTAATAATAATGCTTCTATGTCCTTCTTGTTCTTTACTTCTGGCATGTCTAATACTGTTTTGTTTATTAAAACCAAGGGCTTTAAAGAGTGAGTAAAAACTACAGCTTTTTGTGTTCTTAGGTGTTCATCAATTATGGTGAATGCAGTCTTGTTCTCTGTGAAAATATTTAATGTTAAAACTATTTCCATCATTTCCATAATTCATATCACAAGCAGGGAAGATAAGAGAGGTGGTCAGAAGGGGGGAAAGTTGCTAATTAGAGTTTATGCAGGCTCCATGAAATTCAAAATTTATGGAAAAAATAATAAATTACTTTCAACTGTACTAATTTCAAACTTTTCTGCTGTTTTCTATATAATTCTGAATGTTTAAAACTTTTTTACAAAGTTTATATGTTTCAGTATATCTAAAGCAAGAATAAAAGGCCACCTTGTTTAGTAATTTCACCCAAATGTAGATTTTCATATTTAGCGTTCACTCACCAATAATTTTTTTAAAAAGGTGGAACGTAAAATGTCAAAATGTACATTGAGGTAAAATCACAAACCAGGGTTTCATTTTCTTTTTGGTTTAAATGTATTAAATCATAAACACCTCATAAACAGATTTAAACAATCAGTATTATTTAGATAGCTGTGGGAAAGGTTGAAATTATTTTGTAGCCAAGTTCAGTCCAATGTAGCAACTTTTTCTCTTTAGAATCTTCTCCTTCTCGTCCCCTCCACCCCTTTCCCCATTTATTCACTAGCATTTCAGTACCTTTATCAGTATGAACACCCCAGAGCATTCCTGGCAATTTAACAGTGTGTGCAATCGAGTGGATAACAACTCTGGTAATTCTTTTGGGAGGCTGACTTTCACGGAATGGTGTAAAGGTTACACTTCTTTGCAATGTAGGGGGCAGCTCTGTATCTGTATCAGACTCATCATATACCTACAGGGACAAATTGACTTTAATTGCATTGCAAATTAATGTGATAATTCTGTACGTGGTATTTATGACATTAATGTACCAGTTCTCTGCATGTTGGAGTTTGCAGAACTGGGGTACTACATACAAGAGAGCTGCTGGCCTGGCTAAGGGGAGTTCGCAGAGGAGTCATTGGTTCCTCAGAGGTGCTCGACCACGGTGGACTCGACTATGGTGGAAAATGGACAGAACTCTAGTCTAGTTTGGGGAAGGCCACGGGGTCAGTAACTCACCCATAAGAAATTACCAGTGTTGTGGGAGCTGGGGGGTACATCCGGAGCCCAGTGCGAGGACCTGGAGGTGGCAGCGGCGTGGGTGGAAGAGGCGGGGGTGGGGGAGGGGGTGGCATTAAAGCACGGGGCGCGACACGCCCACGCCCGCGGCCACGGCCAGCACCATCAGCACCGCCCGCACCGCCAGCACCCAGACCGGCAAGGGGTCCAGGAAGTACAGGTGGGCGTGGTGCTGCTCGTGGGGTGGCCGGAGACGGGAAGGCTGCACGGAGCCGGGCCGATGGGCGCACCGCGGACTTAGGAGTCCGCGGCACCCGCGGCGTGGCTGGAGAAGGGCAGGAGGGGGCGGGGGCGGGGCCGAGGTCATCCTCGTCCACCTCGATGGCGGCAGGAGGCGCGACGGGCTCCGGGGGTGGTGCAGGCTCGTACTTAGCTGTGCTCTCAAATTTGCACGGCACTGCGTTCTTGCGGAGCACTGGCCGGAACTTGGGCACCACAATGGTGCCGCCCCCCTGCACCGCCTTGACGTCATGGGTGATGATATCCTCCCCCAAGAAATGCCGCCCGCACACCGTTGTCTCCATCGTGATGGCCTGCTGCGTCACCCGAAACGCGGACCTCCTCGGGATCGCCTTTTGCCATTGAGGTAGAACGTCCTGGACAACCAGTTGTTTTCTGCAGACACGAATCTATTCACCCCAGTCTTGCCAGTGTTGATTTCTTACCTTGTTTTGGCAAGTAAAGAGCGGGATACCGGTCTTAGTGTACCCTGTCGTACATCCCTGTACAGCACACTTACGCCCCATGTCGAGTCTGGACTGGAAAGTGTAGACGGTTGACAGAGAGGTCCGCCAGGCCCGCGAACCACGGCAACCTCCATTCATTGTTATCGCACAGTGCTCGAAACACCCCCGTGCTCCGAGGACCGCACGGGCCGAGGGCCGCACTTGCTACATGAGTTCAAAACATCAGAATTTCCCGCCCGCCCCACCGGCAGCGCGCGGCTGCGCGCGGCCTGCCCGTGCCGTGCCGTGCCGCACCAAAAGATACCTGTCTCTCTCGCACAGTGACCCTTCTCCCTCGCACACTCCCGCCGAGCCTACGGTCGGTCCGGCTGAAGCTAAGTCGGGGCTGCCTACCTGCGTGTGGGGACGCCCCGACCGCAGCTACTCCGGACCGGCACGTTAGATCGCCCCGACTTCGGCGTTAATCCCCCAACCTGTCGAGATTCTGGAACCACGGGCCCCTATGCTGGGGCTACCTGAGTGCCGCCACCTTTTCTCCCTCCACCGTGACTGTGTCACATAAATCAGTTGGTACATTTACACAACTACCTTTTAATCCATATTGTGGACCTGCATATTTGGACAATTCTACTATTTTCATAAAAGGCTGTCTTACAGCGAGCAATCTTTCTTCTAGTTGTGTTAATCCTTGTAAAACTTCAGGTAAATCTGGAAATGCTACCCCATTTACTAATGCATTATTTGGTATTTTCTTTAACAGGAGATATCTCTTACATGTTCGACATACTGTGTACTTATTGCTGTATTTTGAGTCATATACACATACAGTACTAAGTTTAAACAATGACGTTTCTGAATAATCTTTTAAATGACACATGTATGTCTTAAAATTTATGTGACCACAGCATGAACATACATGAGTAGGACCTTCCTTGATTTCATTAAAATACTGCTTGTGTTTAGTAATTAAAGGTATTTCTATGTTACTATGTTTTTGAACGTTTAATATATAATTTCTTTTCTGTTTTTTCTTTTTGGTAAGTGCGTTTCTCATGAGTAATACTTTTTTGTTTTCTGTAAAAGACATACTATCAGTAATTTCATTTGTGCAATTTGTTGAAGGTTCATTATTAATATATTTCTCAGGTCCGTAAGTATTACCTCCTTTAATACAAAAAAGGTTATCAGCAGGTTGACCCAAAGAGTCTTCTATAGACTGTTGACCATCACTGGTTTGTTTTTTGTTCTCAGGCTGGTAATGATTACCTCCTTTACGAGAACAGACATTATCAGCAGGTTGATTCTTAGAATCTCCTAAAGGCTGATTTTTGTTGTTTTCATTTTTCTCAGGTCGGTACAGAATACCTCCTTTAAGAGAAAAAAGATTATCAGCAGGTTGATTCTTAGAATCTCCTAAAGGCTGATTTTTGTTGTTTTCATTTTTCTCAGGTCGGTACAGAATACCTCCTTTAAGAGAAAAAAGATTATCAGCAGGTCGACTCAGAGAGTCTCCTACAGGCTGTTGATTGTCAATGTGTTTTCTTTTTTTTTCAGGCTGGTAGTTATTACCTCTTTTAAGAGAGCAGACATTATCAGCAGGTTGATTCATAGAATCTCCTAAAGGCTGATTATCATGATTTTCATTAAGTTTGTTTTTACGTTTTTTGGAGTCTTTAATGTAGAAATGGTCATTCCATTGATTCATGGGATGTACTATTTCATCAGATCCAGAAAGTTCAAAATTTATTTCAGTGATTGAATAAGAAGAAGTATTGTCAAAAATACTACGGTAATAAACAATAATTTCACGAATGCACATAAACTTTATTAATATGGCTTTACCTCTGTTATCTGTTTCACCTTTTTCATTTTTAGCATGAGAATCAAATATCCAGTATTTATTGGCACTACAAATCATACCAAATGAGTAGTCATTGCATGTTAGAATGCCGTATCTGGAAGTTTGAAAAAAGGTGGTTAGTGCATGTAAAAAGTCATCACCAAAATTGTTTATTTCATGAATAGGTCCAATAAACTTAGCTTTCTGATCCACAATTAGAGACAAAACTTTGCCATTAGGTGTCACAACTGTTTTATATACTTCATGAGGAAAGAGATAACTTTCCTGTGATGGTTTAGATTTACCATGTAAATCAGTTCCAGCCTGTAGTAAAAATTGTAAACGTTACAAAATACTCTGCACAATTAAATTAAAAGAAAATTGACATATATTTTACAACAGAACTCACATAAATACAAGCATCTATATCTTCTGCTGTCCATAGGTTAGGACTATAAACCGTGCTATAGGCACATGCCACAATACTTATAGCGCAACACTGCACTCCATGATAAATAGGAAACAATATTTCATTTCCTTGATGAATAGTTCCTTGAAAAACCTTCATTATTCACAATATAATTGATATCACAGAGGCAGAAGCTATCGCTCTGAGTTGGCTCGGCTGCTCGGCTCCGCCTGGCCACTGTACCAATTATTTAGCTGACGAGTCGAGCATTACTATAGCAACCAAAACTTTAGATGATATTTACAAAATTTCTGTAAGAGCGATTTTGATAAAACTTCGAAATTCAATTCAGAATGTAAAATTCTATAACTGTTGCAAATTTTATCAAAATCCCTTGGGCCAGATGTTTTCGTCCCATAGGGGTAATGTAAAACAAGCATGAAACAGCTGACTAACGTTTCGACTGATATTAAAAGGCAACTCCGTTGCCTAAAAATCACATGCAACTTGCCGGTTCAACGTCAGGGACGGTCCTCAAGCAAGACCGGCCAGGTTCAAAGCTTTCGCTGTCCGCATGGCCGGATTTTCTAACTAAGGAAGCTTAACTAATAATAATAATAATAATAAAAAAGGTTTTGCTGGTTCAACGTCAGTGACGGTCCGCAAGCAAAGTGAGGCGTAAGGCCACTCATAAACTATAAGGCTGAAAAGAAAGCTCGAATTGTTAGTGGACAAGAGAGAAAGACAGAGAGAGATAGAGCGGGGCCATGGCAGGCGTGGGGAGAGAGGGAGAGGGAAGCAATGGGGCAGGGCAGGGCCGGGCGGTACCGAGGGCAGGGCGGGGCGGGGTCATTCGCACCCTAAACAAATCACTCCTTAGCGCGGAGCGGCAAGTAAAATGGCATTAGTGCGGCAAGGCGGCAGCAAGGCTGTAAAGAAATTATACAGGACCAACACCAAACAGGGCCAAGAAACGGCCGATGCACCACACAAAGGACAGGGTACCCTCACATAAACGAGCGGTGGAGTGTAATACTCTAGGCGCGGCGCATGACACAAGACCGGGACACACTCGAGAGGGTTGGTACCTGAAATACGGGTTCGTACTCTTGGGGCTGAATGGTGACGGTCAAGCAAACAGTGGTTCAGTGGTATATCATATAAAAGGGTTTATTAGGATTAGTAACATGATGCCCCGGACATAAAGTACATACACATGGAGTCACTTACACACAAAACACAGAGAGCATAGCGATATCAAGGGGAGAACATATGCACTTATGAGTGGGCCCGAGTGGACCAGTTGTTGGGGCTCACAGGAGCCAGGGCATACATTCACAAAACAGAGTCCAGACAATGTAGAATACTCAGCTAGGGCGAGGAGCCGTGAGGGACGGCCTTTCGGCTCGGGGGCCAGGCCTGAGCAGACGCAGTGACACCCGGGGCTGCTGCTACGTACAAGTGATGAGCGAAGACTGTCGACTGACTGACTGACCTCGAGGTGGCGGTTACATCTCAATTTATAGGTAAGCAGGCCGCCGGGCGCGGGGCGTGGTAGGGGGTAGGTTGGAACCCTTTGGCCAATCGGGCGCACCGGGGTGCAGTGATTCCAAGAAATACTTGCATCCGGAGGGAGGAGCTGCACCCCCTCGGCCTATCAGGGCTCGACCTTGACTCGGTTGCACAAGACGTTTAGGGCAGAGCCCAGGTATAATTGGTCAAGGCCGCCGGGCTCCCGTCCCCACCGAGATGCACCCGTACAGGAGTCACGCCTTCCTAATATTCTTTGCGGTATTTCCCTACAAATATCGACCCACATTTTGATGATCCATCCAATGGGTAAGGCCTCACCCCATTCTTTTAGTACAGCCTGCAACAACCAAAGTGGACAATAACATTTTGATTCCTTAAAATACAAGTAGGAAGAAAAAAAAACAAACACATTTAGAACAAGACGATATCAGTCAACTTACTATCTTATTTCCTTATGACATATGACATTCTTCCCCAGCACGGGATCTCACATCAACATGGTTTCGTAGTCAAGGTATTTTCCGACTAATATGGACCCAGATTTTCATGATCCATCTAACGGGTAAGGCCTCACCCCAATCTTTCAGTAAAGCCTGCAACAACCAAAGTGAACACTAACATTTTGATTCTTTTAAATGCATGTTGAAAGGAAAAAAAAAAAACAAAAAAAACTTTAAAAACAAGACAGTTATCAGTGAACTTACCATCTTATTTCCTTATGACATATGACATTCTTCCCCAGCACAGGATCTTAGATCAGCATGGTTTCAGAGCTAAGGTATTTCCCTACAAATATCGACCCATATTTTGATGATCCATCCAATGGGTAAGGCCTCACCCCATTCTTTTAGTACAGCCTGCAACCACCAAAGTGGACAATAACATTTTGATTCTTTAAAATACATGTAGGAAGAAAAAAAAACATATTTAGAACAAGACAATTATCAGTGAACTTACCATCTTATTTCCTTATGACATATGACATTCTTCCCCAGCATGGGATCTCACATCAACATGTTTTCGGAGTCAAGGTATTGCCCTACATGTGGACCCATCCAACGGGAAAGTGCTCACCAATTCTTTCAGTACAGCCTGCAAGCAACAAAGTAAAGAAACATTACAGTATTGAATACTATCTTGCCATCCAAAAACATTTTAGAATTTCAATAATGTGACATGATAACAACGAGTCAAGTTCACTTCCTTGTTAAGAAAGGAACTCAAAGAGAAATGAATTGAGATTAGGAATTGTCAGAAATGTTTGGGGAATTTTTTTTTCTTAACATTAAACATTTGTGACAAATTTACAATGTTCTTGTGAGCAACGCTGATAACAGAAGAAACAAACAATGCATGCAATTTGATAAGAAAAAATATAATACAATACTAATTCAGAAAAGTAATGACAACAGACTCTTACCAAAATAGTGGAAAAATCAAGCCATACAGAACTCTGGTTGTCTCCCCACTGAGTCCTGACAGATTGCGATAACAGTTGTGTGTAGTTGAAGTGACGGTACAAAGCCACTTTCAGCACATGAAAACAGAGAAAGAAAAACAAGATGAGAATTTGTTATAATCACGTTTGGGGCTAAAAGTAGACTATACACAGCTAATAATCCGGGAAAAGGAGATAGAGCGATACATTGAGAGGTTAAATGCAAGCACAAAATGCAAGTGAAATAGTTTCAAGTGAACGGTGCACATAAATTAGAAAGGAAGAGCGGAAATATGCACATACAACGAAAAGTGTGGAGGGCAGGACTCGGAGAAAACAAGAGAGGTGTACCACAAAACTCATAGTAAAGTACAACGCTTAGAACTGGACGAAGGCATGAGCACTTTCACATTTTCCAAACGCGACTAACAACCAACACAGCAGAAGCAAAAAGGAACAGAAGAATTATTTTGTGTACTTGCAAGCCATGCGGTTTTAAGAAAATCCATACCGAAAATCAAATAGAAAGCGCAAATCAAAAACTCTGAAATATATAGCTAAACATGTAAACGTGACTCACCGGTAAAAGGTAAACAAAAGATCGAGGTTCGCAAATCGAAAAATGATCTATGGTCGATTCTTTCCATCGCATAGAATGAGAAATTTGGCATCAGACAACAACTTGAAGGGATTAAATTCATTAAGGACAATGAAATACTCCATAGGGGCAGTAGGTGAAGTCAACTTTGGGACTAAATCATTTATATTTGTATTTAACTATTGTTTGAAATCCTAGATATGGACTATAAGCAGTGATAACTTCAACAGACGTATTTTGCTTAGTCGCAGTAAGCTGCCTTCCGCCTCCTTTCGCTGCCTTTGGTTTGTTTTGTTTTGCTTCGGCGATCGGCATCGACGCCGTCTGTCTGCTAAAGATGGCCGGCCTGAAACTGTATGTTTATTCGGAGAATGTTTTAAAAAAACATTCCGCACGGAACGTAGTTAAGAATGACGTTGAAGATACTGGAACAACTTTCCCTGCTTTGCCTTCAACTAGATATCTCAACGATGTGACTGTTTCTCTCTCCAATTAAATTGTGAAGACCTCTGGAAAGATGCTTGCTAGCTGTAGCCTACACCAAGTTTATGACTGGAACCTTGCTGCCTTGCTTTTCTACAAGGTGCTTGAAGTAGATGTGTTGGGAGTCATTCTTTCAAACTTATTGCTTTAAAAAAGTGAGTACCCTAATAGAATATTTATGACATGTAAAACCTCTTCACCAAAAATACATCAGTAGGAACTCAAAGCCTGCAATACGTGTGGATGGCATTGAAAGAAAACGTAATTTATACCAATTTTGAGTAACTCCAATTCAGAAAATATCGTATCTCTGTCTTAGCCGGTTAACCAAGTGCTCTATTAAAGAAGCATATCATTAAAAGTTGGAATCAAATTTATAGTTATTATAGCAATTTTTGTTCCGTTTTTCAACCAATAATATACATATTTTGGGGAAAATTATCATGTCCAATAGATCTTGTCTGTACTTTGCGAAGAATATCATTGGCTTCTTCGCATGTTGCGAACAAATTCCTTCGCATTGCGAAGAAGCCAATTTCTTCGTAGGCTGCGAAGAAAATTCTTTGCATTGCGAACAAGTTCTTCGCAAGAATTTAACAGTGCGTGTTAGTGTTTGACTCATCTGTAGAGGTTCTCAGCACATTACAGTAGTATAGGTCCCCCCTAGTCACCCGCCGCCATCTTGGTCCCCCCTAGTCACCCCGGCCCCCGAGTCACCCCGGCCCGGAGTCACCCCGGCCCCCGAGTCACCCCGGGCCCCGAGTCACCCCGGCCCCTCAGTCACCTCTGACATGTCAGGTAGGGATGAAAATGCCCGGAAAGTTTCCGGAAAAATTGGAAAAAAAACACTGTTTTTTTCGTTTTTTTTCTCTAGCCTCGGAAAAATTGGAAAGATTCATCCTGCAAAATAGGCAAAAAGCACGACTTTTCGCCTGGAAATAGGCAAAAAGCATATCTTCATCACTATGTGAAGACGCTTCTCAGTGCACTCATCGTATTTATACCCTTTTACATTTCCTTCTCGTGCGTTTTTTGTGATTCCTGTTGGTCATCTAGAGCTGCCAGTGGAATTAAAGACCTAATGAAATACGAAAGTAGTCGGTTTTATGTCCATATCCCACTACAGGACTTAAAAACCAATTTTTCCAATTTTTCCGGTATTTTTCCGTTTTTTTTTTCCTATTTTTCCGGTTTTTTTCGGACACTTTGAAAGTTTCCGGAAAATTTCCATCTCTAATGTCAGGACGTGTAACCCAACCTAAGTCGCCATCTTGGTCCCACCTAGTCACCCCGGCCCCCGAGTCACCCCGGCCCCCGAGTCACCCCGGGCCCTAGTCCCGGGCAGCCATCTTGGTCCCCCTCCGCGTAGTCCCTGGTCCCCCCTAGTCCCGGGTGACCCCGAGTAGCGGGTGACACGTCAGAACGTGTAACCCAACCTAAGTCGCCATCTTGGGAGGGGGTAACCTAAACCTAAGTTGGGAGGGCGTAACCCAACCTAAGTTGGGAGGGGCTAACCTAAACCTAAGTGAAAGGTGAAAGGCATTTACCTAAGTTAGACAGGTCTGAACATGTTGTCCTGGACCCGCCCCTGCCTTTGGGGGTGGTCGTCGAGGAGGGTGGCCATGGCCTCGGGGGTGGCCGACGACGAGGGTCGTCTCGGCCTCGGACCCCGAGGTGCCCGTCGTGGAGGACAGGCATGGCCTCGGGGTGGCCGATGACGGGTGTGGCCGTGGTCTCGGAGACGCATGTGTCCACCTGCTCGACAGTCAGCGTGTGACTGGACCTGCCCCTGCAGAGGGGGCGCTGCCCTGGACCTGCCCCTGCAGAGGGGGCGCTGCCCTGGACCTGCCCCTGCAGAGGGGTGGCCCCCCGCTCGAGAACGTACACATACATTTATTGCGAGGGGTCGCCAACTCGCCTGAGCCATGTACGGACTATTATATATTATAGATATTATGGATATTATAGGTATTATGGATATTATGGGTATTATGAAGTATTATACGGTATTATGGGTATTATGAAGTATTATACGGTATTATGGAGGTATTATGAGGTATTATGAGGTATTATGGTGGTATTATGAAGTATTATGGCGTTATAATGAGGTTTTAGGGTGATATTATGACGTCCTATGATTGTTTTATGAATGTAAAGGAGGAAATATAGACCATAATACACGTTTAATAAAAGTTTACACTGTTTTTTTTTAAAAAAAATTGCTATTTATGTCTCTGAAATAAGCTCAGGTTCACTCAAAGGCTGCTTAAGATATTTAATTAGGAGAGTAATGGTGGGTAGGTAGGTGGGTAGGTAGGCAGCTCGCGGTACACTTGTACCGGAAGGATGGACCCGCTACGACCTCCCCTGCTTCGCTGTACTCTGTCCTCCCCGGTGCAAAACTCAACATCGGCTCGACGACATTCGGCTTTCGGGTACACGGATTCGGTAACCACGCGCGCAGTGGCGGATCCAGAGCCAGCCTTTGGGGGGGGGGGGGGACAAAGTAGTACTTTTTGCCTACTTACAGGGGCAAAGTATTACTTTTTGCCTACCTTTCAGGCGGCTACCGAAGAGCCATTGCAAAAGGCCTGTCGCCCCGGATCCACGCATGCACGCGCGTAGTATAGTGTGTGTTGCGAGAGCCGTCGGCATAGTGAGGACGTACGTACGTCGACATGAATGTTATGTTAAAGACAGCGGAGGTTTTGTCCTCATGCGTTTATTGTAGTGCACAGCGTTCTCAGTGTTGTGGGCTTTGACACACACAAATAATTTAAGTTTAGAAGGTTCTCTGGAGACCGAATAATATTGCTTTTGTTGGTTATATTCGTTTCTACTACAAACAGCAAGAGCAAACAGATTTGTTTCAAAATCGTTTCCACCAATTATACGTAAAACAAAACTTTACCGATCCCTATGAATGATCCCTACTTTAATTTCATAAAGCATTTTTTTTCGATAAATTGGTGGATGGTGGGGAATCCCGGACTAGACCAGAACGCCCAAAACAATGCAGGATGCCGATAAGTTTGAAACATTTACTGTAGGTCGCGCTGAGGTCGGATAGTAGTGACAGGGTGATGGGTGAGGGAGAGGGCGGGGGGAGGGGCGGTGGGGCTCCGTACCTCTGAGGAAGAGGTGGGAAGAGGTTGCCTAATTAGGAGAGATGAAACGGGTGACTCTCCAGGCAACCTGCAACCACTATTCGCACACAAGGCATCCTGCTCGCACAAAGTGCAGTGGAGGTATGCGAGGATGCGTTAGGACGCGCTGCACGTTTAAAGACCAATAGTGTTTAGTACGAAAAAGTTAAGATTATTTTTTAAAAAAATAAAGTATTATGACGTATTATGAAGTATTATGAAGTATTATGAAGTATTATAGAGTATTATGAAGTATTATAAAGTATTATAAGGTATTATGGGGAGTATTATGTGGTATTATGAAGTATTATGAGGTATTATGGGTATTATGAGGTATTATAAGTATTATGGGTATTATGGGGTATTATAAGAGTATTATGGGGCCGTGTACGGAGTATTATGCGAGTTGTCGACCCCTCGATTTATTGCCATTAGGACGTATGCAAACCGCCAGCGCGAGAGATAAGGACCACAACGCACAATGGATCCTCCCCCCTACACCTACGCGCATCTCCAGAGATTTTGAATTATCGCGCGCGGCGAACGCGCACCTAGTGGCGTTAGCCTCCGCCAATCAATTCAAACCTTTTCGGTAACCGTGACCTGAGGGGAGGGGGTGGGCCCGGCGACGAAGCGTGGGATCCGCTGCCGGCCGGCCCGGCCCGGCCGGCCCGCGCAGCGTCCTGGAGCGTCACTCTGTCTCGAGCATTCAGCAGCCATGGAGTTTATCGCATCGTATGGTGATTCTGATTCCTCGGAGTCCTCTACGGGGGACACCCTGTCAATTTGCATCAACTCCTCCTTAGAGGAGGAGCTGAATGGGGTAAGTAGAGTGTCTAAAGTGTCAGTGCAACATGTTATGACTTGTCAGTGAAATATGTTTGCCCGCGTCCTACCGTTGTGAATTTCAATCGGTGAGTCCATTTTACTTTTGAGCACGATTGCTGCACCTTGCATGTGCTCTGCGTTTTCACTGAGCCCGAGCTCTACAGTAAAATTTCTTCACTTTTCTGTGCTAATGCCTCCTGCACTTAATATGAGCCTAGCGTCGGCTTAGCCTGCGTTCACGTGTTTTAAGCTCTGTGAGGTTAAGGCACTTGAACACGGCATCTCTGGCGTTACAAGGGAACGTTTTCCGGTGATACACTTAAAATTGCACGACACAGTGATATTTTGTAGGTGGGACCTATAGACAAGGATTGGCACTAATTTTAGCTGCCCGTTTGAGGTTTGACAGTCCCTACAGCGAATTGAAAATCCAAAAAAATGCTGAAAAATTATTTTTCCGGAAAAAAACAAAAATGACTTTTGGGTCATGATTCGTCCAGAAATGATGTCCTTTTGGTGATTTGGACACTTTGTACTTTTTCCCTACTGATTCCATACAAAATTAGGTAAAAAAAAATTTTTTTCATGAAAAAACCAAATAAGATCTTTAGGTCACAATTCGTCTAGAAATAATGTCCTTTGGCCGAATTGGGCACTTTTCCTACTTTCTCAATTCTAATTTCACACAAGAAAAGTCAAAAAATATTTTTTTTATGAAAAAAAAACAGCAAAAATGTTCTTTAATTAAGTCGGAATTCGCCTAGAAAGGATATCCTTCTGGCAATTTGGATACTTTCTACTTTTACCCTTCTGATTTCTCACCTAAAAAAGAACGTACGAAACGTTTATTCCATGAAAAAAATAAAACTATCAAGTCCTGGAGGTCATTAATGGTTTTCCATGAGAAAAAAATAAACTTTTTTTTGTATGAAATCAGAAGGGAGAAAGTAGGAAATGTCTAAAATCGCCAAAAGGTTGTCATTTCTAGACAAATCCTGACGTAGAGATAGTTTTTTTTTTTTTTTTCGTGGAATAAACGTTTTGTACGTTCCTTTTTTTAAGTGAGAAATCAGAGGGGTAAAATTAGAAAGTATCCAAATTGCCAGAAGGATATCTTTTCCAGGCGAATTCCAACTTAAAGATCATTTTTGTTTTTTTCATTAAAAAAATATTTTTTGACTTCTTTTGTGGGAAATTAGAAGGGAGAAAGTAGGAAAAGCGCCCAAATCGGCCAAAGGACATCATTTCTGGACGAATTGTGACCTAAAGATCATTTTTGGTTTTTTCATGCAAAACAATTTTTTTATGACCTAATTTTGAATGGAATCAGTGGGGAAAAAGTACAAAGTGTCCAAATCACCAAAAGGACATCATTTCTGGACGAATCATGACCTAAAAGTAATTTTTTTTTCTGAAAAAAAAAATTTAAGCATTTTATTTTTTTTAAATTTCAATTCGCTGTAGGGACTGTCAAACCTCAAACGGGCAGCTAAAATTAGTGCCAATCCTTGTCTATAGGTCCCACCTACAAAATATCACTGTGTCGTGCAATTCTAAGTGTATCACCGGAAAACGTTCCCTTGTTAGTCTGATGAGTTTGCGTGTGTGACTTACAATGTATGACTTATTCAAAAGTGTGATCTTTGCATGGTTTGTGCTGTAAATATTGCTTCGTCCGACATGGTGTGGGGCGGGGCGGGCAGGGTCTGTTGTCGTAGGTCGTGTGGGGCTGGGCCCCGTAGGGGCGAGCGCTCGAGTCGCGGGGGCGGTTCTCAATTTGTGAATATCGATTAATTGTAACGTGGCGCAGCTGCGCCTGTGGTCGGGGAGTAAGATTTTATTTTATATTTTCATAAAAAGTGATTTTCCCTGGTCTCTGTGGGAGGAGGGGTGGGGTGGGGGGAGGGGCACGTTGCCTGTGTATGTGCACGGCTTGCGCCGCGCGCCCTGCGCTGCTTTGGGCGCGCATCTCTGTCGGACACATGTAAACTAATAGATGTTTATGACCGTCTTTTACAGTCCTTCGGAAGCTGCGAGGAGCGGCCGCAGGATGCTGAGGTGGAGGACGCCCTCGATGGGGTAAGTTCACCCTCAGGTGACCAAGGATTTTGTGTGGATGTCACTCGGTACTGACTTCTTGCATTTCGTTTTCAGTTCCCAGCATCCCCACCCCCGCCACCCCCGCCCTCGCCTGAGCCAGCCCCCGCGGCCGCGGCCCAGCAGGCCCTAGCACTGGAGCCGGCGGTTGAAGTAAGTTGTGTGTGTGTGAGTGTGTGCGCGCGCGCGCGTAAGAGTGCAATGTTACATGTGTTTGTGTGTATGTTCCAGGGATGCATCAGGGTGCCTACGAGGCCCCTGCCGGTAGGTGTGAAAGCCCCGCGCTGCCCTGCCCCCGCAGCCCTCCCCCCGGCGCCCGCCCCTGCCCAGCCCAAGCCCGTGGCGGGCATCTACGCGTTTCTTGGCGATCCGCACCCGATCCCGGTTCGACGCATCCGTGCAACAACGGCGGATCTGTGGAGAACACGCGAACAAAGGCGGATCTGTTTAGGACGCGTGAACAAAGGCGTATCTGCTTTTTGAGAATTTCTGCATGTCTGTCTTTGGAGGCCTCTTACTCCTCGTGGTAAAGTCAGATCATTCCGTCAGATCATTGCACTCTGCATTGAGCCTGGAATAAAACGATAACGCTTTTAAAACGGTCTGACGTCACCACGAGGAGTAAGAGGCCTGCAAAGATAGGCATGCAGAAATTCTCAAAAAGCAGATACGCCCTTGTTCACGCGTCCTAAACAGATCCGCCTTTGTTCACGTGTTCTCCACAGATCCGCCGTTGTTGCACGGATGCGTCGGGTTGTGAGTATGAAGGTCATCAAAGGTATCGCCCATGAAAGAAAATTAGTAGTGACTCATAACATGTACAAATGTTCAGAGATCCCCGCACAACCCAGAGGAGGGGAGCGAAGAGGCAGAGGGCGTGGTGCCGCACGGGGCCGTGGCCGCGGCCGTGGCGCCGGCCAGATAGCCACCAATCATTTTTTTTTGGGGGGGGGGACGGGCCCCTGCCCATGGTAAACTAATTTTTCCCATCAGGGTTTTTGAAAAATCCATGTAGTTTTAATCATGTTTTTAAATAAACATCTAGATTCGTATACAGTTGTTTCAATTATAATCCCCTTAACCTTGTTCAAACCTGGACCGACGGAAAAATGTCATGTTGTTTCTGAGCATGGTGTTGACTGAACGCCAACACTTTTATGATATTCTCACTCCTAAATCCTTTTTAAAATCCAAGACTATGTTAAACTGAATCTATTCCAGCAAAAAAAAAATTGATTTAAGTCAAAAATCTTAGGTTTTAGAGTGTGAGATAATTTGAATTTTTTTACAAGCTAAGCATGGAATTCAAAGTAAATATCATTTCTCATGGCTATATCCTTTAAAATCACAAAGGGAAAGTGAGTTTCCATGATTTAAAGCAAGAATATGGAGTCTAGGACTTGTATTTTTCTTCAAAACTAACTTTTTCCGAAGTTGTATCGATAATGCTGGACATTGGTTCTTAAGCATGGTGCTGACTGACCGCCCACACGTTTATGATATTCTCACTCCTAAATCCTTTTGAAAATCAAAGACTATGTTAAAGTGAATCTATTCCAGCAAAAAAAAAAATTTGATTTAAGTCAGAAATCTTAGGTTTTAGAGTGTGAGAAAAGTTGAATTTTTGATAAAGTTCCAAAGACATGAAAATCAAAGTACATATCATTTCTCATGGCTATATCCATTAAAATCACAAAGGGAAAGTGAGTCTCCATGATTTAAACCAAGAATATGGAGTCTAGCACTTGTAATTTTCTTCAAATGTCATGATTCCGAAGTTGGGTCGAAGGAACTTGTGAGCATGGTGTTGACTGAACGCCAACACTTTGATGATATTCTCACTCTTAAATCCTTTTCAAAATCCAAGACTATGTGAAACTGAATGTATTCCAGCAAAAAAATTTGATTTAAGTCAAAAATCTTAGGTTTTAGAGTGTGAGATAAGTTGAATTTTTGATAAAGTTCCAAAGACATGAAAATCAAAGTAAATATCATTTCTCATGGCTATATCCATTAAAATCACAAAGGGAAAGTGAGTCTCCATGATTTAAAGCAAGAATATGGAGTCTGGGACTTGTAATTTCATTCAAAAGTAAGTTTCTCGCAACTGAGGCGACGGAAAATGTGACATTCTATCTTGAGCATGGTGTTGACTGAACGCCAACACTTTTATGATATTCTCACTCCTAAATCCTTTTTAAAATCCAAGACTTTGTTAAACTGAAAGAATTCCAGCAAAAAAAAATTGATTTAAGTCAGAAATCTTGGGTTTTATAGAGAAACCAAACTTGAATTATTTTTTTTCTAAAAAGAAATTTCACCAATTCCATGCGCGCCCAGGAGGCTTGGTGATACGCTCGTTAGAATTTTTAATGGAAAATCCTATCCCCCCCTAGAGGGAGGCCTATTCAAACCAATATACCAGATCTAAGTATCCTGAAGAAGAGTGTCTCTCAGGAACTCAAGATGGTAAGCTAGCATTTCTTGTTTGATATGCTCAGGAAAGAAAATACTTTGCACATCAAATGCATTGCTAAGAGTTATGAACAGCTCACATTCTGGCATTTTAGCTAGCTTTTTAGCAAGGGGTAGGCAGAAAGTCTTTGCATGGGTCATTAGTGGTACAATATTTGAGGTACCATAGAAACATTGAGTTTCACAATCACCTAGAGATAAGTCTTCATCAGCTGTTTAATGCGTTGAATGAATTTCCATGATGACATGGCAAAATAAACTTTTCTATTCTTTTTTTCAACACAGACATTATTCGTAGTTGAATAAGCTTTGATGTTAACTAGTACATCACCAATCTCAACTGGTTTTGTCGTTTTGGACTCAAAATTTTCAAGAACCATGTGATATGTCTCTTCAGAAACAAGGTCCTTGAACTCAGTGATGGTAAGTCCAATGCACTTGTTTGTGGTCTCTGACACCAATGACACAAATGGTGTGAAGGTATTGAGATCTACACCAATTTTAAAATATTTCAGCCCATTTTTGATGATGGGGAAATTCTTGGCATAGACCTCTCTGGGGAGTACAAGAGAGTCTGGCCTGGCCTGACTACTACTTGAAGATTCAGTCAACCCCTTCGAATAAAACAAATCAGGTACAGTTGTTTGCACAGGAAACAAGAGACGGCGCTTTGCAGCTGGCTCGTCAAGACTGTCACTAGCAGGGCGCTTGGTTTCCATGGCTTACGAAGTGAACAGGACTGTCACACACGCTGGAATGATAATCTGTCCGGTTGTGCCACTGAATTTATACGCGTCAAAACAGCGAAACTAACGCTGCCTATAGTTAAATTAGTGTACTAAAATATCATGACGAAATAATTTAGTGCTATGCGCCCCGCGCCCCGCACCGCCCGCACCCCGCACCTGAATAAAGGTAGGATGTCAGGATGGCCGAGTGGTCTAAGGCACCAGACTTAAGATCAGCGATTCGCGGGTTCGAATCCCGCTCCTGACATTTTACAGCATTTCCATGCGCGCCCAGGAGGCATGCTGTTACGCTCGTTAGAATTTTTAACGGAAAATCCTATCTAGTGGGAGGCCTATACGAAACCGACATCGAACACCCCATCTTAAAAACTTTGGCATGTTTATTTTGTAACGTTAATGTTTTTTGTAACGTAATTTTTTTTTTGTAACGTAAAATTTTTTTGTAACGTAATTTTTTCTTTTGAAAAGTAAAATTTGTTTTGTAACGTAAAATTTTTTTGTAACGTATAATTTTTGGGGGGAAACGTCCGGAAGGTCCCCTCACCGGAAGGTCCCCCCCTAATATTTTATAATTTTTTTACAATATTTTTCAAAAAATATTAAAAAATAATAAAAAATTGTCAAATATTACAAAATATACATTGGCGGGCCGAGCAGTTTCTCATACCGCTCCCGACGACACAATCGGCTGCTGCCGCGCTCCAGCGGCGATTTTGAAAACCAAGATGATCGTGGGACGGGGGATCGTCTGCAGCGCCTCGATAAGCATTAAACAAATGTTAATTAATTGTTTTTTTCGTCGGTTCCTCTTGCCTCGTCGCTGGCATTGTCGCTACAGATATGATGACCATGGTAAGAGCGTTGAAGCATGAGCCAAAATTTTTACTCAATAAATAGTTGCCTATTGCCTGTATTGCTAGCTTGCAGTTCATCATTTGTCGAGAGAATATCACACACTCTGTATTCTAGTGCAGATGCATCCCGTCCCTGATGTGTTTCCAGTTTCCTCAACCCTTTCTCTTGAAACACGCGTTGTATTCCTGACTAAACCATATTACTTGAATTTCTGCTATTGACCCGGAGTTGAGGTCAGTAAGGGAGAGTGGGGCACCAACTGTCGGGGGCACATACTGTCAACGGACTGGCAATAGCAGGCCATTCACTTTTTCAGTCAGGTAATTTGTGATATCATAACCTCTTTACATCTTCATTTGTTTGCTAGATGGGGGTGGCGAAACTTTCAGTGGTATGGTAGCAGCGTACATCGAAAGATTTATTGACAGTAATTCCCCCGAATTCCCAAATATTGGGGCAGGTACTGTCACTCATTTTATGATCTGTTGTAGCAGGAATGTCTTGAGTGTAATTTTTGATTTTTAGGGGTGATATGCTTCCATTGGCACTTACTTTCCGAGATGCCATTGAGACCATTTCGAGAATCCACTTCTCCCATGAGCTATATACCAATATAGAAATGGTGACAGCTAGTGCCCCATCCCAGGGGCACATACTGCCAATTGCCGAGGTCTCTTCTCGAGATAATTTGAGAGAAGACACGAATATTTTTGAGGGGGTCTCAATGTGACTGAAGGTCGAATCAGTCGAAGAGGGAGACCAACCCTGAAATCTGTAATGCTGCCTAAAGAAGGACTGCTAGAGAAGAATTTCCAAAAAGTGACACTATGTGCCCCACTCTCCCTTACTGGCACTGGCAGAACAGCTCACAGAGGAAAGGGAAAGTAAGATAGGAGCACTCTGAATGACACTGTTTTATTTTTTATGTAGAGATAGGCGTTGAAATGAATAAGTTCAATCACATGGCAAGAAATTACCGAAAGCATTTGCCCAGAAGACGACTGACGAGTTGAACCAAACCGAGCGGAGCAGAACCACTGTGAGAAAAGCTGTACCTCATACAACTAAACAACGGTTTTGAATTAACGGTTTACGGTTTTCGTTGCCGTACATCACTAATTTACCGTATACCGGGTACAATTTTGGTACAATATTTTATTGTACTTCGAAATAACAGTAAAAAATTGTATTCAAATTGTAGCTTTTTTTCACAGTGACGGATGCAGAAATAAACGCCTACAACAAAGACAGTTTGTGTGAGCCAAATAAAGAGGTTACGACTAAGGTTCATCTTTCTGTCCAGAAACTTTATCATTAGTTTCCAACAGGTTAAAGCTGTCTAGATTCGAAATACTCTTACCATGGTCATCATATCTGTAGCGACAATGCCAGCGACGAGGCGAGAGGAACCGACGAAAAAAAACAATTAACATTTGTTTAATGCTTATCGAGGCGCTGCAGACGATCCCCCGTCCCACGATCATCTTGGTTGTCAAAATCGCCGCTGGAGCGCGGCAGCAGCCGATTGTGTCGTCGGGAGCGGTATGAGAAACTGCTCGGCCCGCCAATGTATATTTTGTAATATTTGACAATTTTTTATTATTTTTTAATATTTTTTGAAAAATATTGTAAAAAATAATAAAATATTAGGGAGGGACCTTCCGGTGAGGGGACCTTCAGGAATCTACCCTTTTTTTGTAACGTAAATTTTTTTTCTAACGTAACATTTTTTTTTGTAACGTAAATTTTTTTTTGGAACAAAGTTTTTTTTGGAAAAAAAAATTTTTTGTAACGTAAATTTTTTTTTGGTAACGTCCAATTTTTTTTGTTACGTAATTTTTTTTTTCTAACCAATTTTTTTTTAACAATTTTTTTTTGTGAGGCTAAATTTTTTGGAGCAAAATTTGTTTTGTAAACTTTTTTTAACTTAACATTTTTTTTGTAAACTTTTTAAATCTTTTTAATTTTTTTGTAAACTTTTTTATCTCTTTCTTTCACAACATGTTTGTGTTTTTCTTTGATCAATGACACATGCTCGTTTTTTTTTCCAAACATACGTTTGAAAAGGGTGCGTACTATTTCATCATTCTTCAGCGGATTAGAAGTGAAGAGTTTATGTACAAAGGAGTGGAGAGTGTAGCCGTGCGCTCTATGAATCAAAAAGAGGAGACAATATTCACCACACACTTAAGAGTCAATGGCTTGCAGACTTGTATGATTGTGAGTCCATTTTTAACAGAGTCTCTTAAGAAAATTTTTGTGGTGAGAGACAATAGGGCGAGGGGTCCCCCACTTCGATACTCGTGTGTACACAACCAAAATTACTCGCGCCTACTCGCACGCTTACTCACCAATACTCGCGCCTACTCGTGCTTACTCGCGCCTACTCGCCATTACTCGCCAATACTCGCCAATTACTCGCCATTACTCGCCAATTACTCGCCAATTACTCGCCATTACTCGCCATTACTCGCCAATTACTCGCCATTACTCGCCAATTACTCGCCATTACTCGCCAATTACTCGCCATTACTCTCCAATTACTCACGCAAAATACACGCAAAATACTCGCCATTAGTATACATACCACACATATGCCTTAAAGGGTACCGCTTTTTCCCATGAAACGAAAAGTGAGACAATACGATAAATTTTGGTTTGTGGTGGTTTATTTATTGGTACTGGCACCGTCTGATTTGATAATTCTCATACTTTAGGCAGATTACTGATCATTTCAGACTCATTGTCCGAGCACATATCTCGCAGCAATTGGTAATTTCGCTCAAATTTACATTTTTGAATGCGCTTTAATTCCGGCGTATTAATTTCACTTTAACTGCAAGCTAATCATGGTTCAGTAGTATCCCAGATATTTGAATTTTAAAATATTTTTGGCTTTTAGAGCCCTACCTCACGAATTATTGCCAAAACTTGAACGTTGTATGTATACAACACCATGCCTCCGGTAGAACATATGTTGTATATGTACAACAAACTAGTGATTTTACTAAAATCGACTGCTTGACATCAAAATTTCTAACATCCTTCGCATCTTCCATCATAGAATAGTACTATAAAAGGCATCTCCACTTTTGAGATACAATGTATATCGTATTTCCGCGAAAAATGAGCTTTTAACGGGGTATTACAAGTTTCCATGCACTTGTTGTATGTGTACAACGTTCACTTTGGGTGACTGTGGTGCAGCGGTCTTTGAGAAAAGTAACCTTCCCGGAACAGGGTATGATTCGTCACATCATTGCGCATTAGTGGCTGTCGAGTAAAGTGAACATTTCCGAAAAAACAGGTTTCTTGAGCGCCAAAATTTAGCTTAAAAAACACTGTTTTTCGTAATTTCCGGGCAGAAGTTTATTTAATCAATAATGTTAGACATGAAAATTGGATAGAGCTCAAAAAGACAATCATTTTGAAAAAGAAACTTGGTAATAGTATAGAACAGTGACTCAGAGCCGATGAGTCACTCAAGTATACCATTGGAAAGGGCTTTTTGAGTAGAATCAGGAACGCTATTAACTTATTGGCGCTCGAATTCGGTTTCACGGTAAATTAAATAAATATGCGTCGCCGATAACCCTCAGATGCACTTTGAACACGACAGAATAACTTGCGTTTACGGCCAGTCCTGGCATCGATCGCGCCGGCTGAGGTTTTCTAAATATTATTCCTGCATCGAAGACCACGACCGACTCAAAACATCAGCCTTTCTCCCTCTAACGTTGCTTAAATTAAAGTTTTCAGACTTCTTTCTAAATGCCTTCTGCTTGTCGTCATCCTACCCAAAAACGAGCCAGAGCGCCGTCGAAAGTCTGTGGTCATTCGTGTCAACGTGCGAGTTGTCTTGGGGCTGGTGCTAGGCTAACACGCTCGGGAGGCCGGGTCAATTGTTTTTCTAACCTCACCATTCTACTGCTGCCCGTTTTCGAATTATTCTCTCTTCTATTTGTTTCGCCCAACCCCTGTCCTCCAATGAGTGGTTTTAATTACTACTGTAACCTCACCATTTTACTGTTGCCCGTCTTTGAATTATTTGCCCTTCTACCTGTCCTGGCCAACACTTGTCTTACAATGATTCTCTTCAAGTCGGTTTGTCTTCAATTTTGTTTACCTTAGTGGGTAGGTGTTATTTCGTTATTGTAAATGTTGTTCGTCTTCGAATTTGGTTTCTATTTAACTGAAGATAATGATTTCTCACCACGAATGATTTTCCCTTCTATTTAACTTATGATACTGATTTCACACCACTAATGATTTTCCCTTCTATTTAACTTAAGGTACTGATTTCACACAACGAATGATTTTCCCTTCTATTTAACTTAAGATACTGATTTTACACCACGAATGATTTTCCCTTCCATTTAACTTAAGATACTGATTTCACACTAGAATGATAATCCCTTCTATTTAACTTAAGATACTGATTTCACACTAGAATGATAATGTGTCAACAAAACGCTGCTGTAGATCTGTCTGCGACTCTGGATTCACTTCAATCTCTGACTTGATCTGGTCAAATGACATTTCCTCCACCTATCAAAAAAGGACTGTTTTTAAAATAGCATCAATGTCACACTAGGAATCAATATTACATGATTGCATAATATGTAGGTTATCAGAAATGGGCATACTGTGACTGGACAAATTAAATTAAAGAGCGTAACCATTTACTCTATTTACCCACCTCACATTCAACAGCATTCACCTGCATTACTTTGCCTTTCATACTTATGTTATCACCAAGACAATATAAAACTGATTCTTAAAACATAGCACATCAGTTGGTGTGTGAAAAATCTGGGAAGATATTCACCAAGATACCATGCTAATGTGTAAACTATTTTTTTCATAAAAAAATAGATGATCCTAAAAGTTTTGGCTTCATTCTACAGTCTAATGTTGTTGTTTTCATGCTAAGGATTAAGTTTCATATCAGTTCCAAACATTACCATAGCTGTAACACCGACCTGGAAGACAAGTACCAGTTAAAGCCGCTAACTAACTTGGTATATTTTGAAAGTGTCCTCTCTTGGTCGAAAAATAGAAAGGGGTTGAAATCTTACCAGATTTCATGGGTATTAGTTCCCTAAACCTGTTTTATTCTTATTTCTGCTATAAAGAAACTTCTGAATAGTTGTGATTAGCCACATAAAATTTTTAAGAATCACTAAAGTTTTGCCAACGGTAATTGTGTTTTTAACTATGTGATGGCCTTGCCGCCCAAGGATTCTATGCTGCCCTCATTCAGCTTTGTCTAGCACCATTTAACAAGAAAAAATGTCCTACACCTTTAACTAAATATATTTTTAACCAATGTGAAACCTAACCCCTTCCAGTGTTATGCATATACAAGACATTCCCAGCTAAAGTGAAGTGTGAAATCAGTGTCTGAAGTTAAATAGAAGGGAAAATCATTCTAGTGTGAAATCAGTATCTTCAGTTAAATAGAAGGGAAAATCATTCGTGGTATGAAATCAGTACCTTAAGTTAAATAGAAGGGAAAATCATTCGTGGTGTGAAATCAGTATCTTTAGTTAAATAGAAGGGAAAATCATTCGTGGTGTGAAATCATTATCTTCAGTTAAATAGAAACCAAATTCGAAGACGAACAACATTTACAATAACGAAAAAACACTTACCCACAAAGGTAAACAAAATTGAAGACGGACCAACTTGAGGAGAATCATCGTAAGACAAGTGTTGGCCAGGACAGTTAGAAGGGCAAATAATTCGAAGACGGGCAACAGTAAAATGGTGAGGTTACAGTAGTAATTAAAACCGATTATTGGAGGACAGGGGTTGGGAAGTTTTGGCTTCATTCTACAGTTTTACACCACGAATTATTTTCCCTTCTATTTAACTTATGATACTGATTTCACACCACAAATGATTTTCCCTTCTATTTAACTTAAGGTACTGATTTCACACCACGAATGATTTTCCCTTCTATTTAACTTAAGATACTGATTTCACACTAGAATGATAATCCCTTCTATTTAACTTAAGATACTGATTTCACACTAGAATGATAATGTGTCAACAAAACGCTGCTGTAGATCTGTCTGCGACTCTGGATTCACTTCAATCTTTGACTTGATCTGGTCAAATGACATTTCCTCCACCTATCAAAAAAGGACTGTTTTTAAAATAGCATCAATGTCACACTAGGAATCAATATTACATGATTGCATAATATGTAGGTTATCAGAAATGGGCATACTGTGACTGGACAAATTAAATTAAAGAGCGTAACCATTTACTCTATTTACCCACCTCACATTCAACAGCATTCACCTGCATTACTTTGCCTTTCATACTTATGTTATCACCAAGACAATATAAAACTGATTCTTAAAACATAGCACATCAGTTGGTGTGTGAAAAATCTGGGAAGATATTCACCAAGATACCATGCTAATGTGTAAACTATTTTTTTCATAAAAAAATAGATGATCCTAAAAGTTTTGGCTTCATTCTACAGTCTAATGTTGTTGTTTTCATGCTAAGGATTAAGTTTCATATCAGTTCCAAACATTACCATAGCTGTAACACCGACCTGGAAGACAAGTACCAGTTAAAGCCGCTAACTAACTTGGTATATTTTGAAAGTGTCCTCTCTTGGTCGGAAAATAGAAAGGGGTTGAAATCTTACCAGATTTCATGGGTATTAGTTCCCTAAACCTGTTTTATTCTTATTTCTGCTATAAAGAAACTTCTGAATAGTTGTGATTAGCCACATAAAATTTTTAAGAATCACTAAAGTTTTGCCAACGGTAATTGTGTTTTTAACTATGTGATGGCCTTGCCGCCCAAGGATTCTATGCTGCCCTCATTCAGCTTTGTCTAGCACCATTTAACAAGAAAAAATGTCCTACACCTTTTACTAAATATATTTTTAACCAATGAGAAACCTAACCCCTTCCAGTGTTATGCATATACAAGACATTCCCAGCTAAAGTGAAGTGTGAAATCAGTGTCTGAAGTTAAATAGAAGGGAAAATCATTCTAGTGTGAAATCAGTATCTTCAGTTAAATAGAAGGGAAAATCATTCGTGGTATGAAATCAGTACCTTAAGTTAAATAGAAGGGAAAATCATTCGTGGTGTGAAATCAGTATCTATAGTTAAATAGAAGGGAAAATCATTCGTGGTGTGAAATCATTATCTTCAGTTAAATAGAAAACAAATTCGAAGACGAACAACATTTACAATAACGAAAAAACACTTACCCACTAAGGTAAACAAAATTGAAGACGGACCGACTTGAAGAGAATCATCGTAAGACAAGTGTTGGCCAGGACAGTTAGAAGGGCAAATAATTCGAAGACGGGCAACAGTAAAATGGTGAGGTTAAAGTAGTAATTAAAACCAATCATTGGAGGACAGGGGTTGGGAAGTTTTGGCTCCATTCTACAGTTTTATGTTGTTGTTTTCGTGCTAAGGATTAAGTTTCATATCAGCTCAAAACATTACCATAGCTGTAACACTGACCTGGAAGACAAGTAACAGTTAAAGCCGCTAACTAACTTGGTATATTTTGAAAGTGTCCTCTCTTGGTCGGAAAATAGAAAGGGGTTGAAATCTTACCAGATTTTATGGGTATTAGTTCCCTAAACCTGTTTGATTCTTATTTCTGCTGTAAAGAAACTTCTGACTAGTTGTGAGTAGCCACAGAAAATTTTTAAGAATCACTAAAGTTTTGCCAACGGTAATTGTGTTTTTAACTATGTGATGGCCTTGCTGCCCAAGGATTCTATGCTGCCCTCATTCAGCTTTATGTCTAGCACCATTTAACAAGAAAAAATGTCCTACACTTATACCCATGAAATCTGGCAAGATTTCAACCCCTTTCTATTTTCTGACGAAGAGAGGACACTTTCAAAATATACCAAGTTAGTTAGCGGCTTTTACTGGTACTTGTCTTCCAGGTCAGTGTTACAGCTATGGTAATGCTTTGAACTGATATGAAACTTAATCCTTAGCATAAAAACAACAACATTAAACTGTAGAATGAAGCCAAAACTTTTAAGATCATCTATTTTTTATGAAAAAAAAGGTTTATACATGAGCATGGTCTCTTGGTGAATATCTTCCCAGATTTTCACACACCAACTGATGTGCTATGTTTTTGGAATCAGATTTATATTGTCTTGGTGATAATATAAGAATTAAAGGCAAGGAAGAACAAACTTTAATCAAAGGTAAATTTTCCGAGCTTTTATATCGGGTTTGGTCCAATCTTATCTGTGAGGTGATGAAAATGTTTCCAACAGCAGGAACAGTAGGGGAGATACTAGATGATAATTAAATTCCATTGATATTGGTGATTTCCCCTCTTCTGAACAAATGGTCTTTGTTTACATTTCGCCACAGAAAACACTTAGGGTTTTGGAGGTTAAGAGACACTGAAGTGGTTTTAGGGTTTCGGTAAGGTTCGCGCGCACGAAATGTGCTCAGTACAAAACTCCGATATGTTACATTACTTTATCAGACCCGTTTTGAGGCGAGATTTTGGTCATCTGGCTGTTAGTGGACCGCAACCGGCCGTAGGTCGTAGGTCAGGGGTTGGCTTGCAGCTGTGATGTTCAGTTCGCCTGACGATTGCGCGGTGCGCGTGTTTGCTTGGGGTACCGTGGGCGGAATATGGACATCTTAAAACTTTCCGGTGTTTATTATCAGTATCTGTTCCGCAATCAGTCGAAGTCAACGCAGCAGGTTGTGACTGGACGGCAAATACGGATGAGACTCACTCCGGAGCCCTGGGCTTTATGTCGTATGCCGCTGGTACCGGCCAGGGAAAAGAGAATGGCAAATAATTCGAAGACGGGCAACAGTAAAATGGTGAGGTTACAGTAGTAATTAAAACCAATCATTGGAGGACAGGTGTCAGGCAAAGCAAAAAGAAGGGCAAATAATTCGAGGACGACCAGCAGTAGAATGGTGAGGTTACATAAACAATGACCCGGCCTCCCGTTAGCCTCGCACCAGCCCCAAGACAACTCGCACGTTGACACGAATGACCACAGACTTTCGACGGCGCTCTGGCTCGTTTTTGGGTAGGACGACGACAAGCAGAAGGCATTTAGAAAGAAGTCTGAAAACTTTAATTTAAGCAACGTTAGAGGGAGAAAGGCTGATGTTTAGAGTCGGTCGTGGTCTTCGACGCAGGAATAATATTTAGAAAACCTCAGCCGGCGCGATCGATGCCAGGACTGGCCGTAAACGCAAGTTATTCTGTCGTGTTCAAAGTGCATCTGAGGGTTATCGGCGACGCATATTTATTTAATTTACCGTGAAACCGAATTCGAGCGCCAATAAGTTAATAGCGTTCCTGATTCTACTCAAAAAGCCCTTTCCAATGGTATACTTGAGTGACTCATCGGCTCTGAGTCACTGTTCTATACTATTACCAGAAACGGTAATAAGAACAAACAAAAATTAGAAATTGGCCACGAGTACCCTTTAAGGCATGACGTGGTATGTATACTACGTTCAATATCTACTGAACCAAACATGGTACAACATCCAGCCTGGTCTCAAAATGATTTTTTTTACATCCCCTAGGTCAACTCAAAACAAAAAAAAAAATATATTTTTGAAAAGTTCTCAGATCTCATGCCTTAAAGGGTTAATGGTTATGGGCGGTGGCTAAGCAAAAAGAAAAACAGCAGAAAAATAAAAAGAGTGCCAAAGTAGGATGCGGGTATGTCTAATAAAGGGGGGAGGACTGCCGTGTCGGCGTCTGCTAGTTAGCAGACGACAATACTGGCCGCCAGGTGGCGCGAGGGCCGGCCGGGCCAGCAGCGGGCCGGGCCCGGGTCAGGCAGTCAGTCATGAATGAACCATTGACAGGAGCAGAGCTCTCCAGCTAAATCGACCGGGCGCGCCACAGGCCACCGTGTTATGAATGCACCATCCAGTGTATGTGTGTTATATCAGTGCTGTGTATAGTGTGAGTATCTTTCTGAATAAAGAATTATAAGGATCAACCTGTGTTTTGTAGATACATCAAGAGGCAATTCGGTAAAAGATTCCATTAACTCAAGTGTGACTGCTCTGTAATTGCAGAGCAGTTTCGGAATTTGAGAAAATGCGACTGCCATGTCATGTCCGGCAAACTGTCAACAGAGAAGCAGCACTGTAGTGGGGGGCCTGCAAGTATTTGGCTATAGGGAGAGGTGTTTCACCATTTCTCAATACCTTGACAACAACACTGTCTCCTTCAAAATCAGCCAGAGTGTAAGAGGTTTTTAAGTCTGTCTCCTTAACAATATCAAACTGGGTCAAGGCATCATTTAAAAATTCAGAAAACGCATTCAGGGAAAGATTAACACACATAGAATTATATACATTTTTGCTGGATTGCTTTAAATTATATCTTTAACATACCTTGTTGCAAAATGGAGAAGGTAACTTGCCAACCCTGACAGCAATGGTTTTAGGTACACCTATTTTGGTAAGACCTTGCTGCGGACCTAGCGTTAATTGATTTATTCTTGTGCTGTGGATGATGCCCAAGTCATCCACTACTGCAACTTCATCATACACATCCACAACTGATGTATTCAGAAACATGTGACACAGATCTGAAATGTAATCCCCTTCAATCTGTTTGTACATCATTAATAAGGTCAGGGACAACCAGGATTGAAGATTACAAACCATCTTTGACTTCAGTTTCCTTCTGGTCTTTTGATGCTTCAAAAGTGTTCACTGTATGCAAGTGCAAACAATGTTAGTGAATGAACGGTGCCTGAGTGTCACAGCAGAGTGTATACTTACACAAGACTTTCTTAGCAGAGGCAGGGCGGTACGCCGGTACGCGTTATGATTGACATCGTATCTTGCATTATGCGCTGAAGGCGATACTGGCGATACATCCCAATCCAAAGAGACTAAGTAATTGACAGAACCAATTTTTTTTTTGTAGATACAAAATCATAGTCACTGGGGTGCTCTACAACGGAATACATTTGGATGAATAATACATTATAACGATGTATCCTAACAACAAAGTCCTATGTTGCTCGCTACCCGAACACAAAGTCTTAACTGCTACGCTCCCCGAATACAAAGTCCTTAGTGCTGCGTTCCCCGAATACAAAGTCCTAACTCGCATTTTTGGTTGAATTATGTTTCTTACAACAATTTATTCAATTAAATACGCTGCTTCTTTTTTGTCTCTGATCAAATATTGGTATTTTGACCAGAAATGCCTTATTTCTTTGAAAAACGAAACGTCCGATCTCGCCACTGCAAGCCGCACTCCGAGCAACATAGTCCTATGTCGCACGACGGCGCGGCGCGGCGCGGGGCTGGCGGCGCTGCGGCGGAGTGGGTAGGTCGACCGGCCCGGGAGGGAAATAGCGTTCGCGACGAGGTGAGACGGACGAGAGGGGACGAGGACGAGACGCCGGGTCAAGAAATTTTTTGTGGGGTCGCGTCGAGGTTCCTTGTGTCGCCTAGGGTCGCGGTTCGGCCGCCAGCCGGCCCCCGATACGTCATTTTCTGTGCGAAAATTCGGAAAAACCGCCACGGAAGCCATTGACATTTATTCATTTAAAAATAAAATAAATAAAAAAAAAAAAGAAAAAAATATCCTTAAAAACAAAACTTCATTTTGGTCCGACAACATTGGTCCGACCTATGGGGCACATTGGGCCAAGCTGGAAAAAATGGCTAGAACCGTTATCTACGCCACTTAATGATGTGTTGAGTGATACTCTGTGATAAAGGAAGTCGACTTTGTCAAAAAAGTTATTTTAGTTAGGTACTTCGTACTCTTGTATTTGTACTTTAACAAAAAGTAATTTTAGTTAGGTACTTCGTACTCTTGTATTTGTACTTTAACAAAAGTAGGCTAATCAAAAATGAAATGGGGGGTCGACATGGGGTCGCGTGGAGTCGCGAAAATTCTTATGTTGGGTCGTGAGCCTAAAGTGGTTGGGAACCGCTGGCCTAAACTATTTGTCTTAGAGGAGGTGCCTGCGAGGTAGGCCACCAAACTATCGTGTTATTGCGGTTGCCTGATCGGTAGACTGACAGGCGCCTGTTATTATTTTGAGAAAATACGTGTTTGCTTGATTCGGAACATTTTTCTCAAAATGGTGCTGGTGCTTGTATACACCAGTGAAGACTCTTGCGGATATGATTCAATAATTAATTGAATACAATTTTTTTTTTTTTTTTTTTGGCTCTCTGTGTTTGCTATGGCTAGACCTTTCACATTAACCTAGAATTTGCGTCCTAGGTACACTCTACGAATTGTGATTGGCAGTTAAACCTTCAAAGCACTTTATCTCGGCTCGTGGTACATGTGAGTTAAGACTTTGTATTCGGGTAGCGCGCAACATAGGACTTTGTTGTTAGGACACATAAGAAATGTGAAATTCAATAATAAAATAAAATAATAATAATAAAATAAAAAAGGTGCCGTGATCAAAATATAGTGTTGTATACCCCTAAACGAGATGGTTTTAGAGTAGAAACATTTTACTTTTACCTGTTTTATGGGGTGTTCAATATTTCACCCCTTGCCATTTGGATTGCGACCGTCGACGAACGGCGGACACTTCGGAAAAAGAGTCGGGTAGCAGATGATAGCTTCTTCCACTGTCCGAGTGGTGGCGCTGCGGTCGCTCTAACCTCGCGAAATTTGAAATGGACCAATGTGCCCCATGGACCAATGTGCCCCACTCTCCCCTACCTAGAAACCCATTGCCACTTTCATCTTCAAAGTATTGGAAGACTTCAGCATATCGAGTGACAAGTTTGTTTGTCATTAGGGATAGTCCAACAAAAGATTTAAACAATCTTTATCTGAAACATGTAACACTATCTTCAGAAGAAAGCAGCGCCAATAATAGAGACAAAAAAAAAACATTGGCTAACTAACCTTGAATTTTGTACTCGAGATCGCTTGGGAATCGTACAATACAGTCGGCTCCCTGGTATGCGAACAATACTAGTCCATTACTTCCAACTGCCCAACTCATGATTGACACGTAGTATCTTGTTACACAAGCACACTCATATTTCGAACAATTTTTGACACCGGCATGCCTAAACCACCTAAACTTCTTACAGAGGTTTCTCTTTCGCTCCGTGTTGGCTGGTCTCGGCCTACCCGCCCTCCACGAAAAAATATCCCCTTCCCCTGTTCATTTTGCCTGACGAGTTGAGTACACTCAAAAAGAAATTACAAGTTCGAGTATCAATTTTGAAACAAAAATTTGTAACCTAGGATGAGAATTCAAATTTGTAATCTTGAAACAAAACTTTGTAATTGTTACAAAAAACTATAATCAATGTTTAAAATTTTAGAACACTGATGCAAATTTTTGTGGCTGTTACATGTTTTTGTAAATGTTACAAATATTTGTAAACTGGTTCTACGTTGTCGTAATCTGGACATTATTTTTCGTAAATTTGATATACAAATTTGTAATCTAAAATGTTACAAATTTTTGAATTTTCACATTGCAAAAGTTGTTATCTAGTTTATAAAATTTTGTAACATTTGGTTCTGTGAAGTGCGGTTACCGAAATCCAAAGCGCAAGACAAACTAGCATTTTTCTGGTCAACTTAGTGGAGGGGCAGGGAAGAACTGCTTTAGCTGCCGAACGACGGCAAAACTCTGTCACACGGGAGATTCTGAAGTGCGTGCGTGTCGCCAAGAAATGCCGCTAGGTGGCTTCACGGTCAGAGCGTCACATGCAAAACCGATTCTTTCGCAGTAAAATCACATTTTGACAAAATACTAACATTTAACTTTACGCTTTTTGTTTTATAAGACAAATCCTTTTGTGCCTGTGCAGGTTTTATGTTTAAATCGTAAACCATGCGCCAGAAATAATTAGTTCAACTTGAACGCGCGCCAGGTCCCTGCTCCGTCTCCTTGGTTGGGTACGGCAACGTCCCCCTCTTTTCAGATAAGATCAGGCAGCGGTATGTCTACGTGAATCTTAAAATTTTTTGGAGTTGTGGCTTCGCCTTTCGTGACCCTGAAACTGGGAGCACGACTCTCTAAAGCGGGACAGATTACAGCTCGGGGTATCCTTCCGACTAAGATGCCTCCGGGTACTACTCATGCGCTCAGCTAAGCAATTCTATTTAAGCAGAATTGACTCTCTGTAAGGAAAATGTGTAAATAGTTCAAATGTTGGATGTCGGCAATTGGCCAGGGCCAAACTTCTCTAATCAGGAAACAAAAATATGTAAGGCATTACACTAAAATTTGTAGCATATAGTGTTACAAAGTTTTGTAACTAGGAAGTAAATATTTGTAACATCTCGATACAAAAATTTGTAACATATAATGTTACAAAAATTTGTAATCTGGTTACTGAAAAAACTTCCAATCAGTGTTACAAAATTTTGTAATGATTTTTTTTTAGAGTGTATTACCATAGAAACTCGAATTTCAATTCAAATTTACAAAATTTCTGCAATACAGATTTCAACTAGACTTCAGAATCGAATGTAGTAGGTTACATTCTGAAGGTATGCTTAATATTATCGAATTCCCTTCAGCAGTTTTTTTTCTTTCGTAAGGGGCCATATGAAACAGAACACGCACGTTTTCCAGCGATTTTAGAAGGCAACGACGTTGCCTTAAAGAAAATGGACGAAAAACAGGGGATTTTGTAAAAAAGTGTTTTTGGCCTACAATGCTATTGGATGTAAAAAAAAAAAAATTCTAACGCTAACGCGTTAAACGGCCCCCTTGGTTTGAACACCTACCCCAAATTCAAAAATAATTAAATAATATAAAGCCAGAACTATTGGTAAGAGCCAAATCATGAATTTTATTCGCCAGACCTCTGGCACACATAATGTCGCCCAGCGGGCCAGCTGTCAACAACGCGCCTTGACAACCACTAGATCGAACCACCAGCCAAGAATTAAAGGGTTCTAGTTTCACATTTGCTACACACTTACCATTAAATGAAATAGAAATCAAAAATATTAGGTCAAACCTCACTGTGAGGGCCAAAATCTTGATGTTTATCCGCCTCACATTTCCAACTCAAACATGGCGCCGAGCGGGCCAGCCGTAAACAACGCCTCCTTGGTGTCCACTCAAACCAACTCAAAATATATTTTGCTAGTTTTAGATTTAGTAAAGACGTAAAATGATGTTGTAGGCCTTTAGCAAACAACTGTCGAAGCCTCCACGCATGAACACGGTACACAAGGGTAGACTTATTTGTATCTTTTACTGAAAACATGAGCTGAGGAATCACTCTGAGGTTGGCGGTATTGTCACAAGCCCCGCCCACGGCCAAATTACAGTCCCAGCCAACAATCAGGAGCCGCGGCGGCCAGCTAGTGGTCACGTTTGAAAGTCTCTTGGTGGTGAACCCTTTTACATGGCGTGTATCTGCAACGATTCGGACGTGACCACTCCTTGAGTTGACACTTTTGGATATCGAGGTACAAAGCAATAGGCGGACGTTTTTATTGGTTGGATTTTCGCGCGAAACACTTCTATTGAGCAGAGCCTTTTGGAGGGTGTCAATTTTGGCTCGGCACAGGGTGCTCGGCTCGCAATTACCATAGAAACTGAGGATGCAAATTCATTTTATGCAAAAACGTACAGACAGCTTGCCATCAGACCTATCTCAAAAATTTTCTAATTTTTCGTAGTATTTTTCATTGTAATTTTGTTCTAATTTTTCGTAGTATTTTTCATTGTAATTTTGTACGAATCGGCTCGTCACGATTGGCCGCGGCCATAAGGGGCCATCGTCAAGAATAAAAATAAATAAAAAAACTCACGGGCGTGACCAATAGGCACCCCTAACGGGGGCCTAAAAAATGGACCTACATATTTTGGGGTGAAGTGCATTGGGTGAAATGTCTCGGGTGAAATGTCATTGGACAAAAAAGTTTTGGGTAGAACGCATTGGGCGAAACGTCACGGAGCCGCACCGCGCACCGCGGCCCGCGGCCACCCGCAGGACTCCTTCGGCCGGAAGGAGCCTCCCCACTATGCCCCAGTCACCCAGGGCTCGGGTTGCATGAAGTCACCCTCTAATTACCTGGACACTCCTCACGTGGAACGCAAGGTCCCTACTACGCAAGCAAGGGGTACCTCAGGACCTTTTAGAAAGCAAGGACATCGACGTGGCGGCCATCCAAGAGTCTCAACTTATACCGGGTCAAACAAGGCTAGGCCGAGGGGTGGTCCAACCTGGGAATCATGTGTACAGACTCCCGGGAATCATGTCGGGAATCGTCGGGAATCATCGGGAATCGCTGGAATCACGGGAATCACGGGGAATCGCGGGGAATCACGGGGAATCACGGGGAATCAACGGGAATCAATGGGGAATCATCGGGAATTATCGGGAACCGCGGGAATCACTGGGAATCATTGGGAATCGAAAAATGGTTAGGAATCGTGCGGATTCATGAAAAAACACCCGCCACCACGGCGAGGGGGCGGCAGCGGCGCCGCACACACGGGTCGCACTGAAACATGCGAATATCATCAGTTTGTCACCAATGACGATCTGCTTGAAGTGCTGCAAAAATACTCACATCCTCCTCGGGCAGGGTGGCGGCGGGGGCCTCGCTGCTCGCGGGGGCTGGGGCGGGCACGGGCGGCGCAGGGGCTGGGGCGGGCACGGGCGGCGCGGGGGCTGGGGCGGGCGCGGGTGGAGGCACAGGGAACTGAAACAAGTACATCTTAAGGAGTATGGACTTACAGAAGTATTACAGCAACGTCATCGGTGTGATGCTTACACCATCGCAGGCCTCCTCCTCGAAGAGGAGGGGCAGGGCCGGGGATGGGGCCGGGCTGGGGGGCTGGGCCGGGGCCTCCTGGACGCCGCGAGCTGGGGCCGGGGGCAGGGCCTCCTCGGAGGGGGCTGGGGCGGCCTGGCCACAAGAAAGCTGTAAGAAAATGAATCGTGACTTCGTGCAAGGGGATTCCCCTCGAGGACGTTACTTAACCTCGCGATTGAATGGCTGGCGCCGCGTGAGATCACAGGACCCACTTGCGATTGAATGGCTGAGCTTGCAGGACACTGCTTTATCACTCGCGAAAATTCACGGTTTTGATGAATGAAACTAAAAAATTTCACAATGAAATGATGATGATGCAACATAGCGTCGTGCGCGCCAAAACTTCTTTTAAGGACGCCGGCGCCCAGTGAATGGATATTTAGGCAATATCTTGCACCCACACACGAATTTAGGAAAGTGGGCTTTAAGAACGAGGAAGATTTTTACGAGACAAGGACGCAACAGGTCGCCGCGGCACCATGGCGTCAGCCTATGGCTGGAGGGGTCTGCGAGTCCGCGCTGATGGCGAGGACCCACGAACAAGGACACTGAATTTTCACTTACCTCATCATACAATATCCCCGAAGGGTGCAGCTGCAGCGCAAAGCTGCTGCAGCTGGAGTCCTCCTCCTCAAAAAACAGAGGCTCCATGGAGTCCTCGTCGCTCAAATACAGGTCTTTCGTTAGGCGTCTGCTCATGGCGGAGTCTAACACAGGAGTGACGCCGCGGCGCGCGGGTCCTGCTCGCTCGGGGCGGCAGGGGGGGCGAGGAAGGGGTGGGTGGATTTTTTCCAAGAAAATGCTTATTGGCACTGCGGACTATTTTACATTAATTTTACGTCGGTGTCGTTGTGTGTTGATCGTAAAAAATCGAGTCTAGTGTGTGATGACACGCACACATTTTCTTGTCGCGATGAAAAGATGTTATAGCTTAATCCAGGCTTAAAAAGACATGTACAGCAGACGACACGATGGCGGGGCGCTCTCTCTCGCACGCTTGGTGAGCCAGTTCGAGTTGGATCGAGTGTAGTGGGGGTAAGGAAGGACCGGCGCGGCGCGGCGCGGTGCGGCACGGTGTGGCGTGCCGTGGCGTGCCGCGGCGTACCTCCATCGCCCGCTAGGCACCGCTAGCGTCGCTGCGCCGCTCCGTCTCGGCTCAGCCCCAGGCATGGCCCGGTGCGGCTCGCGGCCGCGGTCCAGCCCGAGCGTATCGCGTACCGGTTACAACTTGCCACGCGCCACCGCGCGGTCCAATCGGCAAGTGTTTTATTTTTAACCAATCAGATTGAGGCTAATTATAGCCAATAAGAATGCAGAGCGAGCGTACCCGGCGCTGCATAAAAAGCTGGCGCAGCGCTCGAGATGGCATCACTTCGGTTTGGCTGTCAGAGTAGAACACCATGTCTCATGCTGGCGTCGATGTGCAGCTGCTCTGCGCAGCGGATCGGACGGACTATCTCGTGAAAGAGTTTGGTGTGTACGATGCGAGGTGGGACGTGAGTCACACGGTGATATTCGCCCCGCCGTATCCTGAACACTTCCTTAGTGCTGATGTGACGCAGCAGAATGCATACGTCACAAACAATATCCATGGCTTGCGGTGGAACTCAGGCACTGTACCTTACAGCGAGTGTGCAGACACACTGCGCTCACTGACGGCACCATACGCTTACCTGTGTGTGAAGGGCGAGCAGAAGAAAAAGCTGATCCTCAACCTGATCCCGGACGCCTGTGTTGTAGACGTGGGAGAAATGGGCTGTCCCAAGCTAGAGAAATTGGCACGCTTGTTCGTCCGTTCTCACTGTGTTGAACACTCGACCTTCCCTCTGCACACCTGCGCGGCGCTCAACGCCAAGAGGGTTGCGTTGTGGTACGAGTTCGCTTACAATCTACAGTGACTCAAAATCGTCGGTTTCGTATAGGCCTCCCACTAGGGGGGGATAGGATTTTCCGTTAAAAATTCTAACGAGCGTAACAGCATGCCTCCTGGGCGCGCATGGAAATGCTGTAATAAAAAAAAAATAATAAAAAAAAATGTCAGGAGCGGGATTCGAACCCGCGATTCGCTGATCTTAAGTCTGCTGCCTTGGACCACTCGGCCATCCTGACATCTCTGGACACTCAGTGTACCGAGGGCCTCTTAAGCCAAGATGGCGACTTAGGTTCGTGCCTTTCACTTAGGTTGGGTTAGTGCCCTTCACTTAGGTTAGGGTACACGTCCTTACCTGTCAAGGTGACTTGGTCACCTGCCACTCAGAGGGTCATGCCCGCCACTCGGGGTCATGCCCGCCACTCGGGGGCACCCGCCACTAGGGGGGATCAAAATGGCTGCCCGCCACTAGGGGGGATCTATACTACTCCTGAAATTTTTGGCTGAGCGATAGCGAAGCCTATTACGCCACTGGAGTGCTAAAAAAGTTCAATGTCCGTCTGTCTGTCTGTGTGTCTGTCTGTGTGTCTGTTCGCACGATAACTCGAGAACGAGTCAAGATATCGACCTGAAATTTTTACTGTAGCTTCTTGGCCTAAAAAGCTTTGACGAGTTCAAATATAAACACTCTAGCTCAAAAATTAACCCTGCTAAAAATTGATTTATATTTTTTTTAAAAAATGAGATTTTGGGGAGGTTTTGGGGCTCGGGCCCTTCGCGTAAAAATTGGAAAATTGGTTACATAATGAAAAGATGCGAGCGGGTTTCCAGGGGGCGGCAGCCCCCTGGCCTATTTTAAATAAAGAAAAGCGGGGGTCCAGGGGGCGGCAGCCCCCTGGCTTAAATGAGTAAATCTCAAATCATGCAGGCTCGTAATAAAGAAAAGCGGGGGTCCAGGAAATGAGTAAATCTTAAACCATGCAGGCTCGTAATAAACTAGGTAGATGTACGCCAGACACCGTCTCCCGTAACAGGCTTCGCGATATCTCGCGAAACACTGTTTCGCTGCGACGGGCCTGCGTACATCTACCTAGGCCTGCGGCGCTGGCGAGCCTGCATGATTCAAGATTTACTCATTTTAGCCAGGGGGCTGCCGCCCCCTGGACCCCCGCTTTTCTCTTTTTTTAAAGATGGGCAAGGGGGCTGCCGCCCCCTGGACCCCCGCTCGCCTCTTTTCATTATGTTACCAATTTTCCAATTTTTACAATAAGGGGTCGAGTGGCCAACGCCCAAACCGTTCTCTGTAGAGCCAAACGGACAAAATTTTCGTCCAGAGGGTCGCATCTCGACAAATTACCCTGAAAACGACACTCAACATGCATTTTGACGACTTTTCGTTCACATTTACCGCTGTAGCGGCTAAACAGTAAGAGATAGAGCAAAACGGACGAGATTTTCGCCCAAAGGGTCGCAACTCGCCGAGATACCCCTTAGGACACCATAAAATTTTGTAATTTTAAAATTCAATTTTTTAAAAAATTAAAATCAATTTTTAGCAGGGTCAATTTTTGAGCTAGAGTGTTCATATTTGAACTCGTCCGAGCTTTTTAGGCCAAGAAGCTACAGTTAAAATTTCAGGTCGATATCTTAACTCGTGCTCGAGTTATCGTGCGAACAGACACACAGACACACAGACAGACGGACGGACATTGAACTTTTTTGGCACTCCAGTGGCGTAATAGGCTTCGCTATCGCTCAGCCAAAAAAAAGCAGGGGGCCAGGGGGCGGCAGCCCCCTGGCTAAAACGAGTAAATCTTTAACTAGGTAGATGTACGCCAGACACCGTCTCCCGTAACAGGCTTCGCGATAGATCGCGAAACACTGTTACGCTGCGACGGGCCTGCGTACATCTACCTAGGCCTGCGGCGCTGGCGAGCCTGCATGATTTAAGATTTACTCGTTTTAGTCAGGGGGCTGCCGCCCCCTGCACCCCCGCTTTATTACGGGCCTGCATGTTTTAAGATTTACTCATTTAAGCCAGGGGGCTGCCGCCCCCTGGACCCCCGCTTTTCTTTATTACGAGCCTGCATGATTTGAGATTTACTCATTTAAGCCAGAAGGGCTACCGCCCCATGGACCCCCGCTTTTCTTTATTACGAGCCTGCACGATTTGAGATTTACTCATTTAAGCCAGGGGGCTGCCGCCCCCTGGACCCCCGCTTTTATTCATTGGCTGAGCGATAGCGAAGCCTATTACGCCACTGGATTGCTAAAAAAGTTCAATGTCCGTCCGTCTGTCTGTGTGTCTGTGTGTCTGTTCGCACGATAACTCGAGAACGAGTTAAGATATCGACCTGAAATTTTTACTATAGCTTCTTGGCCTAAAAAGCTCGGACGAGTTCAAATATGAACATTCTAGCTCAAAAATTGACCCTGCTAAAAATTGATTTTTATTTTTTTTAAAATAGATTTTTTAAATTACAAAATGTTATGGTGTCTTAAGGGGTATCTCGGCGAGTTGCGACCCTTTGGACGAAAATTTCGACCGTTTTGCTCTATCTCTTACTGTTTAGCCGCGACAGCGGTAAATGTGGACGAAAAGTCGTCAAAGTGAATGTTGGATGTCGTTTTTAGGGTATTCTGTCGAGATGCGATCCTTGGGGCAAAAATTTTGTCTGTTTGGCAGCCTCCTTGCCTTTTTTTAAATAAAGAAAAGCGGGGGTCCAGGGGGCGGCAGCCCCCTGGTTTAATTGAGTAAATCTCAAATCATGCAGGCTCGTAAGAAAGAAAAGCGGGGGTCCAGGGGGCGGCAGCCCCCTGGCTTGAATGAGTAAATCTTTAACCATGCAGGCTCGTAAAAGCGGGGGTCCAGGGGGCGGCAGCCCCCTGGCTAAAACGAGTAAATCTTAAATCATGCAGGCCCGACAGCGCCGCAGGCCTAGGTAGATGTACGCAGGCCCGTCGCAGCGTAGCAGTGTTTCGCGATCTATCGCGAAGCCTGTTACGAGAGACGGTGTCTGGCGTACATCTACCTAGTTTAAAATAGGCCAGGGGGCTGCCGCCCCCTGGACCCCCGCTCGCCTCTTTTCATTATGTAACCAATTTTCTTATTTTTACGCGAAGGGCCCAAACCCCAAACCCCTTCTCCGCAGAGCCAAACAGACAAAATTTTTGCTCCAAGGATCGCATCTCGACAGATTACAATGAAAACGACACCCAACATGTATTTTGACGACTTTTCTTCCACATTTACCGCTGTAGCGGCTAAACAGTAAGAGATAGAGCAAAACGGTCGAAATTTTCGCCCAAAGGGTCGCAACTCGCCGAGATACCCCTTAGGACACCATAACATTTTGTAATTTTTTAAACTTAATTTTTTGAAAAATATAAATCAATTTTTATCAGGGTTAATTTTTGAGCTAGAGTGTTCATATTTGAACTCGTCCGAGCTTTTTAGGCCAAGAAGCTACAGTAAAAATTTCAGGTCGATATATTAACTCGTTCTCGAGTTATCGTGCGAACAGACACACAGACAGACACACAGACAGACAGACACACAGACAGACAGACAGACAGACGGACATTGAACTTTTTTAGCACTCAAGTGGCGTAATAGGCTTCGCTATCGCTCAGCCAATCACGCAGGCTCGCCAGCGCCGCAGGCCTAGGTAGATGTACGCAGGCCCGTCGCAGCGTAACAGTGTTTCGCGATCTATCGCGAAGCCTGTTACGAGAGACGGTGTCTGGCGTACATCTACCTAGTCTAAAACGATTAAACCACTACGTCCTATTATTGGCTGAGCGATAGCGAAGCCTACTACGCCACTTAGTGCTAAACTAGGTAGATGTACGCCAGACACCGTCTCTCGTAACAGGCTTCGCGATAGATCGCGAAACACTGTTACGCTGCGACGGGCCTGCGTACATCTACCTAGGCCTGCGGCGCTGGCGAGCCTGCATGAATTGAGATTTACTCGTTTTAGCCAGGGGGCTACCGCCCCCTGGCCCCCTGCTTTTTTTTTTATTACGAGCCTGCATGGTTTAAGATGTACTCATTTAAGCCAGGGGGCTGCCGCCCCCTGGACCCCCGCTTTTCTTTATTTAAAATAGGCCAGGGGGCTGCCGCCCCCTGGACCCCCGCTCGCATCTTTTCATTATGTAACCAATTTTCCAATTTTTAGCCCGCCCTTCTGCTTTGAAAAAGCTTTAGAGCGGGCTTATGCAATCGATGCGGTGTCTGTCTGTCTGTCTGTCTGTCTGTTTGTCTGTTTGTCTGTCTGTCTGTTCCACTCGAAGGAGTTGAGCTAGAGAGTTGAAATTTTTAGGGTATCTTAAGGGTCACTCCTGGACACCGAAACGCCTGGTGCAAATCCTGGCAACCCTCATTAAGGCACTGAAAAAAATTATTAAAGTTTTCACGGAATAAATAAATAAATAAATAAAAAATCAACTTTTTCCAACCCCGTCGACCCGTACCTCTCCGAAAGCGTCTTTTCGCGTCCAGTTCAATGGTGCACACCGTTTTACAAAAAAATGGACCCAACACGCGACTACACTGTAAAAAGCACCCGAAATTGGTCCAGTTTTCAACTTTTCTCAACCCCATCGACCTGCACCTCTATGGAAGCGTCTTTTCGCGTCCAGTTCAACGGCGCCCACCGTTTTTCATGAAAACGGACCCAACTCGCGACTACACTGTAAAAAGCACCCGAAATTGGTCCAGTTTTCAACTTTTCTCAACCCCATCGACCTGCACCTCTCTGGAAGCGTCTTTTAGCGTCCAGTTCAATGGCGCCCACCGTTTTTCATGAAAACGGACCCAACTTGCGACTACACTGTAAAAAACACCCGAAATTGGTCCAGATTTCAACTTTTCTCAACCCCATCGACCCGCACATGTCTGGAAGCGTCTTTTCACGTCCAGTTCAATGGCGCACACCGTTGTTCACGAAAACGGACCCAACTCGCGACTACACTGTAAAAAACACCCGAAATTAGTCCAGTTTTCAACTTTTCTCAACCCCATCGACCTGCACCTCTCTGGAACCGTCTTTTCGCGTCCAGTTCAATGGCGCCCACCGTTTTTCATGAAAACGGACCCAACTCGCGACTACACTGTAAAAAAACACCCGAAATTGGTCCAGATTTCAACTTTTCTCCACCCCATCGACCAGCACCTCTCTGGAAGCGTCTTTTCGAGCGCAATTCAGTGGTGCCAACCGTTTTTCAATTTCCAGTGTTGCCAATCGTCAAAACTCAAACATTTCGATTATTTTCGACATTTCTCGATATTTTCCTGTATTTTCGACATTTTTCGTTGTTTTTCGATATTTTTTGATATAATTCGACATTTGCGGTATTTTTCGACATTTTTCGACATTTTCGATAATTTTTGATATTTTTCGATAATTTTTCGATAATTTTCGATAATTTTCGATAATTTTTGACATTTTTGATAATTTGCGATGTTTTTTGATATGCTTCGACATTTTTGACATATTCCGACATATTTCGACATTCGTAAACATTTTTTACAATTTTCGATATTCTTCGACATTTTTCGACATTATCCCTCATTTTTCGATGTTTTTCGACGATTTTCGACATTATCCATATTTTTCGATGTATCTCAACATTTTTGAGATATTTCGAGATTTTTCGACATTTTTTTACGAATTTCTACATATTTCGACAATTTTTGAAATTTTCGACACCCCTCGACGCCTATACCATTAAAATTGGTTCGACGAGCGTAATTCAGTGTTGCCATCTGCTGCCAAATTAAATCCGAGTTCAACCGTTCCACCTGAGGCCGAACTCACGTATTTCGTCATTTTTCGAGATTTCCGACTCCCCTTTTTTGCCGAATAACTGACCGTTTAGTCACTATCGGCACGTTTTCAAAGCAGAAGGGAGGGCTGTAGTTTCGGTGGTTCACCGTTACAAACTGCCTCTCTCCGAAGAGAATGCCTTTACGGGCCGCAGGCCCGATCATTTACAAGCTAAGAGGACGTTCTGTGTGACTTAGGGGTCGGGCCGAAGGCCCGACCGAACGCCGCCGGCAGGCCAAGCAGGCACGACCCCTGCCGAACGGAGTTGCCAGCGTAGCAAAGCGGAGCTGGCAACGACGTTTGGCGGAAGGACGGGCCTGCTTGTTACGCGAAGGGCCTGAGCCCCAAAACCCTTTTCCGCAGAGCCAAACAGGCAAAAGTTTTGCCCCAAGGATCGCATCTTGACAGATTACCCTGAAAACGACACCCAACATGCATTTTAATGACTTTTCGTCCACATTTACCACAGTAGCGGCTAAACAGTAAGAGATAGAGCAAAACGGACGAAATTTTCGTCCAAAGGGTCGCAACTCGCCGAGATTTCGCTTAGGACACCATAAAAGTTTGTAATTTATAAAATCTATTTTTTTAAAAAATATAAATCAATTTTTAGCAGGGTCAATTTTTGAGCTAGAGTGTTCATATTTGAACTCGTCCGAGCTTTTTAGGCCAAAAAACTACAGTAAAAATTTCAGGTCGATACCTTAACTCGTTCTCGAGTTATCGTGCGAACAGACACACAGACAGACAGACAGACAGACAGACAGACAGACAGACAGACAGACAGACACACGGACATTGAACTTTTTTAGCACTCCAGTGGCGTAATAGGCTTCGCTATCGCTCAGCCAAAAAGTTCCATGTCCGTCTGTGTGTCTGTCCGTCCGTCCGTCCATCCGTCCGTCCGAGCCTGCATGATTTAAGATTTACTCGTTTTAGCCAGGGGGCTGCCGCCCCCTGGACCCCCGCTTTTTGGCTGAGCGATAGCGAAGCCTATTACGCCACTGGAGTGCTAAAAAAGTTCAATGTCCGTCTGTCTGTCTGTCTGTCTGTCTGTGTGTGTGTCTGTGTGTCTGTGTGTCTGTTCGCACGATAACTCGAGAACGAGTTAAGATATCGACCTGAAATTTTTACTGTAGTTTCTTGGCCTAAAAAGCTCGGACGAGTTCAAATATGAACACTCTAGCTCAAAAATTGACCCTGCTAAAAATTAATTTATATTTTTTTTTAAAAATAGATTTTATAAATTACAAAATTGTATGGTGTCCTAAGGGGTATCTCGGCGAGTTGCGATCCTTTGGGCGAAAATTTCGTCCGTTTTGCTCTATCTCTTACTGTTTAGCCGCTACAGTAGTAAATGTGGACGAAAAGTCGTCAAAATGCATGTTGGGTGTCGTTTTCAGGGTAATCTGTCAAGATGCGATCCTTGGGGCAAAAATTTTGCCGGTTTGGCTCTGCGGAGAAGGGTTTCGGGGCTCGGGCTCTTCGCGTAAAAATTGGAAAATTGGCTACATAATTAAAAGATGCGAGCGGGGGTCCAGGGGGCGGCAGCCCCCTGGCCTATTTTAAATAAAGAAAAGCGGCGGTCCAGGGGGCGGCAGCCCCCTGGCTTAAATGAGTAAATCTTAAACCATGCAGGCTCGTAATAAAAAAAAGCAGGGGGCCAGGGGGCGGCAGCCCCCTGGCTAAAACGAGTAAATCTTAAATCATGCAGGCTCGCCAACGCCGCAGGCCTAGGTAGATGTACGCAGGCCCGTCGCAGCGTAACAGTGTTTCGCGATCTATCGCGAAGCCTGTTACGAGAGACCGTGTCTGGCGTACATCTACCTAGTTTTATTTACGAGCCTGCATGGATTAAGATTTACTCATTTAAGCCAGGGGGCTGCCGCCCCCTGGACCCCCGCATTTCTTTATTACGAGCCTCCATGATTTGAGATGTACTCAGTTAAGCCAGGGGGCTGCCGCCCCCTGGACCCCCGCTATTCTTTGTTTAAAATAGGCCACGGGGCTGCCGCCCCCTGGACCCCCGCTTTTCTTTATTTAAAATAGGCCAGGGGCTTGCCTCTTTACATTTTGTTACCAATTTTCCAATTTTTACGGGAAGGGGCCGAGCGCCCAAACCGGTCTCCGCGAAGCCAAACGGACAAAATTTTCACCCAAAGTTTCGCATCTCGACAAATTACCCTGGAAACGACACCCAGCATGCATTTTGACGACTTTTCCTCCACATTTATCGCTGTAGCGGCTAAACATTAAGAGATAGAGCAAAACGGACGAAATTTTCGTCCAGAGGGTCGCAACTCGCCAAGATACCCCTTAGGACATCATTAAATTTTGTAAATTTTTAAAATCTTATTTTTAAAAAAATATAAATTATTTTTTAGCAGGGTCAATTTTTTGAGCTAGAATGTTCATATTTGAACTCGGCCGAGCTTTTTAGACCAAGAAGCTACAAACAAAATTTCAGGTCGATATCTTGACTCGTTCTTGAGTTATCGTGCGAACAGACACACAGACAGACAGACAGACAGACAGACAGACAGACACACAGACAGACAGACAGACAGACACACGGACATTGAACTTTTTTAGCACTCCAGTGGCGTAATAAGCTTCGCTACCGCTCAGCCAAATAGGCCAGGCGGCTGCCGCCCCCTGGACCCCCGCTCGCCTCTTTTCATTGTGTAACCAATTTTCCAATTTTTACGCGAAGGGCCCGAGCCCCAAAACCCTTCTCCGCAGAGCCAAACAGACAAAATTTTTGCCCCAAGGATCGCATCTCGACAGATGACCCTGAAAACGACACCCAACATGTATTTTGACGGCTTTTCGTCTACATTTACCGCTGTAGCGGCTGAACAGTAAGAGATAGAGCAAAACGGTCGAAATTTTCGTCCAAAGGGTCGCAACTCGCCGAGATACTCCTTAGGACACCATAAAATTTTGTAATATTTAAAATCTCATTTTTTTTAAAAGATAAAAATCAATTTTTAGCAGGGTTAATTTTTAAGCTAGAGTGTTCATATTTGAACTCGTCCGAGCTTTTTAGGCCAAGAAGCTACAGTAAAAATTTCAGGTCGATATCTTGACTCGTTCTCGAGTTATCGTGCGAACAGACAGACAGACAGACGGACAGACAGACAGACAGACAGACAGACAGACAGACCGACAGACACACGGACATTGAACTTTTTTAGCACTCCAGTGGCGTAATAGGCTTCGCTATCGCTCAGCCAACAAAATTTTATGGTGTCCTAAGGGGTATCTCGGTAAGTTGTGACCCTTTAGACGAAAATTTCGACCGTTTTGCTCTATCTCTTACTGTTTAGCCGCTATAGCGGTAAATGTGGACAAAAAGTCGTCAAAATACATGTTGGGTGTCGTTTTCAGGGTACTCTGTCGAGATGCGATCCTTGGGGGAAAAATTTTGTCTGTTTGGCTCTGCGGAGAAGGGTTTTGGGGCTCGGGCCCTTCGCGTAGAAATTGGAAAATTGGCCGCCCCCTGGCCTATTTTAAACTAGGTAGATGTACGCCAGACACCGTCTCTCGTAACAGGCTTCGCGATAGCTCGCGAAACACTGTTACGCTGCGACGGGCCAACCTACATCTACCTAGGCCTGCGGCGCTGGTGAGCCTGCATGATTTAAGATTTACTTATTTAAGCTAGGGGGCTGGGGCTGCCGCCCCCTGGACCCCCGCTTTTCTTTATTAAAAATAGGCCAGGGGGCTGCCGCTCGCCTCTTTTTATTATGTTACCAATTTTCCAATTTTTACGAGAAGGGGCCGAGCGCCAAAACCGTTCTCCGCAGAGCCAAACGGACAAAAGTTTCGCTCAAAGGGTCGCATCTCGACAAATTACCCTGAAAACGACACCCGACATGCATTTTGACGACTTTTTGTCCACATTTACCGCTGGGGCGGCAAAACAGTAAGAGATTTAGCAAAACGGACGAAATTGTCGTTCAAAGAGTCGCAACTAGCCGAGACACCCCTTCGGACACCATAACATTCTGTAATTTTCTTCCCTAATTTTTGTCAAAAATGTAAATCAATTTTTAGCAGGTTCAATTTTTGAGCTAGAGTGTTCATGTTCGAACTCGTCCGAGCTTTTTAGGCCAAGAAGCTACAGTAAATATTTCAGGTCGATATCGTAACTCGTTCTCGAGTTATGGTGCGAACAGACAGACAGACAGACAGACAGACAGACAGACAGACAGACAGACAGACAGACAGACGGACGGACGGATGGACGGACGGACGGACAGACACACAGACGGACATGGAACTTTTTTAGCACTAAGTGGCGTAGTAGGCTTCGCTATCGCTCAGCCAATAATAGGACGTAGTGGTTTGATAGTTTTAGACTAGGTAGATGTACGCCAGACACCGTCTCTCGTAACAGGCTTCGCGATAGATCGCGAAACACTGTTACGCTGCGACGGGCCTGCGTACATCTACCTAGGCCTGCGGCGCTGGCGAGCCTGCGTGATTAAAGATTTACTCGTTTTAGCCAGGGGGCTGCCGCCCCCTGGCCCCCTGCTTTTTTTTTATTACGAGCCTGCATGGTTTAAGATTTACTCATTTCCTGGACCCCCGCTTTTCTTTATTACGAGACTGCATGATTTGAGATTTACTCATTTAAGCCAGGGGGCTGCCGCCCCCTGGACCCCAACTTTTCTTTATTTAAAATAGGCCAGGGGGCTGCCGCCCCCTGGAAACCCGCTCGCATCTTTTCATTATGTAACCAATTTTCCAATTTTTACGCGAAGGGCCCGAGCCCCAAAACCCTTCTCCGCAGAGCCAAACAAGCAAAATTTTTGCCCCAAGGATCGCATCTTGACACATTACCCTGAAAACGACACCCAACATGCATTTTGACGACTTTTCGTCCACATTTACCACTGTAGCGGCTAAACAGTAAGAGATAGAGCAAAACGGACGAAATTTTCTCCCTGAGGATCGCAACTCGCCAAGATGCCCCTTTGGACGTCAAACAATTTTGTAATTTATAAAATCTATTTTTTAAAAAAATATAAATCAATTTTTAGCAGGGTCAATTTTTGAGCTAGAGTGTTCATATTTAAACTCGTCCGAGCTTTTTAGGCCAAGAAGCTACAGTAAAAATTTCAGGTCGATATCTTAACTCGTTCTCGAGTTATCGTGCGAACAGACACACAGACACACAGACAGACAGACACACAGACAGACAGACACACAGACAGACAGACACACAGACAGACACACGGACATTGAACTTTTTTAGCACTCCAGCGGCGTAATAGGCTTCGCTATCGCTCAGCCAAAAATAGGCCAGGGGGCTTCCGCCCCCTGGACCCCCGCTCTTCTCTTTTTTTCCAATTTTTTCGCGAAGGGCCCCAGCCCCAAAACCCTTCTCCGCAGAGCCAAACAGACAAAATTTTTGCCCCAAGGATCGCATCTCGACAGATTACCCTGAAAACGACACCCAACATGAATTTTGACGACTTTTCGTCCACATTTACCGCTGTAGCGGCTAAACAGTAAGAGATAGAGCAAAACGGTCGAAATTTTCGTCCAAAGGGTCGCAACTCGCCGAGATACCCCTTAGAACACCATAAAAGTTTGTAATATTTAAAATCTAATTTTTAAAAAATACTAGGTAGATGTACGCCAGACACCATCTCTCGTAACAGGCTTCGCGATAGATCGCGAAACACTGTTACGCTGCGACGGGCCTGCGTACATCTACCTAGGCCTGCGGCGCTGGCGAGCCTGCATGATTTAAGATTTACTCATTTAAGCCAGGGGGCTGCCGCCCCCTGGACCCCCGCTCGCCTCTTTTCATTATGTAACCAATTTTCCAATTTTTACGCGAAGGGCCCGAGCCCCAAAACCCTTCTCCGCAGAGCCAAACAGACAAAATTTTTGCCCCAAGGATCGCATCTCGACAGATTACCCTGAAAACGACACAAAACATGTATTTTGACGACTTTTCGTCGACATTTACCGCTGTAGCGGCTAAACAGTAAGAGATAGAGCAAAACGGTCGAAATTTTTGTCCAAAGGGCCACAACTCGCCGAGATACCTCTTAGGACACCATAAAATTTTGTAATATTTAAAATCAATTTTTTTAAATAAATATAAATTAATTTTTAGCAGAATAAATTTTTGAGCTAGAGTGTTCATATTTGAACTCGTCCGAGCTTTTTAGGCCAAGGAGCTACAGTAAAAATTTCAGGTCGATATCTTGACTCGTTCTCGAGTTAACGTGCGAACAGACACACAGACAGACAGACAGACAGACAGACACACAGACAGACACACGGACATTGAACTTTTTTAGCACTCCAGTGGCGTAATAGGCTTCGCTATCGCTCAGCCAACTAGGTAGATGTACGCCAGACACCGTCTCTCGTAACAGGCTTCGCGATAGATCGCGAAACACTGTTTCGCTGCGACGGGCCTGCGTACATCTACCTAGGCCTGCGGCGCTGGCGAGCCTGCATGATTTAAGATATACTCGTTTTAGCCAGGGGGCTGCCGCCCCCTGGCCCCCGCTTTTTTTAAATTACGAGCCTGCAGGGTATAAGATTTACTCATTTAAGTCAGGGGGCTGCTGCCCCCTGGACCCCGCTTTTCTTTATTTAAAATAGGCCAGGGGGCTACCGCCCCCTGCACCCCCGCTCGCCTCTTTTCATTATGTAACCAATTTTCCAATTTTTACGCGAAGGGCCCGAGCCCCAAAACCCTTCTCCGCAGGGCCAAACAGACAAGAGTTTTGCCGCAAGGATCGCATCTCGACAGATTACCCTGAAAACGACATCCAACATGCGTTTTGACGACTTTTCGTCCACATTTACCACTGTAGTGGCTAAACAGTAAGAGATAGAGCACAACGGACGAATTTTCGCCCAAAGGGTCGCAACTCGCCAAGAAACCCCTAAGGACACCATAAAATTTTGTAATTTTTAAAATCTATTTTTTTTTAAAATATAAATCAATTTTTAGCAGGGTCAATTTTTGAGCTAGAGTGTTCATATTTGAACTCGTCCGAGCTTTTTAGACCAAGAAGCTACAAAAAAAAAATCAGGTCGATATCTTAACTCGTTCTCGAGTTATCGTGCGAACAGACACACAGACACACAGACAGACAGACAGACAGACAGACAGACAGACAGACAGACAGACAGACGGACATTGAACTTTTTTAGCACTCCAGTGGCGTAATAGGCTTCGCTATCGCTCAGCCAATTACTAGGTAGATGTACGCCAGACACCGTCTGTCGTAACAGGCTTCGCGAAAGCTCGCGAAACACTGTTGCGCTGCGACGGGCCTGCGTACATCTACCTAGGCCTGCGGCGCTGGCGAGCCTGAATGATTTAAGATTTACTCATTTAAGCCAGGGGGCTGCCGCCCCCTGGACCCCCGCTTTTCTTTATTACGAGCCCGCATGATTTGAGTTTTACTCATTTAAGCCAGGGGGCTGCCGCCCCCTGGCCCCCCCTTTTCTTTATTTAAAATAGACCAGGGGGCTGCCGCCCTCTGGACCCCCGCTCGCCTCTTTTCATTAGGTAACCAATTTTCCAATTTTTACGCGAAGGGCCCGAGCCCCAAAACCCTTCTCCGCAGAGCCAAGCAGACAAAATTTTTGCCCCAAGGATCGCATCTTGACAGATTACCCTGAAAACGACACCCAACATGTATTTTGACGACTTTTCGTTCACATTTACCGCTGTAGCGGCTTAACAGTAAGAGATAGAGCAAAACGGTCGAAATTTTCGCCCGTAGGGTCGCAACTCACCGAGATACCCCTTAGGACACCATAAAACTTTGTAATTTTTAAAATGTTATTTTTTTTTTTAAATATAAATCAATTTTTAGCAGGGTCAATTTTTGAGCTAGAGCGTTCATATTTGAACTCGTCCGAGCTCTTTAGGCCAAGAAGCTACGGTAAAAATTTCAGGTCGATATCTTGACTCGTTCTTGAGTTATCGTGCGAACAGACACACAGACAGACAGACAGACAGACAGACAGACAGACACACGGACATTGAACTTTTTTAGCACTCCAGTGGCGTAATAGGCTTCGCTATCGCTCAGCCAATAAAGAAAAGCGGGGGTCCAGGGGGCGGCAGCCCCCTGGCTTAAATGAGTAAATCTCAAATCATGATGGCTCGTAATAACGAAAAGCGGGGGTCCAGGGGGCGGCAGCCCCCTGGCTAAAACGAGTAAATCTTAAATCATGCAGGCTCGCCAGCGCCGCAGGCCTAGGTAGATATACGCAGGCCCGTCGCAGCGTAACAGTGTTTCGCGATCTATCGCGAAGCCTGTTACGAGAGACGGTGTCTGGCGTACATCTTCCTAGTTCGAGGGGTACACGACTCTCAAAAAATGTGTACGAAGATTGGAGATTTAAAGATTGGGTGGGATTGGAAGGGGATTGGCGCGATTGGGTAGATTGGGGGGATTGGCTGGGATTGGAAGGGATTGGAATGGATTGGAAGGGATTGGAAAGGGATTGAAAGGGATTGGAAAGGGATTGGAAGGGATTGGAAGGGATTGGATGGGATTGGAAAGGGATTGGAGTGGAGCAGCCCCTAAGCGCCGTTCTCTTCTAAGCCACTCCCCTCACCGCCCGTACATGAGCCTTCAGCTGCGCGCCAAGTCAACGACGTCAGGAGGAAACGCTGGCGCCGCCTGCATAGGCAACCCACCTGACTCATCAGCCGCCGCTGAGCTAGGTAGGCAACCAATCATCCGCTGAGAATATAGAGGATGCAGAGCGCGCCAGGCAGGAAAGTACAGAGAGGAAAGGAGGAGGGGGCGCTCATCCCCGAGGAGTTTTGGGACAATGCAATATCTTTTACTTAGCTATCTTCCTGGACACAATACAACATTGAAACATGGAATTATTCTTTGGGCTAAAGTTATTTAGGAAGAAGACGTGTAATACTATTTAATAGAATTAGATGTTAAAAAATTAAATAGTTATATTTAAGTATTGATCATTTTATATGCAAATAGTGATTCAAATTTATAACTTCAGAAACCATAGGTAATCAGTTAGCTAATGAATCAGTCCCCAGTTGACTCGATTAAGTAGTATTAAACCTTCTTTTCAGAAAGAAAAAAAAACTTTATCCCGAAGAATAATTCCATGTTTCCATGTTGTATTATGTCCAGAAAGCCAGCTAGCTACCCAGCTTTGTAGGAAGCACCCTCAAGATCCAGTAAAAGGCGCCAAAATTGAAAGCGAATATGAATCAACGACCTTCGAGTCAGCACCGTAGACCAGAGGCGTCGACAACCGGGGGGCAATGCAAATTTGGGCAGCAGCAACAAGGGTCAAAATAATAGATAATAATAATAGATAATAAACCACTACATTTAACGTTAACACTCATCTAAAATTGACCCTAAGCTAGAAAAGAACAGAAGTTCGGCTCTGGCTTCTCGCTCGCTTCGCTCGCGACATCCGATTATTCTTGTCCGCCTAGGTGTTACCACATATGACGAGTAACATGATGATGTATATACTCTGGGAATATTTGAAGTCAATTTGACTCTGCCAATTCCGACTAATTCCATAAAGTATTCTCGAAAAACTGCATTTAAATTAACACAAAAACTCTTTTTTTTTCGCTCGCTTCGCTTGCGACACGCACGGAACGTTACAGATATGGTTGGGTATTGTGTACTTTTCGAATTTCGTTGAAAACGCTCTTTATCTTTATAATTTTTCAAAAAATTCCATTAAAAGTGAATTTACTCAATGTTATGCTTAAAACTTAGAAAGCACAAATTACAAAAAATAACGGAAGCGTCAGTGGCCCCTTGTAAATAGGCAACTTTCATAACACCCCTCGTTTTGCCCCGTGAAAAATTGCCAGGTCGACGCCCCTCCCGTAGGCGCCAGGGCGGGCCGCCGACTTCACACAGCTGCTCGGCTGGTTGGCCTACCCAGACCGTATCAGGCGCTATCATTAGCGTTGCCTCCCGCAGTGTGGGGACACGTTTTGAAGAGTACGTTCATAGGATTTTGGAAAGATTTGTCGGATTGGAAGGGACTGGAATGGGATTAGGAGGAATTGGAATGGGATTGAGAGGGATTGGAATGGGATTGGGAGGGATTGGAATAAGATTGGGGGATTGGGAGGGATTGGAAAGATTGGAAAGGGATTGGTAAGATTGGACGGGATTGGAAGGGATTAGAAAAGAGATTGTTTTTTGGGTGAACAGGGATTGGTCGAAGTCGTGTACCCCTCGACCTAGTTACTGTAGTTTCTTGGCCTAAAAAGCTCGGACGAGTTCCAATATGAACACAGCGGCAAATGTGGACGAAAAGTCGTCAAAATGCATGTTTGGTGTCGTTTTCAGGGTACTTTGTTGAGATGAGACCCTCTGGGCGAAAATTTTGTCCGTTTAGCTCTGCGGAGAACGGTTTGGGCACTCGTCCCTTTTTTGTAAAAATTGGGAAATCGGTAACATAATGTAAGGAGGCGAGCGGGGGTCCAGGGGGCGGCAGCCCCCTGGCCTGTTTTAAATAACAAAAAAAGCGGGGGTCCTGGCTTAAATGAGTAAATCTTAAATCATGCGAGCTCATAATAAAGAAAAGCGGGGGTCCAGGGGGCGGCAGCCCCCTGGCTTGAATGAGTAAATATTAAATCATGCAGGTTTGCCAGCGCCGCAGGCCTAGGTAGATGTACGCAGGCCTGTCGCAGCGTAACAGTGTTTCGCGATCTATCGCGAAGCCTGCTACGAGAGACGGTGTCTGGCGTACATCTACCTAGTCTTTATTGGCTGAGCGATAGCGAAGCCTTTTACGCCACAGGAGTGCTAAAAAAGTATAATGTCCGTCTGTCTGTCTGTCCGTCCGTCTGTCTGTCTGTCTGTCTGTCTGTCTGTGTGTCTGTGTGTGTGTCTGTTCGCACGATAACTCGAGAACGAGTTAAGATATCGACGTGAATTTTTTACTGTAGCTTCTTGGCCTAAAAAGCTTGGACGAGTTCGAATATGAACTCTCTGGCTAAAAAATTGACGCTGCTAAAAATTAATTTATATAAAGAAAAAAAAAAGATTTTGAAAATTACAAAATTTTAGTGTGTCCTATTGGGTATCTCGGCGAATTGTGATCCTCTGGACGAAAATTTTGTCCGTTTTGCTCTATCTCTTACTGTTTAGCCGCTTCATCGGTAAATGTGGACGAAAAGTCGTCAAAATGCATGTTGGGTGTCGTTTTCAGGGTAATCTGTTGAGATGCGACCTTTGGCCGAAAATTTTGTCCGTTTGGCTCTGCGGAGAAGGGCTGTGGGGCTCGGGCCCTTCGCGTAAAAATTGGAAAATTGGTTACATAATGAAAGGAGGCGAGCGGGGGTCCAGAGGGCGGCAGCCCCCTGGTCTATTTTAAATAAAGAAAAGGGGGGGCCAGGGGGCGGCAGCCCCCTGGCTTAAATGAGTAAAACTCAAATCATGCGGGCTCGTAATAAAGAAAAGCGGGGGTCCAGGGGGCGGCAGCGTCCTGGCTTAAATGAGTAAGTCTTAAATCTTGCATGCTCGCCATGCCGCAGGCCTAGGTAGATGTACGCAGGCCCGTCGCAGCGTAAGAGTGTTTTGCGAGATATCGCGAAGCCTGTTACAAGAGACGGTGTCTGGCGTACATCTACCTAGTGTTATTGTTTTGTGTAAGCATATTGCAAGTTGGCACAGCCGTCTAACAACCTCTTAGCTTTTCTCTTCTGTCGTTTCGGTTTGCGTTGTAGCGTGCAGTGGTTTGGCTTTGCTTTTTAGCGAGGTGGATTTAAATCAAAATCAGAAAGTCAGTGCAAGGTGGAAGTGATGGGCGACGGTCACAAGAGCAACAGATCACAAGCGCAACGGGCCGCAAGCGCAACGGGTCACAAGCGCAACGGCTCGCTACCGCAACAGCTCACAAGCGCAACAGCTCACAAGCGCAACGGCTCGCAAGCGCAACGGGTCACAATTGCAACAGCTCACAAACGCAACGGCTCGCTACCGCAACAGCTCACAAGCGCAACAGCTCACAAGCGCAACGGCTCGCAAGCGCAACGGGTCACAAGCGCAACGGTGGAGATCCTACTGTTGGGTGGCTCCGACTATAGACGAGGCCGCGCGCGAGAGCGAGCCATCGATCCCAGTGTGAGATGAAAAATCAACCGCGCCCTCGCCCGGCTCGCTCTCCAACCCTATTTTACGTCTCCCGCGCCGGTATTTACCTTAACGGTTAAAGCTAAATATAAGAGATAAAAAAATAAAAGCTACTGAATAATAGACTATTCCGGCGGGAGCGCGGAGAAGACAACACGGAAGAACAACCCTAACAGAAGTTGAAATCCCAAATTTGTCCCAAAGTCCAAAGTCCCTCGAGATCCCAAAGTCCAAATCCCCTGGAAGTCCCAAATAGTAGCATATGAGGGAGTTGGGATTTCACGACTCGAAGGGGTTTTCGCCCTTGCTCAGATCCCTCTGAAGTCCCTGCGTAACTACCTCTGAATCCTAGTCGCATAGCTGTCTGGCGGTTTTAAAGCACCGTTCATGGATGAAACATGTATGAAGGAGACATCTACAGGGTGGCGCGTTTGCCCCGGTTGATTTCGTAAGTAGGCAGACCCGCCACAGCACGTTCTCGGGCGAGGGCCGGTACGGGAGCGGGCTGGCCAGCTCTCTCTCACTCGCACGCTGGCTGCGTCTCGTTCTAAGGCGGGGGGAGGTGCGGGGCGGGCTCCCCTCCACACCTCGACTGGGCAGCCAGCGCGCCTCGCCCCTCCCCCCCTACCTCGGCGTCTGTCTTGCTCGCCCCGCCTGGCAGACTGAGGGAGAGTGGGGGAAGCTGTCTGCTAGCAGACGGTCCATCGGCTGCTAGCAGCAAACAAAACAGACGTCGTGGTAGGGGGAGAGGGGAAGGAGCAATGGCAGCGCAGCGAGGGCGCGCAGGCCGCGGGGGTGAGCACAGGATGCCGGGGTGAGCGCAGGCCGCGGGGGTGAGCGCAGGCCGCGGGGGTGAGCGCGGGCCGCGGGGGTTAGCGCAGGCCGCGGGGCTGAGCGCAGGCCGCGGGGGTGAGCGCGGGCCGCGGGGGTGAGCGCAGGCCGCGGGGGTGAGCGCGGGCCGCGGGGGTGAGCGCAGGCCGCGGGGGTGAGCGCGGGCCGCGGGGGTGAGCGCAGGCCGCGGGGTTGAGCGCAGGCCGCGGGGGTGACCGCAGGCCGCGTGGGTGAGCGCGGGCCGCGGGGCTGAGCACAGGCCGCGGGGGTGAGCGCAGGCCGCGGGGGTGCGCACGAAGTACGCGGAGCTGCCAGGCAGGGCGAGCAAGACAGACGCCGAGGTAGGGGGGGAGGGGCGAGGCGCGCTGGCTGCCCAGTCGAGGTGTGGAGGGGAGCCCGCCCCGCACCTGCCCCCGCCTTAGAACGAGACGCAGCCAGCGTGCGAGTGAGAGAGAGCTGGTCAGCCTGCTCCCGTACCGGCCCTCGCCCGAGAACGTGCTGTGGCGGGTCTGCCTACTTACGAAATCAACCGGGGCAAACGCGCCACCCTGTATACAATACACTATATTGTTTCTGAACATCTGAATTCCATGTGACGTGTTAAAAACGACCTAGGAGTCCTCCTAAACCACTTTTTCGATTCGGTTAAAAAGGCATCGCGATCGCAAATGGAACTTCGGAGGGATTTCGGGGGGAAGGGACTTCAGAGGGATTTGAGCAAGTGCCAAATCCCCTCCAAGTCCCTTGAAAAGTAGAGGGACAATTTTGGTACTTCAAAGGGACAATTTTGGGACTTCAACTTCTGTTAGGGAAAAGGGCCCGTGATTCGTCGAGTGGCTTCCCCCTCCACCTTCGCAAAGTAGTGGGGGAGACCGAGCAACGAATCACGGGCCCTCTTGTTCTTCCGTGTTGTCTTCTCCGCGCTCCCGCCGGAATAGTCTATAGCAACATTTAATTCATGATTGTGACGTTAATACGAAATTTTGTACGAGTGTATCGTGAATCGCCGGCGGCATATCTGGCTATGAAGGTCGAGTGCCGACCGAACCGCCCACAGTATTTCGCTTCATTTACAATACTTCATTGGCTGAGCGATAGCGAAGCCTATTACGCCACTGGAGTGCTAAAAAAGTTCAATGTCCGTCTGTCTGTCTGTGTGTCTGTCTGTCTGTGTGTCTGTCTGTGTGTCTGTTCGCACGATAACTCGAGAACGAGTCAAGATATCGACCTGAAATTTTTACTGTAGCTTCTAGGCCTAAAAAGCTCGGACGAGTTCAAATATGAACACTCTAGCTCAAAAATTAACCCAGCTAAAAATTGATTTATATTTTTTAAAAAAATAGATTTTAAATATTACAAAATTTTATGGTGTCCTAAGGGGTATCTCGGCGAGTTGCGACCCTTTGGGCGAAAATTTCGACCGTTTTGCTCTATCTCTTAATTGGCTGAGCGATAGCGAAGCCTATTACGCCACTGGAGTGCTAAAAATTCTAACGCTAACGCGTTAAACGGCCCCCTAGATTTTAACACTTACTTCAGAATTTTTATATATAAAAACAAAACTTTGATAATATTCATCAGTCACAACGCTCTCTCAAAACCAAATCTTGAATTTTATCTGCCTCAATTTTGCTTTCTACATCGTGCTTTTGCTACGCAAAATGTCGGTGGGCCAGCTATCAACAACGCTGCCGCGCCGCAAGCAATCACCATAAAAACCAAACATGCGAAAAAAAATTAACAATTAGGAAAAAAAAATGTCATTTTAGGAAATTCTGGTACGCTCGAAGTCAATTAATGTTTTGGTTTCACAAAATATTTTCGCGGATGGTCTATGTAGAAGATATTGAGCTACAAAGTTTTTACCTTTTTGGTTGAGTAACACAATATGTTTAGACTCAGTGTTTGATCTGTGTCATTTGTTTAAGTAGCATGACAAATTTCACCATTGCCGATCAAACGACTAAGAAATTTGCTTTTTTGCTTAATTTTAAAATTTTGCTTCAGTCATGTCCGATCAGCTTGATTTTTGAACTGTAGGCTCATTATGCAATGGTCATTCGAACACTGAATTGAAATTTTTACTCCAACGTGTTCTTCCAAATTTTAGTTTTTGAACTACTGTGCATGAGTTGAATCAACAGGTCCCCCCCCCCTCCCCAGCCACGCCTCTCTTCCCCGGCGCGCCGAGGCGTCGAGCTCCAACAATAGCGACCCGGCTCGGCACAGGGTGCTCGGCTCGCAATTGCCATAGAAACACGGGATGAAAACATGTTTCACACAAAAACTGACAGACAGCTCGTCATCGGACATACCTCAAAAATTTTCTAATTTTTGGTAGTATTTTTCATTATAATTTGGTGTGAATTGGGTCCAGAGGATCGGCTGCGGCCATAAGGGGCCATCGTCCAGAATAATAAAAATTCTAACGCTAACGCGTTAAACGGCCCCCTAGGTTTTAAAACTAGCCACAGAATGAGAAAGAACTTAAGTCAGAACTATTTGTGAGAATCACATCACGAATTTTATCCGCTAAACAGAAGTCCCAAAAATTGAGCTATTTATTTTATTTTATATTTTCTTCTTTTTTGGTTAAGTAACTGAATATACCACGGTCCTCATTCCTCCCCTGCGCGCCACGCAGAGGGGCCGAGCGCCCGAGCAGCGACAATGCCGATTCGGCTTATGGCTCGCCGGCACTCCTGGCCGCAGGGCAAACGTAGGCTAGACAATTCGCAGCCAGCTGGGGGAGGCGCCGCCGCCCTCGACATAACGGAGTGCGTTTGAGGTGTGAGTGCCCAGTCCTGTCGTTTTTAAGTTCTAGGCTGGGACCTCCACTCAACAAAAGAAGGCCGGTGGCTCGGCTGGGAGGCGCCGCCGCCTCCGACAGAACGGGGCGCGTTTGGGGTGTGAGTGCCCAGTCCTGTCGCTTTCATGGTTCTAGGCTAGGACCAACCAAACTAGAATATATTTAAAACTTTATAATCTAGTGACGACGCTAAGTTATGTTGCGGGCCTTTAGCACACACAGTTATGGAAGCCACTACACATTCACAAGGAACACAGAGGCAGACACAGAGGCAAATCGTGAATTTTATGCGTCTCGCATTTCTAACACGAACATGGCGCCGAGCCGGCCAGCTGTCAACAACGCACCTTGACAACCACTAAATCGAACCGCCAGCGTAGAATTAAAGGGTTCTAGTTTCACATTTGCCACACACTTACCATTAAACGAAACAGAAATTAAAATATTTGGTCAAAACGCTCTGTGAGAGCCCAAATCGTGAATTTTATCCGCCTCATATTTAAGACACAAACATGGCGCCGAGCGGGCCAGCTCTAAACAACGCCGTCTTGGGGTCCACTCAAACCAACTCAAAATATATTTTGCTAGTTTTAGATTAAGTAACGACGTAAAATGATGTTGCAGGCCTTTAGCAAACAACGGTGCAAGCCTCCACGCATTTACGCGGAACACAAGGGTTGACCTATTTGTATCTTTCAGTGAAAACATGAATTGAGGATTTACTCTGAGGTTGGCGAGATTGTCACAAGCCCCGCCCACGGCGAAATTACAGTCCCAGCCAACAATCAGGAGCCGCGGCGGCTAGCTAGTGGTCACGTTTGAAAGTCTTCTGGTGGTGAACCCTTTTACATGGCGTGAATCTGCAACGATTCTGACGTGACCACTCCTTGCGTTGACACTTTTGGATATCGAGGTACAAAGCAACAGGCGGACGTTTTTATTGGCTGTATTTTCGCGCGAAACATTTCTATTGGCCAGAGCCTTTTGGAGGGTGTCAATTTTGGCTCGGCACAGGGTGCTCGGCTCGCAATTACCATAGAAACTGACGATGCAAACTAATTTTATGCAAAATTGGCCAGACAGTTTAACATCCGACCTGTCTTCAAAATTTTCTAATTTTTCGAACTATTTTTCATTGAAATTTTGTACGAATCGCTTGGGCACGATCGGCTGCGGCCATAAGGGGCCATCGTCAAGAAGAATAAAAAACTTTCTGGCGAAAGCAATAGGCCCCCCCTAACGGGGGCCTAAAAAAGTTCAATGTCCGTCCGTCTGTCTGTGTGTCTGTGTGTCTGTGTGTCTGTTCGCACGATAACTCGAGAACGAGTTAAGATATCGACCTGAAATTTTTACTGTAGCTTCTTGGCCTAAAAAGCTCGGACGAGTTCAAATATGAACATTCTAGCTCAAAAATTGACCCTGCTAAAAATTGATTTTTATTTTTTTTTAAATAGATTTTTAAAATTACAAAATTTTATGGTGTCTTAAGGGGTATCTCGGCGAGTTGCGACCCTTTGGGCGAAAATTTCGTCCGTTTTGCTCTATCTCTTACTGTTTAGCCGCGACAGCGGTAAATGTGGACGAAAAGTCGTCAAAGTGAATGTTGGATGTCGTTTTTAGAGTAATCTGTCGAGATGCGATCCTTGGGGCAAAAATTTTGTCTGTTTGGCAGCCTCCTTGCCTTTTTTTAAATAAAGAAAAGCGGGGGTCCGGGGGGGCGGCAGCCCCCTGGTTTAAATGAGTAAATCTCAAATCATGCAGGCTCGTAAGAAAGAAAAGCGGGGGTCCAGGGGGCGGCAGCCCCCTGGCTTGAATGAGTAAATCTTTAACCATGCAGGCTCGTAAAAGCGGGGGTCCAGGGGGCGGCAGCCCCCTGGCTAAAACGAGTAAATCTTAAATCATGCAGGCCCGACAGCGCCGCAGGCCTAGGTAGATGTACGCAGGCCCGTCGCAGCGTAGCAGTGTTTCGCGATCTATCGCGAAGCCTGTTACGAGAGACGGTGTCTGGCGTACATCTACCTAGTGTATTTTACTTTACTCCTGTAATTTGTGTTAATGGTTGTATGGTTGCATGGGAAGCAAGCTTCTATAAAAGTATTTTTTCCACGGTTCAGAATATTATTAATGCGCATACAAATACCTCCGGAAGAACAAAAAAAAAAAAAAAAAAAAACTCTTGCGACGTCTTTGAAAATCATTGTACAGAAGTACTCTTAGAAGCAAAGTCCAACCCTTTACGTTGTCCGCTGCTTCCTTCCCATGCAACCATACAACCATTAACACAAATTACAGGAGTAAAGTAAAATACATGAAGAATTGTAAATGAAGCGAAATACTGTAGGCGGTTCGGTCGGCACTCGACCTTCATGGCCCGATATACCGCCGGCGATTCACGATACACTCGTACAAAATTTCGTATTAACGTCACAATCATGAATTAAATGTTGCTATTATTCAGTATAGCTTTTATTTTTTTATCTCTTATATTTAGCTTCAACCGTTAAGGTAAATACCGGCGCGGGAGACGTAAAATAAGGAGAGCGAGCCGGGCGAGGGCACAGTTGATTTCTCATCTCACACTGGGATCGATGGCTCGCTCTCGCGCGCGGCCTCGTCTATAGTCGGAGCCACCCAACAGTAGGATCTCCACCGTTGCGCTTGTGACCCGTTGCGCTTGCGAGCCGTTGCGCTTGTGAGCTGTTGCGCTTGTGAGCTGTTGCGGTAGCGAGCCGTTGCGCTTGTGACCCGTTGCGCTTGTGACCCGTTGCGCTTGCGAGCCGTTGCGCTTGTGAGCTGTTGCGCTTGTGAGCTGTTGCGGTAGCGAGCCGTTGCGCTTGTGACCCGTTGCGCTTGCGGCCCGTTGCGCTTGTGATCTGTTGCTCTTGTGAGCCACTCCCGAAGTGATTCGGTGTTATCATGGCTCCACTCAAGAGAGCGGCCTGGAAACACTATACAAAAGTTTCCAAAACCAAAGCGAAGTGTTCAATCTGGTAGTGAAAACTTCACGTAACACTACCAACATGTGGCTTCACCTCGAAAGCCCCGGTACTAAGAAGACTGCGAACGCTCCGTCGTCTTCAGAACTTGAAGATTTCATTGACCTAGACGATCTAATTGTGGTGAGTACAATTTCTTTCTCGCCTGAGGTGCCCCTAACCCAGTGGTTCCGAACCCCGGGGTCGAGACCGGAAAAATTTTGTGGGGTCGCGAGCCAGCACCTGGGGCCAGCCGCGGCCGGGGAAATTTGGGGAAAACGGTCGGTGCGGACGGACGGAAAACCTAAGGGTGCCCAGCGTTGCCGCCGCTGGCGCAGCGACGCAAGCACGCACGGTGGACCTCTCCCACTGAGCCTACCTTTCCACGTCGCAGCCTGTCGCCAGTGATACTGTAGTAGCAGAAGAGTAATTGACTGAGCGATAGCGAAGCCTATTACGCCACTGGAGTGCTAATTGGCTGAGCGATAGCGAAGCCTATTACGCCACTGGAGTGCCAAAAAAGTTCAATGTCCGTGTGTCTGTCTGTCTGTCTGTCTGTCTGTGTGTCTGTCTGTCTGTCTATGTGTCTGTCTGTGTGTCTGTTCGCACGATAACTCGAGAACGAGTCAAGATATCGACCTGAAATTTTTACTGTAGCTTCTTGGCCTAAAAAGCTCGGACGAGTTCAAATATGAACACTCTTGCTCAAAAATTGACCCTGCGAAAAATTGATTTATATTTTTAAAAAAAATGACATTTTAAAAATTACAAAATTTTATGGTGTCCTTAGGGATATCTCGGCGAGTTGCGACCCTTTGGCGAAAAATTTCGTCTGTTTTGCTCTATCTCTTACTGTTTAGCCGCTACAGCGGTAAATGTGGACGAAAAGTCGTCAAAATGCATGTTGGGTGTCGTTTTCAGGGTAATTTGTCGAGATGTAACCCTTCTGGGTGAAAATTTTGTCGGTTTGGCTTCGCGGAGAACGGTTTGGGCGCTCGGCCCCTTCTCGTAAAGATTGGAAAATTGATAACAAAATGTAAAAAGGCAAGCGGGGGTCCAGGGGGCGCTAGCCCCCTGGCCTATTCTTAATAGATAAAAGCGGGGGTCCAGGGGGCGGCAGCCCCCTGGCTTAAATGAGTAAATTTTAAATCATTCAGGCTCGTAATAAGGAAAAGCGGGGGTCCAGGGGGCTGCCGCCCCCTGGCTTAAATGAGTATATCTTAAATCATTCAGGCTCGCCAGCGCCGCAGGCCTAGGTAGATGTACGTAGGCCCGTCGCAGCGCAACAGTGTTTCGCGAGCTTTCGCGGAGCCTGTTATGAGAGACGGTGTCTGGCGTAAATCTACCTAGTAAAGTTCAATGTCCGTCTGTCTGTCTGTCTGTCTGTCTGTCTGTCTGTCTGTCTGTCTATCTGTCTGTCTGTCTGTCTGTGTGTCCGTGTGTCTGTTCGCACGATAACTCGAGAACGAGTTAAGATATCGACCTGAAATTTTTACCGTAGCTTCTTGGCCTAAAATGCTCGGACGAGTTCAAATATGAACACTCTAGCTCAAAAATTGACCCTGCTAAACATTGATTTATATTTAAAAAAAAAAGATTTTAAAAATTACAAAATTTTATGGTGTCCTAAGGGGTATCTCGGCGAGTTGCGGTCCTTTGGACGAAAATTTCGTCCGTTTTGCTCTATCTCTTACTGTTCAGCCGCTACGGCGGTAAATGTGGACGAAAAGTCGTCAAAATGCATGTTGGGTGTCGTTTTCAGGGTAATCTGTCGAGATGCGACCCTTGGGGCAAAAATTTTTTCTGTTTGGCTCTGCGGAGAAGGGTTTTGGGGCTCGGGCCCTTCGCGTAAAAATTGGAAAATTGGTTACACAATGAAAAGAGTCGCAGCGGGGGTCCAGGGGGCGGCAGCCCCCTGGCCTATTTTAAACTAGCCAGGACCGAACGTCCTCAAGCTGAGCTCGCAGAGGAATCAACATAAACACTTATCATATTAGTCAACGTTTTCGTTTTACTCCCTTATCCATACCCGGACACAAGTACTTGGCGGGTCCGGCTACCGGCTACCCATTGTTTTGCAGGCGCTATCACCTTCGAAATGAAGTCAAACAATTGTGTGAAGGTGGTGGCCTATCCAGAACACAAGAGCATACGTTGCGGAAATATAATTTTTTTAAGCACATTTTCCTGTCGTCGGCGTTTCTCGAAGAGTTCATTGTGGTTCAACCCTTAACAGCTCTGCTACTAATTTATCGCTGTAATAATTTTCCAAAGAAGTAATAGTTGAGAGAGACATTTCTGTGTAATGTGTCCGGGGATGGATACACTGGAAAAACTAATGTGACATGAGTCACATCAATTGATGTGACCAGTTTATGACACATTTCAAAACGTTACCAAATTCTCTGTCACGTTAGGTAATGTGACATCCGGTGCCACGTGTTATGTCTGCCTATAGTAATAACATGGAGGATGTCACATTACAAACGTTACCGAAAATATGGTAACATTACGTGATGTTCCCTAAACTGGTCACATGTGCACATGTGACATGTGTCACATTAGTTTTTCCAGTGTAAGGGAGTAAAACGGAAACGTTCACTAATATCATAGGTGTTTATGGTGATTCCTCTGCGACCTCAGCTTAAGGCCTTCTGTCCACACACACACACGCACACACACATATGTATATGTATATATACATTTTGTGCTATAGCTATAGCTGCACAGCTCTGCTACTACTTTATCGATGTAACAATTTTTTACGAAATAATACATGAGGGAGACATTTCTGTGTATGTGTCCGGCGATTAATGAGTGAGTAAATCGAAAACGTTGACTAATATGATGATTATGGTGATTCCTCTGCGAGCTCAGCTTAAGAACGTTCGGTTCACTTACACACACACACACACACACACACACAGCTGTAAGCTTTATTTTTAAGCTATATCTTTTAGCTATAGTATAGAGATTTTGTAATTGCTTCTGCTATTGTTATTGACGATAGCTGTGTGCTATTTCCTGGGCGTGACCGGAAAATTCAACCCGAAGTGTGCCATGAGCTTCGCTCGCTTCGCTCCCTCAGCAATAAAGAAAAGCGGGGGTCCAGGGGGCGGTAGCCCCCTGGCTTAAATGAGTAATTCTCAAATCATGCAGGCTCGTAATAAAGGGCGGCAGCCCCCTGGCTTAAATGAGTAAATCTTAAACCATGCTGGCTTGTAATAAAAACTAGGAAGATGTACGGCAGACGCCGTCTCTCGTAACGGGCTTCGCGAAAGCTCGCGAAACACTGTTACGCTGCGATGGGCCTGCGCACATCTACCTAGGCCTGCGGCGCTGGCGAGCCTGAATGATTTGAGGTTTACTCATTTAAGCCAGGGGGCTGCCGCCCCCTGGAACCCCGCTTTTATCTTTTAAAAATAGGCCAGGTGGCTACCGCCACCTGGACCCCCACTTGCCTCTTTACATTTTGTTACCAATTTTTCAATTTTTACGAGAAGGGGCCGAGCGCCCAAAGCGTTCTCCGCAACGACAAACGGACAAAATTTTCTTCCAAAGGGTCGCATCTCGACAAATTACCCTGAAAACGACACCCAACGTGCATTTTGACGACTTTTCGTCCACATTTACCGCTGTAGCGGCTAAACAGTGAGAGATAGAGAAAAACGGTCGAAATTTTTCCCCACAGGACCACAACCCGCTGAGATACCCCGTAGGACACTACAAAATTTTGTAATTTTTAAAATCTAATTCTTTTCAAAAATATAAATCAATTTTTAGCATGGTCAATTTTTGAGCTAGAGTGTTCATATTTGAACTCGTCCGAGCTTTTTAGGCCAAGAAGCTACAGTAAAAATTTCAGGTCGATATCTTAACTCGTTCTCGAGTTATCGTGCGAACATACACACAGACACACAGACACACAGACAGACAGACAGACAGACAGACGGACATTGAACTTTACTAGGTAGATTTACGCCAGACACCGTCTCTCATAACAGGCTCCGCGAAAGCTCGAGAAACACTGTTGCGCTGCGACGGGCCTACGTACATCTACCTAGGCCTGCGGCGCTGGCGAGCCTGAATGATTTAAGATATACTCATTTAAGCCAGGGGGCGGCAGCCCCCTGGACCCCCGCTTTTCCTTATTACGAGCCTGAATGATTTAAAATTTACTCATTTAAGCCAGGGGGCTGCCGCCCCCTGGACCCCCGCTTTTATCTATTAAGAATAGGCCAGGGGGCTAGCGCCCCCTGGACCCCCGCTTGCCTTTTTAGGCCCCCGTTAGGGGAGCCTATTGCTCACGCCCGTGAGTTTTTTTTTTTAGTCTTGACGATGGCCCCTTATGGGCGCAGCCGATCGTGCCGAGCCGATTCGTACAAAATTACAATGAAAAATACTACGAAAAATTAGAAAATTTCGGAGGCAGGTCTGATGGCAAACTGTCTGTCCAGTTTTGCATAAAAGTAGTTTGCATCGTCAGTTTCTATGGTAATTGCGAGCCGAGCACCCTGTGCCGAGCCAATATTGACACCCTCCAAAAGGCTCTGACCAATAGAGATGTTTCGCGCGAAAATCCAACCAATAGAAACGGCCGCCTGTTGCTTTGTACCTCGATATCCAAAAGTTTCAACGCAAGGAGTGGTCACGTCAGAATCGTTGCAGTTTCACGCCGTGTAAAAGGATGCTCCACCAGGGCAGTTCTAGACGTGACCACTAGCTGGCCGCCACGGCTCCCGATTGTTGGCTGGGACTGTTTTTCCGCCTTCCAATAATTTTCTTCGAAAGTGGGCGGGGCTTACAACACTGCTACCAACTTAGTTTATTAAACTAAACGTAAAAATTATATTATTTACGTTGATTTTCGCTTATTCGTTTAATGAGTGAATGATGATTAAAATAAAAGACTTTTTCACACGTAAAAAATGTGCATATTATTCGCATGAAGTTCCTCCAGTCAAACACAATATTCTTACTTAAGTTGGAGTTGGTGAAGCATTAATTTACATCTTCGTGAATTGTTTGGGCTTTCCCTCACATTCGCTGTGTTTCTTGGTTAAAAGTGGACTAATTCAGCATCATGCCTGTGTTAAGTGGAACTTTTGACCAATCTGATTTTATTAGATTCCCTAGGTATTTTGGGAGGCAATGCTCAGCCAATGCTGTTGCAGGAATCTGTAAAGCTCATGTGCTGCACCCTAACCTATGGACACCTCTAAACATTGATGAATGTTTAATGGCTGGAAACAAATTATTTGAGAAGTCTTATGAGCTGCTACCTTCCAACTATTCAAATGTAATATATTTAAGACCAGATGAATTACATTCGTGTGTAATGTTTCCAGAAAATGAGGTAAGCAATAAAACCAAACATTTTCTTTCATGAAGTCATATTTTCATGTAATAAAGTTTTATATTTTCCTTCATAGATTAAATTTGAGGTACAAATAAACGATGAGTATTATGGAACATCGATGAACAACATTGTCACAGTAAATCATGGAATAGTGAACTATTGCATTGACGACGCAATCTTATGTTTCCTGCACAACTTCAACTACGGAATTTTGACGTGCCAAATACAATGTGTTGCTATACTGAAAATTGGTACGGAGTATTTCTTATTTGACTCACATAAACGAGGTAAGAATGGTTTACCTGATTGTGGAAATGGTACAGCTGTCTTAATGAGTTTTACTGACATTAACGACTTAGTGCTACATTTAAAAAACCTGTTTAAATGCACATCATGTTTACCTACTAATACAGTTCAATGTAGTACATGTCAGTTCACTATTGTTCCAATATTTATTAGTAATGTCACAAATATTAGTGTAAATGAACAAATTCATTCTTCACCCAAAAAAAATGAGGGTAATAAAAGAATGTCACAGCTCGAACAAGCTAGAAACGCTAAAAAAATTAAAAATAATAATAAAAAGCTAAAAAAGAATAATGATATACAATCAAATATTTTAAAGCAGCAAGTCATGTTAGAAGCGATACCTGATTCAACTGCAGATCTAGTAAATAAAATATATGACCTTAGAATACGCTCAACTGAAACAAGGTATGCAAGAACTGAAGAAATGAAGGCAAAAAATGTACAACAAATACATGATAGATATCAAACCAATGTTGAAGTTAGGGAGACTAAAGCACAACAGAAAAAAGTAAAGTATCAAACTGATGAAATATTCAGAGAGTTGCATAGTTCTAAAATGAGACAAAAATATCATGATGATGAATTATATCATGAAAAACTCAGTGTTAAAATGAGAGAAAAGATGAAAGAAAAGATGAGAGAAAAGTACCAAACTGATGAAGATTATCATAAAAAGGCACTAGAAAATGTGAAGAATTCATATCATACTCCACAGGGAGCTAAAAGAAAATCTAATTATCAAAACATGTATCACAGTAGTAAAAAGACAAAAATTTGTTTGCATGAAAGGTTTAATGAACAAAAGAAAGAAATGCCTACTGTCATATGTACTTGTTGTGCTCAACTCTTTTTTAAAAAATCTACTATAAGCGAACTTAGTTTAAAAATTGATCAAACTTTGAGTGTTACAGATGTGTGCACTTACAGACATCATCTTGGAGAAAATGAAAGTGGTAATGTTTGTTCAACATGTGCTAACCACTTAAAAAAAGGTAAAGTACCTCACTTTGCAGCCACAAATGGTTTAGTTTTTGATCCTTTGCCACAAGAATTGACAGGTCTCACTACTTTGGAAGAAAGATTAGTATCTGCACGAATCCCATTCATGCAAATAAGAGAACTAGGCTATCAGAAACAATTAGGCCTGAAAGGTAACTGTGTAAATGTTCCAATTGACATCAATAAAACAGTAACCTGTTTACCCAGGATGGACTCAGAAGATGATACACTTCTGGTTCAGCTAATGAGGAGAATGAGTGATAAAACACCTTATGCTTTTGAAAATGTAAGACCAGAAAAGGTATTTAATGCAGCAAGGTATTTGGTAAATACTGACCTGTATAAACAACATAATATAACTCTTAATGAAAGTTGGTTACAGCAATTTCATGACGAAACTAATAATACAGCAAGTGATTTCATTTCTACTAGCAATACAGATGACTCAACCGATCAGGTGGATGAAATCGATGACTTAATGGATCAACAGGAAACTTTGTTGACCAGTGGTTTTGTAGCAGATTCCGGAGTTAAAATTGCACCTGGTGAAGGTAACATGCCTTTGTCTCTCACTTTAGATGAGGACATGGATGTCTTAGCTTTTCCAACCATATATGGAGGAAAGCAAAGAATTTTCAAGGTAAAATATACTCCTGTAGAAATGGCAAAAGCAGAAGCCAGACATCATGATAGACGGGTAGCAACAAATATTCCTAAAGTAATGATGAACTTCTGTAAAAGTAGAATTCACAAATTAAAAAGCAGAGTCAACATAAATTTAAGAAAAAAAGTAAAGACAAATGCTGTCACTGTATCACAAATTTTAAATGATGACAATTTGTCTTCGATTATTCAGCATAACGATGGTTATAAAATTGTAGCCACTGATCGTTCATCTCCAGCATTTTGGCAAGGAAAACAAAAGAAAGTAATGGCAATGCTTAGGCAATTTGGTTCTCCATCCATTTTCATGACATTTTCTGCAGCTGAAAAAAGATGGAATCCACTTTTAGTTTGCTTGTATAAGACTTTAAATAATGAAACAATCACTGAGGAACAGGCTCAGAATTTACCCTCCAGAGAGAAAATGGATCTCATTCGTAAAGATCCCATTACAGTGGCAAGATATATAGTCAACAGATTTGACGCATTCAGAAATTTATACAGGGATAAAAATGGACCATTTTATCCTTATGAAGTTGACAATGATTTCTTCAGAATAGAGTTACAGTTCAGAGGTCTGTATCAATATTAAATTCCTTACATGTGAAAAAAATATGCGCTATTTTGTTAATGTTTATATTTCTTATTCAGGTTCACTTCACTTTCATTGCATTGTCTGGTTGAAAGATGCACCAGAATTTGATCCCCAGGACCCTGAGTCATACAGAAAATGTGAAGAATTCATTGGCAGTTTCGTCACCTGTAAGAAAGATGAAACATTAGGAGAACTAATGAACTTGCAGTTTCACAGATGTACAAGAACTTGTAAGAAAAATTCAAAAGGTAACACCTCTTGTAGATTTAATTACCCTCTTCCTCCTATAAGAGAGAACAAAATTCTTTTACCTTTGTCAAATGATATGGATGAGCAGGAAAAATTAAGAGCAAGAAAATTATGGTCTGAAATTAAAGAACAAACAGAAATTATTGCTAAAAATCATGAGGACTGTTCTTTTGATGAATACTTAGCTTACCTCAATCTTGATGAGCAGTCATACATTCAGGCTTTAAGGTCAAAACTAAAAAGACCAACTGTATTTTTGGGGCGTAATTTAAATGAAAGGAGGGTAAATGCCTATAACAGAGAAATGCTTATATTATGGGAAGCTCACATGGACATCCAGTTGGTAGTGTCACCATATGGATGTGTAAAATATATTGTGTCATATGTTTCTAAGTCTCAAAAAGGCATGTCTAAATTATTAAAAGAGGTAGCTGATAAAGTTGCAAAAGGCGATGAACCTACCATTAAGAAACTTCGAAAGATTGTGAACGCCTTTTTAAATAACTGTGAGATTTCAGCACAAGAAATTGCTCTCCATGTATTGGGCATTCCCATGTCCAAATCAAGCATAGGGACAATTTACATAAATTCATGTCCACCAGACCAAAGAGTGTTCCTGAAAAAAGGTAAAAAAGAGTTAGAAAAAATTTGTGAAACAGATCCTAACAGTACAGATATACAAGAAACAGGAATGATTGAGCATTACATAGAGAGACCTGACATTTTGGAATCTACATGCTTGGCAGACTTTGCTGCTTTGTATAAGTATTCAAAAACTCATCCTCACAAGAAAAATGTAAGTACTGATGAAATTGAAATTGATTTGGAAATTAATGATGATGAAATTATTGCAGAAAAAAATTGTGATGACGAGTCAAACAAAAAAACTGTTTACGAGCTAAAAAACAATTCTGGATTTCTGACAAAAAGAAACAAAAGACTTGTCATTCAATTCAGAAATTACAAAGAGGGAGAAGACAAGTTAAACTTTCAGAGAGAAAATTTGATGCTGTTCACATCTTGGAGGACAGAACCATCCCTACTGGACTCCGATTTACCAATGAAATTCAGTGAGAAACTAGAAGTCATACAAACAAACAGAAGTAATTATTGTAAGTATGACAGTGTCTTTGACAATATAGAGGTTAACTTATTGGAGGAAGATGAAGAAAATGAGGAGGAAAGTACTGTCGCTCCTCAATTCAAAATACTTGACTTAAACGAAACTCCATCTGACTTCCAATTAGAAATTCCTCATACAGAAAAAATAATTTCTACAGCTGAATCTATGCGGTTTCCTCTCCCTAATATATTACCTGAGAGTGAATTTCTATCATTAATTAAATCTCTCAATGAAAAGCAAAGAAAATATTTGTTGAATTTAACTAATTTAGTAAAGACAAATCCATCAGAACCTTTTTACCACTTCTTGTCTGGAGGAGCAGGAGTTGGTAAAAGTACATTGATTAATGCCATCAAACAAGTTCTGGAAAGGTTTTGGGTACATCAACCCAGCAATAAACCAGAGGACATTAATATTTTAGCAGTAGCTCCAACAGGAAAGGCAGCCATTGGAATAAATGGCACTACTATTGATTCAGCATTTGGCTTTGGGTTCAATGTCAAAGACAAATTACGTATTGGAAGAATGCTCAATTCAGATACTAGAAATACTTTGGCCTGTACTTTACACAAACTGAAATTAATAATTCTCGATGAAATAAGCATGTGCAGCTTTTATAAATTCCAGGCTATGAATAGCGTACTCCAGGAGATATTCGAGAACAACAAACCATTTGGTGGCGTATCAGTGATAACTGTGGGTGATTTCAATCAGCTCCCGCCTCCTATTGGTTCTTACGTATTCCAAACACCATCTGATGATTTCAGCAGATTGCTCGGTCCTCATTTGTGGCGCCTCTTTCAGCTGTTTGAACTGACTGAAATCATGAGACAGAGAGACGACGCAGCTTTTGCAAATGCTTTAAATAATTTAGCACTTGGAACAACTACGGACGAACAGGATGAAATGTTTACTAACCGTCAACTTGACATGTTGCAGATTGATGTCACATCCATCATAGATAAAGTGACAACATTGTACTACTGCAATGCTGATGTTGATGCCTTCAACAATTTATTCCTGGCAGTTTCGCCTAATGAAAAAATTGTATCTCGTGCACTGGATTCATGCTCTGGAACCAAATCACGGGCAACAATAACATACATGTTGTCTCAGGCGCAAAAGTTACAGCACAAGAAAACACAAAATATGCAGTACCTTTTAAAATTATGTGTAGAAACAAAATATATTGTCTCTCATAATATTGCAGTTCCAGATGGCATCTCAAATGGTTCTCCCTGCATACTGAAGAAAGTCATTTACGGCCAATTATGTGAAAAAAACAGCAGAGAACGCATACCTATAAGAGCTTATGTCCAATTTGAAAAAGAAAGTACAGGTGAGAAAACCAGGCAGAGACTTCAAAACATCATAAAAGCAGATGGAATAACAGAAAAAAATTGGACTCCAATTCAAAGAATATGTAGAAGTTTCTCCCTCAATGAGAATACTCACATTCAGGTAACAAGAAATCAGCTTCCTTTGCTTCCAAGTAATGCACAAACCATTCACTGCTCTCAAAGTTGTACTTATGACAACATACTAGTATTCCTTAATAAGACTTTAAGTCGCAAATTGCTGTATACTGCTTGCAGTAGAGTGACATCTCTCTCAGGTTTGTATCTATCTGGAATCTATAAAAAGCCAGCCAGAGCTACACTTGAAAATGATCCGTCACTCAGAGAAATGACTAGAATGAGAAATGAAGCTCAATTACAATTTTCACTGATCTTTCCAGAAGACGTCAAAAACAAGGACAATACGGTTGTTTTGTTTCATAACGTCCGGTCCCTCAATCTTCATTTTGAGAATATTTCTTGTGACCCAACTTTCATTGCCTCAGATATAATAATGTTGGCTGAAACTTGGTCAAAACCTGAGGACAAATATGACATAAATAATTTTACTATTATTTCTAGAACAGACTGCAAATCTCCAAAGAGAAAAGCTTTTGGAACTTTAGTATACGTAAAAAATTATCTCTTACCTCATGTGAATATTCTGTTTCAGAATGAATCAATTTCAGGTACCAATCACTCAACTGTTGTCGCATTAACAATGTTCAGCAAAACAGTTATAATGGTCTATAAGTCTCCAAAGACAGCATGGAATGTACTGAAACAGCAACTGCAACAAGCAATAACAAAATCATTAGAAAATCATATATATGACATCACTATTATGGGAGATTTCAACATAAAGTATCAGGTATCAGATCCTAATTATACAAATTTAAAAAGCTTCATGACAGAAGCCAACTGCTCTATGCTATTAGATGCAACTAAAGTATCAACAGATCACAGCTCTCTCATAGATTTATGTTTTTCAACAAACACACTGAACAATGCTGACATTTTTGAAAGTGTGACAAGTGATCATAAACCAATTTGGATTGAATTAGGTATGTAAACAAATAAGCAATGTAATCTTATCAATGAAAATGAAATGCAAAGAAAATAAGAAACAGTGTCAAAAGATTAATATATAATGAAAAAATTATTGGGGTGACACACAAGGACTGACCCACCTTGATATAATATAGTGCCAAAAGATTAAAGTTTAACAACAACAAAAAATCATTGGGGTGGCACAGAAGGATTGACCCACCTTCAGAGGATAGCATGCACATTAAAAGTGAAATATAGTGCCAAAAAATTAAAGATTAACAATGACAAAAAATCATTGGGGTGGCACAGAAGGATTGACCCACCTTCAGATAATAGCATGCAAATTTAAAGTGAAATATAGTGCCAAAAGATTAAAGATTAACAACGACAAAAAATCATTGGGGTGGCACAGAAGGATTGACCCACCTTCATATGATAGCATGCAAATTAAAAGTGAAATATAGTGCCAAAAGATTAAAGATTAACAACAAAAAAATCATTGGGGTGGCACAGAAGGACTGACCCACCTTCTTACAAAAGCATGCAAAAATAAAACAAAATACTCTGGCATACCTAATAATTTTTTTTTTTTGGATTGCACTCATATAAAAAATTGTGGTTTTAATAAAACTATACTTTTTAGTAAGACCTCATTCTATCAACACCACTCCAGTACTGCTAAAACTTTCACTTCAGATTTTACTTCAGCAACAACTTCAACACCAGCTACAGGTTTGGCCCCAAGGCGATCCCAGTCTATTAAGTCCTACCCATATCTATCAAATTCACAGGGTAAGTAACTTCATACAAAAAGATTAATTTCTACAATTTCAAATGTATCTAATTAAACTTCAATTGCAAAATATTTCAGCAAAGACTTTTCCGACAACTTCAGGAAAAATCAAAATCACTGGTCTACTGCAATTCTGGCTGCAACTTTCTTTTCAACACAATACCAATAATACTTCAACCTTCGCCTCTGCTTTAAATCTGACACCAACTTCAGCACGAGTTTGACTTTCACCCTCAAAACAAATCCAATCTCAACTACAACTTCAGGTGTGTAAAACCATTACTTGTTAGTTGTTTTATTTCTTATCTGTAATTGTTCATCCTTTACATGATGATTTCCATATTTAGCCAAGAGTGATACATTATAATTTAAAATGATATTTTATATAAGACTATCTGAACTACTTCAAAAAAGGCTGAAGAAACGTTGAAATACTGCAACACAAGCTGCAGCTGTGACTTCAGCACCACTCCAATACTGCTTCCACCTTACCCTCCTGCTTTGGCTCCAGCAACAGCTCCAACACTGCCTTTAAGTTCAGCCCCAAGGCAATATTAGACTATCAAGTCTTGCCCAAGATTCAGATTCAGCTCTCATCCAAAGCTGATAATTTTATTACATGAATATCAAGTATATAATATCTAACCAAATTCTATCAAATTCTCAAGGTAAATAACTTGATACATAAATAATAATTTCTACAATTTAAAATGAATTTATTCCCACTCTAATACCAAAATATTTTATTCCAGACAATTTCAAGAATCACTGGTCTACTGCAACCCTGACTACAGCCTTAACTTCAGCACTTCTCCAATACAGCTTTAACCTTCGCCACGGTTTTGGATCCAACACAGGCTTTAGCAATACCTTTATGTTCAGTACCAGAACAAATCCAGCCCAGAATGCAACCTTCACTTGAACCCCACTACAAAACTGTACCATGTTACCGTAATGGTCTGAATATAAGCCTCCCCCGCATATGAGCCTCCCCCTACTTTTAGAGCCTCATTTGGAAGTAAAAGGTCCAAATAAACCCATACAAAAAAGGCTTCTCATATAAGCCCCCCCTTGTTTTTAGGCTAAATTTCAAAAAAAAAAAAAAAAGAGCCTTATATTCAGACCATGACGGTATATGCAAAGTTCACCTTCACACACCAATTTCATAAGTTCCCAATGCATTTTTGCATTTTAACCACCACTGAACTCATTAGTCTCATCCACTGAAATAAAAGTTGATACAACTCAAGATGTAAAAAGCTTTTTTGTTATTTATTTATTTTCCATGCATATTATATAACCCATGCATATTATATAACCCATGCAATAAATAACATGCAACAACAAAACCAAATTTATAACATTCACAAAGTAAAGACTTAAACAACAGTTTTGGAAATAAGTTCATAAATTCTTTTGAGTCCTTCAACATTTGGATGAATATCCGGAATGTCACCTTTCTTCACTTTCTCATAATATTTCATGTCAATTGAGTCATTAACAACAAAAACTGACTCTAAATCAATTTTACAAATAGAATTATCTGTAAAAGAAAAAAAAATCTCATATGCAACAACAAATTACAAATACAACAACCTACAAATCCACATTTACTTACCAAAGGATGTCATTAAGTGAACAATTTTATTAAAATGCATAATACATTTCCCAATCTCTCCAGGCAACATAGGTAAAGTACAAATATAAAATCGACAATCAGAGCAAACTTCCTTGACTTTAGAAAGGAGTGAAAACATTTCACCATCATAATCATTGATCTTGAGCTGTATTGAAACAAAAAGAAAAATAATTAAATTAATCATTAAAAATTTCCCTAGACAGCTCATGGCTGACTTTAATTATTTTTCCTGTGGGTAAAAGTGGGCTTAATATTTTGTGATTGATCCAAAACAAACTTACCTTAAAGATTATAATTTTATATTAACTATTGGCAGAGTTAGAAAAAACAGTGCTTTATAGGTATTTTTAACAAAAAAATATCTTAAATTCACCCAAAACTCAAGAAAAAGCAATGCCACAGCCAAGTGTGGATTTGAATCAAGTCAACTATGTCAGGTAAAACTAAAAATGCCCATATAGACTTGTTACGAGCACTTCAACTTTCCTCGAGAAGATTATTGAACTATTTTCTGAAAACCTTTTTTTTTACAACCCTTGCCCCTTGTATCAAGATCAATATTCCACCTCTAAAATTAAGCTTAAAGTAACTGCTAACACATATCAAAAATCTGGGACAAGGCTTTTTCAAGGATAGAAATAGTTCCAAGAGGCGCTGAAAATACAACAACAATTCTACAGAAAAAGGGCCAAATTGATAAAATTTCATTCCAAATCTCTATCATACAACAGGTTATGACTTTCTTTCATCTGTTTTTAGAATAACCAGTTGTATGATACTCTAGAAACTCAAGTGTCTGCACGGCACACTCCAATTGGAGTGAACTACAAAGGACGCTTCAAAATAAACCATGCTTGCCAGGCAATAAAGGTGCTCGTGCTGCTTCACTACACATTATTCACATTTATTATTCTTTAAGCTACTAAAAGTAAAATGTCAAAGGCATAAAGATCCTCTTTCAAATTAAGTTTGTTTTGAACCAATCACAAAATATTGAGGCCATCTTTACCCACAACAAAAATAGTTAGAGTCAGCCATAGGCTGTTTAGGAAAATTTCTACTCTAATGTATTATAATTTAACTAAAAAATTACTAAGATCCATACCTTTCGCAAATCATTCATCCCCATAAACATAACAATATTTTCTGTTTTAAAGTCGTTAGCATCACACTTTTCAAGACGACTTTTCATTTCATTCATGGTTAAACCTCCTTCACACAACATGAATTTACCTAGTCATTCACCAAAGGAAAATTTCAATAAATAATGCATATAGGTGACAAAAACAAGATATACAAAAAATTTTTATCTTACCAGTAACATTTGCATCATTAGCTTTACACATTCGCAAAGCAAAACTATCACCAACAAATGACACATTTCCGATAACAGGACACTAAAAAATAAAATTTAAAAAAATTAAAAACACACAAGAACAACAAAAACTTAAAATATTTCATAGTAAACATAATATTACCTTTACTTGAACTCCTTTAGAACCAGATGTAAGGATCTCCATTTCCTCATCATCATTGCATTGCTCAGTCTCATTAAAACCACCATCATGACTTCCTTCCATAAACTGATGTGATCTTGTACTCTTACCTCTACCATTACCTCTCCCTCTGACAAACCCTCTACCTCTGCCACCACATGCACCCCGCACACCATTCCACCTTCCACGATTAGTAAATCCACGTGCATACCCTCTACCACGATTCATACCTCCAGAAGTTCTCCATGGACGTCTACCACGAAACAACTGTCCACCTCTCTGCTCCAACAACTTCATAGCACTCCTTGCTCCAAAACAAACTACATATGGGGAGTTGTCCTTAAACAAACAAAAATAATAATAATAATAAAAATTATAAAATATAATACACACAGTTAACAATATTACAAAGATACATAGCACGAAGCAAATGGACTTGCAATATCTCTAATGCTGTTAACACATAATCATTTGCAGGTAATTTTCCATTTACCAAGTCACAAATCAAAAAAAAAAAAGCAAATATTTAAAACAAACACATGTAAAATCGCTTTGGAGTATATCCCACCAACAATATTCTCTCCTGGGCCCCACCATTGCCTGATAAAGCTAGCAGTTCTATCCTTAACAAGTTCTGAACCTAACCTCAACTACCCTTTACACAGCTTACAAAAGACACTTCCAAAACGATGGACTCAAAACAATCACTCATGTGTATATTCTCAATATTCAACAAGCCTAGTTACTTTTTATATAAACATTCTTTTCTAAACATGTAAATCTTACCATTTCAAATAACAATAATCACAACAATGCAAACCACTATTCAAGACGATATTAAATTGCAATTCGCTACTCGAATAAGAAAAACAATCCCACAGCAAAAAACAAAACTGCATCGATTCTCCCTTCTGTAATCCACAAAACACACAAGGTCCGTTCCGTTAAAATCAAAAATGGTTTCCACTGAGTGAGTGCTGTTGATTAGCATAACATGATTTTAATTCAACAACATGTGTTAACAGTTGCATCAGTTAAAAAACGTTACTTACTCGATATGCACAACCAGAAGGCATCCGCACCAAACTTCAACTAACTACCCCACCAAACCCAGCACAACCAAGTATGTTTGCAAGAAGACACCCGCTGTTCCATGACGTCACGAATACAAAAAGCGACTCTACCTATTGTGCCAAGAGCAAGGTGCAGAAGCACACTACACATAATTTGTTTACTTTTGACATTTTCCGTTGCCTCCATTGACGTTTACTATCATAATGTATCGTTTTGATTCAACTATGCGAACAGCTGAGTTTTTTTTTTTTTAATGAAATACTGTACCAAAATAACGGAACGTAATGAAAACCAAAACAAACCACCATAACCTACACATATTGCTGGTTCTCGGATTGCTTACGTCAAAAAAATGTGTCAGTAAGGCTCCACATTAAGATAGATTCACGATGAAATCGCCGCAAGCGATTTCTAGTCGCGGCAAGCGATTTTCGCCGCTGCAAGCGGTTCTGTGCCGCTAGCGATTTCAGACCAAGTAGCGTGAGATAGCGGCAGCGGCACAAAACCGCTTGCAGCGGCGAAAATCGCTTGCCCCGACTAGAAATCGCTCGCAGCGATTTCATCGTGAATCCACCTTTAGTTATCATCACTTTAAAATATAATGTTTGGCACCCGAAATGTGATTAATATAGACAACACTTTCTGCTTTGTGTTGGGTCCCACCAAGCTCTCCCACTCTAGGCAAGTTAGCAAGTTCCTGAAAGAAACAAACTCATCTGACAACTTACATGCTTCATTTTATGCTAAGTTCTGCTAATGTTATAAACATCAAGTATATTCATTACTATAATAATGATACTAAAAGTATCAAAATAGCTTTACTAATCGAACTGATGCTCACACTAGAGATAAAAACTGTAAACGCTCTAAATGTGATCCATTTTACAACCTCAAATACAAATGTATATATTGATAACGTAAAGTTGTGAAAATAAATTATCTCAAACAACAATAATATTCCTTTTATTATGAAACATAAACAAACATCATCTCATACTATTCGGACCAAAACTATTCTTCAAAAACAATGCCCATTTGAGCAAGACCTGCAAGTTTAATTTTAAAAAAGGATTAAAAAACAATTAACACCCAACATCAAACAATTTGAAAATACATTATATTACCTTCAAGATCAATTTCACTCAAAACACTTGCAGGCAGCTGGCTGAGTTTAAGTTGCCCTTTATTACGGGCTTGCAACACAAGTTCAGCATCTAAAAATAAAAACTCACTTAAATTCGTTTGAAAAAAAATTATATCATAAACATAGAATAAAGAAAAAAACCCACCAAATGGAATAAAGCGAATAGCAAAGTTTGTGCGAGTCTTGACAGAAAAACAAAAAGGATTTTGATGCGAGTTGACCATCGCCATTATGCTTCGCACTCCATCATGCTCAACAATTTTCCCATGATCTTCAGCATTCAAGTAAAAGAATATTTTACTAGACCCCATCACAGCTTCAATTTTTGTAGTTGGGCCATTTACAGTCACAGCTGCTTCAATTTTAGTAATTTTCAAGGGAACGAACAAAGGAAGCTCAGTCCCCCTCATGTATGCTGGCTTAGGAGCACTTGGAGCATTTACCAAATCAAAAAATGCCATCTAAAATTTTAAAAATTAAAAACATTAAATCTGAACATAATGATACATTTCATTACCAGATTAACAAATACTCACTTCGCACAAAACAACTAAACACAAAACTTTCAACAAAATATCCACAAGGGAATAGTCACAACAACAATCACTAAGCAACCAAACTCAATGCCTTCCCGATACGTTTGAAACACGCGCTATTCAAAAACAAAAAAAGAAAAACTTGCCGAAAGTAAATATGGTACAAACGAATCACGAACAGATGGCGCTAGTAGTGCACACTGTCGATACCCCATGCAGCAAAGCACCAAATCACCACCACTCCTAGTGCACAGATTTATGTCAATACCCCTCGTTACCAATCGTCAGTTCTTTATCATTGCATAACAAGATTAAATACCTAGGGGGCCGTTTAACGCGTTAGCGTTAGAATTTTTACATTTTGTTATCAATTTTCCAATCTTTACAAGAAGGGGCCGAGCGCCCAAACCGTTCTCCGCGAAGCCAAACCGACAAAATTTTCACCCAGAAGGGTCGCATCTCGACAAATTACCCTGGAAACAACACCCAGCATGCATTTTGACGACTTTTTGTCCCCTTTATCGCTGTAGCGGCTAAACAGTAAGAGATAGAGCAAAACTGACGAAATTTTCGCCCAGAGGGTTACATCTCGACAAATTACCCTGAAAACGACACCCAACATGCATTTTGACGACTTTTCGTCCACATTTACCGCTGTAGCGGCTAAACAGTAAGAGATAGAGCAAAACAGACGAAATTTTTCGCCAAAGGGTCGCAACTCGCCGAGATATCCCTAAGGACACCATAAAATTTTGTAATTTTTAAAATGTCATTTTTTTTTAAATATAAATCAATTTTTCGCAGGGTCAATTTTTGAGCTAGAGTGTTCATATTTGAACTCGTCCGAGCTTTTTAGGCCAAGAAGCTACAGTAAAAATTTCAGGTCGATACCTTAACTCGTTCTCGAGTTATCGTGCAAACAGACCCACAGACAGACAGACAGTCAGACACACGGACATTGAACTTTTTTAGCACTCCAGTGGCGTAATAGGCTTCGCTATCGCTCAGCCAAAAAGAAGCGGGGGTCCAGGGGGCGGCAGCCTTCTGGCTCAAACGGTTAAATCTTAAAAAATCGTGCAGGCTCGCCAGCGCCGCTGGCTAGGCCTGTGCGATTATTGAAATTCATTGCAATCGATCAATGATAAAAATAATTGATTTTTCACTCGATTCGACGATTAGCAATTGGTAATCGAAAATTATCTCGATTAATCGACCCAATTCGATTAATTGGCTGAGCGATAGCGAAGCCTATTACGCCACTGGAGTGCTAAAAAAGTTCAGTGTCCGTCTGTCTGTCTGTGTGTCTGTGTGTCTGTGTGTCTGTGTGTATGTTCGCACGATAACTCGAGAACGAGTTAAGATATCGACCTGAAATTTTTACTGTAGCTTCTTGGCCTAAAAAGCTCGGACGAGTTCAAATATGAACACTCTAGCTCGAAAATTGACCCTGCTAAAAAATGATTTACATTTTTTAAAAAAAACTAGATTTTAAAAATTACAAAATTTGATGGTGTCCTAAGGGGTATCTCGGCGAGTTGCGACCCTGTGGACGACAATTTCGTCCGTTTTGCTCTATCTCTTACTGTTTAGCCGCTACAGTGGTAAATGTGGACGAAAAGTCGTCAAAATGCATGTTGGGTGTCGTTTTCAGGGTAATTTGTCGAGATGCGACCCTCTGGGCGAAAATTTTGTCGTTTGGCTCTACGGAGAACGGTTTGGGCGTTTGACACTCGACCCCGGCGACGGCGAGTGGGGGTCCAGGGGGCGGCAGCCCCCTGGCCAATCTTAAATAAAGAAAAGCGGGGGCCCAGGGGGCGGTAGCCCCCTGGCTTTAATGAGCAAATCTCAAATCATGCGGGCTCGTAATTAAGAAAAGCGGGGGTCCAGGGGGTGGCAGCCCCCTGGTTTAAATGAGTAAATCTTAAACCATGCAGGCTCGAAAAAGAAAAAAAAAAAGCGGTGGTCCAGGGGGCGGCAGCCCCCTGGCTAAAACGAGTAAATCTTAAATCATGCAGGCTCGCCAGCGCCGCAGGCCTAGGTAGATGTACGCAGGCCCGTCGCAGCGTAACAGTGTTTCGCGATCTATCGCGAAGCCTGTTACGAGAGACGGTGTCTGGCGTACATCTACCTAGTACTTTGGCACGCAAATTAAGTTAACCCTTGTTGAAGCTGTACAAGCTCAAGGCAGCCACTAAAATATAATGTATAGAAAATAGCAACTCTCTTCACTGTTATTGGCTGAGCGATAGCGAAGCCTATTACGCCACTGGAGTGCTAAAAAAGTTCAATGTCCGTGTGTCTGTCTGTGTGTCTGTCTGTCTGTCTGTCTGTGTGTCTGTTCGCACGATAACTCGAGAAGAAGTAAAGATATCGACCTGAAATTTTTACTGTAGCTTCTTGGCCTAAAAATCTCGGACGAGTTCAAATATGAACACTCTAGCTCAAAAATTGACCCTGCTAAAAATGGATTTTAGTTTTTTTTAAAACAGATTTTTAAAATTATATATTGATTTATATTAAAAAAAAAATGGATTTTAAATATTACAAAATTTTATGGTGTCTGAAGGAGTATCTCGGCGAGTTGCGACCCTCTGGGCGAAAATTTCGTTTGTTTTGCTCTATCTTTTACTGTTTAGCCGCTACAGTGGTAAATGTGGACGAAAAGTCGTCAAAATGCATGTTGGATGTCGTTTTCAGGGTAATCTGTCGAGATGCGATCCTTGGGGCAAAAATTTTGTCTGTTTGGCAGCCTCCTTGCATTTTTTAAAGAAAGAAAAGCGGGGGTCCAGGGGGCGGCAGCCCCCTGGTTTAAATGAGTAAATCTCAAATCATGCAGGCTCGTAATAAAGAAATCAGGGGGTCCAGGGGGCGGCAGCCCCCTGGCTTAGATGAGTAAATCTTAAACCTTTCAGGCTCGTAAAAGAAAAAGCGGGGGTCCAGGGGGCGGCAGCCCCCTGGCTAAAACGAGTAAATCTGAAATCATGCAGGCTCGACAGCGCCGCAGGCCTAGGTAGATGTCCGCAGGCCCGTCGCAGCGTATCAGTGTTTCGCGATCTATCTGCTTACTAAGCGGTTTGTGCAACTATAATGCCAACATTTTTATAATTTGATTACCCACATTTTTCTCTGTAACCTATATACAAGCTAATTCTTCATGACAATAGCTAGGGAGAAAAAGGTATGTATTATGGATATTTGCATATGTCTTAACGCCTGTAGTGAAAAAGGTCTAGTAAGAATCTGAGAGTGCTCCCAAAGCACCACATTTACTGCATTTTGTGATACCAGCAAGCCACTTTGTACACTTGTTCTAAACACCCTAGTGGTCAATTTGGCCCGAGGTTCCCATCCAAAATCGCATTGGGGGGTGGGTTTTGAGGGGTGGCGTTCGAAAACTACCCTAAAATAGTGATTCTGTTAAAGTTGCGCTATTAACATGATCTTGGTGTCGATTCCATCATTTTCCGACCCGGCCGACTCAAAAATGACAACGAAATTACTCTCCCGACCCAAAAAGTGTCAATTTCGGACAATTTTTATTTAAATAATGGCCAAAATTTTCCGAAATTGACTTTTTTGGACAGGGAGTGCCATATATCATTTTTACGGTTTTCTATGCTGATAAGGACGTTAACAAGCAGGCCCGCCCTTCCGCCAAACGTTGTTGCCAGCTCCGCTTTGCTACGCAGGCAACTCCGTTCGGCAGGGGGCGTGCCTGCTTGGCCTGCCGGCGGCGTTCGGTCGGGCCTTCGGCCCGACCCCTAAGTCACACAGAACGTCCTCTTAGCATGTAAATGATCGGGCCTACGGCCCGTAAAGGCATTCTCTTCGGAAAGAGACAGTTTGTAACGGTGAACCACCGAAACTACAGCCCTCCCTTCTGCTTTGAAAACGTGCCGATAGTGACTAAACGGTCAGTTACTCGGCAAAAAAGGGGAGTCGGAAATCTCGAAAAAATGTCGAAATACGTGAGTTTGTCCTCAGATGGAACGGCCGAACTCGGACTTTATTTGGCAGCAGTTGGCAACACTGAATTACGCTCGTCGAACCAATTTTAATGGTATAAGCGTCGAGGGGTGTCGAAAATTTCAAAAATTGTCGAGATATGTCGAAAATTGTCGAAATATGTAGAAATTCGTAAAAAAATGTCGCAAAATCTCGAAATATCTCAAAAATGTTGAGATATATCGAAAAATATGGATAATGTCGAAAAACATCGAAAAATGAGGGATAATGTCGAAAAATGTCGAAGAATATCAAAAATTGTCAAAAATGTTTACAAATATCGAAAAATGTCGGAATATGTCAAAAATGTCGCAAAATATCAAAAAACATCGAAAATTATCAAAAATGTCAAAAAATATCAAAAATTATCGAAAATTATCGAAAAATATCGAAAATTATCGAAAATGTCGAAAAATATCGAAAATGTCGAATAATATCAAAAAATATCGAAAAACAACGAAAAATGTCGAAAATATAGGAAAATATCGAGAAATGTCGAAAATAATCGAAATGTTTGAGTTTTGACGATTGGCAACACTGGAAATTGAAAAACGGTTGGCACCGCTGAATTGCGCTCGAAAAGACGGTTCTAGAGAGGTGCGGGTCGATGGGGTTCGTAAAAGTTAAAAAGGGGGTCAATTTTGGGTGCTTTTTACAGTGTAGTCGCGAGTTGGGTCCTTTTTATCGAAAAACGGTGGGCGCCATCGAACTGGACGCGAAAAGACGCTTCCGGGAAGGTGCAGCTCGATGGAGTTGAGAAAAGTTGAAAACTGGACCAATTACGGGTGCTTTTTACAGTGTAGTCGCGAGCTGGGTCCATTTTTTCGTAAAACGGTGTGCACCATTGAACTAGACGCGAAAAGACGCTTCCGGAGAGGTACGGGTCGACGGGGTTGGAAAAAGTTGAATTATTTTTTTTTAAATTCCGTGAAAACTTTTATAATTTTTTTCAGTGCCTTAATGAGGGTTGGCAGGATTTGCCGTAGGCGTTTCGTTGTCTAGGAGTAAAACTGTAGACACCCTGAAAATTTCAAGTCTCTAGCTCATCTCCTTCTAGTGGAACAGACAGACAGACAGACACACAGACAGACACACAGACAGACACGAGGTCGTTTGCATAAGCCCGCTTTTATGCTTTTTCAAAGCAGAAGGGCGGGCTAAAAACGGTCGCAATAGTGCTAATACACTTTTCTAGTCGATAATTTAGGATACGACATCGAAGGGTAGCGAATGAAAATAGTTCCCGCGCTACTTTAACCTTTTCCGGGCAAGCGTTGTATTATTTTCGCTTTTTCGCTTTTAGCGAAGCCTATAACACAACAAAATCGAACTGGCGCGCGCGCGCGTGTGTGTGTGTGTGTGTGTGTGTGTGTGTGTGTGTGTGTGTGTGTGTGTGTGAGTGAGCGTGCGCGTGTGTTAACTTCCGGTCCTCGGGCGTGCTCATGGGAGCACTGCATTTCCTGTAGGGGAATACCCGATCTCCACCAGAAATGTGTGTGTGTGTGTGTGTGTGTGTGTATTTCTTACGCGAGTTGCTGGCACCGTCGTAGCGTATCGCAGCGTACGAACTTGCTAACACGGTACGGTTTACGCCAGCCGATAACTTAGCTGAATACACCCAGCACGGGCCTGCGTCGCGACAAGTTCTGACACGAACGGTTTGGTTCGTTGCTGTGGCTGTGGATGCAGTTTGTTGTTGTGTCATGGTATTGTGACAAAGTGTTGTGTGATATTGTGTGACATATTTGCCTGGACGTGTTGTGACTTGTTTTGACGTGCATAAAAGTAGTGTGTGTGGATGATCAACGTTGTGCAGCACTTAACGCCTGTGAATATGGATCAAATTGAGGTTAGTTTCAACATTTACGTATTACAGTCAAGTGCCCTAATTTCGGACGAATTGAGCGGTTTTTCCTTTCTTACGTGTAGGCATGATAAAATATGAAAAATCTGTTGCGATTGGAAATACTGTGGCTCGAGACACGTCGGATGATACCCATGTCGAATTTCTATCAACAGATGGGAAGCTACAGCAATCATCGGAAGAGTGTCCGAAATTAGGAACGAAAGTGCTCTAATTTCGGACACGTGCTCTAGTTTCGGACATAAGCATGCATTTTGGCCTAACCGAACAGGTTTACTTTTCACTTAGGATAGCCTAGGTCACAATTCGTTGAATAACATCCAAACCGATTTTTTGACTCAACCCTGAGAGATGAAAACTGGACAGAAAAATGGGATGGTTTTGTGAACGCCTGTAACTCTGGACAATTGTGCTGTAACTTCGGACAAAATTCAGAGGAGTGCTAAATTCTTCCTATCTTAGCCGTTTTTTGAGGTATCTCAAATCCGGAAACGGCGTTGTAAAGGTGATAGTCAAAAGTACAATTTCGCTTCTTCCTGCACACTAAATGTTAATGTACATTTTTTTGTGCAGAAGAGTATGTACAAATAGTTTGTACATTATTTTGCACAAATTTGTACATTAAAATGCATAAAAAATTGGAGCCTGATATTTGTCCAATTTTTATGAATAAATTTATGCAAAATGCTAGGTACAAATTTATACAGTATGTCATGTATAAAAGTTTGTACTTATGCTCTGCACAACAGTCAAATTGTGTTAATTTTGTACACGAAGAATGCACAAGCTTTGTGCACTTCATGCGCACAAACTATTTGTTAAAGAAATTGCTCAATAAAAAAGATGGTACACAGGAAATGAGGGAGAGATGAGAGAATGAATAAGGAGAAAGGGGAGCAGAGAGCTGGATCCAAACAGTAATACTAATGCTAGTCATCCATTTCTGCTATTTCTCAACACTACTTTCTCTATTTCTCAGTACACATTTTCTTCATCAAATTTAAAACAAATTACGTCTATAAATAATAATTATTATTTTTCAATTTTCACAGAAAATTATGCAAGACTACTGTTCTAGCTCAACCAACCTTATCTGATCCCAATGACTGATACTGTACTTGAATTAAACTACTAAACGTATGCCTCAAGTAAACTAATCAGCTCACTCTATAAAAGATTATTGTGAAGAGTTTGTTATTTACTCTTATCAGTATCTCTACTGCAGGTTAAGTTACCTGTCACATTACGATTATACCGGTCCACATCCAGTTCTGATATCCTCGACGAAAATCACGACTATTTCAACAACAATTTGAACAGTTTGAGGGTGAAAAGTATTGGACGTCCAATAAAAAACACTTTTCCTTTCTCACACTTCACTAATTTCAAAACGTCAGAGTTACAATTGCCCACAATAACACAGTAAAGGCATCTCCACAATGGACCGTATTACCAAGGTGGATCGACTGATAGCGCCTGTGCAACACGGGGTGGTCCGACCCGCTAAACACGAGGGTGAAAGTGGAGGTCTACCCAGATAGCGCAAGTGCAGGGGGCACGGAACTAAAATTCTTGGTACGCTCATTTTCCTGGCGTGCGAAGAGTTTATTGCGGAGCCACCCTAATGCAACAACCCCAAGAGCCCGGCACGAAGTGTTTTCGGTGTCTTCGGCCTTTCGACAATCGACCGCTCTCGACCTCGATCGGCCGACGGCTGACCGGCGGCTGAACCAGACTGAACGGGAGCAACAGGATTCTGTCGTCTGATTTGTTTCTTTTCCCTCGCGAACAAAGTTCTTTCAAATCTACATCGTATACGGAATTCGATTTTTTGTAGATGTTTGTTTTTCATTTATGCAACAATAACTGACAGCACTCGCCACGATGAAATCCGTGCTAAATTCATGGTAAGATAATTTGTCCTTCGTTTACATGTGAATGATAGGTTAAGCTGCCCATCGCTTGTACTTGTATCTTGGGAAAACTGTTTTCTTCCCCCATAGTTTTAGTCGAACGCATTTCTTTTACTAATCTTTTACTGAGATATGCTACCTTGTCTTTATTTCTGTTTTCTGGTGTTTGTCATATTGCCTCTCCCAATGACTCACTGCATTGGTTTACAATTGCAATCTAATCTTCCACGGTTTGGCTCGTTTTTATAAGTTATCAATTCACTGGTGCTTTGACCAAATGGTGAAAGTACCTAAGATTTAATTACTCTGAGCTTAATGTTTTTGTGCTGATAGGGACTAGCAGCCCTCACTTCAATACTGTATTTTTTTTTGTCCAAATTTTACTGGAGATGCTATATTGTATTGGTATGGTCCCCAAAATATTTGAGGGAAAAAGTGCTCGTACAATGTTGGGTAGCTAGTTGGCCTTCTTGATGCAATATAACATGGAAACGTGGAATTATTCTTCGAGCTGAAGTTATTTAGGAATAGGAGTAATACTACTGAATCGAATCAACTAGGTTCCAATTAATACAATATTGATTAGCTAAGGTTCTAAAGTTATAGAATATTTTGGAGACCATACCCATACATCACAGCATCATTTTGCGTACGATTTGGGGAAAAAAATACTGTTTTATATAAATAAGCGAGGGGCAATCTATAGCAGCAACACAAAATCAATACGCTCAGATAAATTAAATCTAAGAGACTTTCGCCACTTTGTCAAAGCACCAGTAAATTAATAAACAAATTGTCAATAATTGCATGTAAGTCTAGATTTTTCCCCCTGAGGGAACTCGCTTGTTTTATTTCTTACCCTTATTATTCTTTTCTTATTGGTTGTGCAGTCTGTGCATGTGTATTCACATTATTTACCTACTTATTCCTTCTAATTGATTTGCTTTGTTTGTGTCCATCTGACATAATAGTTCATCAACCTGTGGTTTAAAGATTAAATTTTGCTACCCATAATTATTGTCTACTTTGCTTGGAAATTTTTCCTTGAATGCAAAAAGTACAATGGGACTCGTTGTCAGCTTTGTTATTTTAATTTTCTTTCGACAACATTGTTCAAGTTGTAATGTGATTTACTGTGCATATATGCACTTGCTTGGGATTGGTATGGAACAAGAGTCTTCATTTCAGAAGTAAGTCCTTGAAATTATTGATTTGGCTCTGTATTTATTTATTTTTAAACATGGAAACTAAACTTTATTCGATAATGTATACATGAAGCAAATTTCAACAGCTTAGTTGGAAATTCGGAATCTAGTCTTGGGGCACTCTGACATTCTGATGAATAGAGAAATGTGTTGTTTTATGTTGTATGTGTAGTGTTCACCCCCCAATCACCACTTTCCCCTCCTCATCACTACCCCAATCCCACACCGCTGGGGGTAAGTTGAAGGGGTCAGGAGAGTCTTAAAACAGGCCCTAGTACGTGACGATCTTTTTTCTGACGCTAAAAGTTAAGAATAATTGAAATTTTGGATGGATGTAGGAAAAGATAAAACAGAATAGTGTTCGTTTTTCTTTTAATTATTATTTCTTCATTTTCGGTAGGATGGTCGGATCAGCGGGTGGCAACGAGGCGGTCTGGGCCGGGCCGTGCGGTAGCGCGCTCGTCGCGCGCCGTAGCGGCGGCGGCGGGAAGCGGCAGCGGCGCTGACATCGCTCCGCCGATCTTAAAACCGAAATTTTACCTGGAAGGAATGGTCGAAGACCCACACATACCTGCTACCGATCGTAGCGTATGAAAAGAGCTTTGTGTCGCGCCTTTCCGTTTCACGATGCGATTAATCTACGCCAAGATATGAACGAAAACGTTGGAGGGGCGGGTGGTTCGTGTAATTTTCAAATTAACTTTTGGCATGCTTAGATCCAGATTTCGATCACGGCATGCACCCTATCTGAAGGGAAATTTCACGATCTTTCTGTTCCTCACCTAGTTTTACCCGAAAAAACACTCTGGTTCATCCAAAAACTGCACCAACCTCATTCCGTGTCCTCAACCCTCCGTTGAATTCGATCCCGCCGGTGGCCGCGCCGGCGGTATGGCGAACTCAGCGGGCAGAAGTGGTTTCCTCGACGGGCAGAGGACGAGCCGTGTTTTTCGCACATCAGAAGGTTGTTGTTGGTAATACGCGGTAGAAAGTGGCGTTTCCTCGCATCGGCATCGGCGACTGGCCAGGTGAGAAATAATTTTAAAATTTAACGCAGTTCTGATCTCGACGCTTCTTGAATGAATTTCTTATGATTTTATCTTTCCCTGGGCATATCCCGTTCATCCCCAGCCCAGCAGTCCCCAGAGGTTAGAAACCTCTTTGTTTCGGTGCAGATATTTCATTAAATTTGAAATGACAATTGTTGCTTTGTTAACTCAATCCTTTCAAATACCTTGGAATCGGTACCCGGCCACCAAATGGTCCACGCATCAAAGGGGTCCATTCAAAACTTGAATCGATAGTGAACATTTTCAAGCACCAGGCCTTGCCTACTGGTAAACAGGTGGTTGTAAGATGTGCAATAATTTTTTATCTTTTACAGGTGTCTGTTATTTTGATTGACGGAGAAGTGGAGAAGATGGTGAGTTTGTGGCCTGTTTCCAGTCTCTGAATTTGCTGAACTTGCATTTGTGTCCGACAGTACCAGTTTATCTTACTCAATTGATGGCACTTACTGTGTGGCGCACTAATCACACAATATATTTTTAGGATCAGTCTGCAGCTGGACCAAGTCGTCGCAGTGGAAGGACACGCAAAGAAACTCAGATCCGGTGTGATCAGTGCTATCTCACCCTGCCTTCAAATGAATATGCAACACATCTCTCCCAACACCATGGTATTATGGCTATTTTTTTTTTCTCAACTCTATGTGAATAAAATCTCAGTTTTCCCTTTTCTTTGCAGCATCAGCAGCATCAACTACTCAGGCTCAGGTACCAGGTCCTAGCAATGAGCCTCCACTCCGCCAAAAGAGGATGGTTTCTAGAGATCGGCCCAAGGTTATTACTTTGCTAAGCTTCAACTAAAAATAGCAATAGCTTTGTGCTCTATTCACTTAACACAACGTGTTTGTTTATTTTTAGACTCCAGCAGCCCCAACCAGGAGAAGAAAAAAAGGGCAAGTGGGATCTAGAACTAAAGTGAAGAAGAAAAATGTAAAGGTATAGTCAAATATCAGTTTTTAAAAACAGTAACATCGTAAATGTATCTTCCACTGTCAATTGATTTTTATTTCTTTAAAAGTCTCAACCTTCTGCTGCTACTGATGGTGATGATAGAGAGCATGAGGATGATAGAGATCATGATGGTGATGGAGATCATGATGGTGATGGAGATCATGATGGTGATGGAGATCATGATGATGATGATGGAGATCATGATCATGACAGCTTAATGAATCTTTCCACAGAAGGAATGATAGGTGGTGTTTTGCAGTCAAGTGTAAGTTTTAACTAAAATTATTTCTCTCTGCTTTTCAATTATTGTCTTTCTGGTCTTTCATAGTTGTATGTCACGGAAACATCATTCATTTATGTGCAGGCTTCTGCAGAACCCCTTAGTTACCAGCCTGGTATACCTGTTGCTGATAGTGAGAGTGAGTTGAGTTTGGCTGGGCTCTCTACTAGAGCCCAATTGAGTGGAGAATCAAATGTAAGTTTTAGTAAAAGATTTATTTTTAGATGTGTTTGAAGAATTTGTTTTTAGTTTTAACAATTTGTTTTATAATCTTTATGTTTTCATATTTTACAGGCTTTGCTCTCCGATCTAGGAAATGTCTCACCTCAACCAAGGCAGGTTGAATCTCTAGTTGCAGGGCTGCAATTTGGAGAACTTCATAATAAACCCTCAGAAGCATTCAGTGGTATACCTGCTGCTGATAGTAAGAGTCAGTCAAGTTTGGTTGGGCTATCCAATAGAGCCCAATTGAGTGGAGAATCAAACGTAAGTTTACATAAATATCTGTTTTCTGTTCTGTTTGAAAAATTAGGTTTTTTCAGTTTTTGCAAGTTTTTTTAATTTTTTATTTTTTTTTAAATTTTTTTTAAGGCTTTGCTCACAAGTCCAGGAAAGGACTCCCCTATACCAAGGCAGGTTGAGTCTCAAACTCCAGTGCTGCAATTTGGAGAACTTGATGATAATGAATATGTATTAGCAGTTGATTCTACAGATGAAGATGATAATGAAAGCCAGTCAAGTTTGGTTGGGCTATCCAATAGAGCCCAATTGAGTGGAGAATCAAACGTAAGTTTACGTAAATATCTGTTGTCTGTTCTGTTTGAAAAATTAGTTTTTTCCAGTTTTTGCAAGTTGTTTTTATTTTTTATTTTTTTATATTTTTTTTTAGGCTTTGCTCACAAGTCCAGGAAAGGACTCCCCTATACCAAGGCAGGTTGAGTCTCAAACTCCAGGGCTGCAATTTGGAGAACTTGATGATAATGAATATGTATTAGCAGTTGATTCTGCAGATGAAGATGATAATGAAAGTGAGGGAATAAGTAGCGCTATTGATTTATTTTGTGATGAACCAGAATTTTCCTCTACTACCACATCACAAGAAACTCAGGTATTTATTGGGAAAAAATCATTTTGTAATATAAAACATCTTTGTGTGTTGAATTATTTTCTTGACTGATATCAACCCTTTATCCTTTCTTTTCCTTCACAGCTTGTAGAACCACTGCAGTTAGATTTATTGTCAGAAATATTATCAAACCTGTTGTCTGATTCTTCATGGATTATCGATAAGAACCAAGAGAGGTGCAGGCTCTCCCTTCTTGGCCCGTCAGCAAATGCTGTAGTGGAGAGAGGAATTTGTTGGTGTAATGGTGAAGCAGAAGTTTACATTTACAATAGACCGCTCCCTCGGAATAGTTTTCTTTGGGGAAAGGAAGTGAAGAACGCAAATGATGAAACTGCAGTTGCTTTCTACATGTTAGGGTTAGCGACTGCTCTAAGTGAGACAAATATTTGTTGTGGAATTGAGGATTATCCGGAATACTGGTCAAGTCAACTCACAGATGGATATATTGAGAGTGCAATATACAGAGGGAAAACGCGTTTTAGAACTCATGCTTGTGCTTTGGCTGTCCCAGCATTTTTAAGATCTGGTTGTTGTGTGAGTTGTAAAGCACTTCAAGAAATTTTTCGAAAGAGGCGGTGGAAATCAGTACACCTCAAGGGAACTGATGTGAGTAAAACTACTAACAAGTCTCTCTCAAAAGAAGAGCTGGAAACCAAGGCATCCAGTATTCACAATGTTATGAAGAATCAGAAGAAAAAAATTATTAGACTAGAAGAAAAAATAAGAAAAATGATCAATAAGGACACAATAGAGATTGATGAACATCTTGGCAAGGATTTCATGAAAATTCTCAGAAAAAATGCAGATAAAATGACAGGTATACAAAAGCTCTTTTGGAAAGAGCAAATGAAAGCCTTAGGCCGGCAGAATAATCCAAAGAGTATGACCTGGAACCCTATGATGGTTAGAATTGCACTCCACCTGCAAAATATATCACCCGCTGCAGTTAATTTTATGAGAGATGCTGGTTTCATATCATTGCCTTGCAACCGCACATTATATGACTTTACTCATTTTGTAGATAACACCGAAGGAATCCAACATGAAATTTTGAATCTTTTGGAGAAGAAAATTGAACCACTATGTGTGCCTGAAAATGAAAGGTATTTCAATCTTGTTTTTGACGAGATCAATATCAAGTCTGATCTTGTTCGAAATAAACATGGTGAACTGATTGGATACCTGAAGCTCAATGAAGTAGAGATTGCTCTCAAGGAACTTGAAAATGAAATGGCTAGTGCTGAACCTCAAAAGCCCTTACTCGCCAAAAAAGTCCTGGTATACATGCTTCAGGGCATAAATATCAACATACATGAAGTTGTTGGTTTGTTTTCAACTACAGATGTTACCAGTGTTCAAATATTTTCTCGAACCTGGGATTTGATTTACCACCTCGAAGCAAGATCTATGAAAATTATTTGTCTCATATGTGATGGTGCTTCTCCTAACAAAAAGTTTTTTAATATGCATGTTCCATGGGACAGTCAAGTTCGTTATGTTTATGCAACTAAACATTTATATGCAGAAGAAATTAGACCGATCTTTTTTATGGTTGATCCGCCTCACCTGTTGAAGACAATTAGAAATTGCCTTTCAAATTCTTTTGCCCATTTTTGTTCAAGGAAAATGTGGAAGAATAATCAAACACTCACATGGAAGGCACTGGAGAAGCTTTATGAAGTAGACATACCCAACAAGTTCAGAATACATAAATTAACTAAGGATCATGTACGTTTGACATCATTCACCAGGATGAGAGTGTCTCTTGCTGCCCAAGTCTGCAGTCAGTCAGTGGCCGACAGTCTAAGGAAATACAAAGATGACCCTCGTTTTGAGGGCCCTATATCCTCTGAGCTAATAACTTTCATTTCTATTTGCAACAGATTATTTGACTGTTTAAATGGGTCTAATGATGCAGAGGGTACCCGGAATAAAATCAATTCAGATCTAGTTCCATTTACATCATGTCAGGATGAGAGGTTTGATTTCCTTCAATCTGTTCTTCGATATTTTCAAGACTGGCAGTCAGAAGTTCTTGCCAGAGACGGAAAGCTATCTCTTGAAGAAAAGAAGAGAATGCAAATAAGCCCCGAGTCCTATGAGTCTCTTCACATAACCATTCATGGTTTCTGTGCAGCAGTTCAGTTTCTATTGAAAAATACTGGAATAAAATCTATTCAATCAAAAGATTTTAATCAAGATAAGCTAGAGCAGGAGTTTGGTCTGTTTCGGATGTCTTTTGGTGCCAACAACCACCCCACGTTGCAAAATCTCATACAGAAGACGCTCACACACCATGTCCAACGTTCTGCTGCCCTTCCTGTTAAGGGAAATATCAAAGGTACAAGAAAAACTCTAGTTGTGGATGAAAGCCCACTACCCAAGCGGCGAAAATTGTAATTACGTTACTTGTGTATTGATTATTATTATTTTTAATCTATTTGTTATGTGTAACTTACAAAATTCAGTTTACTCCCACCATAAACTATGTCTTTTGAATCAAACAGCTTAAGTTGTTAATGAATGTTTACTTGTACCTTTTCTGAAAGTAATATTATTTTTATAATCTACACTTGTGTTTTGTTCTGTAGAGGGTTGTATATGATCAGACTCGCGCTTGCGCGCTCGCTGGGGGGGCTCCGCCTCCCCAGACCCCCCCGGCGGGCCTTCGGCCCGCCTAGGAACCCCTCTCCGGTGCCCCTACTCTCCCGGGCTCCCCCCTTCCTTTTTTTTGCTCCTTTTTTCCCTTGTCATTTCGTCTGCATCCGTCTGGGGCGAAAGTTGATGAAAATGGCGCAAAAGTTTTCAAAATGGTCAAAAACGTCTTTTTTTCTTCAAAATACTTATGGACGGCCGCCCCCGGAGTAAGGTTTTTCCCGGGGATTGTAATATAGCCTGACCAAAGGAAATCGCGGCCTAATTACCGCCTCTCATTTAGGGACGGCCCCCCGGACTCATCTTGGCCTGCTAGCATCAGATCCGGCCTTACCTAACCTTCTTGGGGCCGAAATCTCGCAATTCATTTAGGGACGGCCCCTCGAATTTATCTCGGCCGGTGGGGTTCTAATCTGACATAACCTAAAGGTTTAGGTGCTTAAATACCACTTTTCATTTTAGGACGGCCCCCTAGACTAATCTTGGCCGGCTGGATCCTGATCTGCCCTGACTAAACGAATTCGGGGCCTAACTACCGCCACTCATTTATGGACGGCCTCCTGGACTTATCTTGGTAGACAGGCTAGGTCCTAATCTGGCATGACCGAAACGTTTAAGGGCATATAGATACCGCTTCTCACTTAAGGACGCCCCCTGGACTTACGTGGGCCGGCTGGATCCTGATCTGGCCAGAGCTAACCTCTTTCGGGCGTAAATACCGCTTTCCATTTAAGGACGGCCCCCTAGGCTTATCTTGGCCGGCTGCCGGCTGAATCCTGATCTGGCCTGACTATACGAATTAGGTGCCAAAGTACCGCTACTCATTTAAGGACGGCCCCCGGACTTAAATTGGCTGGCTGGATCGCAATCTGGCCCGACTGGCCCGTTTTATGGCCTAAATACCGCTTAACACTGAAGTACAGCGTCCCGGTCTAATCTTAGCCCAAAGATACATGTTTCTAAAGTTGTAAAAGAATTAAAATTAAAAGCTAAGGCACGGCAAGCTTAGCTAAGCGGTCTTGGGATGGAACTGAAGTCTGCTACGCGCCTGTTATATGGTTGGGTTTGTATAATAGTGGGTAGCGTAAAAAAACACTGTGAAAAAAATTTCATGACATTTTCATTACATTGTAATGAAGCAATTTTCATTACAATTTCATGACAATGTAATGAAGTTTTCATTACTTTTATGTAATGAAAATTAGTGACACGTGTCATTAAATCAAAGACAAAATTAAAACAGAATTTTTTTCCGGCAACCACTCTACTTATTAGTCATGCGCAGTGCGGAAATATGTATAGAACAGCAGGGTATCATATTGAACCACCATCCTCCGCAGAGGAATGATACAGATCGAGAAACTCAGACACTAAAAAGTCTGAGACAAACCAAAAAATGAAGGACGCACGTGAGGACTGTTTCGTCCTCTACGTCCAATGCACTGGAAATTGGCAGTGGAGGTCATCTCGCTGCCGTTCTTGGTCAGCCGCGCGCAAGAAATTACATTCGGTTCCCTTAACTCCATCTAGCGGCAGAAATCAATACTGGTTTTGTCAGATTCACTGAATTTCCCCATTGAAAGATACCAGCTTTATTTTTCGATTATCCGTCATTTGGTGTGAGAGTGACCAAAGGAATATGGTCTGAAAAATAAGGAAAGAGGCTCTGCATTGTAAACAATGCGCAGATGGGCAGGCCCAGTCGCCGCACAGGGCTGTGGCAGCGCGTGGATTGAAGGCATTGTAGTGACCTAGGCTGGCGGGGAGTGAGGAAGGAGAGAGTGTAGTGGGGTCTGGCGGGGCTGAGGACGATGACGACCAACCATGCAGCCCCCCCTGAGCGCGGCGGATGGATGGATATGGATGGATGGATGGATGGGTGGATGGATGGATGGATGGATGGATGGATGGATGGATGGATGGATGGATGGATGGATGGATGGATGGATGAGATGTGTGGGATCGGAGTGAATAGAGAAGTGGAAGGACCGCTTAATAATAAAAAAGGTTTCTCCACCGGGATCGAACCCACGACCCTCCCTTCCGCAGTCTGTCGCCTTATCCACGGGACCACTGGTCTGCCGTTGTGAGCTGCGAGCTCGGCAGCCTGTTTGTCCCACTTGCCGGACCTAACGAGATTGGGGCCTAAATACTGCTTTCCATTTAAGGACGGCCCCTCGGTCTCATATTGGCTCCCTGTTAGAACGAAAATACCGCTTATCATTTAGGCCAGCGTCCCGGTCTAATCTTAGCCCAAAGATACATGTTTCTAGTGTTGTAAAAGAATTAAAATAATTTAATTAAAAAAAAAATTCCCACCAGATTCGAACCCACGACCCTCCCAAACCAAACGGTGCGTCGGAGGAAAACCATGAAAAGGCCATGTTGTAGATCTTGTCGAGACGAAATAAACGGCGTTTCGAAATTGAAAATCGGTCAAGCGGTTCGGAAAAGAGGACGGGTTTTGTAAACAGCCGGGTTCGGGCTTCAGTTTTCCCTTCCTATTTTACAAACGGGACCAGATAGAAAGGTGCGCTCTTCGGGAGAAGAAAGCCCTGGTCGAGACGGAATAAACGACGTTTCGAAATTGAAAATCGGTCGAGCGGTTCGGAAAAGAGGACGGGTTTTGTCAAAACCCCGATACCGGGTTTCGATTTTTCCTCCATATCTTCTAAACAATACCGAGTGGAAGCCCTCTGTTTCCTTTTTCCCGGAGTAAAAATATGGCAGCAGGAATTTTCGTTGAGACGCAATACACACCACCCAAAAACATGAAGACATGGAATCGAACTCAGAACCCTTCCCTCCGCAGTCTGCCACCTTATCCACGGGACCACTGGACTGCCGATAAGAGCTGCGATCACGGCAGCCGGGTGCTCCGGCGTGCCGCGGCCCCGGCCCGGCGGCCTCTCGGCCCGCAAAACCTGCTTCTTTTCGCCCTAGCGACCAAACAGTGCGTTGAAAGAAAACCATGAAAAGGCCATGTTGTAGATCTCGTCGAGACGGAATAAACGACGTTTCGAAATTGAAAATCGGTCGAGCGGTTCGGAAAAGAGGACGGGTTTTGTCAAAACCCCGATACCGGGTTTCGATTTTTCCTCCATATCTTCTAAACAATACCGAGTGGAAGCCCTCTGTTTCCTTTTTCCCGGAGTAAAAATATGGCAGCAGGAATTTTCGTTGAGACGCAATACACACCACCCAAAGACATGAAGACATGGAATCGAACCCAGAACCCTTGCCTCCGCAGTCTGTCACCTTATCCACGGGACCACTGGACTGCCGGTAAGAGCTGCGATCTCGGCAGCCGGCCGCTCCGGCGTGCCGCGGCACCCCGGCCCGGCGGCCTCTCGGCCCGCAAACCCTGCTTCTTTTCGCCCTAGCGCACAAACGGTGCGTCGAAGGAAAACAATGAAAGTCCATGTAGAAGATCTTGTCGAGACGGAATAAACGACGTTTCAAAATTGACAATCGGTCAAGCGGTTCGGAAAGGAGGACGATTTTTTTAAGAATCCCGGTACGGGTATTTTGGTTTTCCAGAAAATGAAAAGAAAAAAAAAACATTCTAGTACCAACGCTCCCATTGACAGAGCTCGGCACGACAGTGACAACTTTGGGGAAAAAGGGAATCTCCCGGCAAACCGAGTGGAAGCCCTCTGTTTCGTTTTTCCCAGAGGAAAAATAGGGCAGCAGGAAATTTCGTTGAGACTTGAAGAAATACCCTCGACGTGTTTCTCGTGTTGTACAAGATGTAAAGTAAAACGAAAGAAAAAAGAGGTTTCCCCGCCGGAATCGAACTCAGAACCCTTCCCTCCGCAGTCTGCCACCTTATCCACGGAACCACTGGACTGCCGATAGGAGTTGCGATCTCGGCAGCCGGGTGCTCCGGCGTGCCGCGGCACCCCGGCCCGGCGGCCTCTCGGCCCGCGAACCCTTCTTTTCGCCCTAGCAACCAAACGGTGCGTCGGAGGATAACCATGAAAAGGCCATGTTGTAGATTTCCTCGAGACGGAATAAACGCCGTCTCGAAATTGAAAATCGGTCACGCGGTTCGAAAAAGAGGACGGGTTCTGTAAACAGCCGGGTTCGGTGGTTTCGGTTTTCCCTTCCTATTTTCCAAACGGGACCAGATAGGAAGGTGCGCTCTTCGGGAGAAGAAAGCCCCGGTCGAGACGGAATAAACGCCGTTTTGAAATTGAAAATCGGTCGAGCGGTTCGGAAAAGAGGACGGGTTTTGTCAAAACCCCGATACCGGGTTTCGATTTTTCCTCCATATCTTCTAAACGGTACCGAGTGGAAGCCCTCTGTTTCCTTTTTCCCGGAGTAAAAATATGGAAGCAGGAATTTCGTTGAGACGCAATACACACCACCCAAAGACATGAAGAAATACCCTCGATGTGTCTCTCGTGTTGTAAAAGAAGTAAAGTAAAACGAAAAGGTTCCCCGCCGGAATCGAACCAAGAACCCTTCCCTCCGACGTCTGTCACCTTACCCACGGGACCACTGGACTGCCGGTAGGAGCTGCGATCTCGGCAGCCGGCTGCTCCGGCGTGCCGCGGCCCCGCCCCGGTCCGCAAACCCTTCTTTTCGCCCTAACGACCAAACGGTGCGTCGGAGGAAAACCATGAAAAGGCCATGTTGTAGGTCTCGTCGAGACGGAATAAACGCCGTCTCGAAATTGAAAATCGGTCAAGCGGTTCTGAAAAGAGGACGGGTTTTCTAAAACCCGCGCTACCGGTATTTGGTTTTCCCTTCCTCTTTTCCAAACGGGACCAGATAGGAAGGTGCGCTCTTCGGGAGATGAAAGCCCTGGTCGAGACGGAATAAACGCCGTCTCGAAATTGAAAATCGGTCCAGCGGTTCGGAAAAGAGGACGGGTTTTGTACACAGCCGGGTTCGGGCTTCAGTTTTCCCTTCCTATTTTCCAAACGGGACCAGATAGAAAGGTGCGCTCTTCGGGAGAAGAAAGCCCTGGTCGAGACGGAATAAACGACGTTTCGAAATTGAAAATCGGTCAAGCGGTTCGGAAAAGAGGACGGGTTTTGTCCAAACCCCGATACCGGGTTTCGGTTTTTCCTCGATATCTTCCAAACGGTAACAGATAGGAAGGTGCGCTCTTTGGGAGAAGAAAGCCATGGTCGAGACGGAATAAACGACGTTTCGAAATTGAAAATCGGTCAAGCGGTTCGGAAAAGAGGACGGGTTTTGTAAACAGCCGCGGGTTCGAATTTTGGTTTTTTCTTCCTATTTTCCAAACGGGACCAGATAGGAAGGTGCGCTCTTCGGCAGGAGAAAGCCGTGGTCGAGACGGAATAAACGCCGTTTCGAAATTGAAAATCGGTCGAGCGGTTCGGAAAAGAGGACGGGTTTTGTCAAAACCCCGATACCGGGTTTCGGTTTTTCCTCGATATCTCCTAAACGGTACCAGATGGAAAGATGAGCTCTTCGGGAAAAGAAAGCTCTGGTCCTAGCGCACAATCGCCTCGCTTTGACCCCCCATCCATCTGTGGCGGAAATGGGTGAAAAGGAGGGCCGAACGTTTCCGGTACCGACGGAAACGGGTTTTTCCGGGTTTTCTCCCAAACGAAACCCGATAGAGAGATGCCCTGGGGTGGAAAAGGAGGCCCCGGTCGTAGCGAACGATGTCCCCGCTCGGACCCGCTTCCGTCCGTGACGCGAACGGGTGAAAAAGGTCGCCGATTACGGCCGAAAAGGGTTTTTCCGAATTTTCCGGGTGAAGGAGTGGGAAATGTGAACTTTTTCGATTTTTTCCCTCCCCAATTGTCGACGAGACGAATCGAACGAGGGGTCTAACTTGAAAATCGGTCGGGCCGTTCCCGAGAACAATGCGATGAGTGAGTGAGTCATCTTGCATGCGGCTATAGAGTTTATAGATTTTTGTTACCTGTTTCTGTTAGTTGATGTAGTTGAGTACATTTCCAGAGTGTTTCAAAGTGAATTGTCAGTTAAATAATCTTTGATAATGTTAGTAAAATAACTTGCATATTTAGTACTGCTTTATTTCTGATCACTAGTACAAATTAGTTCCTTTTCAAATCAGTTCGAAGGGCATACTGCTCCTTATTTCCTACCTCTCCTCTCACCTTCCTGTTTTCTAATTTAATCGACAGCTTGACAAGTTTAGAAATTATATCACTAAGAAAAATGAGAGATTCTTCCTCTTCAAAAGCATTTGATAGAATGTACCATGGCTCTAACAAAATATTTTTTTCCAATAACACATCTACAACATTGTTAGTGTTTACAGTTTTACCAGATATTAAAAAAGACTGAATAATTTTCTCAACTGAATAGAAGAAATCTACAACTGTTTCTTTAAGTTTAACCTTAACTGTACCATTAGCATCTTCTTCCCATGAGGTATTATCAATAATTAAATTTATACTATCAATTTCACAGTTTGAATCAATAAAATTGATTCTGATACAAGCACATCTTGCCAACATTCTGGAAGACCCAGATTTGACACCTTTCATATAATACATTTGGAAAAACTTTCTGAGATGGATCTCAAAATCTTCTCTGTTAATTTCTTGGGGTTGTACTTCAGAAGTATTTTTACCAGCTTTCATTGCTTCAAATTCAAATTGGAGAATAACATCAAGGAGTTTGAAACACAATCTTGTTAAAACTATTCTTGGCACTTCACCATGAGGGGATGCAAACTGTGAAAAATCAGTGACTAGAGATGCAATCAGGGGTTCATTGTTCAAATATCTATCAAGGGCTTTGAGTTGGTCTTCATACTGCTGCGAAGGCATGAGTGATGTTGGCTTTGCAAATGACATTAGCATAGGCTCACACAAAGATTGAATGAAGTTCTTCCACTCCTCTGGCATTTGTGATACACTGGCAAGGACCTCCCTTACAAAATCTTTTCTTCCCTCTCCAGCTAGGGATTGTAAAGTCGACTTCGACTTTAGTCGAAAGTCGACTTTCAGTCTCTAAAAGTCGACTTTTTAAAGTCGACTAGCAAAAGTCAAAGTCGATCGAGAGTCGACTATCAACATCGACTTTCGTCGACTTGCCGCGCGTTTCAAGACAGAGACGGAGTGACGACTGACAATCCGACCGTGCTCGAGGCTCGACCGGGCTCGGGCGCTCGGGCTCGGCTCAGCTGCACTGGGTCGCTCGCCTCTGCGCATGCGCGGGCGGCCGCTGCCCCCTCTGCTCGCTCCTCTCTCATCTCTTCTCTACCCCTTCTTCCCGCCCTGCTCCAGGTTTGCCAACGTTCAAAGCAAATGCGGCGTATTTTAATAGACTGCAATAATTCCGAAATATCAGAATTGCTACTTGCATTTGTTTTACGTCTAAAGAAGTGATTATGAGTACACTTTTAGTTAAGTTTCTTACAAGATTCCGCGTCGCGAATATTCGAACACAATTGACGTTCTCATGGCGTTCGCGTGGTGGCAATCGTCCTTTGTTTATTATTTTGGCGAAGGCTAACCTCACAGTGCACATTGGCTGGCAAGATGGCTCCCAGTGCTGTATGGAGTTATTTCAAGAAAATTGAGAATGGGAGAAAAGTTCAATGTTTGAAGTGCCATAAGATTTTAAATTACAACCAAAGCACGTCAGCGCTCATCACCCATCTTGCGTCGGTTGACAAAATCAGTGTCGCGACCCAAAAGCGAAAGAGATCGGCCGGCGATCGGGGATTTGTAGGGGATGAGGACGACCCCGATGATCCTGGCTCTCTATCTGTGTCGTCCAGTCAGGTAAGATAATTTAAGTATGTGCAACCAGCTCAAAACACTTTCAGCGTAGGGGGTTTAGTGGAGAAAATGTGAGACTCTAGTGTCTTGACCACACGAGCTGCAAACGAAACGCGCTGCGGCGGGGGAGGGGAGGAAAGTGATGGCGATATTGTTTTGAGTATACGATACGCCGCAGTCTCCTCGGCACAGCTTAGCTTTGTTTACATTGGGCAGGGTGGGGCCCCGAGCGCTTATTGTGTCAATCCCGTATAGCGTGAGGTGTGCCTGTTTTCTTTACAAAACAATTATATTTAAATAGGAACTCCGTCAGCCAGTAGAGGCAAACGCCGGTGGCCGTGTTGGCGTAACTTCCCCACTCCCACCCCCTCAAGCCAGCCCCAGCCGTCGCCCCAGTGTATCTCCGGGGCCTATGGACAAATGTCTTAACAGAGCCGCATCATTCTCCTGTAAGCACAGCTCATTGATCGCTCGCATTGCCGTGCTCAAACATTTTACTAATGCCATTTTAACTCCATTGCAGCTGGTGGTGAAAGGGATATAACAGTGACCAACGCCCTCGTCTATATGATTGTAAAGGACGATATGCCGCTGTCGACCACCTCCAGAGAGGGATTTCGCTTGTTCTGCAGCAAACTGCAGCCACTGTACAAGTTGCCATCCGTCCCTACAGTGACCAAAAAAATTGAAATGGCCTACGAGGAGCTACGCGCCAAATTTGCGAAAGATATTTCCGAGGCTCAGTCAATAACTCTAACAGCTGACATCTGGACTTCGCAGGCTATGAAGTCTCATTTGGGTGTCACTGTCCACTATCCCCAAGGTATGTACACATTGGAAACACAAGTGTGTGGACAAATTAACACATCTGAGTCTCTCTGCGGACGAATGAACTTCGCACACCTACTAGTGTGCAACATTCACACACTTGTGTTTTCTGATTTATTACGAATAGTAAGGGAGAGTGGGGCACCAACTGTCAGGGGCACATACTGTCAATGCGCTGGCCTGTCCAGACCGTTCAGTTTCTCATCCAGCTTTTCAGTGAAATCTCAACGTCTTGACACTTGAACTTGAATGCCTGAGATCGGTGACCCGAGGTTGGCTGGTTTGGCGGCAAGAACCAAGTGAAGTTTTAATGTATGTAAATTTAGGTATGTTTCCATATTTTCAATCTAAATAATCACCTGGTACGCTCTTCTGGTGATCATTCGGGTCATAACGAACATTGTGTTTCATTCTTTACTACTTCTCGAATATATTGAGATCTTGTCCCGATCCCGGTATGACCTGGCACCCTTATAGGAGAGCGTGTCTGAGTAGGCTGCAGTTGGGGCAGGTCCTGTCAGTGCTTCACGGGGCACACATTGTCACACTAAAATTGACATTTCAGATTAAAAAGGCTTACTGTAGTTGTTCTGAATGGTATACCAGTGACCTACAGACTACTGGTAAATGTCAACATATATTTTAGTGTAATTTTCATTAATTTCCGATCATGCTCTAAAAAAAGCTCTCAGAAAAGGTGGTTTTGGTACTATTCGGAGCAAAATGTCTTGTATCATTTCTTAACGATAAAAACTGGCTTCTGAAATGAAAATTTTGTTCGAATTCAATCATAGCACGTCATTGATTACTGTGAGAACTCTAAAATTAATTTTTTGATAACTCGCGACCCATTTACACCAGCTGACAGTATGTGCCCCACTCGGGGCACTAACTGTCAATTTGCAGAGGTTGCTCTCTGTGTTAATTTCGCAATGCATGACAAAACTTTTATTGAAGGTCTCAATGTTTTTAAGTTCCTGAAGGTCCAATAGAGGTATATCAGCCCTCAGAACTTCAATGTCTCCACAACTCAGCCTTCTAGAACGGATTTTACAAAAAGTGGCAGTATGTGCCCCACTCTCCCTTAGCAACGTGCGCGGGAATGTAATTTTCTCCTTTTTTCCAGGGACTGACATGATTTCTGTGGAGGTTTGTGCCAAGCCAATTGAAACCAGGTGCACTACGCCACATCTGCGGACTCTTTTGAGAGAGGTGTGCGCGACATGGTGCATCAGAGACGAGGCTATCATAGCGTTTGTAACCGATGGAGGCGCGAACATCAAGGCAGCTGTTAGAGAAGAATTTGGAGTACTGAAGCACATCAGCTGCTTTGCACACCTGTTAAATGGGGTTGGCCAGGCTTCCATCGGGCTTCACACCAACACCGTTCCATCCGAGGCTGGAGCAGAGATGAGGGAAGTACCCGACAACGAGGACGACTTAGACGACGGAGATCTGAATCCCGATGGGAGCGGCGATTTAAAAGATCTTGTACTCCGTGTGAAGAAGATAGTGCGCTTCGTACGGACTAGCACAATCGCCACGGCCGAGCTCATGACACTCCAGAAGGAGGCGGGAACTCCCGACCACCAGTGCCTCAAGCTGATACAAGAAGTACGAACACGTTGGAACTCGGTCTTCGAAATGCTTGAGCGGTTTTTGAAATTGGCAGACAAAGTGAGTAGGGTACTCCTAAAGTGTCAAATGGACAGAACAACCAAATCGAAGCCACCGAACATGCTGAACGGGGAAGAACTTGAGGCTCTGACGGAAGTAAAGGACCTGCTCAAGCCACTGAACGAAGTAACGCTGGAAGTTTCATCTGAGAAAACCACAACGCTAAGCAAGTGCATTCCTCTGGTCAATGCCATGCAAGATGTAAGTTCGAGTGCCTATTGTGTAACGCGTTTCGTCTCTCTTGTCTCCATGCATTACATCCTTTACTACTATTTTTTTTTCACAGAAAAATCGTGAATTTATGGCTATCACCCCGGTTGGGTTCAATTTTCAACAAAAATTGCTTGCGCAGTTAAACAAAAGTTTCAACGGAATTGAGAACCTTCGGCCATATGCGGCAGCAACACTTCTCGATCCGAGGTTTAAGCGGGCTGCTTTTAATAGCACTGGTGCAGTTGCTAGTGTGATTTCCTTTGTTGGTAAGAAATCTTAGCCCACTGTGAAAACCCAAGTGTGCGAATGTCGCACACTTGTAGGTATGTGAAGTTTCATTCGTACACTTCGCTACACAAATATGTGAATTTCATTAGAATATTCACACGTTTGCGTGTCTACGACGTATGAATATTCACACTTGCGTTTCCAGTGCGCGCAACAGTAACACATTTTCAATTAATCTTTGTTCTTCTTGTTTAAAGTTGGTATATTGACCCCTCAGGTAAATTAGTGGCGGAAGAGATAGCGGCGGACAGTCGTTCACTGCAGGCTGAAGGGAATGCCGCAACTGCAGCTAACCCCACACCAGAGGACAGCATCTGGTCAGGCTTTGATCAGAGGGTACGGGACAGCCTTGTGGATGCGAGTCAAGATGTCGCAGGACTTCCGATTGAGTTTCGGCAATACCTTAACCGTCCTGTGTGCAACCGCAGGGAAAACCCCCTGGTCGTATGGGAGAACCTAAAGGGGGAGTATCCTCATGTCTACAAGGTAGCAATGAAGTTCCTACCAGCGCTATCAACCTCAGTCCCGTCAGAACGTCTGTTCTCGCACGCAGGTTTGATAAATACGAAACTTCGAAATAGGCTTTCTGGACACCATCTTGACCAGCTCGTATTCTTGCGCAGCTTAGACGCCAAGTATTTCTTTTAGACAATGTCTACTGTGGTTTTTTTCTACTGTGAAGGTTTTACTCATTTTATTGTATTTATTTTGAAATCTTATTTCTATTGTAAGTTATGTTACTGTAAATTCATTGTTCATTGTACAATGACCATCAAGTAAAGCATCCACAATGATTCGTCAAAACCTATTGATTTTAAATTTTTTCTGGTTAAAATTTTAAAACTTCTGTAAAAAGTCGAAAAAGTCGACTAAAATCAAATTTTTCCGTCGACTGGTCGACTAGTCGAGTCGAAGTTTCGAAACGCAGTCGAAAAGTCGAAAGTCGACTTTTCTGATCGACTTTATATCCCTATCTCCAGCAGTCTCTTTAAGAATTTCTTGTAAAATTGAACAAGCTTTCGAATCAAGCATTAATTCATGTGGATCAAATTTTTTTCGAGAGTTAACATCTAAAACAAAATAAAACAGGTTATGAGGGTATAAGGGAACTGTACTGTCCACTCTACTCTAAAGAAAATAATTACCATTAATCTTGTGTCTCATCATATGTTTCAGCAATAGAGACTGAGAGGAGATGACAACATGGCATATTTTGCATTGTGTAGATTGGGCAGGTAGCCTGTTTTTCCCACTTTGATCACAATGAACTGCTTCTATACTTGCCCCACTCAAAGCAACAGGTGTGCCATCAGATGGAATGTCTGGATCGTCCAATACTTCACTTATAATTGGCACCTAAAACAGACAAGTAAAAAATGTATATAAGAAAAACAGCAAGGTGAGGGAACCACAATTCAGAATTAATAATTAGTAAAAGGACATGAACCCTTAAAAAATCAAACAACATATACAGAAGCACTCACAATCTCATTTGATAAACCAGCACCAACATCTCCTTTTTTTCTTCTCCTGGTTGGGGCTGCTGGAGTCTAAAAATAAACAAACACATTGTGTTAAGTGAATAGAGCACAAAGCTATTGCTATTTTTAGTTGAAGCTTAGCAAAGTAATAACCTTGGGCCGATCTCTAGAAACCATCCTCTTTTGGCGGAGTGGAGGCTCATTGCTAGGACCTGGTACCTGAGCCGGAGTAGTTGATGCTGCTGATGCTGCAAAAAAAAAGGGAAAACTGAGATTTTATTCACATAGAGTTGAGAAAAAAAAAATAGCCATAATACCATGGTGTTGGGAGAGATGTGTTGCATATTCATTTGAAGGCAGGGTGAGATAGCACTGATCACACCGGATCTGAGTTTCTTTGCGTGTCCTTCCACTGCGACGACTTGGTCCAGCTGCAGACTGATCCTAAAAATATATTGTGTGATTAGTGCGCCACACAGTAAGTGCCATCAATTGAGTAAGATAAACTGGTACTGTCGGACACAAATGCAAGTTCAGCAAATTCAGAGACTGGAAACAGGCCACAAACTCACCATCTTCTCCACTTCTCCGTCAATCAAAATAACAGACACCTGTAAAAGATAAAAAATTATTGCACATCTTACAACCACCTGTTTACCAGTAGGCAAGGCCTGGTGCTTGAAAATGTTCACTATCGATTCAAGTTTTGAATGGACCCCTTTGATGCGTGGACCATTTGGTGGCCGGGTACCGATTCCAAGGTATTTGAAAGGATTGAGTTAACAAAGCAACAATTGTCATTTCAAATTTAATGAAATATCTGCACCGAAACAAAGAGGTTTCTAACCTCTGGGGACTGCTGGGCTGGGGATGAACGGGATATGCCCAGGGAAAGATAAAATCATAAGAAATTCATTCAAGAAGCGTCGAGATCAGAACTGCGTTAAATTTTAAAATTATTTCTCACCTGGCCAGTCGCCGATGCCGATGCGAGGAAACGCCACTTTCTACCGCGTATTACCAACAACAACCTTCTGATGTGCGAAAAACACGGCTCGTCCTCTGCCCGTCGAGGAAACCACTTCTGCCCGCTGAGTTCGCCATACCGCCGGCGCGGCCACCGGCGGGATCGAATTCAACGGAGGGTTGAGGACACGGAATGAGGTTGGTGCAGTTTTTGGATGAACCAGAGTGTTTTTTCGGGTAAAACTAGGTGAGGAACAGAAAGATCGTGAAATTTCCCTTCAGATAGGGTGCATGCCGTGATCGAAATCTGGATCTAAGCATGCCAAAAGTTAATTTGAAAATTACACGAACCACCCGCCCCTCCAACGTTTTCGTTCATATCTTGGCGTAGATTAATCGCATCGTGAAACGGAAAGGCGCGACACAAAGCTCTTTTCATACGCTACGATCGGTAGCAGGTATGTGTGGGTCTTCGACCATTCCTTCCAGGTAAAATTTCGGTTTTAAGATCGGCGGAGCGATGTCAGCGCCGCTGCCGCTTCCCGCCGCCGCCGCTACGGCGCGCGACGAGCGCGCTACCGCACGGCCCGGCCCAGACCGCCTCGTTGCCACCCGCTGGTCGGATGAAGGTGGCCTGGGGCAGGGTAGCTGCCCCGGGTCGTTTTGCATGTTTCCTCGCGATCTCAGCCTTTAAGGGTAAAGGACAGGGTCTAGTCAGGGAAAGAAACTATGATAAATAGTGCCCTGAACCTTTCTTTAGTGTCGGCTATGCAAAACACGCGTGTGGCGACAACAGTGGTGTGCGGTGCAGGCCGAGCAGCTGTCGGTGGGCGCCCGCCAGGGGCTCGGGGCCCTCAGCCCCAGGACCACACCGACGACGACGCCTGCAGGCAGACTCCGCACACTGCTGCACAGCGCTCGCGCCCAGGCCTAGGTCCCGCGTGTGCCCCGCAGCCTCTCGTGTTTCGCGAAACTGAGGACAGGCTTGCCAGCCCCCTGGCACCGCCGGCCGGCGCCGGCCTCGCCCCAGACCCCAGGTGATCGTTCAAGTCGCCCCTGGCTTTGGTCGCGCGCGCGCCCCGTTGTCTCAGCTCCGCTGCGTGTGCCTGGTGCTCCTAGCGCCGGCGCCTTTCCTCCCTAGAGCCGCGAACGGCCTGGTCCTGGTACTTGTCGCTGGTCGTCGGCGGCGTCGGCGCCGGTTGAGAACTCTGCGCTGCACGCCTGTTATGTGAAGCACACGCCATGCACTGAGCCGCATTGCCCAGGACGCCGACGCTGTTGAACCCCAGCGCCAAGTAGCCTGGGCAGGCCTCCCCGCTGCATAAAGGCGCACTCAGCGGGGAACCGGTGGTGCGCTGGCTCGGGTTGTAAGCTTTCCGGGTACTGTGTCTACGGGTCGTGGGGCTCGGGGGCCCCGCCCCGTGGGGCGTGGGGTGGGGGAGGGGGGCATTGGTGGCTGGCCACTTTGGGTCTTGGGTCCGCGTCGGAAGCCGAGAGATTGAGAGGAGCGCTTTCGGATCTCCGTCCATTTCACACTCGTGCGGCTCAGCCAGCCACTTGTACTGTATATTGCCACTTGGACCCAGCGATAACTAGCCGTATCTATCTATCTATCTATCTATCTATCTATCTATCTATCTATCTATCTATCTATCTATCTATAGGCAATGGTCATTCCCTGGTCATTCCCCTGATACCGTTGTGCCAACCGATAACACTCATGTCACTACAAATTTATTATTGACGAAATGCCGCAGTTTCGTATCCATGAAGTAGTTTTTGCCTCTTCGTATGTGCAAATGATATTTAAATGTTGCGTCTTATTTACTCTCGTCCGTCAAAGTACTTTATGCTGAGTCTTATGTGTTGGCAGCATTGGAAGATTTGGAGTGTTTGGCCGCGAGCGTTCGCTGTTTGCCGCGGAGGTGTGAGCATTCAGTGTGTCGGTGTGATCCGGAGCAGGCAGAACCATGGCGGACCTCGTAGCGCAGCTGAAAGCTGCTGGAATGGCTGACGCTTTAGTGGCTAAACTTGAAGGTATGTTTCCCAGTTTCCGGGGAGAGCAGTTCGAGTGAAATCTCGCCCTTCCCGATTTCCTTCATATGTGCTCCTCCAAAGCTTGCTACCTTGGTATTTCCAGTGGCGGCACAGTTTGGTTGGACCGCGTTGTTGCAGCTGTGTGCCCCATTATAAAACGTCTTAGTTTCTCTCAAGTATGAGCCCTCAGAGATTCTCAATTTCAATTCCGCGGGATGACCCAGTAAAAGACATTATTGAGTCTAGAATTTTACTCGGAAAAGGCCCGTAGTTCATGTTATAGTTCTAGAGATAGCAGGGGAACTGTTCGGCACGGAACTTAACCACTTTTTATGTCTCTTTTTTGTCCGTATTTTGATGACATCTCGTGGTTCCACCATCAAAGATTCTTATTCAGTGTGTTTTTATGTATAATCTAACCTTAAAAAATTAGCCGGCCTTGACTTGGAGTAGAGAATACTTCAGTCCATTTTCAAAATATTTTGTGATTTCAAGCTGGTGCTTCTTTTCTTTCTTTCAAGAAATGTGGCCACTCATTACAAATTATGTGATGATCAGTATATTTCTTGTTTTAAAATAAGTCAGAATTTTATAAACTATTTAATTTTTGACCAATTTCATTCCAATTTAATGAGTTAACTTTTTTCCTTGTTATATTTATTCTCATCCTTGTATTTGGTTTACCTTGGCAGTACATGAAATAGACAAAGAGTTATTGGAAGTGATGGATGTAAACTTTATGAGAGGGGTGCTCAGCCTCTCTGCAATGGAGATTTTACAGTTAAAAAGTTACCAAAAAACAATGAAACAGGTAAGGGACTTTAAAAGTGAATATTCAGTTACTTTAGAAATGTATTTATCAAAAAAATTAATTAATGTTTTGTCATTTTGCAGGACACGTCTGCTAGTCATTCCAGGTGTACTGTTGGCGGCAAACGCTCCTCTCAGAGTTCTAGCTTGGTTACAGAGCAGTCTTCAAGTCAACTGGCTCTCAAAAGCAAGGTACCTACAATCAATAAGGGTGAGCGATAGGACAACTTTTTCGGTACCGAAGTTCATTATATGTGGAAAATGTGCTACTAGTAAAGGTTATTAACTGTGCAAAATCGCAATTCGGTGCGACTTCATCTTCAGCCCCAATAACGCCGTGAAAATTGGAAAAAACAGATAAATTAGTGAAACGTAGGCAACCCGCAATGCGCCGGCCGAGGCACTCTGGGAGGATCGCAGTGGCACTTAAGGCAAGTCAATACATCATACTTCGTCACCTGACTGCCAGAAAGCCTCCAAAAGGTCAGTATCGTACTCTAATTAAACGTCAAATTGTACCAAAATACGTCGTATTCAGCTAAAGTGTGGCTGCTGTTTTTTCCCCTTTGGGGAAAAAAAAAACTCAGGACCCACCACGTGTAGGTGGCCACACCCCTAGGGAAAATAAATACCTATGACCCAGGACTGATGTTAACTGATCGGACCTATCTAAAAGCTGAAGTAAACCTGTCCTGGACCTTCATTTTAGCTAACTTTTCACTGAAAGTACCTCACAATTACGCCAAATTATCTGAGTTTGGCGCGCTGAAAGCTGATCAGTAGTCAGCTCTAAATTGGCGAAACCGCTTTTAACTGAGTTTAGCTGCTTACGTAACTGACTCCAACTGAGTGTAGTTGAAATTAACTGACTCCGCGGTTCAGGTACACCTGATGATTGCGCGTAGTTAGCTGAGTTTTTAGCTGAATAACATTCACCTCGCATGGGCTGTACCTCCACTGTAAAAAAATGTTTGTGGTAAATATCCCATAAATGTATTTACAGCTTTTTACATTTACAGTGTGTGGGTTTTTCGAATTTCCTACACAGGCGTATGGGAAAAATCAGAGCGCTAGTTTCTACAGTCCTCCGATGCATTTAACGGACGGAGCAGCAGGTGGGATTCGAACTCGCTACCTTTGAGTTCGAGAGCGCGCACGCTACCCCTCACCCATCTTTTTTTTTATAAACACATTTATTAAATCTCTGAACAATTTTTAACAAATAACAGTAACAATAAAAGATTTAATAAATTAAAACAATTGCATGTGCATAATTTCATTGGTTTTTGTTAGTTGCGTTTTACATTGATCCCTTTTGTTGTACAGCCTCTGTGCCCATCTGGCCTCCTCGTCATTCCTTTCCTTCCCTGAGTCCTCTCTCTCACTCACTCCCCCATCGGTCACTTCTGGGAGGAAGTTTGGTGGGACACCATCCCATATCAATGATACGAGGACGAGCTGCTTGTAACTGATTTTAACTGATAAAAGCTGAGTGTAGCTGCTGGAAATACTTGACATCACGGTCACGCACGGATAAGTAGCTGATGCAAAGCTGACGGGAAATAACTGAGGCTTAATCAGTTAACATCAGTCAAATTGTCAGTTAAAGTGAACTGAATGAAATCTGAATGCGAACTGAGCTGCAACTGAGCACTTACTGAATGACAGTTCCGATCAGCGCTCTGTCGCTGAGCTGCTCCGAGTTGACTTTCCGCGCTTGGGAAATCAGGGAAGTTCAGTAAAAATTACCTCCGACTGAGTCCACAATTCAGCTTCTGGTCAGCTCACATTCACTTGTAAGTCAAACTGATCAAAGCTGACTCTTACTGATTTTTAGTAACTGAGAAAAGACTGAAACTAAATGAGTATCGTCCAGCTATCACCGTTTTAAAACCGAGTAACTTGACGTTATTGCTAGGTACAAAATTGCATTTCAGGCATCGTCAGTTAAAATCAGTTTTTAGGTTGGTCCGATCAGTTAACATCAGTCCCGGGTCAGGTATATTTTTCCCTAGGGACATCGGGTCCTGCCCTATCCCTACCCAACCAACCAACCATAAGGGACATGACGTGACGTGACAGGACCTGAAAGGAGAGATGACTTTATTATAGAAATACAATTAAGTCTAGGAAAGTAATGCCAAAATTTAAAACAAAATTAGAATATAAGTGCTCTTCTTAGAGAGTCAAGTCCCTTATGGCTGGTTGGTTGGGTAGGGATAGGGCGGGATCCGATGTGTGGCCACCTTCAAGTGGTGGGTCTTGAGTTTTTTCCCCAAAGGGGAAAAAACCAGGAGCAACACTTTAGCTAAATACGACGTATTTTGGTACAATTTGACGTTTAATTAGAGTATGATACTGACCTTTTGGAGGCTTTCTGGCAGTCAGGTGACGAAGTATGATGTATTGACTTACATTTAGTGCCACTGCGATCCTCCCAGAGTGCCTCGGTCGGCGCATTGCGGGTTGCCTACGTTTCACTATTTTAGCCGTTTTTTCCAATTTTCACGGCGTTATTGGGGGCTGAAGATGAAGTCGCACCGAATTGCGATTTTGCACAGTTAATAACCTTTACTAGTAGCACATTTTCCACATATAATGAACTTCGGTACCGAAAAAGTTGTCCTATCGCTCACCCTTAACAATCAATTCAATTCTTTTAAGGCTTCTCCTCCTCCTCACATACATAACCATAAAGATTTTGATTCTAATGTATTTTTGTGTTATTTAATTTTGCAGTCTACTCGAAGCCCATCACCGATACGGAAACCAGAAGCATCGGGCATTGATTCTGAAAGTTCAAACAGCTTGCATATCTCCTCTGAAGATTCTTCGGTGGAGCAGCCTATTATTGAATCCAGGAGTACTGTGAGACGAGAGAGCATCTCTCCAAGTTCTTGCTTTGTTCCAGAGCAGTCCTCAAGTCAACAGGTTTGCTTAAACAAGGTGACTATAATCAATCTTATTTGCAAAAGGTTCCTGTTCCAGTTAAAGTAAAAGTGTTCCTGTTCCCTACTATATTTTGATATTACTTGTCTGACTTGCTCAAAATCTTAACAAAGAGGTTCAGTTTTTCATGACTATGTTTAACACCGTACAATAGAATCTGCTCCACACAGAAGAGCGGAATCTCAGTTTGGTTGGCTGGGGAGGGCTGTTGTGGTTTTGTGGTTAATTGATTTCACTGAAAAGTGGTAAGCAGAGGTTACAGTAAAGGTTCAAAATAATTTAAAGTGTGGCAGGTCTCTCAAAGTAAAACTGAATCCCCTCTCTTACTTAAACCTTGAAACCTGGACATTAGTCTGAAATTAATAACATGAGGCTTGCACCACCAAATCGCATGAAGAATCCCCATTTTTTAAAAAAATCTAATGTAGTTTTGTTCCTTTTAATTTTGCAGTCTTCTTGGGACACATCACCCTTAAATAGTGACTATGAAAGTTCTGGTTGCTCGAATAGCGCTCCTAAAGATTCTATGATGGGACGAAGTCAGGCTGTCAACCAGTCTAGGGATACTATAAGCAGTTCAGAGAAGTCCTGTAGTCAACAATTTCTCAACAAGGTGACTATGGTTAACTGAATTCTTTCAAGGCTCCTTCTCATGTACACCACCAAAACACTGGAAGTATACCAAAGTGATTTTGAATGTAAGGTAATTCTTTTTATTTAAAATTTTGCAGTCTACTCGTAGCTCATCACTTTCAAGAAACCTGGAGGCTTCTGGCAGTCATTTTAACAGTACGGGAAGCTCAGTTGGCACCTCAAAAGAATCTACGGGGGGACGAAGTCAGCCTGCCAACCAATCTAGGGGTTCTGTGAGCAGTTCAGAGAAGTCCTGTAGTCAACAGCTTAACAGCAAGGTGATTTTAATCAACTTTATCCTGTCAGGGCTCGCTCTCATGTAAACCACCTAGACACTGGAAGTATACCAAAGTAATTTAAAATCTAATGTATATTTTATTCTTTTTACTTTGCAGTCTACTTGTAGCTCATCACTGTTAAGAAACGCGGAGGCTTCTGGCAGTCACTCTAAAAGTACGGGATGCTCTGTTGGCACCTCAAAAGGCTCTACGGGGGGACAAAGTCAGCCTGCCAAACAATCCAGAGGTTCTGTGAGCAACGCAGAGAAGTCCTCTTGTCAACAGCTTATCAGCAAGGTAATTTTAATAAACTTTATCAAGGCTCCTTCTCATGTACACCATGAACACAAGACACTGGAAGTTTACCAACGTAATTTTGAATCTAATGTATGTACTTTTTTTAAATGTAAATTTTGCAGTCTACCCGTAGCACACCACTTTCAAGAAACTCGGCTTCTGGCAGTCACTCTAAAAGTACGGGAAGCTCAGTTGGCGCCTCAAAAGGCTCTACGGGTAGACCAAGTCAGAGTGCTTCTGAGGATGAAAATGTGCACTCTGATGGCGATTCTGATTCCGAAAAGGAGAACACAGGCCAATCCTCTTCCAAAGATTTTGTCACTGATGACGATGTAGACACTGCAGTTAAAAATTTTGTGGCTGAACCTATACCAACCTTTTCATCTTTGAAAGGAAGTCTGCCTGAGGTGATATATGTCCTCTTTTATTTTTTTTTAAATTATTATTATTATTTTTATTTTTAATTGTTGTTTGGTAATGCTGAGAACTTTATACTTACAGTCTGATGTGGTCAGCATCCTTCACAAAGAATTTCTTAAGGCTCACAGCCGTTATAAGGCAAATTTTATTGAGCTACTGGAGAAAAAACACCTTGACAGAACCAAGAGACTCTGTATAATTAGAAAACTTACTGCATATATATATCTACAATATGCATCGCAAGTTTTTTTTTGTTTTTTTTTTTTCCCCTTTTTTCAACATCTCTCTAAGTCCCTTATCCTGACTAATTTTTACCTTTATTTCTCAGATCTCCATTGGAAGTCACGTCATCAATGAAGGAAGGGATGGCAAAATCGTTCTGTGTTGTCTTTCCCAAATTTGCCAACCTGGATGACAAGGAACAGCCCTGGGTAAGCATATGCCACAGTTTGAATGTTTGGTTTTTGTGATTGCAAAGTTCTTAGTTTACAAATTGTCTTCTTCTTTTGTGCCATAGAGCCCTGTGTATTCACCAAAGGGCCCAGCAGGGTATATTCACAATGCGTCTCGAGCTTTCATGAGAGAGTATAGGAAGAGGCCAAATGCCAAAGCTCAAAAGAGGAAGGCTACAGATGATGCCTGTGACTTTGATGATGATGATGTAAGTCAATATTCCTTATGTCTGCTCAGTATTGTTCACATACATATTATAAGCAGCACCTCTAAGGTAATTTATTTTTATTTTATTGAAGGTTCAAGCTCTAGGTCTTATCAATGCCGGAAGAGAAGAGAAATCTGAAATCCTTGATGGCATGGCAAAGTGTTTTAAGATGAGAGAGGATGAGAGGCGTAATGGGGAATCCATCACATTTTTCATCATGAAGTACCCCCAGTTCAAGCATTATGATGGTGAAGTTGTGAGTATCCTAGCAAGTTGCTTTTTTTTTTTAAGTTTCTACAGGACAGGTCGAGGGGGAAATAACCTCGGACTTTGGTGTACACCACTAATTCAACAAATTCAGTCCATTCCAACAAATTCAAGCCAATTCAACCTAATTCAAATCTGATTTCAATTCAATTCAAGCCAATTTAAGCCAATTCAAACCCAATTCAAGCCAATTCACACACTAATTCAGTCCAATTCAAGGCAATTCACATCCAATTCACGAAATTTGTGCTCCTAATTCAGCGGTTATTTCCCCCTCGGGGCAGGTACAATTCAAAGATCATGGTAGTCAGACAATAAGGCATGTTTAATACCAATACTGTGCTTTATTTCCTACTATTTATAGTTGAGTGAAGAATTTAATAGAATGAGGCCAGAAGCTGAAGACATGTGCAAGTTATTTTTAAAACTGCAGCCTAAGATTCTTAGATTAAAACTTCGAAGAGAAGTTGACCTGCCTATTAATGATGGTAAAACCCAAATTACACTTATTTCACCGCTTATGGGTGGAAAATGTGTCACTGAGCGATTCTCTCATTCTTTTTTAGATGGTGTAAAGGCTCTTGTTATTTTGTCCCAACGACTGCCCCATGACATCCCTAAAAGAGGGGAAAAGCCAAACCAATCATGGGCAAAGCTCAGAGATGTACTTGTTGTGAAGAAGGTAATATTTTCTCCAAAAACCTCTTATTCTTTAGCGTAAATATCATTTAGTATCTTAATGAGATGGCCTCTTTTTCATCAGGTGTCAGATGATATTGAGCAATATGTTCTGGACAGAATGGAAAAGTCAACTGGTCCAGTTCAACCCTACATAATCTTTGTTCGAGGGCAGTTGGATAGGGATAGGATTCTCAGAACCTTTATTGTCCTGGATAGGAAAACAGTTCAAGTGCAAACAGTGAGCAGCATCAAAGCTTTTGATTGGCTTTTCAAGTGTTTCTTCATATTCAACGTATGTTACCCTTTTGGTTGGCGAAACACTTTCCATTTCCTTCAAACATGCTTCTACAAAATTTTTGAAAACAAAGGTGCCCGGAAAGATGTTGTTAATAGCTCTGAGTTTGAGCTCATGCAGGCTCTTCAGGCAGAGTCTTAAACAAAATGTGTTGTTATTTGCTGTTCATCTCATTAAACAGTTGTTGTTATTTTTGATTATGTACCTATTCCTTATCTGCCGTCTTAATCTTTTATTCAGTTATTTGCTGTTTGTCAAAGTCAAACAGTTGTTGTTATTTTTGTATCTACTGTACCTCTTTATTTGCAATCTTTGTCTTTTATCTCCTGACACTCGACAGAATTTTGTGTTTTATTTCCTATACCAAAGATTTTTGAAAACTTTAATTTTGTTGTTGACATTTCATCCTTTATTTAAACGGTTTCTACAATATGTGAGCCGTTTATCAAACATTTTTCATTATCATTTTCTCTATGTACCTCATAAGCCTTATCTGTTATCTCAATTTTTTCCTTGACGTTAAATGGTATTGTCTTCTTTATTTCCCTTGACAAAGACTCAGAAGTTATCTTAATTTTGAATTTTTATTTTGGGCTTTCAAGGTTGAGTTTAAGCCTAGTCAATGTAGCTTATACTATGTTTTGTAACAACACAATCTGTTGAATATTTTATTAAAATTTTATTATTCATTATACCTTGCATTCTTGTATTGCAACCTGAACTCGAACATGTCCCTCACATGGAATACTAAAGCAGGCATTTCTTGAGAACAATGATGCAAGGAAAAGACACAAAGTTCAGCTATTATTCCTACTTGTTTAATTTTTTTTAATTGTAATATTATCTGACCATTAGCCTATTGATAAAAAACACTTCTGGTTTTCAAGGAACGATGCCTGTCTGGGGCAACTCTCAAATCCGTTAAAAGACGGGACTCAATCTGGATTAGATATTTAAATGACACCCGCCTTTTCTGGTTGATTACGCAAGCTTCCCGCAAGCCAATAAGCTGGCTGGCTATCAGTGCGCATGCGTCTGTGCAACAGGCCGCCCCTTTTCGGCGCTCGGCGGACGCATTTTCTAACGCGCTCTCAGAACCGTCTATCGTGTGCTCAAAGAACGGTATTGTTTGATTAGCCGGTATATTCAGTGAGGTAAAGTGAGAAGTTTTACGAGAGTTATTTTTTTAAAACTGATTTCAGGACTTGTAATAAATGAGTCTTGTGGGTTAACAACTTCGCACATATATGCTCTTCACTTAGGAGAGGCTAAAGACAAAGATCCACTTTTGCAAGTCGTGTTGTGGTTTGTTGCCGTTGATTCATTTTATGGGTATGTTGTTTTCACATGTGGCACCGTCGATCGGTATTTGCTTTCGGTTTTGTTCTTTCTCTGGTTGCATCTAAACTGTGCACGTTTGTCAGTTTTGGCTGTCTACTGACTAATGAGATTGTTTTTCAGCTCTATAAGATATATGGTATGAAGGCTTTCTACCAAATTGTGAAAGTTTTGTCGACACTTTAAGCTTCTAATCATTGAAGTGTTGAAGTTAAATTTTACTTTCATCCCCTGTCTCCATTTTAGCAGGTGACGGTCCAGATTTGCAAGCTTTTGAGGTGAATTGATTTTTTTACTCAGTCTTTAGGGTATATGAATGTATGCATTTCTTCTGTGTTACAGATTAGATTGTTTTAGTTGCCTATCAGTGTTCTTTATAAGAAATGGGAAATTTTTTTAGTCAGAATTTGTTTTCTCTGAGGTCGACACAAGCGTTGTCTTGATCTATATTTTTATTCCTGTTTACTACTGCATCTTGTGCAGGTAAATCATTGCCCTTTGAATTTATTTTTTTTAAAGTCACTAGAGCTTAATGTGTGCACTTCTGTCTTTTCTCGGATTCTACAGGAGGAAGCAGAAATGGATGTCAAGCACACAGGTGACTTACTGTGTGGAACCTGTCAAACTGGTGAAATTTACATTGGCACTATTGCACTAAATAGACATTACAAACGAAGACATCATCAGTTGTCTGTATATGTGTGTGGTCAGCTTGGTTGCCGCAAAGGCTATAGAGATTTGACATCCATGATTAGACACATAACAACTGTGCATAAGGTCATTTTTGAAGGTGAAAATCAAGAATTGCCAGACCAAGCTGATAACAGCAGTTCAATGGATGCCAGTTTTGAGGAAGAAGATGTAAATGATAATGAAGATGATGCTATTTCTGCACCTCTTGGAGAGGATGACTTTGTAGATGAAGAGGAGGGAACAATGCAAGAAAAATTGAATAGAGCTGCTGTGAAAGTATTGTTGCGTCTCAGATCAAAGGCTAGTTTGACAGGTGCCGCTGTGGAACGGTTTGAGAAAGGCTGTTATGAAATGATCAAACAACTCTGTGTCAGTATAAAACAGAGTGTTACTGTTCGTTTGAACGAGAAAGGGATGAGTGATGAAGATGCTGAATATGTGCTATCTGAGGTTAATTCTCTGACTGACCCTTTCAAAAATCTGAAGACTATTGATGATCAATTAAAATACTATGAAGAACATTATGGACTTGTCAAGCCAACACAGAAGGTGCTGGACACAAGAATAGACAAAAGATTAGATCCATCCACGAACTGTCAAGTGCCTACGCAAGTCCTTGAAACATTCCAGTATGTGTCATTAATAGACACTCTAAAGTTTCTCTTAAAAAACAAAAAGTTCAGAGATTGTATTTTTAAAAAGCAACAAGGGAGAAATGACAATGTACTTAGATCTTATGCTGATGGTGAGCACTTCAAGAATCATCCGTACCTACAAAGACATGAGGGTGTTATTCAGCTCATACTATTCTTTGACGAATTGGAAATAGCGAATTCTCTGGGATCAAAGACAATTATCCACAAGCTTGCAGCTTTTTTTGTCAGGTGCTAAATCTACCTTCAGAATTATCATCAGAGCTAGCATCCATTTTCTTAGTGGCTCTTGCACATGCTGATGACTTAAAAAAGAAGGGTGCTATGGAGAAAGTTCTGGCTCCACTTATCCACGAGCTTAAGAAGCTGGCTGTAGGAATTGATGTTGAATTTGGCAAAGAAAAGTTTTGTCTACGGCCTTTGCTTGTAATACTTACTGCAGACACCCTTGCAGCCCACGATATATTGGGATTCTTAGGTCCTGGAGCCAAACATTTTTGTAGGAGATGTATGATTCCCAGAGGTTTAGCAAGGCGCACGGAAAATGTTGAGGGTACGTTTTATAGGGTACAATTTTTCGAGCTGTACGGTATACCGTACAGCTCAGCTCGTTGTACGCTGTTCTCGGGCAGCTCATCGCAGCGACGCGGGTGGTCGGCCACTGTGTGCAAGAGCGTCGTGGCGTGGCGTAGTGCCGGAGTGGCGTGGCGTAGTGCTGGAGTGGCGTCGCGTAGTGCTGGAGTGGCGTCGCGTAGCGTCTCTACCTGCTGCCGCCTCTCTGCTCCTCCCCCTTCCCTCCTCTTATAGTCGAACACCTAGGCCTTGACCCGCTATAATGAGAGACCATAAAACTGCGTTGGCGACTCTACCCTATTCCTTCTCTCTGGTCCGAGTCGCTCACCACTTGTCATACCCTCGTCAACGCCGGCCGCGCGGTACCTGGTTAAAGGACCCACCCCCGCATGCCAACCTATTGTTTCCCCGGAAGGATCGTGTCATTGACTTGGCCTTCCTCAGCGCAGGCCGGCAGCCGACTGATTCAGAAGATAGCTCTCATCCCTCCCTCCTTGTTGCACCTACAGCGGTGCCCTATGCTGACCATGGCAGTGTTCCGTGAGTACGACAAGGACAGAGGTATAAAAGCGATCTTCGGAATCGCTCGGCAGTGGGAGCCTCCAACACAACGTCGCCCTCAGAAGGGGCGGGGGTGGGAGGGGAGGGAGGAGCAGGGTGGGAAGGTGGAGCGGGGAGACGTGGAGGAGGGGGCCGAAGACAGGGCGAGGCAGGGCGGGGTGGAGGGGGGCAGCATTGCAGAGACACCAGGCAGTGTTTGTAATGTGATGGGTCGAAGAACAGTCTAATGGCACGATGGCTCCGTAGCTCAGTAGGTTCCGACCGAAGCGTGAGCGCTGAGTTTGGTATGGCTGGGGATCGAATCCCGGCACTGTCAAACAAAATGCGTATCTCGCGGCCAGTAGGACTGACCCGGCTACACATGAGTCTTAGAGGCGGTGGAATGATGAGGAGGGATGGTAGGGGGAAGAAGGGAAAGGGGGAGAGAGGGAATAAGGGACGTGGGCGGGGTGCGAGAAATGACAAGGAAGGAGGAACGCTTAAGGAGTACTATTTTTTTTTAACCTTGTGACATGCTAATAACCCGCCTCGAGTGCGCCCGGCGCTCTGCGGGCATGATCCGCGCGGCGGAAAGCGGTCGGAGACGCGCGCCGCGTAGTCCGCCAGGAGTGCGCCAGACGCACGCTCGGCGAGACACCCAGCACGCCTTGTAGGTAGGCCACACATCACACATCACTTGTACGCTTTGTGAGGGCAGCCTTGTACGCTATGTGAGGCAGGTCACAAGCCTGGGTGAGTGTCAGGTTTACGACTTGTTTATACCGCATGCGGTAACGGTGACCGATTAGCCTTGACAGCTGGCCGTTGACGAGGGTTGCCCATTAACGCGACCTGAGGCGAGCTGTACGCTATCCCAGGACAACTCGCCTTCCGACGCAGGGCCCTAGGGTATAGCGTTTGTTAAATGGAGAGCCCCGGACAATTTCGTACCCTAAAACCTAAGAGTGCGGAATGCAAATGCTATTGGTGAGCTCAGAACTTGTGAAGAACATCAGAGGCAGGTTGAGTTGATAACAGCAAGGCCAAATCTATTATCTGAGTTTGGAGTAAAGAAGAGCTGCCCATTGAATGAGGCTCCATACTTTGATTGTACATCTTCAAGTGTGTTCGACGCTTTCCATGACGTACTAGAAGGTGTTGTTCCTCTCGATATTAAATTGGTAATCAGGCACTTTATTTTTGTGGAGAACCTTTTTACTGTCAAGGATTTAAATCACAGGATAGCATCCTTCTCATATGGCATCCCAGACTCAAAGAATAATCCAAGTGCAAACTTCACTGCAGATATGCTCACACAAAGTGGAGGTAAGCTCAAACAAACAGGCTCACAAATGTGGTGTCTCATGAGATCCTTGCCCTTTCTTATTGGGGACTATGTTCCTGAAGGAAGTCCACACATGAAACTTATCATAACTCTGTAAAATATTATGAAGGTAATATTTTTAGTGTTCTAAAGGGTGGGAATATTCCCGGGAAAATTGGGAATCTTGGGGACCGTTACCGGGAACGTTCGAGGCTCCAAATCGGGAACGTTCCCATCTTTAAGTAAAAATGAACCAAAACTGTTCATAAATGTAGGGATTTATTGGAATTTTTTTTTAAGTGGTTGCTGCTTTCAAAAATTTATATTTTTTTAATCTTACTGGTCAACGTGAGCGCGCTGCGTTTGCCGACAGGCAGAGGCAGACGACTCCCGCTCAAGTTAAAACAAGTTTTGCGTCATATCGACACAAACGCGAGTTTTTGTCGTCAGGGATAAGCAGTATAGGCTATAAACGACAGAAAACTGTATGGTCGGTCCAAACCGAGGGGGTTTTCACTCGAGATATTCGTGTACACGGTATTTCATAATTCATGTATTTCGCGGTATTTCGGCGGTATTCACTGATTAAAAAATGTTGGATATTCACAGCACCTCTATTGTGAAAAAAGTTGCCAGAACTCTTCGTTAAATTACAGTGAAATTCTGTATTTAAACCAGAACTCTTCGGGAAATTCCAACTGGCCTCTGTGTTTTAAACCAAAAACTTTTTGGGAAATTACATCTGTCCTCTGTATTCAAAATAGACTGGCTTCAAAATTATGGTCGACTGTCCGACAAAATATTTCACTTTGAGGCATCAAAAGGGTCCCTTTCTGATCAGAGAAGTGTTGGGATTTCGCAATCGTTCCGGATCGAGGAAGTGCTGGAAAATCACAATAAATTTCTAACAGTGTTTCTCAGGTGAAGTTCACCGTTTTAGAGTCTACTTAGGGGGTTTTCGGCGTATTTCATGCGAAATCCCTCTGAAATACCTCTATCTGGTGTACCCGGTATTTCGGAAGTGAAAAACCCCTCGGTCCCAACAAGTATGCGTTTTTATCCTCCGGTACAAATATTAAGTTGAAACAGGAAAAAAAAATGAATATTCCCAGTTTTAGGGAATCTTCGGGAATGTTCCCGGGAATTTACTGGGAACATTCCCCCAAAAGATCGTTCCCGGGAAATTTAGAACACTAAATATTTTCATTTGAGATCAAAATGGAAGACCTGGATTATATGGATAACTTGATAACTCTTCACAATCAGTCTTTCCAAGAATTATTTGTTGATGTCCATGACAATGATCTATATATTGAAGAACCTGTCGATAATTCTGTTATTGACGAAGAGGCTGTAGACGATCCAGATGAAGAAAATGTTGCTCAAAATAGGGCTAATGAAGAACAAGAAGGCAATGCAGACAGAGGTGAAGGTGGTCGTAGAAGGGTAAGAAAAATGAGTAAGGTCCATGTTACAAACAAGCTCCATCATCTGAAGCACTACCGTGAGATGGCTGTAGCATTTGGACCACCAGTAGGATTATGGTGTGCGAAATTTGAAGGCAGAATGAAGATCTTTAGACGGCATTCTGCAATCTGTTGCAATTTTAGAAACCCCCCTCTCACCATGGCCAAAATGTTTCAGTTGAGCAGTCTCAGTGCACAGCTCGGAAATTCTGAAGAATATCTAGATTTTCAACGAGGAAATGTCATGACTGCAAGACACTCAAGCCACAAGGACTTATTAATGACTGTAGGATTGAATGGTGGAGATGAAATAATTTATACCAACAGTGCTACATTTCATGGTGAAGAGTACCGCCCTAGCTTGTTCGTCTGCCTTCCTGGTGACCCGTCCACAGAGGAAAACTTTGGTCTTATCAAAAATGTTATAGTTGCTGCAAAAGAGGTGCTTCTGGTAATAGCTCCATGGAAAAATGAAGGCCTCAGTCCAAGACTAAATGCTTATCATGTAATCCCAGATAATAGACCATTGATTCTCTTAAGAAGCAGATCATTGCGTCATTTCCGATGTATTGCTCCATGGAACCCACAAGATAGCGAGGAGATATACCTATCTATGAGGACAGTTCTGGTCTAAGTAAAACAAGTTCCATGTTCCTGGCCTTATGCTAAATACAGGCTAGTTCTGTGATTATAAATGTTAAAAAAAAATCAAAAAGGAAAAAAAAAGAAGAAAAAAAAACAAAAGATAGTAATCTGTTTTAAGTTTCTCTCATCAACACAATGCTGCAAGAACAATGCTTTTTTTATCCAGCAAAAGATTCTGCTGTAATTATCAAGAAGATCTTGCAAACGAAATAAAGAGACCCCAAGCTTAATGCTTATCATGTGAATTCTCTGCTTGAAGAAATCCTTCCAAGTAGTGGGGTTAAAAAAAAAAATAAAAGCTCTCTAAAGATTTGTTTTCTGAGCCTCTTCCGTATAAAACTTTACTAATAAGGACTCTTTAATACATACATTTTAAAAAGCAGAAAAAATTGCTCTTATCTAAAAGAAAAAGTTTCTCTAATTGATGGTGAGTAGGACTTCAAAAATTAAAACCCTGAAATTTTACAACTAATGCAAATGAAATCAACTAACTGAAACATTGTATTTAATTTTCACTATAGGAAAAGAAACCCAAACAGTTCTTAATGCAATGATTATTCCACAATCCAGCACCAATCTGACCTGCAGGTAAATTTCCACCCAGACAGCTGCTCCTGCTAAAAACACACACAGCTAATTTCATGGTAAGTACCCTAAAGCATAACATTTTCTCTGTCACCATTAGACTGATAACACCATTTTTTCTTTTCCCTCTGTAGAGCACTGGAATCCTGAGGTTATTTGTCTGCATTTTTCTGTGAATGCCGTAGAGCACTAGAATCCTGAGATTATTTACCTGCATTCTTCTGTGAATGCCGCTGCTTATCGTAGGCTGACTTGGGAGTTTCCCTTTGGACATGACTCAAACCAAGTGGTATCTGCTGCTGCTGCTGCTGCTGTTGGTGATAAAGAAGGTGTTCATCTCATAGTAAGACACCTTCCAAAAAAATGACATTTTAAATATTACTGCCATTTAGTTGAGGGCATCATACTAATAGATTTATTTTTCTTTCCACCAGCAAAAGAGACCTTGAAAAGGATGTTGGCTGTTTGGATATGTTTCATAGACCTCAAGCTGACGTGGCCAAGAACGCTTTTGAATGAGCAAGTCTCCTGGTCATGTCAAAGAGTGAAATGTTCCCAGCATGGTAAGGTCTAGAACATAATCCTTTTCTTGTCACCTTTATGTAAACTAATAAATATTTTTTCCCCCCTTGTAGACCATTGGAATCCTGAGATTATTTACCTGCATTCTTCTGTGAATGCCGCTGCTTATCGTAGGCTGTCTTGAGAGTTTTAACTTTGGACATGACTCGAAGCAAGCGGTATCTGCTGCTGCTGCTGCTGCTGTTGGTGTTAAAGAAGGTGTTCATCTCATAGTAAGACACCTTCCAAAAAAATGACATTTTATACAATACTGCCATTTAGTTGAGGGTATCATACTAATAGATTTATTTTTCTTTCCACCAGCAAGAGAGACCTTGAAAAGGATGTTGGCTGTTTGGATATGTTTAATACACCTCAAGCTGACGTGGCCAAGAACGCTTTTGAATGAGCAAGTCTCCTGGTCATGTCAAAGAGTGAAATGTTCCCAGCATGGTAAGGTCTAGAACATAATCCTTTTCTTGTCACCTTTATGTAAACTAATAAATATTTTTTCCCCCTTGTAGACCATTGGAATCCTGAGATTATTTACCTGCATTCTTCTGTGAATGCCGCTGCTTATCGTAGGCTGACTTGGGAGTTTCCCTTTGGACATGACTCAAACCAAGTGGTATCTGCTGCTGCTGCTGCTGCTGTTGGTGATAAAGAAGGTGTTCATCTCATAGTAAGACACCTTCCAAAAAAATGACATTTTAAATATTACTGCCATTTAGTTGAGGGTATCATACTAATAGATTTATTTTTCTTTCCACCGGCAAGGGTTACCTTGAAAAGGATGGTGGCTGCTTTTATATAAACCAGTCTCGAGCTGACCTGGCTAAGAAGGCTTCCCATTGGACATGACTTTAACTGAATTGTTACTAACTGATCTAGCTTAGGTATGGAGTCTGCTTGCATTCTTGTGACGGGACTTTATTTTGGAGTAAGTTACTTAAACTTTTTCTAGATCCTTTGGAGCAGTACATTATTTTATGCTGATATTTTATTTTTTGTCTCACAGCACTTGAGAAGAAAATTTTAAATTTTTGCTGCTGTTTTTGGTGCTGACTTATTTGCTGCAATTATTTAATGTTTTTTTTTTCGGTGGTCATGTTTAATTGCTTGTGCCTGGAAATTTTACCCAACTTTTAATGTAAGTGCAGGTTAATCGGCCTTTTTTTAAAACTCTTTTACATTTTGTTTTATTAATATTTACTTCATTTTTTTCCGTGAAGGTTTCAACATGGCAAGAATTTTGAGAAGATTATGGTGCAATAAGGAATCAATTTTAGATTCTGACTCGAGTGTTTTTATAATTAAGCATTTTGAGTGCAAGGATGGTGGATATTTTATTTATTTCTTGTGCATGAAGACCATCAAGATCACAATCAAGTGACTTGGATTACCTGCGGTGTGAATCTTTCCTACAAATTACTATTAGATAGCCTTGCTAGGCTAGCACTTTCCACCTTCTGCTGGAAAAGAGATGTTTGTGGTGAACTTTTTTTTAGTGCTGTTATTTCAAAAGCCTGTAGTGGTCTATGTGATCACTTAGAAAGGATCTACCCATCAACATTAGGATGTGTGAAAGGAGTGCTACAAGAGGAGATAAGAGGAGACAGGAACGCACCTTTTTCTTTCTTCCTTTTTTTTTGAAGATAGCCAGGGATTTGGGTGAGTGATTATACTTTCAGTTTTTTCTTTCATTTTTGGATCCATGCAAACCAGAATAGTGAGAATCTGGATAGTAAAGGTGCCCAACACACCAGTTGTGTTCCGCCTAGCACACCAGATGTGTTCCTCGAGGTGTGCTTCTGATAGCGCCTGCAGGACGCAGGGTAGGCCAACCCGCCACACACGCGTGTAAAGATAGTGGCCTACCCACTGAGCCCGCAGGCGGGGCCCGAATTGCTCCTGGAGCCCAAATGACCTGGTTTGTTGCAATTTTTACTGTTCAGATTCCACCATAGTTTAAATTAACTTGTCCGTTTGTTAGCTGAGTCACGATACTCTTCGATTAGGGTAGGATGTCTGTTGCTCGTGCAACTTTAGGCACTATGCATGTACCATTCAATTGCGGGTTTGGACAGACATTTTTGTTCATTCATATTTTGGTTATGGTATTTTACATGGGCTATATTTTTGAATTGTACATGTTGCATGTACAAGTGGTCCTGTGAGAATTTCTGCCAAACTTCGTATTGTGCAATTTCTTTGTACGAATATGTGCATTATTGCAGCACACATTTATACTAATTAAATGTACAAATAGCCTCTAATTTTGTACATTTGTCCATGTTTTTGTGCATTAGTTGAAAACAATTGTGTACTGCGGAATGCACAAGGATTTGTGCTGAGACAATGCGCTTATTTGTGCCAAAGTAAGTACGCGTAGTTCTGTCCATGAGTTATGCACAAATTTGTACATAATTCAGCACAAAATTGTACATTAACATTTAGTGTGTGGTGGCGAAAACATAAGTCTTTTGGCACAAACATGGAAACAAATGTAATTCTATGCCACAGAATTGGACTGTCCGAAATTGTAGCACTTTCGAAAATCGTTCCGTACCAAAAAACGGTTTGACTTAAAAAATAATAATTTACGTAGTTCTGTAGCCAAAATACCAAACATTCATTCGAGAAAGGACCACCCATAGGGTAGCTCACACCTACATGAGCCCCGGTTTTTGGGGGAGCTTATTTCAAATCAGCAATTTTGAACTATATGCTTTTTTAAACTTTAAATTCCTGTGTGCTGTAAAATTTTAAAGGTACTTCAACCGACTTGACGAAATATGGTACTCTATACTGCAAACTGTACGATGCCGTCTTCGGATTTCAAATATCTCAAAAGGTGACCGAGATAGGTTGAAATAAGCACTTCTCTGCAAACTGTCCGAAATTAGGGCACAAGTCCGAAATTAGGGCATTTGACTGTATTAGGTTTTCCAGGAGCATTTTTGGTTATGGTATGTTCTGTTTCTTGTTATTTCTGTCCTATCGGTGATTGTATGTTTCTCACAACAGATTTCTTAAACAATGCCCCCCAAGGAAAAAGTTGTGTGTGCGGCACCCGCTGTACTAGGGGCTGTTGCGCAACCTGAATTTGATTGGATTGAATGTTTTACATGCCAAAAAAAATGTGGAGCACTGGTAAACCCTTGTCAAAATGTTATTTCGGGAAAGCTGAATCAAGGTTATGTGACATTGGCTGCAAATTTCACGCTTTTAGAAAGTTACCTAAAGAGGAATAAAGGTGGAAGAAACGTGGATTCCACGTGGATATGTGACGTGGTATCGACGTGGATGAACCACGTCACATCCACGTGGATTTGACACCTTTTTCCACGATATTTCCACGTGGAAATCACGTGGATTCAACGTGCTGGCAACGAGAATTAATTTTTTATTATACCTCATGTGGAGTTGAACCCACAACCTTTGGATTAGAAGTCTAGTACCTTATCCACTACCCTACGTCGACGGTGTTGGAGGAGGCATGTCAGCTACCGATCCTATTCCGATGCTCACCTTATTGGCCTGCTAGTATCCGTTTAGCGTAGGGCGTTGCGTGTTGTATGTTATAAAACTAACCCTTGAAATATGGATTCTACGTATCTAGAACAAATTTTAAATACTGTTCAAGAACGTAATTATATGTTTGAACACTTTTTTAACGTTGAACGCAAAACGTTGGAACGTGGATTCCACGTGGATTCCACGTGGATTCGGCGTGGATTGATTCCACTTTATTCCGACGCGTTTCAACGTTATCTCGTAAAACGCGATGATCAGGACAATATTATATATCTTCTTGCGTGAGCTGAACAGTTACGCCCAAAGTTACAAAAGATGGTGGATTTTGGCAAAATGGTGGAAATGACGTAGAATCCACGTGATATCCACGAACATTAATTTTACCTCAAAAACGCCTTAATACACATGCCCCTATTGACCAATACGATCAACAAACTATTTAAAATCGTTTAGCATAGAATGAAGAAAAAATATTTGAGGTGGAAAAATAGTTGAAATCTCGTTGACAAGTCCACGAAATTTCCACGAATCCACGTTGAATCCACGTGGAATCCACGTGACGTTCCTCTTTGGGTTACAAGTACATGCTCCCTTGCGGTAAAACTGTAAATTTTTTCAACGAGGGTGATGGTATAGAGGCATGCTTTATTAAACGATCCGTAAAGTGGCACAAAGTTTGCGCTCTGAAATTCCGTAAACCAAAATTTGAGAAGCTTATGGACCAGTTAAAACAGGATGCTGAATCTGCTGTCCAGCAGCCTTCCTCTTCAAATTGTGCAGATGGAACAGTACCTCGTCCAACAACACGATCCTTGACTCGTCCTGTAGGAATGAAAGATGAGAAATGTAGTTGTACTGGGCCTGCATCATGGAAACATGCATTAGTTCATGTTCAAACGGAAGAGTTCTCAGCCAAAGTTCACTCATATGCTACAGCTTTATGTGACAGCAGAATAATTGGAATTTTGCAGACCAGTGGGGACCTTATAGCTCTTGAAGCTAAATGTCATAAGCGATGCTATACATCACTGTGCAATAGGTTTCGGGCATTAAACTCGATTGAAGGCTCTGATGAAGACAGATTATGTGAAAGAATTGCATTTGCCGATCTTGTGATCTACTTAGAGTCAAAACTTACTTCTAATTCAGAGTACGTATTTGACATGTCAAAGATATTACGTATGCATCAGGCTCGCCTTGCAGAGTTGAAAAAGAAATCTGAAGATGAAATTGTTCTTGAACATTCCACACGGCTGCGTGAAAAATTGTTAGAACACTTTCCAGAGTTAATTGCTGAGAAATGGGGTAACAGATACATTTTAAGACGTCGCACAGCTAATTTAATGTACAACGTTTCTTCTTAAAATCAAGACGAGGATGCCGTTGCGTTCCATAGATTTGCCATGTCACTCAGAAAGTCTATCTCTACCTCAAAACTCACCTTTGATGGAAAATTTGATAGAAACTGTGAAGATTCCTCCATTCCTGGCCCTCTTCTTGCAGCCATGGCAACTATCATTTACGGGTCATCTGCTTATACTGCATGCAACGCAACAAAACCTTTACTTACAATATGTCAGTCTATTATTTTTAATTATCAACAGAATATCCCGAAAGGAAATATTGTGAGACACAAGCATGACATGGAGCCTCCATTGCCTCTTTACCTAGGTCCTGTCTGCTTTGGAAGAAGTAGAGACAAATCTTGGATTGACGAAATGCATAGAAGAGGTCTCAGCGTTTCATCTAACAGAATTTCTGAGGTTTCCTCACAGTTATGCAGGCTTGTTGTCGAAAGAGCAAAAGAAGAATCAGTGGTTTGTCCATCAAACCTGAGAAAAGGGCTTTTCACTGTGACAGCATTGGACAACATTGACGTGAAATCTTCAAGTAATTTAAGTGCCTCCGAATTTCATGGGACTGGTATATCAGTTTTCCAGAGACTGCAAATAGGAAATGAAGGGCACATTAGAAAATTCAAAATAAATTACAATGATGTATACAGAAAAAATTATCGTGGTGTCCCGGAGCTGCCTGATTCATACACAGATCCAGAAGAGTGTGTCCTACCAAACGAGAAGCCACTTCCACCTCTAGGAACTTACTCTCCATTGTCATCCCTGGATTTGATGTCACCTGGTAAAAACAAAAAAATATATCACTGTCTCATAGTCACTAATACCTTTGTTTTTCGTTAGAGCAGTATTACTAATTCCAGTTTTTTCTTTATATTTTGATTGTAGTTCACTCGTCACAGCTATGGGAAAAGGAAAAGTTGTGGCTTGACTCTGTGCATGATCTGTTGTGTGAATCAATTTACACAGATAAATTAGACATTTCTTGGTCTGCCTTCCATGCGTCTGAACAGATGAAAACGCAATCCACGAGGCAAGGCAAATCCTTTTCCGCGGTACGTCTTGTTGATGTTTTAATGTGACAATAATTGCGTACTTCTTTTGTCAAGAGGTACCCATAACAACCTTGCAAATCGTGATAAAAGCAACAGATTTTAACCATAGGCTCTCAAGACCATTTAGAAACTTTTGGTCCGCAGCCCATTTCGATACCTTCGTGTGGAGCCGAGATATTGAACAGTTTTTGAACACTTTGTATATAATGTGTTTTTTCGGGTCTGGGCAAGGAAAATGGAGCGTAGACGGTTCGCGGTCATTAATTTTCAGCCTCTAGCGTATGCACAAGGTCCACAGAGGTCAACACCAACGCCGGAAAGACCCTGCACCAACTATGTTCAAGGTTTGAACACTTTTTGAACGGAATGCAAAAGTAGTGCTAGAGCGTCGTAGAGCGGGTCATTTCCGACTAATTTGACCTCGCTGATCTCGATTCTGGCATCAGATTTTCATTTCAATGCCACGGTGACCCTCGGGTGGGACCGTGGTGGCCCCGCGGGAGGGGATCTAGGCAGGTTGCCTACCCACCGGGCGCCACACGCCGTGAAAGGGGCTTTTTTAGGTTACTGAAGAATGGAAAAAAGTTTTACGTAACAGGAAATAGCGGGGGGATCACCTGCATCGTGATCCTCAAAGTCCTCTTGTTGCTGCTGCTGCTGCTGCTGCTGCAGTTGGCTGCGACAACAATTACAAAAACACATCCTAGTCCAAAACTCCCATGGATCGAGAAATGGTTTATGGTGTCCCATGGGACTCTATAGCAGTCAATGGTGTGGCATTTTACTGTGGCTTCCAATCGAGGGGGAAATTACTCGCGTAATCACTCGTACACCCTGGCGCGTAATCAATGCGTAAACACTTGTAATCAAGTCGTAGAAACCTGTATTTAAGGCCTATTATCGATAAATTGTCAATTGTTATAACCTAATTATTTATTGGCTGAGCGATAGCGAAGCCTATTACGCCACTGGAGTGCTAAAAAAGTTCAATGTCCGTCTGTCTGTCTGTGTGTCTGTCTGTCTGTGTGTCTGTCTGTCTGTGTGTCTGTTCGCACGATAACTCAAGAACGAGTCAAGATATCGACCTGACATTTTTATTGTAGCTTCTTAGCCTAAAAAGCTCGGACGAGTTCAAATATGAACACTCTAGCTCAAAAATTGACCCTGCTAAAAATTGATTTATATTTTTAAAAAAATAACATTTTGAAAATTACAAAATTTTATGGTGTCCTAAGGGGTATCTCGGCGAGTTGCGACCCTCTGGGCGGAAATTTCGTCCGTTTTGCTCTATCTCTTACTGTTTAGCCGCTACAGCGGTAAATGTGGACGAAAAGTCGTCAAAATGCATGTTAGGTGTCGTTTTCAGGGTAATCTGTCAAGATGCGATCCTTGGGGCAAAAATTTTGTCTGTTTGGCTCTGCGGAGAAGGGTTTTGGGGCTCGGGCCCTTCGCGTAAAAATTGTAAAATTGGTTACATAATGAAAAGAGGCGAGCGGGGGTCCAGGGGGCGGCAGCCCCCTGGCTTAAATGAGTAAATCTCAAATCATGCGGGCTCGTAATAAAGAAAAGCGGGGGTCCAGGGGGTGGCAGCCCCCTGGCTTAAATGAGTAAATCTTAAACCATGCAGGCTCGTAATAAAAAAAAAATAAAAAAAAACAGACCACGCGACCGTGACCAAAAAGTTCCGGAGCGCCGGAACTTGAAAGCAGATGATACGTATGGTAGATGTCCCTACGCGTCGCAGGCTGCAGGGTAGCGGAGCGCTGTCGCGCTGGGCTAGGAGGGGGGAGGCGCGGGGCGCGGGGCGCGGGGCGGGAGGGGGCACCGGCCCGGCCGCCCGGCGGCCCAGCGTCCCGAGAGGTGGCGTAGAGTGGCGGGGCGCGCGCAGCGCGGCGCGCGCAACGCGACATTTTCCCCCTTGTATATAATATAATGCCACACTACCTGCTCTCTGCTCGCTGCGCTGCTCTCTGCATACTGCTCGCTGTATGACAGTACAAGCAGGCTGATACCTTCGTATCATCTGCTAAAAAGCGGGGGTCCAGGGGGCGGCAGCCCCCTGGCTAAAACGAGTAAATGTTAAATCTTGCATGCTCGCCAGCGCCGCAGGCCTAGGTAGATGTACGCAGGCCCGTCGCAGCGTAACAGTGTTTTGCGAGATATCGCGAAGCCTGTTACGAGAGACGGTGTCTGGCGTACATCTACCTAGTTTTAAGATGTAATACTACTGAAAATAACAAAAATTAGGTGTAAACGTGTATTACAACGGGCGTCATCGCGTTATCACCGAGGGGTACCTCACCTTCTCCAATCAGTGTACACCCTGCGTTCTAATCATTTTGAAATCACTATCCAGTCACGAAAATTTTCGACACAAATCTTCTTTAAGCACATTAAAATTGCAAAATATCGAATTAGTACCAAAAATTTATAGCTTTCCTCAAAGTTTGGTCAAATTTTCCTTCCAATCACGATACAACCCTCCAATCAGTGTACACCCATTCAAAGAGTGAGGTACCCCTCGGTTATCACTCGTACACTTTATACTATGTACTAACCCCCTCGCTTCCAATGGCAGGAAGTTTTTTGCCGTTTCATGCATGGTATGCATGGTGTTGATTGTCATGGCACTGCTTCATACCGTGGGAAAAGCGTTGTCAGCACCATAGCATCAAGTTGCCATGGCGCTCTTTAACAACCATGAAGAAAGTCTTGTCCATGGATATCTTTATCATGGTACAGTCAACGGTACATAATTTGACAAAGTCTACCGTACAAGTCTGACAGGACGATACAGTGCACGAGTTTACGCTGTCGAAATAGAAGGAGGAGCTGAATCTGCACTGGAAAAACAAAGGTAGGACGAGAAGGGATTTAATGCCTTTACCAAGGCATCAAAAATTAGCACCCCTGCAAAGGCATTAAAACTGCCCAAAGGTGTTAAATTTTAATGCCTTTGGACAATTTCGTGCCTTTGCAAAGGCATTAAAACTGCCCAAAGGTGTTAAATTTTAATGCCTTTGGACAATTTCGTGCCTTTGAAGAGGCATTAAAATTTCACACCCCTAGAAAAGCATGAAGTCCTACCTTTGTTTTTCCAGTGTGCAGTCCGTTTTTCTAGCTCTGACCGTTTCCGAGATAGCATGAAAAAGTGCTCGGATTTCAACAGAATTAAAGTGGCCCCACTAAAATTAAGCGCAGAAGCTCCATGCCAAACTTCAGAGAGATATTCAAATAAATACATGTTTTATTGGCATCTTTCTTAATTCTTCATTGGACATAGATTAATTTGTCATGGGGCACGCCTAACTCACCATGGTGACAAAAAGACCATAGTAACATGCACTGTTGCCATGTGGATTTTTGGACTGGAATTAGCCCTAAAATATTAAAAATTCGTAGGGAGGGAAAATTTCAATAACATATTACCTGCTGTTTGCACAGTTTAATTCGCATCCTTTGCAACCAGCACACACTGTATCACGGTCGCCCATACGGAAATATACCGTTTATTTAGATTACGGTGTCTCCATAGATTCGGTTCCGTACCCACTTTCCATGAGATCCCATGTTAAATAAAGTGAGTACGGTGCCAAGGTACGGTAAAGTTACCGCTAATTTTTCTCCGGCGCTTTCCGTTTTGGGTATTGACTGTGAACGGCGTTCCGTACCCCTTTAGCCCATGTAAAAATGGTAGATACGGTGGCCAGGTACAGTAAATTTCCGGCCTCGAGGGCGGCTGCGTTAAGAGGGCCTCCAGGTGAAGGGTCAGGCTCATTTAGCCCTTGTTGCGCTGGCTTGCGACGGCATTCTAAGCCGGCCACTCCATCTCTCCCTTTCCTTTCTAGCAAAAGCAGCATTTTGCCCCGAAAAAAAGTATGTCGTCAGATTTTTCTGGCGAACGGCTGTCTTCATTTCTCCCTGGAAGTTGCTGTCAATAGCGCCCCAGCCGGCTGGCCGCCAGTCCAGCCACAACCACCTCGACAACAAAGCTGAGCGCGGAGAGCGCCTGGCGGCTAGGCAACCCACCTAGACCCTCTCCCATGGGCCACTACGGTCCCACCCGAGGGTCACCTTGGCATTGAAATGAAAATCTGATGCCAGAATCGAGATCAGCGAGGTCAAATTAGTCGGAAATGACCCGCTCTACGACGCTCTAGAATTACTTTTGCATTCCGTTCAAAAAGTGTTCAAACCTTGAACATAGTTGGTGCAGGGTCTTTCCGGCGATGGTGTTGACCTCTGTGGACCTTGTGCATAGGTTGGAGGCTAAAAATTAATGACCGCGGACCGTCTACGCTCCCTTTTCCTTGCCCAGACCCGATAAAACACATTGTATACAAAGTGTTCAAAAACTGTTCAATATCTCGGCTCCACACGAAGGTATCGAAATGGGCTGCGGACCAAAAGTTTCTAAATGGTCTTGAGAGCCTATGGTTAAAATCTGTTGCTTCTATCACGATTTGCAAGATTGTTACAGAATTTTTTGTGTACCTCTTGCACTATAGCCTTCCAGCGATAAATGCCTTACTTCCTCTTATCAATCACAAGTCTGCCTCTGTGCCAATGGTTGCTCACGGCTTCAAATTGGCAATTCAAAATACAAACTATTTGAATCCTGGCCAGGTGCCTGTTATGTGCGTGGATCAGCAGTTGTATGTGATTGGAAAAAAGATCCAATGGCAGTGGCCTTCGCTTTACGGTGAAAATAAGTTAGTTTTATTATTGCTCGGGCCGCTCCATATTGAACAAAATTTTCTTAAAGTTTTGGGACAGTTGATGGTTGGCTCTGGATGGAACAGCGTGATCACTCAGTCTGGGATTGCTTCGAGTGGATCGGCAGATGCTCTTCTCAAGGTATGGCTTCCGCTTTCTGTCCTGCGCACAAATAAACACAGAAATAAAACACACACACACACAATTTTAGTTCGTTCTTAAGTTTTATTTTTCGTGTTTTCTTAGGTGACACACATAAAAAGAGCAAGAGAAATACACCAGATTACGGCAGCGGTTCTGCACAGTTTACTTATTGAGGAGTACAGCCGTTGTCAACCCAATGGAGATGTTGAGCTTAGTGAGTGGATCACTTTGACCTCCAAAGACTCACCCACTTTTAAGTTCTGGCTTACAGTGCTTAACCTGGAAATTCTGCTCCTGGATTTTGTCCGGTCCGTGCGTCTTGGAAACTTCTCTGGTTTCAAAGATGCTTTGAAGGGCATGGCACCATGGTTCTTTCTGTTTAACCATCCAAACTATGCCCGCTGGCTTCCAGTCCACATTTTGGATCTAGAGCAATTACAACACACTTGCCCTCATGTTTACGAGTGTTTTTCAGAAGGTAAGAGAATGACCAGTAAATATTTTATTAGTGTTGTTGCATAAATAAAAATTAGCTTACATTTTTGGCGTTCTGTTCTGTTGTAGGTGGCTTTGTTGTGAACAAAACAAAAAATGCGTTCAGTAGCCTTGGCATAGACCACGCCCATGAACAAAACAATGCAATTGTCAAGGGAGAGGGTGGCGTGTCTGGACTCTCTCACGTCCCGTCCGCGCTACGACGCTGGACAATCGGTGGTCCAGAAATATCACGAATACTACATGAGTTTCAAGAATTTGAGGATTCTCCTGAGATTTCAGACTATGGTTTTCACCATGAGCAGAAGCAGTCTTACCAGATAAGATTCCTGCAGCAGTGCATTGCGATGAAGGATGTTATCAATGAATTTGGTAATCCATTTTCAGTCAGGGGAACTGATCTTCTTGTTCTCGACACGCGTGCAGTAGTTTCTGAGGAAGGCGTTCTTTCACTTGTTGAAGCTGAAGAGAAAGGAGTAAAATTATACAGTAATTTCGTTGAAGAGCGTCTGCTTGAGAGAGCAAAGTCTATCTATGATCCAATTCCTCAAAGCCAAACGAACATATTTGCGGCAAAGAAGAAAACAGTTAAGTCCTCAGATGTGAAAATGCTAAGGTCAAAAAGAGATCTTTTTGCAAGATCCTTCATTGTCAGCATTGCGCGAAATCTAGACCTTGATAAATTTTTCTCGTATGAGAATCAGTCTTTTCCCCCGTCACTGACTAACAATGGGCAGATGAGGACGAATGACAAAAGCCAGCTTACCATAATACTGGAAAAAACTGGGCAGGGTTCAGGTAAGACGACTATTTTTATGTGTCTCAGTGTGGCAATATAAACGGTCGCGCTCGCGTGTTTGTTAAAACTTCAAAAATATCTTTACTTACCAGCAGAGGAATTTCCTGGGCATGCTGATGGCTTAGTCATAGACGGCGGGTGTCTGGTCTGGAGCATACAGCCGCGTAGTGACACGAATAGATTCAGCCAGTATGTCAATCAGATCCAGGGTCACATTAAAACACAGGCTTCGAATCTGGGAGCAAAAATGGTCGATATCGCATGGGACCAATATTTCAATGATAGCTTGAAAGTGGTTACCAGAGCCGCTCGAGGTGTCGGAGAACGGCGCGTCAACTTACCAGAGAGAGGAAATTTTATTCAAACAGTTTACGTACACTACAAGATAATAGTACATTTATTTTTACGATACTTTCTTAATTGCAGACCAATTACCTACTAAGTGGACGGATTATCTTTAAAGTGATGACAACAAAAGGGAACTGTTCCCTTTTCTCTCAAATGCTCTCCTAGAAAGCTGTGAAGGAAGAGAGCTTGTGACCAATGTTGGTTCTCAAATTAGGTCCTGTGGACTTAGCACCACATCGTTAGCTGCTGGGTCATGCGCGGAAGTGGAGGAAGCCGATGGACGAATTATCCTTCACCTGCAAGTAAGACGTAAAAATATTATTATCGGGCAATTAAATTACTTTAATAGATTATATTGCAGATATTACTTACCACGTTCGCAGGACATGGTTGAGCACAGAGGAGCTAAATCTGTGGTTGTGCGAAGTTCAGACACTGATGTGGTGGTTTTATTGGTCTCATTTTTTCCTGAGCTCCGTGAAAAAGGGCTGCAAAGTCTCTGGGTGGACTATGGATCAGGAGCTAAGAGGCGTTATATACACGTGCACAGCATCGTTTTGTCTCTTGGAGATTTAAAGTCGGTGGCACTACGAGGATTCCACGCCTTCACAGGTAGTGACTATACAGCTTTCTTTGCCTCAAAAGGTAAAAGGTCTGCATGGAACGCGTGGGATGACGACCTGTTCACACATGCCTTTAAGAAGATGTCAGAGTACATTCAAGAAACTGATATCCACAGCTTGTATGAACCTTAAGCAAAGTTTGTCATGAAACTGTATGGGGAGAAAGAGGTAAATACCAGTTATCGAATTGCAAAAAAAAAAAGTCAGTTTTTAACACCGTTTTTTATCACTCGATACAGGCAGCTGATGTGGTCTCGGCCAGAAGGTCGATGTATGCGGCTGGTAACAAAAACATCGGTGCCATACCACCAACACCAGACGTTTTGCTACAAAAGATCAGACGATCTGCTTTCGTTTCCGGACACTTGTGGGCTTCACCCAATGTCCTCGAAGGTACACTTGAGTCACCAAGCAGTTGGGGATTTACCAACCAATCCGGGTGGAAAGCAGTATGGACCACTCAGCCCACCATCTGGGAGGCTGTACGGGAGCTGGACAGGTGCGGTTGCGCCTCTGCCTGCGACACGCGACGTTGCTCCTGTCGACGCCTTGGTTTGCCTTGCACGTTGGCATGCAAAAAATGTAAAGGATGCTGCAGCAATATCTCGTACGTTCCTTTACTTTATAGCCATCTTAGAAGTACAAACAGTTCTGCCCTACAAATAATTAATGTTAATTGTTACAGCAATGCAACTGATCAAAATGAAGATCTTGATGATGTCCTCGGAGACGATTAGGCAGTATTAGCTTTTAATATTGTTGACAACACAAAATAAATGGCTATAGAATGACTGAAAAGTATTGCGTACATACCTTGTTTGGAGAGTGTAGTCACATGCATATAAAAATCAGTCTTGCATTGATTATGCCGAGCGAACACGTGGATATTTAGTCGCATAAGGCTACTTACGTTGTGTGGTTTATTTTCATTCGCTACCCTTCGATGTCGTATCCTCAATTATCGACTAGAAAAGTGTATTAGCACTATTGCGACCGTTTTTAACGTCCTTATCAGCATAGAAAACCGTAGAAATGATATATGGCACTCCCTGTACAAAAATGTCAATCTCGGATAATTTTGGCCATTTTTTAAATAAAAATTGTCCGAAATTGACACTTTTTGGTCGGGAGGGTAATTTCGTTGTCATTTTTGAGTCGGCCAGGTCGGAAAATGATGGAATCGACACTAAGATCATGTTAAAAGCGCAACTTTAACAGAATCACTATTTTAGGGTAGTTTTCGAACGCCACCCCTCAAAACCCACCCCCCCCATGCGATTTTGGATGGGAACCTCGGGCCAAATTGACCACTAGGGTGTTTGGAACAAGTGTACAAAGTGGCTTGCTGGTATCACAAAATGCAGTTTGTTTTTGCGTACCGCTGGTACTAATCCGGCTCGTGCCGGCCCGTAAGTTTCGGACGGGCTCGGTGCAGCCCGAAGCCTCCCACGTCTCATCTCCCCCACTCCATCTGCACCGTCCCCGACCGGGCGCTGCCTCGGCGTGGCTTGGCGTCTGGCAGCCGGCCCGAAAGCCCGTGCAATAGGCATCTCTACTGTGCTGGGTCGATTAAACCCCCAACACCTCATTGGTGACGTGTGTGAGAAGTGTGAAAGTCTCATGAAAAGACAGTGCAGTAGTGGTGTAGAATGGCACATGAACAGCATGGAGCAGTCCTGCTCCGAAATGTTGGATCTATTGAACCTTACGAGCCTAACGGCTCCGGATCCCTGTCTAAATGGGTCTCCCGCTTCAGAATTTATTGTGATGTAAATGGAATTGCACCGGAACCTCAAGATACCCAGGGCAACGTCTTGCTCCAGACCAACCGCCGGCGTCTTCTGTTCTTGAATTCCGTTGGACCCAGGTGTTTCTCAATAAGTACTTTACAAATCCTGCCTTCCCAACGACGTCACAACTTATTCAATTCCTCAGCTAACCCGATATCTGAAGGCACATTTCCAGCCGGAAGGTCTCGTTCAAGCTCACCGTGTGACATTCCATCAACGAGCACAGCAAACAAATGAATCTGTATTTGAATTCATCAATGCCTTGCAAGCATTAGCTGAGCCATGAGAATGGGAAGAGGACTACGACAAGAACATGGTACTTCAATTAACTGTTGGTTTCAAGTATGAAGACACCAGGAAGAATCTGCTCGCTCCTGGTCTCTCGTGGGTGCAAGCTAGGGTACAGCCATGAATGATGACCTAAAGTCGTACACAGCTTCGAAGTCCAGCCAAAGGTCATGTTCAGACTCAAGCTAGGGTACACCAGGTACAAGTTACCAAGCCAAAGAAGGATAAGACCTAACCCCAGCCCAACCCTTCCAAACCTCAAGGAGGGAATGCCAAAGGTGAAACTGGTAACCCTCAACCTCAGGGTGCTGATCCTAGGCGACAATTTGGGCCTTAACATCCGCCGTGACAGACTTCATTATACAAGAACAAAGAACATGTCCAGCCATCAAAGTCAAATGCAACAAGTGCTTCAAGATGGGTCCAAACCCCCTACGCCCGTATACATTTTTCAAGTTCGTCAATTGTTTGTCCAGTTCGGCTCGGCCGATTCTCAAGTTAGACCCCTCGTTGGATTCGCCTCGTCGACGATTCGGGAGGGAAAAAATCGAAAAACTGCACATTTCCCACTCCTTGACCGGAAAAATGCGGAAAAAACCCCGCCCGGCCGGCACCGGGAAACCTTCCGCTCGCTTTTTCACCCGCTCGCGTGAAAGCGTGAAGCGGGGCCGAGTGGGGAGATTGTTCGCTAGGACCGGGGCCTCCTTTTCCACCCTAGGGCATCTCTCTATCGGGTTCCGTTCCGGAGAAAACCCGAAAAAACCCGTTTTCGGGCGTACCGGAAACGTTCGGCCCTCCTTTTCACCCATTTCCGTCACAGATGGATGGGGGGTCAAAGCGAGGCGATTGTGCGCTAAGACCAGAGCTTTCTTTTCCTGAAGAGCGCATCTTTCTATCTGGTACCGTTTAGAAGATATGGCGGAAAAACCGAAACCCGGGATCGGGGTTTGGACAAAACCCGTCCTCTTTTCCGAACCGCTCGACCGATTTTCAATTTCGAAACGCCGTTTATTCCGTCTCGACCAGGGCTTTCTGCTCCCGAAGAGCGCACCTTCCCATCTGGTCCCGTTTGGAAAATAGGAAGGGAAAACTGAAGCCCGAACCCGCGGCTGTTTACAAAACCCGTCCTCTTTTCCGAACCGCTCGACCGATTTTCAATTTCAAAACGCCGTTTATTCCGTCTCGACCAGGGCTTTCTCCTCCCGAAGAGCGCACCTTCCTATCTGGTACCGTTTAGAAGATATCGAGGAAAAACCGAAACCCGGTCTCGGGGTTTGGACAAAACCCGTCCTCTTTTCCGAACCGCTTGACCGATTTTCAATTTCGAAACGCCGTTTATTCCGTCTCGACCAGGGCTTGCATCTCCCGAAGAGCGCACCTTCCTATCTGGTCCCGTTTGGAAAAGAGGAAGGGAAAACCAAATACCGGTAGCGCGGGTTTTAGAAAACCCGTCCTTTTTTCCGAACCGCTTGACCGATTTTCAATTTCGAAACAGCGTTTATTCCGTCTCGACCAGGGCTTTCATCTTCCGAAGAGCGCACCTTCCTATCTGGTCCCGTTTGGAAAATAGGAAGGGAAAACCGAAACCACCGAACCCGGCTGTGTACAAAACCCGTCCTCTTTTCCGAACCGCGTGACCGATTTTCAATTTCGAGACGGCGTTTATTCCGTCTCGACGAGATCTACAACATGGAATTTTCATGGTTTTCCTCCGACGCACCGTTTGGTCGCTAGGGCGAAAAGAAGCAGGGTTTGCGGACCGGGGCCGCGGCACGCCGGGGCCGCGGCACGCCGAAGCAGCCGGCTGCCGAGATCGCAGCTTCTATCGGCAGTCCAGTGGTCCCGTGGCTAAAGTGACAGACTGCGGAGCGGAGGGTAATTGGTTCGATTCCGACGGGGAGACTTTTTTTTTTTCCTTTTTTTTTACTTCTTTTACAACACGAGAGACACATCGAGGGTATTTCTTCATGTCTTTGGGTGGTGTGTATTGCGTCTCAACGAAATTTCCTGCTGTCCTATTTTTCCTCTGGGAAAAACGAAACAGAGGGCTTCCACTCGGTTTGCCGGGAGTTTCCCCTTTCCCCAAAGTTGTCACTGTCGTGCCGAGCTCTGTCAATGGGAGCGTTGGTACTCGAATGATTTTTCTTTCCATTTTCCGGAAAAACTAAAATACCCGTACCGGGATTTTTTAATAAAAATCGTCCTCCTTTCCGAACCGCTCGACCGATTTTCAATTTCGAAACGGCGTTTATTCCGTCTCGACGAGATCTACAACATGGATTTTTCATGGTTTTCCTTGGACGCACCGCTTGGGCGCTAGGGCGAAAAGAAGGGTTTGCGGGCCGGGAGGCCGCCGGGCCGGGGCTGCGGCACGCGGGACGAGCTGGCTGCCGAGCTGACAATTCCCAACCGTAGTCCGGTGGTCTCGTGGCTAAGGCGACAGACTGAGGAAGGGAGGGTCGTTGGTTCGATTCCGGTGTGGAAATCCGTTTTTGTTTTTAAATTATTTTACATCACAGGAGACACGTCATGGAGGGTTCTCCAAGTCTTTGGGGTGCATTGCGTCGCAACGAATTTTCCTGCGGCCATATTTTTCCGCCGAGAAGAAGAAAACAGGGGGCTTCCACTCGGTTTGCTGGCAGTTGCCCCTTTCCCCAAAGTTGTCACTGCCGTTTAGAGCTCTGGCAATGGGAGCGTTGGTACTCGAATGGTTTTTCCGAATAACTAAAATACCGGTACCGGGTTTTTTGAAAACTCGTCCTCTTTTCTGAACCGCTGGGCCGATTTTCGATATCGAAACAGCATTTATTGCGTTTTGACGAGATCTACAATTTTCTTTCCTCCGACGCACCGTTTGGGCAGGAGGGCAAAAAGAAGGGTTTGCGGCCCGCTAGGCCGCCGGGCCGGGGTCGCCTGCAGGTGGCTCAACTTTGCTGCCGAATTCGCAGCTCCCAACGTCAGTTCAGTGGTCCCGAGGATAAGGTGACAGACTGCGAAGGAAAGGGCCCTGGGTTCGATCCCGGTGAGGAACTTTTGTTTCGTTAAACTTTAATTTTCGTACAACACGAGAAACACGTCAACGTGAGTTCTTCAACTCTTTGGGCGTGCTGTTTACGTTCGCTGGGTCGATTTTTCTGTGGTGTGTATTGCGTCTCAAAGAAATTTCCATCTGCCATAGTATTCCTCCGAGAAGAAGGAAACAGGGCTTCCACTCGGTTTGCCGGCAGTTGGCCCTTTCCCCCAGAGTTGTCACTGCCGTTCCGAGCTCTGCCAATGGGAGCGTTGGTACTCGATTGTTTTTTCCGAAAAACTAAAATACCGGCACGGGGTTTTCAGGAACCCCGTCCTCTTCTCCGAACCGCTGGGCCGATTTTCGATTTCGTAACAGCGTTTATTGCGTCTCGACGAGATCTACAACATTTTTTCCTCCGACGCACTGTTTGGGCGGGAGGGCAAAATTATTAAGTTTTGCGGCCCGCAGCCAGGCCGCCGAGCCGGGGCCGTCGACAGGAGGGACAAGGTGGCTGCCGAGCTCGCTGTATCCATCGGCAGTCAAGTGGTCACGGGGATACGGCGGCAGACTGCGGACCAGTGGGTGTTCGGTTCAACACCGAGGGGAAAGCTTTTTTTTTTGTGTCTGTGTTACTTTAATTCTTTCACAACACTAGAAACACATCAAGAATAAATTTTGAAGTCTGTAGGCGCACTGTTTACATTCGTTCGACCGATTTTTGAGGTCGAAGCGGTGTGTATTGCGTTTCAACGTAATTCACTCGATTTTCCTGCTACAACATTTTGTCTCCGGGAATAAGGAAGAAAGGCCCTCGTTGCGCTGGGCGCCGGCTGCTAGGAGGTGGGGGCAGTCAGTTGCCCCTCTACCAATGTCGTCACTGCTTTGCCGAGCCCTGCCAGCTGGAGCATCAGTACCTCGATGGTTTAGCTGCTAGACCAAGGAGACTTAGGTCGCGGGCTCGAATTTAAACGGTTACATTTTTCATTTTTTACTTTACCATCATTTCCACTAGCAATCAATTGATACTACCGCTACGTCTAACAGACAGAGGGCAAGCGCGACTCACGTCGTCGTCTGGCAACTAAGGAACCCATCCCTCCTCCACTTTCGGCAACCGTCCCGGACGGGGCTGCCAAAAGTGGCTGTTTATGTGCTTGCTCACAAAATGTTCGCTGCCGTGCCGTCTCATTCTATCGGTGGCCTGGTGGTCCAAGGGTCTTGTCACCGGACTGCGGATACAAAGGTCGTGGGTTCGAGCCCACATGCTGCGCAACTTTTTTAGACTTAAAATTCGGCAACTCTAGGGTCTCCCAATTGGCGACGATACCCCACGCTCAGGGAGGCGATATGGCTCGGCGTACTCCCACGTACCCAAGCAGCAAATGGGGGATTCGCTTATAATTTATTCGGGCTGGGCCTGCCGGAAGGTGGCTCAGACTGCCTGCAATGCGCCCCGTCTTTACTGGCAGTTCAATGGTCCCGAGGATAAGGTGACAGACTGTGGAGGTAGGAATCAGGGGTTCAAATCACGGTGGAAACAATTTTTTTTTTTCCCCCGGAACTTTAATTTTTTGGCCGGATTAGGATCTAGCAGCCTACGACAAGTCCTGAAAGCCTTTCGATATTGAAAAGCGGTATTTAAGCCCCGATTCTGTTTGGTCAGGCTATATTACGATCCAGGCGGACCAGATAAGTCCGGCGGGCCGTCACTAAATGTAAAGTGTATTTAGGTCCCAATTACGTTCGGTGAGGCCAGATCAGGATCCAGCCGGCCAAGATAGGTGTGTGTGTGTGTGGTAGTGGGGACGTCCCTATATGAGAAGTGGTATTTGAGTTCTTATACGGTTAGGTCTGGCCAGATTACGACCCAGCCGGCCAAGAATAGTCCAGGGGTCCGTTCTTAAGTAAGAAGCGGTATTTATGCCCTTATGCGGTTGGGTCGGGCCAGATAAGGCTCCCGCTGGCTATGATGAGTTCGGGGGACCGTCCTTAAATAAGAAGCGGTTTTTTTTTTAAGGCCCGGATTCCGTTTGGTAAGGCGAGATAATGATCCAGCCGGACAAGATTAGACCGGGGCCCGTCTTTACATGAGAAGCGGTATTTTTGCCTTTATTCGTTTGTGTCAGGCTAGGTATCGATCATGACGGCCAAGAGAAGTCCGGGGGGACCACCCTCATTAAAAAAGGGGTATTTAGGCCCTAAGAGAGGTAAGTCGAGGCTCTATCATATACCGGGCCACAGAATTGGACTGTCCGAAATTGTAGCACTTTCGAAAATCGTTCCATACCAAAAAACGGTTTGACATAAAAAATAATAATTTACGTAGTTCTGTAGCCAAAATACCAAACATTCATTCGAGAAAGGACCACCCATAGGGCAGCTCACACCTACATGAGCACCGGTTTTTGGGGGAGCTTATTTCAAACCAGCAATTTTGTTCTGTATTCTTTTTTTTAACTTTAAATTCCTGTGCTGTAAAATTTTAAAGGTACTTTAACCGACTTGACGAAATATGGTACTCTATACTGCAAACTTTACGATGCCGTCTTCGGATTTCAAATTTCTCAAAAGGTGACAGAGATAGGTTGAAATAAGCACTTCACTGCAAACTGTCCGAAATTAAGGCACAAGTCCGAAATTAGGGCATTTGACTGTATCTTTCAATGGGGAAATTCAGTGAATTTGACAAAACCATGTCAAACGGAGAATAGTTAGTTATTTCATCACCTTCATTATGAAATTTTATATGTACATTCTAATATAGTGAGACCAGCCTAAGGTTCGTCTTTTCGCGACCGTTACATTAGCCCCCTCCCCTCCGGCGACGACCAGTCCTGTACCCCCTCCACGCTCTTCTCTGCCGCTGCGCATGCTCGGGCAGCGCAGCGCATGCGCAGCGGCAGCGGAGAGCGTGGAGGGGGTACAGGACTGGTCGTCGCCGGAGGGGAGGGGACTAAATGTAACTTTCGCGAAAAGACGAACCTTAGGCTGGTCTCACTATAGCAGATGTAACAATAACATTTTGATACTAACATTGCTGACATTTATACAAACCCAACCATATAACAGGCGCGTAGCAGACTTCAGTTCCATCCGAAGACCGCTTAGCTAAGCTTGCCGTGCCTTAGCTTTTTTTAAAAAAGAAAAATTTAATTCTTTTACAACTCTAGAAACATGTATCTTTGGGCCAATTAGTCTAGGGGGCCGTCCTAAAATGAAAAGTGGTATTTAAGCCCTTAAACCTTTAGTTCAGGCCAGATTAGAACCCCACCGGCCAAGAAAAGTTCGAGGGGCCGTCCCTAAATGAGTTGCGAGATTTCGGCCCCAAGAAGGTTAGGTAAGGCCGGATCTGATGCTAGCCGGCCAAGATGAGTCCGGAGGGCCGTCCCTAAATGAGAAGCGGTATTTAGGCCGCGATTTCGTTTAGTCAGGCTATTTTACAATCCCAGGGAAAAAGGTTAGTCCGGGGGGCCGTCCGTAAATATTTTGACGTTTTTGGCCATGTTGAAAACTTTGGCGCCATTTTCACCAACTTCCGCCCAAAACTGATGCAGACGAAATGACGAGGGAAAAAAAGGAGCAAAAAAAAAGGGGGGAGCCCGGGAGAGTATAGGGGCACTGGAGAGAGGGGTTCCTAGGCGGGCCGAAGGCCCGCCCGGGGGGGGGTCTGGGGGGGGGGCGGAGCAGCGAGCGCTTTAGCGCGAGTCATCTGTCTAAGATGTGGTTCAAAGAAACCTGCACTGTCCGTGCCATACGGCCAGGGTACAGGACAACCTCCGCCAGGTGGCGCGCCGGGCGCCGGCGGCCGAGCCAGGCGACATGGCGCGGCACGCCACTTCTAGCCGGAGCCGTTGCGCTTGCGAGCCGTTGCGCTTGTGAGCTGTAGCGGTAGCGAGCCGTTGCGCTTTGTCCACCTTTCTTTGGTGGGGACGAACCATAGAGGCGCTGAGAATTTCTAACGCGTCACATCAAAAATATGTTGATGCATCGCACCGAAAGGTGGCGTTTGAGACGCCAGGCCGTTCGAGGAAGAGAGACAGTTCAGTGACAGATCTAGACGAGGACGGAAAGAATCAGGTCATGGAAATTATCTATGATTTCAAGAGATCTAAAAAACACATGACTCTGAAAATTCTGAACGAATCTTTGAGGAATGCTACCCACAAGTCCACAGGGGATGTGCTGTTCAAGGGTGGGATTGAGTCACTTCGAAGGCTCATGTACAAATTGGGATTTGACCATGTCCTGGACAACGGGACGTATTTCCTCAGAGAGCAGCCCCGGGTCCAGTTGCTCAGAATGAACTATGTGACAAACTTCCACGCAAACTACACATCGGACAACAGACTTGACGAGAAGTACCAGGACGAGACCTGGGTCTTCATGGGCGGCACGGGGCAGAGAGTGCGCGGCTGGACAAACCAAGATGTCCGTAGTTTTCAGCGGCGCACCACCAGCCTCGGCGCCCACTCAATCATTAGCCACACTGGAGGAAGGAATGGAAGGGGCCCTGCTCTTCCGCACCCCTGCAGTTGACAGCCAGGAGGACTATCATCAGGCGATGAACAAGGAGGGGTTCATACGCCATTTTCGGGAGGATATTATCAAAAACCTGAAGGAGCCGTCGCTCCTCGTTGTGGACAACGCCTCGTACCACCGAATGCAGGAAGTCCAGCAGCCAACCACCAACTGGACTAAAAGCAAACTCCAGCAGTGGCTCACAGAAAGGGGAGTGCCATATGATAAGGGCCTCACCAACGAAAAACTCCTTAATATCTGCAGGCTGCACAAGACGAAGCCGAGATACTTGTTGAGGCAGATGCTGGAGGGCACGGGGCACCAGCTGCTGTTTTTGCCTCCATACCACAGCATCTGGAACCAAATTGAGCTGGTTTGGGGAATTGTAAAGCGGAAGAATGAGGAATTTATAGCCGCCGAATGCTTACCTCACGATGCGGCAGGTAAGGCTGCGCTCGCTGAGTCCACCTGGCGAAAGGCATGCGACCTCGTCACGCCCCAACAGTGGGCTAACTGTTGTCGGCACACGGACGAGCTTGTTCTAGCCGAATACAAGAGGATGATAAGCTCGGGAGGGCCCATCCAGGTCCACGATGACGCCCCGGAGGAGGGCTCGGAGGATGAGGACGACTCTGAACCAATGCAGCCGGCCCCAAAGATAGGCATCACCCGCCTGCCAGCACCTGTAAACTAGCCAGGACCGTCGGTCCTCGGGCTGAGCTCGCGATGGATTCCAATTTGTGCATCTTATACATTTACGTACCCCATTTATTTTCATTTTTATTATTCTCACTTTTGTTGTCAAGAAGCAGTGCCTTTCCTCTTAAGTTGTTCTGAAAATGAATTCCTTCACAGCGATGCCTGGAAAATATAGTTAATGAAAATTATCATTTCCTTGCGCCCTGCATTTCCGCTATCTGCGTAGGCAGCCATTTTGACACACGTGCTTGGCGGGTCTGCCTTTCCACTGCTCCGCAGGCGCTAGAAGTATATTATCCTCGATACTCTGCGTCCCGCGACGGGCCCGCTGACTACACGTTGGCGGGACCCTCGTCCCGGGAAACTCCACCCCAGCTTCATGGGGTTGTACTTTTGCTGACTCCAGCTTCCACAAAGGGAGCCTGCCTGACCAACCCGAGGCATTGTCCTTTCGGGCACAACGACCTAAAAATTGAACCAACAACCAATTTCTGCAACTATTACTCATTTCACCTATTATAATGCCCTAGGGCAATAATTATTTCTGTATTCGAAGCAATAAAAGGAACATATTAACTTTAAAAAAAAATCTCATCACTAATTTCCATTGTGGGATCGCTTTAACCATCATATGTTGCATTATGAAAGCATATGACAACATAAAACATATTACTACAAAAACCTATTTATGTTGGCGTTCGTTTTATGTATCGTTGCGATAAATCAGGGTAAGAAAGGAAAATGTTATGAAGACGGATTGTGAAATCAATAGAGCTCTACGCTCGAGCTTTTTCCTTCATTTGCCTTATTCCTTCATAGAACAACAAGTTGTCCGCCCAATGCATCGGACTTCCCTTGTCTTCTTCATTCTACCGAAGCCTCTCCGAGGGGGGGATCTCCAATGGAGCGATTGGCGATGCTGTGCGAGAGAGACAGGTAGAGGCCGGCAGCTCCTGTAGTGCCAACCTCTGCGCTAAAAAAAAATCAGCTTCACCGCTCGCCACCCGTCGTCACCTCTCGCCTGCTTCACGAGCGCGATAGGTCAGCCGCCCTTGTCATCGCAGCCGTAGCTCAATGGGTTGAGGCGCTGGCGAACCGACTTCCGTTACTCTAGGAGGCGGCAGGGGTTCGAGTCCCGCCCAAGCTGTTTTGGATTATCGCTTTGAGTTCAGGTCGGGGCTGGCAGATGGGACAGCAGTGTTTCTGCTGGCCCAGCCTGAAGATAGGCAACTGACTACGCTTTCGGCAGCTCACTCCACAGCATTAAGTCCCCGCCGCGAGCCTCACTGAAACGTCGTGTTTCGTTTGTTGTTTTTTATTCAGTGCCGGCAATATAACTATCATGGCCTTATTTTATTTTTAACTTATAAAGATGTGTAACTTATTGTCTTTATGGATCATTTAATCTTATGAACAAAAATCATTTCATGTAATTTTCTTAATCAGATAATTAATAATGTTTAATTTATTTTAATTTGAAAAATTTATTAATTTTGCAGTAGTGTTTAAATTTTTCATTTCATTGTTGCTGCTGTTTTCAGTTATACATAAATATTTATTTCAATAGTCTTAACAAGTATTTTTCCTATTTATATTAGTTTTTTTTTGTCTTGTTACTAATTTTGTCTTCTGTTTAATTGCCTCCTTTACTGTAGTTTGTGTATTTTTCCAGATACCATGAATCCCACCATAAAGGATTCTGATAAGAAAACCCGTGCAAAAATGAGACAAAGAAAGAGAAGAGCGAAAATGACTAAGGAAGAAATAGAATTAAAGCGGTCTTGTGACAGAGAATATCGTAAGAGGAAACGTCTTCTGGAAACAATCATTGAAGATCCAAGATGATGAATCTGATACAACTACAATTTTCACATCAGAACGTTTAAAATTGTCAGAAATGAGTAAAAACTTGGATAATGAAATGCAGAAGTATTCTAAAAATGACACTACTTTATTGCTTGAGAAAAAACTTGAAGATTTCAAATTAACAGAATGTGTTACATGTGATACATTTTTCTGGAGTATTCATGCTAACTGCTACTGCACATCGCATTCTAGTGTACTTACCACAGAACTTATGAAGATAGGGGAAATACCACCTGAATTGACTGGCTTATCATATGTGGAAGAGTTATTAATTGCCAAAGTCCATCCCATGATATCCATCTATAGATTGAAAGGTGGACAATATGGTTTCAGAGGCAATGTTATCAATTTTCGTCAAGATGTTTCTTCTTTTGCTAAACAATTGCCACACTCCCTAGCTGTACTGAAAGGTCTCATATCTGTTTATTCTAACACTCCCACCTTTCATAGAGACTTCCTTATCAGAAGAAATGCTGTATCAGTAGCATTGCATTGGCTGAAAAATCATAATAAGTACTATTATGATGTTAACGTTGACCTTGAAGCCATTAAGAAGTTACCAGAAAATGGTCATTTTACTGATGTTGTCCAGGTTGATGTGCCTGATAATGAAATAGATCATGCAAATGATGATCATGAAAACATTATTCAAAGAGTCATTATTCCAGGTAACTTGAAATTATTAAGCATATAAAATAAATATATAGTAATAAAGCTGTTATAATTTGTTTTTAGATTCCTTGCATTTTTTTTCTTGGTCCAGGTATCAATGAAGTTTCTACATCTGACAAAATTGAACATCAACTTAAATGGCCTCAGACTTCTTCTCAGCTAATTAATGAATTTAATTCTCATGGTTATATTGTCCAAGCGTTTCCAGTCCTTTTTCCCTTTGGCTTTGGAGATTATCTGAATGTTAAAAATAGGCAAATTACTGCTAGGGTTTACTTCCAATACCTTATGCAAAAAATTGACCGAAGATTTTCCAAGCATAAACGGTTCCCATATTTTGCACTTAATAGTATATTGAGGTGGGAAGCTTTGAGTCTTGGAACAGTTAATATGAAAAAGAAACCTGAATTGAAACATCCTAATATTGAACATCTCAAAGATCTTGTTTCTGAAAGTATTTCCATACCCAAATCTACTATGGTTTTTAGTTCCAGTATAAGGGGTAGCAAATCATATTGGATGAGTCGAACATGTGAATTGGAAGCTATGGTTGACCGTTTCAATTTACCAACCTTATTTTTTTCTTTGTCTGCTGCGGATCATCACTGGCCACGTCAGTTTGAAATACTTCTTGGTGATTCTGATGTTGACGTAGATCTCACTGAAACAAGAAGACGCAATTTACTTGTCGCTAATGCAGATCTTTGCAGTGATTACTTTTATGAGACAGTTTCCATCTTTATCACTGAAGTTCTGGTTCCATTCCTGAAAGTTTTAGAGTACTGGTTTCGTTTTGAATGGCAGATGCGAGGTGTTGGTAAGTTTCTTTACTTTTCCTTTAATAGATATTTTGTTTATTTTCTCTTTTGTCTGAAAGAATATGTTCTTCCATACAGGTCATGTTCATGGTGTTTTATGGGTACATGATGCACCCAAAATAGTAAATTTTGAGACCATATCTGAAACTGAAAAGGTTCAGGTTATTGATTATTTCAGTGCACTTGTTAAGGCATGGAACCGCCTGATTGCAACTATGTAAAAACTGCAAATCATCCATGTCGACTTAAAGTCAGTGAAGTCCAAGATAAGAATGAAGATATAGCAGCGTTAGTCAATACTGTTCAACGGCATAAATGTTCATTGAGATGTTTGAAGAAGATTTCAAGCAAATCCAAGAAAGAGCCTAATTTAACCTGTAGGCATAATTTTCCTCATAAATTACAAGAAGAAAGTAGTATTGAAAGAAATGCAAGAGGTCACTTTGAATTTTTCCCGAAAAGAAATGATCCAAATATTAATAAATATATGGAATTTATATTGACAACATACCGAGCAAATCATGATCCAACTCCGATATTGCCATACGATGGATTTGTGAGGTAACATAATTTTCCTTTTTTCTGCTTATGTTCCTTTGAATAGTTGCAAATAGTTGTACTAATATCTATATTGCTTAACAACTTGTAGGTACATTTCAAAGTACACCTCAAAAGGTGAAATCAAATCAGAAGATTTAATTAAAATATTGAAAACAGTTGTCTTCCGAAGTGATGCTCATGAAACAGTGAAGTCTGTCATACACAAAATATTTGTAAATTTGGCTGCAGATAGAGATTATTCTTTTCAAGAAGTAATACACCTTTTGAAAGGACATAAGCTGTACAAATCGTCGAGGTCATTTCTTGTATTGAACTTATCAGTTTCTGAATGGGAGGCAAAAGGTGATTTATCTGACTTGTCTTATGAAGAGAAAACTCCTGATAAGAACATCGATTCTCTAACTTTATATTCGAAAAGACCTGTGAAATTCGAAAAGATGAATCTTGTCACTGCAATGAAATGGTTTAATTTGAAAACATTCAAGAAATACAACAAAGAAAGAATAGTAAGAATAACTCCTCGCTTTTATCAGCAAAAAGAAGTTACAGAAGATTTCTGGCTCCAAAATGCACTGTTGAATGTACCATGGCGGAACATTGATGAACTTCTTGTTGAAGATAATTGGGAAGCAACATGTAGTGCTCATTCAATCACCATGGATATGTTTCCTTATGCGATCTATAGTAAAACAGACGAAAAACATGATGATGCAGATTACGAAGATGGTAATGATTGCGAACATATCACCAAAGATGATTGGATGAATATATGTAATCTTAGGAGTTCTTCTAACACCGAACATGATGATATTTTGGGTCAGAGATCAATTGACTTGTCTTATCCCTGGTCTTCAAATGTATGTGATGACACATTTTTTGAAATTTTCCAAAATTTCATAAAAGATGCCAAAAAAAAACCATTGCTTTTTCTAAAGGTTTGTTGATGTGTGGAGAATTTTTATTTTTTAAATTTTTTTACTGGCGTTATGTCTGAATATAAAATTTTACTGTTTTTTTTCAGCAAAGCGTCCAATACCATCATGTAATAATGTTGTATTGAGGGTTCTGTGGGGAGCCGATATCAGTGAGAGTCGTAGTTCACCTGAGGGAAGACTGGCGACGAGCTCAAAGCTCGCGCCCCTTTTATTGGGTGATTGGTAAAACAACAGGAAGAACAAAGGCGATCGTAAAACAAAACTATTGTTGGGTTCTGGCTGCATGTATACGGGGATGTCGCTACCAACAGTGATCACTGGTGGCCGTGCTTCGGGGAGCCTTCTGCTTGTTTGGGTGTAACCTGGTTAGGTTATAGCGACAATACTACATTATTCCCTCTTTTTAGAACCCCTCTTCTTGACAAAAATCCTTGTTTTGTCACTCCCTAACTTTTCCGCCGTTGTCTCCGTTACACATTTCAGTTTTACAATTCAAAATTCAATAACGTTAATGTAATACAATTCCAATAAATTATTTTGCAAATTTTGCTAAAATCCTTAACTAATCCTGTAGACTTCCACCTTGTACAAGCCTACGGGTCGCAACCCTACTAGCTTGACTCAGTGTGCAAACGAAAAGAAATTGACTTCTCCCCTAGCATGTAGCAATGCACTAGTATGACTCCTTCTCCGGACCACTTTTAATCCTGTTTAATAGTAGTTTGATCCTTCAAGGACGTCAACCACGGGGATCCGTTCCAGTTTAATTTTGATTAGATCTTGACATCTTGATGTCCTGTAGTGTGCCAGAGAATCTGTAACACACAAAAACACTGGGAACAGTACAAGTTTGACATTTGAGCAGCTGCCTAGGGCGTAAGATTCTTAGCCCTTGGTGTCTCCTACTCGGCTAACTAATCCTATCTACGTGACACCTTAAAAATCTAAACCTCTCATAACCCTTAACCTTTTTGAAGGTTATGCATACTTGCCTTTGGATTCCGTAGCCTACGGAGCGCGTATCTGATCAGGCGTCGTTTTCCTTGTTTCTGCGTTTAGTCTCCTTTGTCTGCGTTGCTGTGGTCTCTCCTTCGTTTTGACGTTTTTGAATTGTGCAATTTTAATTCATTGTTCTCTTTTCACTGAGGCTATGCTATTTGTTTACTTTCAGTAGCACAGTTGTTTGTATTTTTGTTTGTCTTTACTTCTCGACTCGCTTAGTCGATTACTCGAACTCGCGGTTTTATTTCCGCTAGTCCTTGCTGAGGACCCCTTTTTCCTTCCTTCCGGTCGTTCCCCGAACACGTGGGGCTATCCCCACTCCTTTTTGATCACGTGATCGCGCGAGCAACACTGCTCTAGCCCCGGGATTGGTCAAACTTCGCCGCCTTGTTACGCCCTGGACAAGTGCGTCGGTGTGCGTCAGTCAGCGTCAGTCTCCCGACCCAAGTAGTACCGTTTGCTCCGCTCACCCTTCCCAAGATCATGGAAGTCAGCAGGATTCTAATCCAGCATTTTGTGGGGGTCCAGATCGGTGATCCCACCTACACTAAGGTACGCTGATACGACGCTTTTTTCGATATCGATATCGGCTCACTCCGGAAAATGTTCCACCAGTAGAGGGTATTAACGGTGCGAAATCGTTTTTCTGTGCGATATAAACTTCATGCCCCAGTAAAGCCTTGAAAATTCGAAAAAACAACGAAAACAGTGAAATGTAGGCAACCCGCATTGCACCGTTGGAAGGGCTCCAACTGGTACTCATGGGTACCGGAGGTAAGTAATAACATCATACTTCGACCCACAACCGTCGTGGGGTGTGCGAGAGCTCAGTAAGTCACTCTAATTTGGCGTCAAATAATGCGAAAAATGTCCTATTTTAGCTAAAGTGTGGCTCTTGGCTTTTTTCCTAAAAAGGAAAAAACTCAGGGCCCACCACGTGAAGGTGGCCACACATCGAGCCCCGCCCTATCCCTACCCAACCAACCAACCATAAGGGATATTAACTATTTAAGTGGAGCAATTATATTGCGCTTTATTCTTAAATTTAGGCATTGTTTTCTAGAATCAATTGTGTTTCTGATTAAACCATCTCTTTGGTCTGCATTTGTGGCAGCTTTTGAGGATTTTGATACCATCTGCACTGTTCTTTCCACTGCCTGGGTGTGACATGGGTACAGAGGTAAGTTACTCTCAACAAAAAAAGGGGTCATCTATTGCCTTTTCAAGGTCAGTGTCGCTAAAACGACGCAGAACAGGAGGAAAAGTGACTTTGACGCTTTCCCAATCAATAATATCTGTGTAATCAGATGCATTCCAAATAATTTTTTTTGGTGGTTGGAACACACGTACCCGCCCTGCAACTTCACTTGCTTCATCTGAACGCGCGTCCTTCAATCTAGAGACGGCCAACTGCCTGACGCTCTTTCGACTGTCTCGGAGCATGGCAAGCAACAAGTTTTCTGGATGAAGAGCAAAGGCATTCCTTTGCAGAACCGGGTCAATTACGGCCTTCTACTTCCTTGGTAAGTACCTGGAGAGCTTGATTGCTTTCCACACATGTAAACTCGAATTGTAGAAATGCCATTGTGTTTTGATTGCAAACCAAACTTGAGCGTAAACCTTAACGATGAATTCTGTTAATGTTTTCAGGTCCTCGGAAGGCGTTTCTGTGGCTACATAGAGCCGGAGAATACGGCACGCTGCAGTCAACCATCGCGCATGATTCAGGGGCCCTGGCTTCCGGCTTTCCACTGAAGAGGATACATCACCAGAAGATACGGCCGCACACATATCGTACAAATACTTCTGGTCGGTACGCAATAGATTTCTATCAACCGAAATAGGGTCTGATTCGATGGGGGTGAATGCCACTACAGGCAAAGTTTCACAATTCTTTAATTGTGAACCTATGGGACCCTGGAAACACTTTGGACCAGATGTGGGTCCATCTGTTTCAGTAATTAAATGTCTCAGAGGTAATTCATTGAAGTGGAGTAGGCATATCTGCCACCGAAGACTCCTACCAAGATGTTTTTCCAGAAGCATTGCAATTCCACTTTTGTGACCAGTGTTTGTTGCAGTACCATCACACCCTATGACTTCTAGCTGTTCTAAATTTATGTTTTTGTCCTGACAGTACTTTATCATGGACGCCATTGACGCCTTAGCAGATTTTGCAGAGGCTAGATGGTCTAGATACTCTCCTCCCGGCTCTTGCACAAGAGAAATATGTTCCTCTGCAACAGTAACTCTGTGGTAAGTGTCACCTCTCTTTTCCATTTTCATTGTAGAGTCACTTTTGCCATCAAAATAAAGTCCTAGAATGGGAGAAGTATTTGAAGACTTCTGCGTTTCTTTTCGCACCTTTTCCCTGTCACGCCGAACTTTGTTTATGTCGACAACAAGAGACTTGTCTTCGGGAGATACAAGCCCCTTATCCTCAAGAACGGCCGTCGCAATTGCAGCGACAGCACCATTTGGCAGTTGGAATCTATCTGCTACCTTTGCAGTTACTTTAAATGTCCCTTGGCGTTTGTTTTTGTTGCTTATAGAGCGGCGAGTGCGTTCGGATACATGAAATTCAGAGTCTTTTGTATCAACTGGAAGGTCATCCTGACACTCAAACTCTTCCGGCACAACTGAAAGTGTTGGACAATGCTTTTTCGCCATGCTTTCATTGAGAAAAGTTGCCTGTCTCTTAACCCTTGTCTCTTTCCTCTCTAGCATTTTAGTAACTTTCCCGTCAAGCTTGCCGACGATACCCATTTTGCGAGAACTCCTTTGATCTGCAATAAATTGCCGTTCTCTGGAAGCAATTTTATATTCGGCTGGACATTTACATCGTGCTTCATCTACGCACCTGCAAGCACCTACTTCAAAAATTTCCCTACATTCATTTTGAAAATCTGAGAGTCTTTTCTCATACCCTGAAACACCAATCCACTTTTTAATGCCAACGTATTTGTCATTGAACCTAACTATTTTATTTATAATACTTTTCAGGGGCATGGGCGGAACGGATGCCTTCACCCAGATGTTGCTGATGTGTTCGGCAACTATTTCTGAGATTTCAAGAACGGTGGGCTCTTTTGTACTGTCACGTTTTTGCTTCAGGTCAAAACGGACGTACAGATAATGACGCATTACGTCTTGAAAACTTGGTAACATAGTACCGACGAATTCGGCTGGAGAACCGAAAATTGGACAAGTCACCCTTCCAATATGCTTCCTAGGCTTGGGAGCCATAGTGTTGAAAGGAAATAGTGGGCTTCTCCCAATGTATGTATATGTATAATTCTGTAGTGTATAAACAGTTTCCGACAGAACGCAGGTAGTGGATCAACCAAACAACTAGCCAGCGAGCAGCAGGCGAGTGGTGAGGAGCGAACTCTCGAGAACAAGTCAGGACAGGTCTCGCGGCGTGTCGAGCTGTCTCGTGTCCCGTCTCGCCGGCTAAGGCCGCCCGCGCGGACATTTACATCGTGCTTCATCTACGCACCTGCAAGCACCTACTTCAAAAATTTCCCTACATTCATTTTGAAAATCTGAGAGTCTTTTCTCATACCCTGAAACACCAATCCACTTTTTAATGTACTGTCACGTTTTTGCTTCAGGTCAAAACGGACGTACAGATAATGACGCATTACGTCTTGAAAACTTGGTAACATAGTACCGACGAATTCGGCTGGAGAACCGAAAATTGGACAAGTCACCCTTCCAATATGCTTCCTAGGCTTGGGAGCCATAGTGTTGAAAGGAAATAGTGGGCTTCTCCCAATGTATGTATATGTATAATTCTGTAGTGTATAAACAGTTTCCGACAGAACGCAGGTAGTGGATCAACCAAACAACTAGCCAGCGAGCAGCAGGCGAGTGGTGAGGAGCGAACTCTCGAGAACAAGTCAGGACAGGTCTCGCGGCGTGTCGAGCTGTCTCGTGTCCCGTCTCGCCGGCTAATAGTCCGGAGGTTAGCCGATTCCACCTTGCAAATCGTGATACCGCGATGCCGTTTGGCACGAATGTTGTCTATACCCATACCTTGAATTTAAGATGTGGAGCCATCGCCGGGCCCCATGCAGGGCCCCGTGGCAGCGGGTTGCCTATCCCCAGGGGGCAAATCACAGAAATCTTCCTTTTCAGCCGATTTCGGTGCGGTTTCTTGCGCGCATGGTGGTTTTCGTAATGTTTTATCGTAGACAATACAATATGACGACTATGGGAGGTGTTGCGGGCCGTTTGCCTACCTAGCGGGGGTAATTTTTGCAAAATACGCTATTTATTCGGTCTCATTGCTGTCTTCTGGTTGGGGCGGCGGATTTGGTGTCGTTTCACTGTAAAAAAATTTCAGCTGATGTTTGGGTCCTAAAAATGAAGGATGGCCACCACCAGGCCCCATGCGGGGCCCCTGGGTAGCGGATTGCCTACCCACAGGGGTCAAATCACAGAAACCTTCCTATTTAACCGATTTCGGTGCGGTTTCTTGCGCGCGTGGTGGTCTGGAAAATCTCTTATCATAGAAAATACTGTTTGACACCCATGGGAGGTGTTGCGGGCGGTTTGCCTAACAACCAGGGGCAGTTTCTCTGAAACGCGCTATTTATCTGGTTTAACTGATTTTTTATCTGGCTGTGACGGCGGTGTTAGAGTCTTTTTAAGTGAAAACACTATTTTTTTCTAATATTTAGATCCGAGTGATACAGTGGGGAAAATTGCAATTTACGGCTAGATTTCAGCCATACCATTTCACTTCATTTAAATATTTTACTCTTTGAAAAAACTTTTGCAAACCTTACTATCTTTAAAAAATAAATTTGGCAATTCATCACAGTGACAAAAATTAACAAGGAACATTTTTCACTATATGCATTAAGCTCACTGACTAATTTAATTGGTGATTTATCACATGGACATCTACAGAGTTCCGTGCACTGTAAACCTCTGGGGTCTTTCTTACAACTGCAGTTGCCGCGACAAACTGTTTTGCACTTGCAGCGGACAAGTGCCACACAGGACTTAGCTGCCACATCTAGAAGCCGCCAAACAACTTCCCAGGTTCCATCCGCACTTCTTTTCCATCCGAAGTCTGAGGGGGATGGGAGCTCTTGCCATGGCTGAAGCGATTGAAAGCAAGTCATTGCCATGAAGGCGGCGCGCTTCATGGTGCAGCATTAGAGAATCCTCAGTCGGTGGAATAGACTCAATCGGTCTATCGAACGTAGAAAAGAGCTCTCTTCTGCAGGCCACTGTGATGGGTACATTTTTGACCTGAAATATAAATCAATCGTGAGTTCGTTGTGTTTCATACCACATAAATTCCAGGGCAGGAGAAATATTCGCAGTTAATATACCTGCTATACAGAGCGATAACGAAATTAATTAGTGCACTACGAGCTTCTTGTACGTTCCCGTGGCAGAGAGCGATAAATGCTTCTATCGATTCCTCCAGTCGCTCGAATGCACTTAGCGCTCTTGCCTTCCCAATGGAGTAGAAAGATGACACATTATCGTTGCCAGTGAATGCGTGTAGACCTATCAGAGCTAGAGACTTAGAAGGGCCTGAAAAAACGCATTCACTGGCAACGATAATGTGTCATCTTTCTTCTCCATTGGGAGGGCAAAAGCGCTAAGTGCATTCGAGCGACTGGAGGAATCGATAGAAGCATTTATCGCTCTCTGCCACGGGAACGTACAAGAAGCTCGTAGTGCACTAATTAATTTCGTTATCGCTCTGTATAGCAGGTATATTAACTGCGAATATTTCTCCTGCCCTGGAATTTATGTGGTATGAAACACAACGAACTCACGATTGATTTATATTTCAGGTCAAAAATGTACCCATCACAGTGGCCTGCAGAAGAGAGCTCTTTTCTACGTTCGATAGACCGATTGAGTCTATTCCACCGACTGAGGATTCTCTAATGCTGCACCATGAAGCGCGCCGCCTTCATGGCAATGACTTGCTTTCAATCGCTTCAGCCATGGCAAGAGCTCCCATCCCCCTCAGACTTCGGATGGAAAAGAAGTGCGGATGGAACCTGGGAAGTTGTTTGGCGGCTTCTAGATGTGGCAGCTAAGTCCTGTGTGGCACTTGTCCGCTGCAAGTGCAAAACAGTTTGTCGCGGCAACTGCAGTTGTAAGAAAGACCCCAGAGGTTTACAGTGCACGGAACTCTGTAGATGTCCATGTGATAAATCACCAATTAAATTAGTCAGTGAGCTTAATGCATATAGTGAAAAATGTTCCTTGTTAATTTTTGTCACTGTGATGAATTGCCAAATTTATTTTTTAAAGATAGTAAGGTTTGCAAAAGTTTTTTCAAAGAGTAAAATATTTAAATGAAGTGAAATGGTATGGCTGAAATCTAGCCGTAAATTGCAATTTTCCCCACTGTATCACTCGGATCTAAATATTAGAAAAAAATAGTGTTTTCACTTAAAAAGACTCTAACACCGCCGTCACAGCCAGATAAAAAATCAGTTAAACCAGATAAATAGCGCGTTTCAGAGAAACTGCCCCTGGTTGTTAGGCAAACCGCCCGCAACACCTCCCATGGGTGTCAAACAGTATTTTCTATGATAAGAGATTTTCCAGACCACCACGCGCGCAAGAAACCGCACCGAAATCGGTTAAATAGGAAGGTTTCTGTGATTTGACCCCTGTGGGTAGGCAATCCGCTACCCAGGGGCCCCGCATGGGGCCTGGTGGTGGCCATCCTTCATTTTTAGGACCCAAACATCAGCTGAAATTTTTTTACAGTGAAACGACACCAAATCCGCCGCCCCAACCAGAAGACAGCAATGAGACCGAATAAATAGCGTATTTTGCAAAAATTACCCCCGCTAGGTAGGCAAACGGCCCGCAACACCTCCCATAGTCGTCATATTGTATTGTCTACGATAAAACATTACGAAAACCACCATGCGCGCAAGAAACCGCACCGAAATCGGCTGAAAAGGAAGATTTCTGTGATTTGCCCCCTGGGGATAGGCAACCCGCTGCCACGGGGCCCTGCATGGGGCCCGGCGATGGCTCCACATCTTAAATTCAAGGTATGGGTATAGACAACATTCGTGCCAAACGGCATCGCGGTATCACGATTTGCAAGGTGGGAACCATATTAGGCTGTTAACGTCCTCACTATAAGGCCGCCCGCGCGGCGGCCGCTCGCCCGCTGCTCGCCGGCAACCCCAACCCACCCAACGAGCCAACATCGGCTCCCTTGCCAGTCCTCACACAATGTGGCCAACCTTCCCCACATTATAACACTACCGCACAAGGTAAAGGCCAAGAGCCACACTTTAGCTAAAATAGGACATTTTTCGCATTTTTTGACGCCAAATTAGAGTGACTTACTGAGCTCTCGCACACCCCACGACGGTTGTGGGTCGAAGTATGATGTTATTACTTACCTCCGGTACCCATGAGTACCAGTTGGAGCCCTTCCAACGGTGCAATGCGGGTTGGCTACATTTCACTGTTTTCGTTGTTTTTTCGAATTTTCCAGGCTTTACTGGGGCATGAAGTTTATATCGCACAGAAAAACGATTTCGCACCGTTAATACCCTCTACTGGTAAAACATTTTCCGGAGTGAGCCGATAACGATATCGAAAAAAGCGTCGTATCAGCGTACCTTAACCTACAGACGAGTGAGTTTTTATCTACTTCTTATCCACATGCGCTATACGCGTCTCTTTGTGCTTCCCTGGCCGCGTCCTGTCCTTCCGTTCTGAGACTTGCTCCTTCTCCTCCTTAGATTTGCCTCCACTGTATCCAGGCGGCTTCGCACAGCCTTTTCTGGCATGCCATGATGCCCTCTTTTATGCAGTTCGAGCAGTACTTGCCCTCCGTCTTACTTGCAGAAGAATGGTTTTATATTTGCCATTGCTGCTTGGAGCCGTGTTACGTGAGTTCTCCTTGACATTTTCCTATTTCTCCTTTCCCTTTTTTTCTTTTTTTTTCAACTTTTTGCCCTTCTTCTTTCAGTTGGTGCTTTTACACGATGTTTTTTCAAACGGATATTACCGGGCCATTGACGAAGAGAACGCTCCTGCCATCCCGCAGGTTCCCCCTCCGGGAATTCTCTACCCCGATGGACTCGTCCCCAAACCAGAATACGTGGACTTGACTATGGGAGATTGAGAAAGTACTATCTCTTCTCTCTCTTTTTTTTTTTCAAACGTCCGGTTATCTCGGTATTTTCCTGACCCTAGTGTTTTAATTGCAGGCATCCTTATCCTGCTTCCTTTCCTTGAATGCCTTTCCTCAAGACTCGACGTTCCCTGACTGCTTCCCTTTTCGTTTCAAGACTTTACTTCTCTTTTTTCTTTTTTTTTCTGCATGCTAATTTCCTTTCTTTTCATGTTGAATTGTTGCTTTTTCTTTTTGCATGCTCCATTTTTCTTGATTATCTCTGTTCCTTGCATGTTACATTTCTTCTGTTTGATTATTATTTTTATTTGTATTCTTTCATCTGTTCCTGTTTGATGTTTGAATAATTATGCATGAATTTATTCGGGTGTTTGGTTTGCATTTTCTCCCTCTCCCCTCCCTTCTTTTAATAATTCAATGGGTCAGTTTCAACATTTGTTTATTCACCAATTGGTTCACAATATTTTCTTACTTACTAAACTTCTTGATTTTGCTTGTTGTAACATTTGGACATTGCTATGCTGAGTTGAAACGCTTCCTGCACTTTCTACATCTCAGACTCTGTCTCGGATCATCTGGATGAACTTTCAAGTTTCCTTTTTCTCGCTCTCTTTCCTTATACAAATTCTCCATCCACTCTTTCCTTCCTTTGGCTACTGATATGTCACTCGTCACTCACTGCACACGATTTCCACAACATTCCTGTCTTTCCTCCAAAAATATTTACACTTCCTTCCTTCTTTTGTGTTTTTACTAAATACAACTTTCTTTCAATTTCCTGAATGGCCTGTTTCTCCTCCTCCATTCTCTCCTCTATTTCATTCTCACTAACATCTACTTTATTTATTTCTACTTCTAACATCTCTATCTCCTCGGCCAACTCAGACACATACCTTTTCTCATTAACTTCAATCGCTTCAGTTTCAGAATCCGTGTCGCTCAACTCCAAATCTTTCAGTAATGAACTAGGTAACACTGTTTCTCTATCACTATCACTTAGTTGTAGTTTAGGTACTCCAGGTAGCTTGACAAGAGGGGGGAAGCGCAAAGTTGAAGACTCCTCTGCTTCCCGAAGAGATGCCCCCAGACTCTTGTTGGCTTCTAACACTGGAAGTTCTTCCCACTCCTCCAATGCTGATGTGCTGGGCCGGACCAGTCGGGCTGGGCTGACTCGGCTTGGCTTGGACCGACATCCGTGGCTGACTCCTCCTTCGCTGCTGCATCCTCACAGGACTACTGATAATTTTAGCCTTCTTGTTTTCATCAGCCACTTCTTTCTGCTCAATTTTCCTCTTCATTTTGCTCACTATCTGCTGAAGCTTTGCCTGGTCTGCAGGCTGGGTTGCGGTTGGCCTGCACTCTGTTTTTGCATTTACTATTTTTCTCCCATCATCCTGCCTTCTTAGAGCCATTCGTAGGCTCTTGAAAGATTCTTTCCTCATAGGCACTATTGGCATGTCCTCAAGCCCCAAAGTTTCCATGCTGATGGCTCAGTTTGTATCACACGCGTCTGACCTCGTCAAAGGGTTGGGCTCGGTTGGGCTGAACTGATGATTCCAGTGTTTGGCATTCCCTAGCGTCTCTAGCAACCCGTTTGGCCCTTGTTGTCGGCATCATACTCATTATTTAAATCTCGCGGCCTTTCACTTTTACCCACAGCTGTTCATTCAATGAAAAAGAGCCATGCATTTCTCATTTCATCTTGTTTGTTTACAGCCGTGTCCGGTGCCGGGCATCTTGCTAGCCGATCTATGTGCACTATCAGCCTTTTACTGGGATTATCTACCCTTTCAATTCTTGCATTATAGTCATTAATTAGGTTTATGATTCTGTAAGGTCCTTCCCATCTGGTTATTAGTTTGGCAGAAATTCCTTTCACTCTTCTGGGATAATACAGGAAAACCAAATCTCCCTCCAGGAATGGCGATAGTGTTGCTTTCCTATCATAATAGGCTTTCATTCTTTTCGCAGCCTTTTTGCTCATGTGTGCGACCGCTTCATGGATGTCCCGCATCGTTTTCCTCACCCAGAAGGGATACATTTTGTGCATTTCTTCGTTCCGAGGCGGTGATCCTCTGTCCAGATCCAAAGGGCTTCTCATGGCTGCCCCGAACATAACCTCATATGGTGAGAACTTATGTGAAGAATGAGGTAGGTTTCTGTATGCCTGTGCTATAAATGGCAAATACTTTGGCCAATTTTCTCGATCTTGCTCCACCAGAATCATGAGATGTTGTTTTAATGTTTTAATCCATCTCTCTGCTTTTCCGTTTGTTGCAGGGTGAAACGCTGTTGTTCTAAGCTTTTTGATCTGGTAAAGTTCCATTATTTCTTGGAAAAGTGTGGAATCAAAAGCTTTTCCCTGATCTGTCAACAATGATTGAGGCGCACCAAAGATGGAAAACACATGAGTGATAAGTGCCTGTGCCACTTCATCCGCTGTTTCCTTATGCAACGGCACCACCACTGGCCATCCAGAGAGGGCTTCAACTGCGACCAGTATGTACTCAAATCCTTCTTTACTTTTTGGATTTATAGGTCCACAGATGTCCACATGCCAGCGTCCATGTAAAACTCCTTCTTGGAACAACTTCAGTGGCACCTTCGTCTGATGAGTTGGCCCTTTGAACTTGGCACAAATTCTACATTGGGAAATCACTTCATAAGTGTCCTCAAACATTCCAGGCCACCAGAAGAATCTCTTTATGTATGACAACGTCTTGGATACACCAAAATGATTTCCAACTCCCAGTTGTTCATGGAATGCTTTTACCGTTGGTTTTACAAGTTTGGCCGGTAGAATTAGTTGTAATTCTTCCTTTTCTTTTATTCCACTAGGATGCTCAAACTTGCGATAGAGGATACCTCCCTCTATTACCAGTGAATTAAACTGGTACCAAAGTGACCTGGTTTTGTGGCCATTCTGTGCAATTTCCTGAAATTCTGGTTTCCTCTGATCCTGTACTGCAACCATGATGGGCATGATATCAGCACCAAGCAGCTGTGCTTTTCTGATATCCTTTGGACTCAGTCCATCAGAAATGACTCTTGTCCAGTTATCGTCAATGGTGTCCTTCGTCATTCTGGTAACTTTCCTCTCTTCAAATAAACAATCCGAGCATGTCTCTTCACAGTGCACTTCTGTTTTGCAGGTGCAAACTAACACTTTTTTGTCTCTTTCTTCCAGACGATCACATTTCTTGCAGTTATCACAAGGTCTTCTTGACAATGCATCTGCACTAGGGTGGGCCAAAAAAAAAAATCGAAACTCTCAACGGTGGTTTTTCTAGAAGTATTTTTGATGCTGAGCACGCTGGTCTTTGAGTGGCCGCTCTACGACAACGGGAACCCACCGCGACAACGCGCTAAAGATTTTAGCCCGCGCGGGCGCCAAGTCAGGTGGCGACGCGCGGAGGGCTGCCACAGCTGCGGCGCGCAGCGCAGGTAAGCCATACTCATATCACATGTACCCTAGGGGCACCTCTCTCGAACGCAACGTGTCCGACCGCCGTGCGACAAGTCGTTCGGGCTATCGAGCGAGTTAAAGCCGCCGTGAGCACTTAGGCCCTTGGGAAAACCTCAGGTGTATTTTCGACATTTCCTCAACGCGGTACCCTCGCCGAGGGTCCCACATATCGGCTCCAATCACCGGAGTCACTATTATCTCCCGACAACCCACTGAAAAACGCGAAAATTTGGCTGCGCGGCAGCGAGCGCCGCCCGGACGCTGTTTGAATCGCGCGCGCCGCCCGGCCAGGGAGCCGTTCGTATGCCGTGTATGTCAGAAGGGAAACATTGGCAGTGCTTCAGATTTTCTGTTGAGATTGGTAACATATATCATGAGTTCAGATATATGTGCTGGTATTACGGACTATAGTCTCATGGGGAAGGGCAAAGGGTTATGTTGATAATACATGCACTCCATGTTTCAGAAGTGTTGATTGCTTTCTTTTAATTGACCCTAAAAAGAGATCTGTCTGCAGGAACTGTCAAAGAGACATCCAGAGATTTGAGAAGGCTCGAAAGAACCAAGATAAAGAAGGGACGGATCGCACCAAAGATTCTTTTCTCACCTGGGAAGAAATGAAGATCAGGAAGGAGAACTTTAAATCAAAATACAACTCTGCAAATCTACGTGTGATACTACATGTCAGTTTAAACTGCGAAACTTTAGTTTCGCAGTTACAACTGCAAAACTCCCGAGTTCGTCAGTTTAAACTGCAGAACTCCCGAGTTCGTCAGTTTAAACTGCAGAACTACCGAGTTCGTCAGTTTAAACTGCAAAACAGTTTCACGGTTTTAAAACTGACGAACTCATGAGTTTTGCAGTTTAAACTGACGAACTCGGGAGTTTTGCAGTTGTAACTGCGAAACTAAAGTTTCGCAGTTTAAACTGACATGTAGTATCACACTTAGATTTGCAGAGTGTTCATAAATGTAGGGATTTATTGGAATTTTTTTTTTTTAAGTGGTTGCTGCTTTCAAAAATTTATATTTTTTTAATCTTACTGGTCAACGTGAGCGCGCTGCGTTTGCCGACAGGCAGAGGCAGACGACTCCCGCTCAAGTTAAAACAAGTTTTGCGTCATATCGACACAAACGCGAGTTTTTGTCGTCAGGGATAAGCAGTATAGGCTATAAACGACAGAAAACTGTATGGTCGGTCCAAACCGAGGGGGTTTTCACTCGAGATATTCGTGTACACGGTATTTCATAATTCATGTATTTCGCGGTATTTCGGCGGTATTCACTGATTAAAAAATGTTGGATATTCACAGCACCTCTATTGTGAAAAAAGTTGCCAGAACTCTTCGTTAAATTACAGTGAAATTCTGTATTTAAACCAGAACTCTTCGGGAAATTCCAACTGGCCTCTGTGTTTTAAACCAAAAACTTTTTGGGAAATTACATCTGTCCTCTGTATTCAAAATAGACTGGCTTCAAAATTATGGTCGACTGTCCGACAAAATATTTCACTTTGAGGCATCAAAAGGGTCCCTTTCTGATCAGAGAAGTGTTGGGATTTCGCAATCGTTCCGTATCGAGGAAGTGCTGGAAAATCACAATAAATTTCTAACAGTGTTTCTCAGGTGAAGTTCACCGTTTTAGAGTCTACTTAGGGGGTTTTCGGCGTATTTCATGTGAAATCCCTCTGAAATACCTCTATCTGGTGTACCCGGTATTTCGGAAGTGAAAAACCCCTCGGTCCCAACAAGTACGCGTTTTTATCCTCCGGTACAAATATTAAGTTGAAACAGGAAAAAAAAAATGAATATTCCCAGTTTTAGGGAATCTTCGGGAATGTTCCCGGGAATTTACTGGGAACATTCCCCCAAAAGATCGTTCCCGGGTAATTTAGAACACTACTGGCGGCCTTTGAAGAACCTAGCTTTAGCTTCCCAGCACGCCCAGCACTCGACCCCGACACCTTTCATGATCATTGTTGTGCCTGTTGCTGCGGCTGGTGCATGGGTTGCAGCTCACGCCACCGTGCTATTGCCTCGAGCTGTTCTAAACCAGCAACTTATATAGAGCGGCATCCCATATACAGCAGGGAGATGTGCATTGAACGAAATGCTGTAACCATTATCACGTTATCGGTTCTGGTATGAAGATCCACAAGCGAGTCCTATCAACAGACCACACTGCTTTGCAGGACCTGCGCGGCCAGCTCTACGACGAAGAGGTGGTCATCACGCGCCGGCAGACGTTGTAAGATTGCGTGCTGTACCACCTGGGTGCACGACGTGAGTAGCCTCTGCGTGATAGCTACCTTTTCTCCTGTCTCGCCACGCGCGAATCGACGGCGCGACGGTTTGTCTTACTGCACGTTGCGCGAATGTCCACTCAGCGCCCCCTATTCCGCCCCGCCCCTGTGCCTTCCCATGAGTATACTGCGGGGGCCGCAGGAGAAGCACCGCTATCAAAGCTTCTCCACGCCGCACAGTGGTCCAGGATCGCCAAAACCGGGAAATAAATCGTGAAATGAAGAAGGTACGTCGCTTCCTGAAATCAGATTTCCTATGGGAGTTTTCGAGGGCGCTCATTTCATTTCTGACTAAATGTTTAATATGCTAGTGGCGGAACCAGTCCCCAAAAGGGGGGAAAAGTTAAAACAAGAAGCCAAGTCAACAACCAAATATAAAATGTTTAGTAATATCAATTTTGCAAATTGATATTAAATTTAAGGACTCGTTCTTTACAAAAGTATTTAGAGTCAAAACTGGTTTTGTTAAGTGTGTAATTTGTAAACTGAAGTATTTGGTTGTGTAAGCTGGAGTGTGAGTTTCTGTGATGTGATGTGAAGTAAAGTGATGTGATGCATGTCATGCTAATTGGAGGGTCATTAGAGAGGTTTCTGCTTTTTAGGCCCCCGTTAGGGGTGCCTATTGCTCACGCCCGTGAGTTTTTAGGCCCCCGTTAGGGGTGCCTATTGCTCACGCCCGTGAGTTTCTTATTTTTATTTCTTGACGATGGCCCCTTATGGCCGCAGCCGATCGTGCCCAAGCGATTCGTACAAAATTATAATGAAAAATACTACGAAAAATTAGAAATTTTTTGAGATAGGTATGATGTCAAGCTGTCTATACGTTTTTGCAGAAAATTAGTTTGCATCGTCAGTTTCTATGGTAATTGCGAGCCGAGCACCCTGTGCCGAGCCAAAATTGACACCCTCCAAAATGCTCCGGCCAATAGAAATGTTTCGCGCGAAAATACAACCAATAAAAACGGCCGCCTGTTGCTTTGTACCTCGATATCCAAAAGTTTCACCGCACGGAGTGGTCACGTCATAATCGTTGCAGATTCACGCCATGTAAAAGGGTTCACCACCAGGAGACTTTCAAACGTGACCACTAGCTAGCCGCCCCGGCTCCTGATTGTTGGCTGGGACTGTAATTCCGCCGTGGGCGGGGCTTGTGACAATACCGCCAACCTCAGAGTAAATACTCAATTCATGTTTTCACTGAAAGATAGTAATAGGACAACCCGTGAGTTCCGTGTTAATGCGTGGAGGCTTTCACCGTTGTTTACTAAAGGCCTGCAACATCATTTTACCTAGTTACTTAATCTAAAACTAGCAAAATATATTTTGAGTTGGTTTGAGTGTACCCCAAGGCGGCGTTGTTTATAGCTGGCCCGCTCGGCGCCATGTTTGTGTCTTAAATGTGAGGCGGATAAAATTCACGATTTGGGTTCTCACAGAGCGTTTTGACCAAATATTTTAATTTCTATTTCATTGAATGGTAAGTGTGTGGCAAATTTGAAACTAGAACCCTTTAATTCTTGCCTGGTGGTTCGATTTAGTGGTTGCCAAGCGCGTTGTTGACAGCTGGCCCGCTCGGCGCCATGTTTGTGTTGGAAATATGAGGCGGATAAAATTCACGGTTTGCCTCTATGTCTGCTCTGTGTTCCTTGCGAATGTGTAGTGGCCCCCATAACTGTGTGCTAAAGGCCTGCAACATAACTTAACGTCGTCACGGAATTAAAAACTTGCCAGATATATTCTAGGTTGGTTTGAGGTGGACGCGTGAGGCGCCGTGTCGCCGGCCCCGCGCCGGCCCTCTCCAACCATGGCCGCCCCGGCCAGGGGCTGAGGCTCCCAGCTCGCGACTTTAAATCATTGTGTTAAGTTATCGGAACGTTGACATGGCGAACTGAATGCGTATAGGGGTTTTGCACCTGCAGAAAAATGTTTGGGAAGTTTGACTTCAATCTGGTGAGCAGGATTCTTGAAATGGTGTACATTTACGTAAATAATTTTACGAATCCATATTTTTACCGACTTATTGAACCTCCGTGAAACTTTGGGAAATGATTTCCGTGGGTCTAAAACTCCTGTTTTCCCAGTCATTTCGGCTGTATAACATTTCGTTCGGCTAAAATAAATAGTTAAATTCTCTTCGTGCGCTAGTGGCGCCATAGTGGACGCGAGTTAAGTCGCGAGGAGGACGCGTGAGCGAGCCGCCGAGCCACCGGCCTTCTTTTGTTGAGTGGATGTCCGTCCCAGCCTAGAACCTAGAAACGACAGGACTGGGCACTCACACCTCAAACGCGCTCCGTTCTGTCGGAGGCGGCGGCGCCTTCCCCAGCCGAGCCACCGGCCTTCTTTTGTTGAGTGGAGGTCACAGCCTAGAACCTAGAGACGACAGGACTGGGCACTCACGCCTCAAACGCGCTCCATTCTGTCGAAGGCGGCGGCGCCTCCCCCAGTCCCCCAGCCGGCTGCGGATTGTCTAGCCAGCGTTTTCCCTGCGGCCAGGAGTGCCAGCGAGCCAGAGGGGGTGAACTCAACAATGAACAGGCGCGTCTCTGTTCGAGGGGGTTGCCTAGCTACTAGGGGCGCTGTGATGTCACTCCCCACCTGAGGTGGGGCCAACACTAAAATCATGAATCAGTGAAAAATATGCAACGTACTATTTTGGTCTCAGAACAGTTCGGAACCTATTTAACAGAATACACTTCGAACCTCTTACGACTAGAAATACTCCTGTAAACACATGTTTCTTCAAGATGAGTCACAAGGGCACCTACACACAGAAAAATTTGGTGTGGGTGTTGTGGTATTAAGTGCATTTTTTTGTACCGCGAATTTTGAAATATTTAATTATGGTATTCCCTCTTCTCTTTTCTATGACAAAATTTGTTAAAATTTTCAATGTTTTGATTTCAAATAAATAACAGGCAAAATTTTACATGCATTTAATTTATTTAACATATTCCTGAACGTCCTGGACACAATATCCAAAGGTGACAAGTGGTGACACCTAGGTACAACTCACACACTAACACACAAACAATAATAATTTAGAATGGGACAGTGTTATTCTGATCATCTCGAGGTGGCCAGGTGGCATGGTCTCGCGCCTTCCACCCGACGAGACCATTTTTGCCGGGTTTCATTAAAAATGGTGCTCACGCCGTGCGCAGCATACGGTTGCAAAAATAGCAGATCGAATAATCCGGGACTTTGCTTCATTAGGATACCCAAAGATAGGTGAGTACACTGGGAATTTTAAAAGTTACATGGGGACCATGTGACCCATTTCTTATCGTCTTGCAATTTGAAGCAAGACACAAGATTAATAAATAATGGATGGATTACATAGACAAATAGATAAATAGATAAATAAATAAATAAATAAATAAATAAATAAATAAATAAATAAATAAATTAGTGGTAGAAAATTAACAGATCTATTTTACAGATACTATGTGTGGGTTGAACTCACGATGTACTGAACCCCCCGGTGGCGGCACAGTGCTGTGAAAAGTGGCACCAGTTCATGTTCCGTTTATTCGGTGCGCGCGGCCGCCACCGCAGCGCGGCGATCGCTCGTGGCGCACCCCCACCCTTCCCCTTCTCCTCTCCTCGCCCGGCGGAGGGCTCTGGGGCAGCCCCAGCGTCCACCTGGAGATGACGCGTCCGCTGGCCGGCCGCTGGACCAGGTAGACGATGGGTTTGCTCCCGGGTGCTCCCGGGGCTGTCGCCGGGCGAGGAGAGGAGAAGGGGAAGGGTGGGGGGTGCGCCACCAGCGATCGCCGCGCTGCGGTGGCAGCCGCGCGCACTGAATTAACGGAACATGAACTGGTGCCACTTTTCGGCCGGCGCAGCATAGGAAGAGCCGCCACCGGGGGGTTCGGTACATCGTGGTTGAACTACTCGCCAATCCTGCTCTAAGAGGCCTGACACCAGAGCAGCTCTATGAGAGAAGGGTTTGTGGGAATCATTTCCTTGACAAGGATTTCAAAAATGCAAGGAGAAATTCTTTTAACTGGAATGTAAGCCCTTTACTTCAGCTTCATGGTAGGTGAAATTCAGAAACATGACACAGAACAAACTGGGCTTGGATTTGATATTTGAATCTACTATATATTGTGCTTATGGTAAAGTTCCAGTACAGGAAGAGGCGGTTGAAGATGTTGAACCACATTCTCCTCCTCGTGTTCTTCCAACACCTTCTGCTCGTCCACCACCTTCTGCTCTTCCACCATCTTCTGCTCTTCCACCACCTTCTGCGCTTCCACCACCTTCTGCTCTTCCACCACCTCATCTTCCACCACATGGCCTTGCTGTCACTTCTGACACTCCAGATATTGTTATGGAAGAAGTCTCACAAACTGGTAATGACTAGATCAAAAGATTTAGTGGCATTTTCCATTTGGACATCAATCTCTAACATGTTATTTAATTTTACAGTTGAAATAAATTCTGGTGCTGTATCTGTCATCCCTGATACATTTACACAAGACTTAAACAACAACAGTAAGTACTTTCCTTATAATAGATAGTTTAGATTTAATACATAAAAGATTATAGTTTTGGTCACGAGGCTAATTAAATTTTGTCTGTGTTACAGTGAAAAGAATTATTCACCAAAATTCTACTGTTGACCATAACTACAGTGAGGAACCAGCAGCCAAGCCCAGTAAGTCCTATGTCATTAAATTATATACTCTAATCTTGGCGCTATCTTTAAAAACAAATCAATCTTTTAACTTAACTACACTTCACTAAACTAACAAACTAACTTACTTACTAAATAACTAACTTACTAGCTAACTAAAATAAACTAATAAAACTAAAATTGAATCTTTTAAAATAATAAAACTTAAAACTAAATTAATTAATTTGTTCCAGGTGCTGAAAAGCCTCGTGCTCTTGTGCCGCTGCCCAGATTACGAAGTGTTCTGCAGACTCCTCTGGTGAATAGTCTCCTCAGTTCAGCTAGGAAGACTAGGATGACATATTTGTCTCTGAAAAGGAGGTACCAGAGGAAGTGTGCTGAAGTAAGGGATCTGAAAAAGAAGAAGGGAGAAAATGCTTTACTGGTAATAAAAAACAAGGTCAGCCCAGCCCTCTACAAAATTTTAAAATGTCAGATCCGAAACCATGATAGGAAGCCGCAAGGATATGGGTATGAGGAAGATGAGAAGGTGGTTTTTTTGGGAATTAACCAAACTGGCCCTAAGGCCTACAGAAGCTTACCTATCATCAAGCCGACCCAGAAGACAATAAAAAAAACCCTACATGAACTCAACTTCCAGCCAGGCATACACAGCATCATGATGTCAGCTTTAAAGAGTCGGGCCAGCAGCATGCCTGAAGAAAAAAAAGAAGTTACAGTCATTTTTGATGAGACTGCTGCAAAGGTGAGATTCACCTATGACAGAAAGGAAGATAAAATAATAGGATTTGTTGATCTTGGGAATGGTGTGAGACGGGCCTTACCTGGCGAAGAGGTGATGGTGGCCATGGTGCGCTGTATATACGGCAGGTGGAAACAGCCGTTAGGGTTCTGGTACACCCACCGAAAGCTCACTGCCACTGACTTTAAAACCATCTTTTCTGAGTGTATTGCAGCAGTCATTGGCACTGGGCTGCGGCCCAGGTGCATGGTAACTGATGGTTTGGCCATGAACGCATCAGCTGTGAAAGGACTTGGTGCTACTCTGGAGTCACCTTTCTTCTTCGTTGATGAGCATAAAGTGTTTGCACTGTCTGATGTGCCCCATTTATTGAAGTCCTTAAGAAATGCCCTGCTTTCATACAATCTTTAGCTCCAGGATGGTAGTCTGGTAAAGAAAGAGTACATTGATAACTTTATTCACATGGACATGACAATGCAACCACGATTGGTGAAGAGAGTAACGGAGACTCACCTTGCTCCGAACAATTTTCAGAAGATGAGTGTCTCTCTTGCAGCGCAGCTACTGCATCGGAAAGAAGGTGCAGGTATAATGGTGTACAGCATACTTGGCGCCCTTCCCCATGAAGCAACAGTAACAGCAAAATTTTGTGAGAGAATACATAACTTCTTCGATTCATGGAATGGGATAGTGGTTGATGATGATGCTGAAACATTCAAAAAAGCCATCTCAGATAACTCTGGCCACTTGCAGCTGTGGGAGAGCATGTATGATGAAATTCAAAATTGGAATTTTATTGGATCTACAAACCTTCAGTTTCCCACCAACTTTCTCATTGCCATGAAAGCTGTTTACCAGTTGTGGTGTGACCTCAAAGAAGAGGGTTATGATCATCTTCCAGTTGGTCATATCAACCAGGATTGCTTGGAAATTTTTTTGGCATGATGAGGTCCCTTGGAGGTCATAGGCATACAATTTCTTTGAACGATGTTCCATCATTATTTGCTTCTGCCCTTATTCGAAACCTCACCACTTCTGTCAAAGGTAAAAACTGTCGTGATGACAATGCCTTGAATCTCTTACACCTTCAAACCCTCATGGATGCTGCAAACGAAGAAAAAAGAAGAAAAGAGTTAGAAAATCCAGAAGTTACATTTTACTTTTATGAGCCATATGGACAACTTTGCTATCCATCCATTTGGTGATTTGCACACCATCTTTAGACATGAAATCATAAGAACCTCGGCCCCTTTTCTTCAACTCCTTGTCTGATATTAAAGGGCAGTTATCTATGCGATTCGAGCGAACAGCACCCGTTGACTAAAGATTATAATTGTTTTAAAGATGTTTTACTAGTTTAGCACTAGCAAAATAGTTGTCGAAGAAGACACATTTCTTGGCACGGTCCGTTATAGACTGAGAAAGACCAATCACAACTTTGGCTCCCACACCCATTTCATTTTCTTCAGTGGTGAAGTTCAATCCCTGGAAGGTTTCAGAACCAGCATATGGTAAAAAGTCGTATATTATTCCAGAGGAGCCACATACATTGAAAATCTTTATCCCAAAGCGATGCGGTTTATTCATGATAAATTGTCGCAATGATCCTGCAAATCTGCCTTTGTAAGGCACCATTGTTTCATCAATGGAAAAATATTCCTCTTGATAGAGATCATTGCACTTTTCTTTCATGTGAACCAGTAGAGGACGAATCTTAGCAAATCTGTCATTTGCAAGGAGTAAGTTCTCTTCCATCTTATCATATAAGTGCAAGTGGGACTTGAATTTTTTGAAAACGATTGAATGTCATGTTTTTGGACACTTGAGGAACACTAGTACTCGAGGCCCAATAATCTCGCAGTCCAGGTAGTACGCATATACCCATATACATCCAAGTTCCTAAGAATTGCTTTAGTTCTGATCTAGATAGATTCATGCTCTTTTCATGCTTCCAAATGCTATATGTATTTGTGTGATTTACCATGGCAGCAAGCAAATCATCATCAAAAAAGTATTGAAAATAGGCAAAAGGTTTCCGGAGTGTATGTGATGCTGCTGGAACGAGAACTGGTTGCCGATCTTGTACAACTATATCTTCTCGTTTCCAATCAGTAACCTCATGCTGGTTATTATCCATAGGTGGGGCAAGTTTTTCTCTCCAACCTTTCAGGTTGTTTTTAGGGAGTGTCACTCTTACTTCCCCTTCATCAGAGCCATCTGATTCTGAATCGGACTCTTCGCCTTCTCTGGCATTTCTATCATTTGTTTTATTGTGTATCCCAGGGTCATTCACTAGCCATTCAGTATCCTCTTCGATTTCAAAAATTTCATTCTCTTCATCCTCTGACTCCAAACAATAATTAGGCACAGCGACCTGCAGAAAATAAGAGGTGAAAATACAAACTCAACAAAGTAGAAACTTGACAATAAAATTTAGCTGCCTTTCTTACCTTTCTCTTAGGCCGAGAAGAGGTCAAAGTGGCTGAGTTAGCAGAACTTGGGAGTAATGCAGAACTTTTCTTGCCCTTAATAAGAGCATTGGTATAAATATATAAAATAAGAATAGGAAAAAAATATAAGCATTCAGCTATCTTATCTTACATGACTAGTGGTTCCAGTTGGGGTTGAAGAAAACATTGAATTTTTGAACAGATCCAGTTCATTAGAATCCTCATGATGAGAATTTTGGGACATATTTATTGCACAGTCAAGCTTCTCAAATCCCGACAAATCAAGAATTGATAGATTGCTAGGCACAGTCAAGTCCAACACTGTGCAATTATTATCATTATTGTTCATATCACTATCAGCAGGCACTAACAAGGAGACCTAGGAGTAAAAATTTTAAAAAGAAAAGTTAAACAGCATTTTTAAAGAACTGTGCTAATATATACACTGTTTCCAGGAAGGATTCATACTTCATAGGCACAAATAATACTTCCCCAGATTTCATATAAAACTTACTTTGTGACATTTTGGAGTGGAAGTAAATTGTGTTTGAAGTTTAGGATCATTTCCAGAAATAGTTGTTGCCACTGTATGTCTGAACTGATGACCATTTTCTTTCCCTACAGTTGGTGAATAATGTTCTTCAAGCTCCGTCAATGCCTTGGATGCAGCCTGGAGAGAAAACACAAAGAAGCATGAATTACTAAAACTACATAAAAGGTAAGAAGTAAAATTTTATACTAAATAAGCCTTGCCCTAAGCTAAAACTTCAAACATCTTGCTTAAAACTTACTTGCTTATTTTCTGAGGTGGAATTTTGCTGTGGTCGAAGTTGTTGATTAGTTTTTAGATCAGTTCTTGCCAGTGTAAGAAATGAACGATGACTATAGCTTGTTTCAGCTGATGATGTAGAATTTTCGTGAAGCCTTGTCACTACCTTGGATCCAGCCTGGAGAGAAAAAAGACGAGATGAATTTCTCTACTACAATAAAACTATGAGAAGAGGAGGCAGTTGTATTTTATACTGTTTGAGCCTTGCTCTTAGGTAAAACTTCAGACTTAATGCTATCAAACTTGCTTGCTTATGTTTTGGGGTGAGCTTTTCGTGGTTTGAAATTTTTGAATTGGTTTCTAAAATAATACCTGTCACTGGTTTTCTAGATTTACTGTTATTTTTGCTATCAGCAGAAGATGAGGAATTTTCCTCAAGCCCTATCAATACCCTGGATGTAGCCTAGAGATATATAAAAAAAAGCATGAATTGTTTGACAGGAAGAAAACTATGTGAATGGTATAAGAACCTATATCAGTCATGCTCTTAGCTTTCATGTTATTATTATTGCTATGAAACTTACTTATTTATGTTTGGGGGTCAAATGTTGTGTTGGAATGTTTGGATTGGTTTTAGAAGTGATTCGTTTCACTGGTTTTCTAGACTGACAGGTACTTTTTGTTTCAGCAGATGATGCATGATTTCCTTCAAGCCCCCTCAATGCCTTCGATGTAGCCTGCAAAGAAAATTAAAAAAAAGAATGAATTGGTCAACTGTAACAAAAATACTTGGAAGGTAAGAAGTAAAACTGCATACTTCACATGTCTCATTCATAGTTCTAACTGTAGATTTATTCCTGTGAAACTTACTTGTTTATATTTTGGAGTCAAATTTGATGGTGTTTGAAGTTTTGGATTGGTTTTGGAATGCGTTCCTGCTGCTGTCAGACAAAACTGATTGCCATTGTTTTTTTTCCGTAGATAACGTACAATTTCCCTTGAGTACTTTTGAAGCCTTCGATGTAACCTGAAGAAAACATAAAAACAAGCATGAATTAGAGCACTACAATAGAACTGAGTAAAAGGTAAGAAGCAATATTTTATACTTCACATGCCTCGCTCTTACTTCCAAGTTCAAACTTATTGCTATGAAACTTACTTCCTTAGTTTTAAAGGTAGAATTATTTGGTGTTGGAAGTTTTGACCGAACCTGAAAGAAAACAATACTTATCAAGTCATACCATGCGAACAAAGAGTTTCATGTTGAAATGGAGGAATCATAATATTATTTACCTTCTTGTTTTTACTTGCAGTCGCTTCCATGGGAGATTCCTAAGATAAATAAATAGTCGTAAATATATCTCATGACCAAAGCAATACAAATTTAGGCAGAGCAAAGTTAAAATCCAGAGTAAAGTACATAGCATTTTACCTTACTTTCAGGCGCTGCATTTCTCTTTGCTAGATGAATTAGAGGTAAGTCATCTTCTGAACTCTCTTTAGCTTTCCTTGTAATGTTCGAGAATGGCTCGTCATCACTAGAGTCAAATCCGATACATTTCTTTACTCCACTCTTTCTTTGATCAAGAAAACAATTCTTTTCAGGAGAATTCACTTGTGTAACCTAGTGGAAAGAAAATTCTTTTTAAAAGTGGTAACGTACTGAATCCTTTCTCAAAACCGTAACTTCACAATTAAACAAACTCTTCCAACATTATACTTGACAAAATTGAATTAGAACAAGGCCTACTACAGAGTGAAATGGTAGCAAAAATGTTTGATTTTAGGTAGAGCATACATGGTAATCTGCCACACTGAGTCACCAAAGTAAACTGAAACCAACAGGCTTTGCACTGCTGAAACCAAACTGATTACCTGACATTCCGTCTCTTCTTGTATTGGTTTTAGAGGTAAAATATTTTCTTTGTTTTTGTTTAGAAGATAAAACTTTCTCTTATAAACTGGACTTGACCACGACCACTGGCCACCAAATTTTCAATGTTTCCATGCTACAAACAAAAATAAATTTTATTATTATCTAACAGATCAACAGATTTGCATGAGAAGAAAAAAGAGATAATTACCCAAGACCTTTATGTTACTGTCAGACTTATCAGGCAGGTTCAAACTCCGGGGAGAATTAGGTTGCACTAAACCTATAAAAAAAGGTAAGTTTTAAGATCAATTTATACTAGATTAGATAAGATCTTGTACTCTATGCGATGGGAGAAATAAACTGAAAGTACCTAAAAACCTTGCTTCAGATTCCGTGATGCTGCTCACACTAACCTCAGCTTCATTGTCCGGACAACTAGACCTCTTATCAGGGACTGAAAACAAGAATCAATCACATACGTTTCAGCCAAAAGGAATGTAACTTAAACTCCTATAGATGCTGAACATCCAGTGCAATAACACTCACCTCCAGAAAGTCTAGGAGGATCAATTCCTAGCTTCTGCAGCATCCTGCATGCTCTACTGCTGTTCATATTGAAAAAACCTGTATACTAAAACAAGGAAGATTTATAAACTACATTGGATGAGTAAATCTGGTTCAAGCATCAAACAGAGGAAAACCAAAGAAAATGCGTGGAAATTAATGTTTACATAACCTCACAGCATAATGTCATTTGTATAATACATTTGAATTTCGAAAATATTTGATACTGATACAGGTATAAAACACTGCAGACACTAATAACAGAAGTATTTTAACCGTTATTGCCAGGAATTGATAATGGAAACACAACAAATATTGTTCCAATACAATTACAGGAAATTGGTACACAACCCCATAAGTCACCATGTCATTTGTATACGACATTCAATTCCACTCATTTCCTCAGCACCATGGCACAGAACTTTGACCATCGTCATGAAATAGCAAAGTATTGAACCCAATAATCACCACAGAAAATTATCAGGACAGATAGTTTGTTTATCATTGAGCTAGAAGCAACAAACTTACCGATTTCCCGCTAAGAACGAAGCGTCTAGAAACTCCCGTCGACAACTGAAGATGCGATGGTCGCAGTGTTGACATATGAAGGAGGAGTGGAGCGTGGGTAATTTTTCATTGGTTATTGATCAGACGAAGAGATTGCATGAGTGGCCAAGGCCGATAAAGGTACGAAATGTTGTGAAAATCGAAGCTGAATAAAGTGGGCACTTTGGGTGACCCTGAAGTCACCTGTAGTATACAAACGACGTTCCGTGTAAGCTGAGCTCCCAGCTCTCCCGCGCAAATTACACATGTAAGTGTGGCACACAAATTCATTCGTTAGACCTTCAACTACGCCTCTCCGGTCCCGAGAGTTGAGTGCTACCCCTCAACAAGCTGTGAAATGCGTCAGAAGGGGAGCATGTACCATGGAGTCAATTTTGTGTGTTTTTCAGCGCGCTGTTGGCAGCACTGTGCGACTCTGTGGATCCCGGCGGGAAGTTAAAACCATTGCGCAGGTGGACAGGAACACGTTTTTGGATCGATAACTAATGTGCAGGGTCAAAATGGAACAATAGAGCGCTCAAAAGTGAATGTCATTTGTATAAGCGCGGTGACTTATAGGGTTAATAAAAAACAGCATCACTCTCTTCCACAAATTGAAGTGCAACGACTGCAATGGTAGCCACCAATATATCATAGCTGGTAAGTTTATTCTACACAATGCTGTGAAATCATTATTCTACATACATCACTTTGAAACTACATATATTCTTCTTCAGGTGGCTACGCTTCTTATCTTGCCAATCTAACACATTGTTACGAAGATATTGACATTTTCATTCACTGCACCAGTGTGTTGGACCAAAGCACCATCAAAATTGATGATTGCATAGTGAAGACATATCGAAATGTATCCACCTTCACCTTCCCATCACCAGTTTGTAAACCAAAAGTTCAATTTATTCAAGTAAGTATAATTATAATTTTTCTTTACATTGAGTGTGCATAAGTATTTTATAACAAACTCACTACCACAGGTTAACTTCAAAATTGGCGTATCTAAGGATGAACAAAAATCAGAAATATTCCAAGACCTAATGGCCATGTATGGTCTTGGCAAAATTTGATCTGCCAATTTGTCGCATAGCAGTGAAGCTACCACTCACTCTCAATCTTAAAATAGCATCTGTCATCAACGCCTCTGCCTTTAATGTTTACAAGTTACCGTCTTCAGAATACAGGAGAGAAAAATATGACACAAGAAAAAACAAGTCATTGACAATAACACCACCCTCTCTTCAGCTTAGCATTGTTTTCAATCTCATGAACAAATATTTGTAAATTTAGAGCAACAATTATTAGCTCAATGTAAATGTTAAATTATTATGTGCTATGTAGTTTAAAATGTTGACAGTTTTCTATGTTATAAGTTAAAAATGGTTCAATACTATGTACAATTATTAATGTCAAATGGTACATTTATTTATGTCAAATAAGTACTTTTATTATCAGATCAAAAACAGCCATTCTATTTCAAAAAGATGATCTTATTTTAATTTTAAGTGTTTCATCTTTATGCAAATCAATTTATATATGTTGCCTAAGACCTGTTTGTTCTGATTTTCAAATACTTCATACCTTCAGTCACTTAAAAATGTAATACAAATAAAACCAAACTTTAATTGTTTTAAAAAAGTGTTAAATATTCTCTCTTCATAAGGTGGCCTTACACTCAGCGTTTTCGTCATGTCCATCTGTGTCCGTTTTGCATTTTTACACAATTTTATAGTCACTGAAGTCCCAAAGGTTTAGTTAGTTTAGGTTTAGGTTGAAATATGCTGACAATCTACACTAAGTACACTAGGTACACTAGGTACAATCGAATTAATTCCGTGGTTTCAACGATTTTCTTCTGATCTCTTCATCACGACTCCAATTATTTGTTCTCACACAATTAAAAATTTTAAGTCCAAAAATAAGAAAAACGTAATACAGGTTAGGGACTCAATTTGAGATAACGAAATCTTCAATGTTCGGCTATGAAGCACTGAAACCATGGTCGAAAAAGAATCTTCTGCTCATTACGTACATCAAACAATGTTATTACAGTGATTTGTCTTTACTTTTCACTATAGAAATAAGAAAAAATCAAACTTGCAGCATAAAGACACACCTAAAACTGATGATAAAATAAACTTCAGGAAATAAAATCAACATGCATCTCCGTTATTACTATGTGTAAATTATAGGAAAAACAACCCAGACAAGAGTTCAGACAGTATTACTTTCTGTTCCCATCATTTCATAACAAGTTTTTCAGTATCTTCGCCATTTCTTTTTGAGCAGACAGCAGACAACATGACGACAGGAGGCATAATTTGAAATGCCAGGGATCCGACCCCTGCCTCGCTCAATTCAACACTCACCAACTTTACATATCAAAACTCACAATGATAATCTACTAGGCAAAACGACTATAATAGCCGAAAAATTACTAAATAATTCAGATGATTTATTATTCAATTAAATTAAAAAATACATTAACCTGCCCGATTCATGTACAAATCTGCCAAACTATGACTCTACACGATATGACACATTCCAGGTTGCCTACATTGATTTTTTTTTATTTGATTTCATGGTTCCCAAAAAAATTACAACCACTACAACCCTTACATCGAAGCCTCACATCTCACCTCCATCAAATAAGATCTCAATGTGAATACATGACCAGAAAGCCGAAGCCCATCCCACAAGGTCTTACCTTTCGCTAGTTGTAGTATTGTAGAGATGGAAAATTTCCGGAAACTTTCAAAGTGTCCGAAAAAAACCGGAAAAATAGGAAAAAAACGGAAAAATACCGGAAAAATTGGAAAAATTGGTTTTTTAGTCCTGTAGTGGGATATGGACATAAAACCGACTACTTTCGTATTTCATTAGGTCTTTAATTCCACTGGCAGCTCTAGATGACCAACAGGAATCACAAAAAACGCACGAGAAGGAAATGTAAAAGGGTATAAATAGGATGAGTGCACTGAGAAGCGTCTTCACATAGTGATGAAGATATGCTTTTTGCCTATTTCCAGGCAAAAAATCGTGCTTCTTGCCTATTTTGCAGTATGAATCTTTCCAATTTTTCCGAGGCTAGAGAAAAAAAACGAAAAAAACAGTGTTTTTTTCCAATTTTTCCGGAAACTTCCGGGCATTTTCATCCCTATAGTATTGTCGCAATAACCTAACCAGGTTACACCCAAACAAGCAGAAGGCTCTCGGAAGCACGGCCACCAGTGATCACTGTTGGTAGCGACATCCCCGTATACATGCAGCCAGAACCCAACAATTGTTTTGTTTTACGATCGCCTTTGTTCTTCCTGTTGTTTTACCAATCACCCAATAAAAAGGGCGCGAGCTTTGAGCTCGTCGCCAGTCTTCCCTCAGGTGAACTACGACTCTCACTGATATCGGCTCCCCACAGAACCCTCAATACAACATTGGTGGCAGCAGTGGGATAGGAGAAAAGGAAGGGCTTAGAACCGGCGAGACCTGCTAGAGTCAAACACCCGGGATCTGCGAGACCTCTTAGTGTCAGACGCGGAAGGTTAGAAAGGCTAGACCCTCACGAGACCTATTAGAGTCACACGTGAGACTAGGAAAGGATCGGCGAGACCCTCTGGTGTCACACGTTGAAATTAGGAAAACCGGTGAGACCGTAATAGCGTCACACACTGGTCAGATAGGGACTCGCTCAGACCTTCTAGTGTCATATAGCGAGGCTAAGAGGTAGACAAAGTTTGATAGGAGAAGTAGTATGCAAAATAGCACATCTGAGCATTCCGATTCTCCTGTACAAATAAGTACAGTCGGAGCCGAAAGAAGCTCAGCCACAGTAAAATGGACGCTGAAACCGACACAGACGGTCTCAGCATCAACCAGGGCGAGGCAGAGTCCGAGCACGACCAGCCTGGGCTCCCAGCCGTCCAGCCAGAGGTCGCCAACGTCGTCAACGTCGGACAGGCTGCGCCCAACATGCCGCGTCGAGGCGTCGGACGAGGACGAGGAGGAAGGCCTCAACGAGCAAGAAGACCTCCACGACGTCTTCTTGAAGAAGGACAGGATGAGCAAGCACAACAAGTCCCGAGGCCGCTACAGGCGCCGCTGAACGAGAATAGAGTCCAGCATCCCAGAGTGCAGCATCCAGGAGACCAGCAGCAGCAACGGCGGCAAGAAGATCAAGAACGCCAGCAGTATGCAAACCTGGACGAGGAAGATCAGTGGGAAGAAATGGACGTGGAAGAACCGCCGGATATACCAGTTAATCGGCATCCAAATCGGGTATGGATGCAAGAAGGCCATCAGCCGGGTCGTAGGAGACCGGTACGCGACTATGCTGGGCGCCACCAAGAGTACTATGACGGAGAGGCAGATGATGAGCAGGAAGAGAGGCAAGATCACCCTGCCACGAACCGTTTCCTCATGAAACTGCTGGAAAAGATGAACAAGCCTAAAAAATATATTGAGGCTCCAAAGTATGACGGAGAGGCTGACTACTCCGTGTACCAACTGCAGTTTCAAACAGTAGCGGAAGCAAATGATTGGGACGATAAAGACAAAAAGACAGGGTTGGTACAAGCGTTAACAGGAAACGCCACTGATGTTATATCAAATCTACAGCATCAGGAAGTGCCGATAACATTTAAAAGTCTGGATGAGGCGCTTGTCAAAACTTTCAGCAAGACGGCCTCTATGTGGGAGCGAAAAACGGATTTCAACACTCTCACACAAGATAAAGATCAGTCCATTCGGCAATTCGCCAGACAAGTGGAACGATTGGGACGGTCCTACCTTCGAAACATGAAGGAAGCGGACATCCAGGAAGCCTTAGTGGAGAGATTCATTAAGGGCCTTGCTGACAGAAAGGCGGCAGCACGTCTGGCTTTTGCTGCCTTACCCACCCTGGATGAGGCCATGAAAACGTTGAACAGAGGCCTTAGCCTTGAAATAGACGAACCTCCGGCTATGAGAGTTCGTGTGGCAAGAGCGAAAGAGGATGAAGAAGAGACAGAGGGGAAAACCAAGCATAAAGACTCCTAAGTCAACATGGTGTTTCCCTCTGAACCTTCCACGAGTGCCCAGCAGGACGCGGACGTCTCCACACAGCGAGGTCGCGGTCGGGGACGGGGCCGCGGCAGAGGAGGCCGAGGTCGGGGCTTCAGCAGGGGCCGAGGCAGCTTCTCGGGAGGCTTCGACAATCCCGATAGAAACATGACATGTCGGTACTGTGGCAGATTAGGTCATAGAATGGCTAATTGTAGGGACATGGCTCGAGACAATCGGCAGTCCACTTGAAAAGTGGGACATTTTATGAAGGATTGCAAAAGTAATAAAAATAAAGAGGACTTTTCAATGCCAAACATACCACCAGATTTGTATAAAGCAACTATGCAGTGGTTTATTAAAAATGGCAATTTTGGACTTATTAACCAAAATCCACCTCATGTTCCGAAACCAGATGAGGAGCAGGAAAACTAGAGTCAACCTCCAATGGTACGGTGGCAATGGAGGTTGAGAGTGTAAAGACTAATAGAATAAATGATAGTCTTAATGTAAAACCACCGGTGATGTCTCCAGACAGACACGTGTCAAAGGAAAAAGAATGTTCCTTTTAGTCTGAGAATCATCGGGAGGTTCCAGAAGTTCCTTGTTTCGTTTGCACAACTGTTAATACAGCACCGATGATAGATTGTAAAATCTTGAGTGAAAATAAAAGTCGATGCATTGACACTGCAGCTGTTATCACAGTTATTCCAAGGACTAGAGACCTCCCAGTTGCGAAACTCAAACTCAAAGGAGTTACATCACACAAAGCCAATCTGTATGGTCCAGCAATGACCGAGTTTGAGATTGGGGGAAAGACATTTAAACATAACACATATGAGGCAGATATTCATTAGGGTGTGTCGATATACACGACTTGTCGAGTTCGACTTTTGGATAGCACTTAAAAGTTTCGTTTTTTAATGCTGATTCCAGATCTGACCTCGTTTTTACGATCAGACGACTCCTTCATGACCCTACCGGGCGTTTTATGCGATAAAGCGGAGTTTTTGTACTTATCAAGACTTTTAGGCCCCCAATACCAGATCGAACCATCGGGGTGGCTATCGCCCCTGGCGAAAATCGTGAGTTACAATAAAGTTACAGTAACGTGAAAGGGAGGGTTATTGGCAAGTTGGTTTTGGGTTTACGGAAACCGGCAGGATCCGGTTTAAAGAATGTGAAAACTGGACAACTCGTAACATTTTGGTAACAGACAGCTTCTTGTTTTGGGAGAGTTATCATTCGGTTACGGCAACAGGCCGTTGCCAGTTTACACTCGGTTTCCATCCAGTTATTGAAACTACACTTCTCAGTTTCTTTAGGGTTACCAGCGGGTTACCGCAACGTGCCACATCCAGTTTGTACTGCGTTTCTACCCGGTTTTAGCAACGCGTGGGATCCTGTTTCTTTAGGGTTACCAGCGGGTTACCGCAACGTGCCACATCCAGTTTGTACTGCGTTTCTACCCGGTTTTAGCAACGCGTGGGATCCTGTTTCTTTTCCGTTACCAGTGGGTTACCGCAACGTTTTACATCCAGTTTCTACCCTGTTTAAGTAACGCGTAGGATCGTGTTTCTTGTGGGTTTTCAGCCTGTTACCGAAACATTTATCAATGCGTTTCTAGTCGGTTTTTAGAGTGTTGCGATAACTTGTTTTCAGTTACGAACCAGTTACAGGGATGGACTGTCCGTAAATGTGTAGACGGAGGGGCCCGCCAGTAAATCTCAAAATATTTCCGAGGATAAAAGATACATAAGGCAAAAGTTAATTTTATGACATACATTTATTTACTTATTAGATAGTATGTACATTTAGGCTTACGCCCAGATCCTCCAACATCTCAAGGCCTGGTAGAACTTGAAGCAGTTGTCAAACACTTGTAAGGGGCTCCCTACTCTGTACCGAAGGTTGTCCACCATTACGTAGCAGTCCGTGATATCCTCGACTGTTGGACCCACTATCACAGGGAAGGGTTGCAGAGTTCTCCCTACTTCGGCACAGTTACTCTTAGCCCTTTCAATGCTAATTTCCAAGTCTTCCCTGCAACAGAAAATTATGCAATTATTTTTTATCACAACTTTTAAAAGTCAAACTGACTGGTCGCAAAAAATATAATTACCTTGATGTGCATTACAGGAGGCCATCAGTTCTCTCCTGTGCATTCAGTTTCCATGAGGGCTTCTTGTTGTCTTGCGCCTTCCTCGTTGGATGCACCATGAGCGGCTGCTTAAATAATCTGGGGATAGTTAGATTGTATGCACAAGAGAACCTGTCAAAAAAAAATGATTTTGTTAAATGACTTTGATTTCAAAACGCCCTGTCACCTAAAACACCTCTCTGCTTTTGCCTGAAGAGACAAAAGCAGTGATTACTTACCGTACTCTGTGTCACCCTCCTTTACTTTGAGGTGCCTCTTGTAACCCTACTTGAAGTTGAGGTTGAAGTTCAGTTTCTCTGAGATGTTAACAAAGTCGCTAACCACATCACTGGACTGACCGTCCAGCCAGGAATTGTAGTCACCCAACATCTGAAAGCACATCTTTAATTAGAAAAAGGAAGAGACACAAGTATTTTCTACCAATGCACTTAAGACTCCAATGAGAGAGAGGGAGGAGAGTGAGAGAGAGAGAGGGAGAAAGAGGAAGAGAGTGAATGCGAGTGCGAGCGAGTGCGAGAGAGAGCGAGAGAGCGAGTGAGAGAGATCGAGTGCGAGCAAAAGAGAGTGAGAGAAAGGAAGCGAGAGAGAGCGAGAGAAGAACATAGACGAGAGGAGGGGGAAGAGAGGCTGCAGGCAGGCGGGGAGCGAGCCGAGCCGGGGGCCTCTGCGCGGGAGCGGGACCACCCCGGCCCCCTCAGCCTGCACTACCGTCCGTCTGTCCACCTACGCATCCGTCTGTCCGACCGCCCGCGCGCCCCACCCTAGGCCCTAGGCACAGTTGGATTTGAAATAAGAACTGCGGTTCGAGTGAAAAAATATTTGAAACGGCACCGAATACCGGAAATGTCGCCGCAAATTGGGCAAGCTAACAGCTCAGGCAAAATTGCAAAAAAATTAAGTACGCTATACTTAGAGCTCTAGGGAGCTAAAAAATGGCTGTGCCATAAAAAAAAACAAGTTTTCTTCAGCAATTACTTTACTTTGAACAAAAGAACTACTCTACCGCAGTGTAAAAAGATCAGGATCATATCGGAAGTAAAGATTAGTACAATAAAAACCCGACGCGTTCAAACAGTGGAGTGCATTTCAGTTTAGGTTAGGTTAGGTCAAGATAGCAAAGCCGCCGTAAACTAACTACTCACCTCCGAATAAATGCAGGTGCTGCTCCAAGCTCATCTTCTTTAGATTATGTTGGGTCACTGTATCCATATTTAACACAAATACTAGTAAGCACCCACTCACAAATTTACGAAAACACTTCTTGGCGCGCAACGGCAGAACTGAGACGGCCCGCCTGAGTCACACTGCGTTGCTGCTCCTGTGCTGGCTTGTGCCTGTCTGCTGTGCGTGCCATCGTGCGTGCTGCCGGCCTGGGCTTGCTGCCTCCCTAAAAGTGCGTCTACCTGCCTGCCAGCCTGGCTGCCGGCCGGCCGGGCCGTGTCCTTGCAGCAAGTGCAGCCCTTGCCATGTGCGGGTGGCGGGGCAGCCGGGCTGCCACGGGGTGAGGGGAGGGGAGGGGCAGGATGCCTAGCGGGGGAGGAGGGGTTTTTAGGCTGTTTTCAAACAGTTATTGGATAACGTACTTTACTCGGTTACGAGCAACGTTTCGGAAACCGTTTGGAAACCGGAATCCGTGCCGTTATTATCCTGTTTTCAGTAACCGGATAGAAACACGCCCTGCTCGGTTTTTAGGCTGTTTTTAAACAGTTATTGGATAACGTACTGTACTCGGTTGCGAGCAACGTTTTGGAAACCGTTTGGAAACCGGCAGCCGAGCTGTTATTACCCTGTTATCAGTAACCGGCCAGAAACACTCACTGTTCGGGCATGAGCAACGTTTTAGAAACTGTTTGTAAACCGGAAGCCGTGCCGGTTATAATCCTGTTATCAGTAACGGGCTAGAAACAGGCACTGCTCGGTTGTAAGGCTGTTTTTTGATAACTGTCTATTTCCAGTTTTCACTTAGTTTCTGAAACACGTAGAAAACGTTTGATTACGAGTTTCTTGGCCGTTGTCAGGTAACTGCAGAATACAGTTTCCAGACAGTTTCGTAAACAGTCTAATAACCCGAGTTTGTCGGTTTCTACCTTGGCAAAACAGTTTCTTTCTCCGTTACTGCGTGATAACTGGCTGAAAACTGACTTGTAACAGACTAATAACCGCCACTTTCCTGCACGATTTTCACCAGGGGCATGGTCGAGTAGTCACCTCCGGTAGTAGAGACAAGCTTTGCAGCTCGTCCGAGCCACCGGACACCTTGTATGTGTGTCCTAGACCTCAATTTACATGACTTTTTAAAGAAAAATTCGCGTTTTTATGATATGCTTTCCTCGGTGTTTTTGACGACCCAGCCGGTCTGTATCTTGACCAATGTTGGTAAAAAGGAGTACAGGGGTAGGAAGAACACAACCCAGCCCCCAGCCCCGGGCTGGGTAGCGCAGGGGGAAGGGAAAAGGGGTGGGGAGAATCCCCTAAAATCGGCCCAAATCAGCTGCACTTCCTGTGCGCCTTAGAAAAACTGTAAGGACGTGCAGGTCTTAGCTCAGCAAGTGTTTTTACCACTAGCCTACCCGCAGGACTCACCACGGGGAGGTGCCTTCACATTGAGTCCCGCCCGCCCGCCCACCCGGGATTTGATTGTACCTAGCGCGGCGGTTTGAACGCCGCCTTGCTGGTGAACTTCGGCATTTCTTTTCGAGCTGAGACTCTCGTTCTGATCAGAGGCGTAGGAAGTTTCCAGCGGTGGGGTGTGCTCTGACAGGCTGACGCCCCCGCTCCCACCCCATTCCCACTCCTCCCTCCTTTTTTCCCAACAGGTAGCTGGGCTAGGCCATGAAGGAATTTGAAACTTGAATTGATGCCAAATAATCAAAATAATCTATGTTTTCAGGCCACCCTTTCAACTTTAGAGAAAAAATTGTGTCTCAAAAGAATTTTTAAAAAATTGGAAAAGTTGTGATTATTTTATTGCATTAATTTAAGTTAATTTCCAATAATTTGGAATAAATCGACATAATTCACAATAATTTACTAAAAATCGGATTGAATCAAGCATAATTTGGATCAGATGTGCGTGTATTTTCTGAGGTCATTCCAATAACCGTTCATCGCGGCGTGCAAATTGCTTCCTGGCCTAGCCCAGCTACGTGTGGGGAAAAAAGGAGGGAAGAGTGGGAAGGGGGGTGGGAGCGGGGGCTTCAGCCTGTAAGAGCACACCCCACCGCTCGAAACTTCCTACGTCCCTGATCAGAACGAGAGTCTCAGCTCGAAAAGAAATGCCGAAGTTCACCAGCAAGGCGGCGTTCAAACCGCCGCGCTAGGTAAAACCAAAGCCCGGGTGGGCGGGAAGGCGGGACTCGATGTCCAGGTACCTCCCCGTGGTGAGTCCTGCGGGTAGGCTAGTGGTAAAAACACTTGCTGAGCTAAGACCTGCTCGTCCTTACAGTTTTTCTAAGGCGCACGGCTAGTGCAGCTAATTTGGGCCGGTTTTAGGGGATTCTCCACACCCCTTTTCCCCTCCTCCTGCGCTACCCAGCCCGGGGCTGGGGGCTGGGTTGTGTTCTTCCTACCCCTGTACTCCTTTTTACCAACATTGGTCAAGATACAGACCGGCTGGGTCGTCAAAAACACCGAGTAAAGCAAAAAAAATATCATAAAAACGCGAATTTTTCGTTAAAAAATCATGTAAATTGAGGTCTAGGACACACATACAAGGTGTCCGGTGGCTCGGACGAGCTGCAAAGCTTGTCTCTACTACCGGAGGTGACAACTCGACCATGCGATAGCCACCCCGATGGTTCGACCTGGTATTGGGGGCCTAAAAGTCTTAATAAGTACAAAAACTCCGCTTTTTCGTATAAAACGCCCGGTAGGGTCATGAAGGAGTCGTCTGATCGTAAAAACGAGGTCAGATCTGGAATCAGCATTAAATAACGAAACTTTTAAGTGCTATCCAAAAGTCGAACTCGACAAGTCGTGTATATCGACACACCCTAATATTCATGAGAATATCTTGGGAAGAGATTTCCTACACAAGTTTGATGCAGTGATAGGCATCAAAAAGCAAGTTCTAGAGATTGGTGAAGGGCTTGACAGGGTACAAGTACCATTCACACTGGGAGAAACAAAAACTGCCAGAATTTACACAACAGACAGGGTTGCCTATACAATAAGAGCTGAAGGCAGCTTGAAATTAAGACCGTTTGTAGAGAGAGAGAGATGCAGACAAAATTAATAACGGATGCGGTAACTGATGAGCCAATGGGTGAAGGAATTGGCGCCTTTGAGAGCAGTGGAAGCACTCAGGGTCTTGACTTGGGTGGACAGGGCCACACCAAGAGCAGGGTGGTCTTGGAAACTCAAGTGGCGGACCAAGCAGTGTTGTCAGGCTCCAAAGGAACTAGTAAAAAGGGATCCCTAAACAAGTGCGGCCAGTTACCAGGAGAGACTAAGCTGGGATTGTTCATTTCCAATCCAGCATTCGGAAATAAAGTTTCTAGGCTACCACTAGGAGTGATAGCGCAGTCTGGAGTCATACCCTATCTTACTGCACAAATCTCTATAACCATGCAAAACTTAAGGGACAAATGCGTTACAGTTCCTAAGTATGCAGTGTTACGAGAGGTATTCATCCTACACCCGGATAAGTATGAGCAAGAGTTCTACACTAATTTTCAGGAGGAGGAAGAGAGAAGGGAAGAGGTTGATGAAGGCATGCACACGGATGAAACAGTCCAAGTCAATGTAATCAACCATGACACAACTCCGTTTTCTGATGCAGAAATTAACACCATTCCAAATCTTCCGGCAATTGGGGAGAATGAACCACTTCCAAAGGACTTGCAGGATCTGGTGGAAAGGTGTAAACAGCTGACTGAAACAGGAAAGCAGGAGTTAACTAATTTATTGCGGAAGCACCATGACGTTTTCGCAAAAGACAACACAACTTTTGGGAAATGTCCCTGGATAAAGTTCCGAATAGACACTGGTGATCATCCACCCATAAAGCAGACAGCTAGGCCAATACCACTCCATTATAGACAGGCAGTAATGGAAACTATCAAAAAGTACTTAGATCAAGGTGCAATAAGGCCTAGTCAGTCAGCTTGGGCTTCGCCCATTCTATGTGTTATGAAAAAGACTGGAGAAGTAAGGGAATGCATTGACTATCGTGCTCTTAATGCAGTCACTAGAGTACCAGCAATGCCGATACCAAGGGTGCGAGATTTGCTACAACACATGGGCGGAAAAAGGATGTATCATGCTTTTGATCTAGCACATGGATATCACAATCTAGATATCCATCCAGAGGACCAACCCAAAACAGCTATAATTCTGCCAGAAGGCTTGGGGTTGTCACACAGACAATTTGAATTTAAAAGACTAAGTCAGCGAGTAGAAACTCCCGTATGTGGCGAGATCCGATGATCCGCTCGGCTGTCGGGCAGGCGGCGCTACGATAGCCAGCTGCACCACGACACTTGTTCGTTTCTATTTCCCTTTGTACACGTTGTACGTACAGACTAAACCTTGGTACCGATGCGTAGGCGGGACTTAAAGGAACATATTCTCATCGCCAAAAATCTGAAAATATGACTTGATATTAGAGAAATTACAGTAAAGGCGAGATGACGCTCGGCCCACTGAGCCGCCGGCCCATAGTTATCTCTCTTTTTCGGTTATTAATATGTGTCGAAACCCCAGACATATCGCGAGTGAAATAAACGTCATACATCTCAGAGTAATGTAGAAGGTGTCCGTTTGAAATAAAACTCACCTGGGACAAATGCCGACACCATTTGTGAAGAAGCAGAAATGGCCGCCCGGGACCTCCTTTGTCTTCTCACCGAAAAATATACCACTAATAGTGTGAGAGGAGGTTGACCGTGATGCCTATTCCACTCTGTGATTTCTTTAGATTTTTATGGCGTAGGCCGTTTTTGTCGATGATTTGGTGATTCTCGGATTGGAAGGGATTATGTTGACCGTGCAGCGAAGGGCCAATCTACGTCCATTTCTCGTAAAGCTTACAACGAAAAAACAAAAAAGATTAAAAACACTGAAACCTTTTCTCAGATACTCTAAATACCCTCCCATTTGGCGTAGGATGGTTATCTTTTAACCAACAGATTCGAAAGACTCGCAAAATAAAGAAAATAATAGAGGGGCCCAGGAGGCCATTTGAACTAGACCAGCCGAGCGGGTAGAGGCTGGGTGGTATGAAAAATTCACCGCTGCGTCCGCTTTGTTTACGTTTCTTGACACCGTGTTGAGAAGCCGAACGCTGTAACAGACGATCCACGTGTGATTTTGATTGTATTGATAGCCACTGACAAAGACTGACATATCAGGTGAGTGTGAACTACCGTATAGTGTTTAAACGGATTCCTGACTGTATTCTTTTGCCTAAATTTGTTTGTGTTTATTAGTGCCAGATAATCTTATCTATCCTAGTTGTGTTACTTATTTTCAAAGTGATCATGAGTGGAGATATTTTTGCTGGTTAAGAGGAAGATTCGGACATTGATGATGCGGAGCAATTTAAATTGCATGGGACACCTGTGGAGTACAGTGGAGTAAGTGGTAGCGGTGTATCATCACCAACGAAAAGTCAACATGCAAAAGAACCTCCTGCGAAACTCCAACCAGCAGAGCCGCAGGGTGAGCCCCAGCCTGGCCCAAGCAATGCTGCACAACTGCAGGAACCACTTGTGCAGGTATATATCTTGAATGTGATTACTGTGCTTTGGTTGCAACAACTTTAGTTTTCTGTATTTTGTCTGCTTACTAGGATGGCGAATAGCAGTATCTTTGTCCAGCCTCAAATTGTTAGAAAAAATATAAAACACTTAGAGGGTATAATAAGCACAACCTCGACAAACATGCTGAACAAGGTACTTGATATTTTAATTAAACATATTTCCTAACGTTGTATAATGATAACTGTTTAATTTTCTTTTTCACAGTTTCCCCAGTCCAGAAATCCCATGATCGTTCCCATGAGCCATGGGACATCAAGGAATGTCATGGGAGACATTTCCCCATGGAGGATAACTTTCCATGTAGTTTTTGCCCACTTCCATGTGAGGTACTTTCCATGGAAATAAGGTTCCTTGGCAGCTGACCGTCTCTATGGAATAGAGCACTAACTCCATGGAGTAATAACAAAATGTTTAAGTCCACCAAACGACAAAGAGAAGACTGATCGAAAGAAATGAAACGCAGATATAGGGTGTCGGAAACGAGGCGGAGCCAAATCCGGTGGCCGTTTTTGCCTAGCTCGAGCCGTTTTCGAGTTGCCAGAAAAAAGTTCTCAGATTTGAATGAAATTTAAATGGCCCTACTAAAATTCATCGTAGATTCTACATACCAAATTTCAGATCGAAATTCCAATAATTATAGATTCTACAGCCCTTTTAATTTTCATGGGAAATTGTTTTCATCGTAAAGATAGGCAAGTGCCCAATGGGATAGGTCACCCCATGGAAAGACAACCGTTCCATGAAGTCCTCTCGCATGGCAATCATTTTTCCATGGAGCCTTTACCCATGGTAAGAAATTTTCCTTGGAGTCCTCACATGGAAAGCGATATTCCATGGAATCTTGTTCCAAGGAAAACACTTTTCCATGGTAGAACGCCCATGGAAACAGACACCACATGGAATATGATGCATCTTACATGGAAAACAGCCATCTATCCTTGGAGAAGAGATCATGGAATTCCATGGTGTCCATGGGATTTTTGGACTGGGTTGCAGATGGAAATAGAAGCTCCAGCTCAAACCTCTACAGATGCTGTATCGTTTCAATGTGACAAGTGCCAGAACTAATACAAATCTAAAGCTACATTGGCTAAACACATGACAATGCATAGATTTGAAGGTAAATAGTGCAGAATGTGACATAATTCAACTTTTAAATACATGAAGTGTCTCATATCCTCCTTTTTATACAGAAATTTCTTCAAAGAAACCACTGCCATCTGATTTTTAAAATATTGAGATGGAAATAGCAATTAAAATTTTGAATGAAATGTTGAAAGAGCCTTATTACAATCACATTAGTGAGCCAAAACTTTCGTTTCTAAACAAACTTGTTAATTGCAAAGAGAGTGAGTGGATTAAAATTGTTTCAGAGCTGAGTGAGACTATCTGTTCCCTCATTTGCAAAAATACTACAAAGGTTCTTCCATTAAATCAGTATGAGCAGGCACATTTAAGTCTAAATAAGTTTTTAAATGATAATGATACTATGAGGCAATGGATAGATAGGTTTTTAAGTTTAAGTTCAATCCAAATTTCTGCTGATGTCATCTCTTGAGTTATTTCAAGATTTCTCTTCAAATTATTAAATGAAGTTCAGATGTGGGCTGCCAGCAAAATGAGGAGCCATGAAGTTTCAATTATTTCAACAGATTTAACATTGTCTAAAACAGAAGAAAGAGCTTTGGCTGTGAACTTAGGAAATATGTTCCGTGGTTTTTTCAAGAAAGGTTTACAAACTAATACAATTCGGTGGCAGACCCAAGCAGACTGTCTGAAGGATACTTTTGTCAATGGTCTCAAACCAATTAGCTCAAAAGTCTATTTAAACAAGAACAAGTGGTTTTCGGGAGAAGAGGATTCAATAGTGCCTAGTGAAAACGCAGTTGATTTTTTTTTAAATGTCGAAAGACATATCGAAAAGGTCCACTGACCAAAAAAAAAGGTACCAAGTACCCATGAAATCATGTCTAAAATTCTTGTTAGTGTTGACTCACTTAACTTGTGGTTTCACTTGACAAACAACTATTTTTCTGAGGAAGACTCATTTGCATTTATGAAAGAACTCCTTCTATCATATATAAGTATGTCAAATAGATTTACAGAAAGCAAGAAAAACAGGCAAGAAGAAAAAAGTGTAAGAGCAAGCAAAGTTAGTTTAAGGAGCCATTTTCAAAGAATAATGTTAGTAAAGATAAAGACTCTGACAATGTGGAAAATGTTCAATAGTAACAATGCTTTGTTTTCATCTATAATCAACAATAGCACTGTAATGATGTAAATTATATCTGAAAATATTCACAAAATAGTCCTGTGATAAAACATTACTTTTGTCTTAATCTGAAGACGTTTTGGGTTTCTTTCGTGATGGCAAAGGTGTTGAATCCACTTTAAGACCTTTCCTTCTTTCCACTGTGGTGTTTCCCTTACAAGTTTCTATTGAGGCACTGCTCTGTGCACGTTCATTTAGTCTTGCATGAAGAAAAGACTGAACAGGAGGCTGGCGATTATCTCCAAGCATTCTTCTCATTTTCCCAAAGTACTGTTCAAGGGGGTCTTGATTAAAGGATCTTGCATTAATTTTGGGAGCTTGAACGACACCCAACATATATTTTGTGGCTCCAACAAAGCCCTTTACTGTGATGGTGAGAGATTCAAGGGACTGATGGCTAATAATCATCCTGCTTCTCTCACTTTCTATGCAAATGCCTGGTCTCTTCTAAACATCTTGTTTCCAATCTTCAAAATAGTTCAGAAAAAAGTTCTCTAGGAATTCAAATCTAGGATTATCTACTGACTTGTAAGCTGCCAGGTCAGGATTTCTTAATTCATAACCATTACCCTCAGCAGTTTCCTCCTGTAAATCAAAGGAAAAATTAATTTGACATAACATTAAAAAAAAAAAAAGAATGTTTTTTATTCTTACAAGTAATTCAACTTACTTGGAAGTCTTCTTTGCCATTCATGCAATCAAAAAAACTGTTCATGAGTCTTATTAGTTTTACAAGCTCTGATGTATCTAGCTTTTCCAAACTTTCATGGCTTGAGTTAGCCTCTATACTGTTGGCAACGGAGGCACTTAACACTTGTGTAGCTAGAAGCACTGTCATGCAGCTAAAACTTGTGAGCTTAACATGAGCTTTGGTTAATTTGGTCTCCATAAACTTATTACCTTTTGTGATGTCATAAAGTCTTTCCAGCACTTGCCAGGACAAAAATTAATTTTTCTTCCATAACTTTCTTGTCTTTCTGTGGCTGAAGGAATTAGCGATGCAATTTCTCACAGTTTTTACAAGATGAGGTGGATCAATTATAAAATAGAGAGGTCTTGAATCACCTGAGTATAAATTTTGAGTGCAATATATCTCATTGGAATGTTTGTCAAGAGATGTGTGCATTCTGATAAATTTGCGATTGGTCGCAGCTCCATCACAAATTAAACAAATCACTTTGACACCAGCATCTTCAAGATGGTAGATCACATCCCAGGTACGAGTGTATAGTTGTACCGCTGACAAATCATCGGTGGAGAATACAGCCACAACATCTTTAACTGCTGCGCTACTGACACTTTGAGCCATGTACACAAGAACTTTTTTTGCCAGCTTTGGCTTGTAAGTCTTCTGTTCAAGTACCTTTTGCAACATTTCAAGTTCTTTTTCTGCCTCTGACATATTTGTGAAGCCAATCAGTTCTCCTGTTGATTTACTTGTCACTAAACCTGAACGTTTATGCATTTCATCAAACATTACATTAATATAAGAGAAATGCTCTCCTGTGCCAGACAAATCAAGTTTTCTCTTTATGCCAGAAATGATTTCTCCTTGACACCCTTCCTTTGCTTCGATAAAGTGGCTATAATAGTCATATAATCTCCTTGATGAGGGTAATATTAAGACTCCACTTTCTACAAGGTAATCATAGCCTACACTGGCTTTACAATGTAAACTTAATGCCAAACGGATCATCATCGGATGCCATCTAAGCCCTCTCTTGTCACTGCAGGCAAATGCAGCTCTTTGAGATTCCCAAAATTTTTTTTGAATTTCTGTCATTTTGTCCTGATTGTTAGTAAGTATAGAACTTAATTCATCATTAAGAGCAGCATCAAGTTTTAGTTTAAGACGTTCCACTCATTTTGCCAGTCTGTCTCCTCGGTTCTTCTCATACTTCTCTGCAAATCTAAGTGTGATACTACATGTCAGTTTTAACTGCAAAACTTTAGTTTCGCAGTTACAACTGCAAAACTCATGAGTTCGTCAGTTTAAACTGCAGAACTCCCGAGTTCGTCAGTTTAAACTGCAAAACTCCCGAGTTCGTCAGTTTAAACCGAGAAACTGTTCTGCAGTTTAAACTGACGAACTCGGGAGTTTTGCAGTTTAAACTGACGAACTCTGGAGTTCTGCAGTTTAAACTGACGAACTCATGAGTTTTGCAGTTGTAACTGCGAAACTAAAGTTTCGCAGTTTAAACTGACATGTAGTATCACACTTAGATTTGCAGAGTACTGCCTGCCTACCGGCACAGTACCACTGTGTCTCACACTTAAAGTATTTTCTGTCGTTGAATAGCAATCACGTTTTAGAGAACAGCATCAGCTTTGGTTGAAAATCCCGGTTAAAACGAGCTACAATGTGATGGGGTTTGGAACAACAATACATTAAACAATCGTAAATTAATGGTTTCCAAAATTTATTGGAACGTTGTTTGCGATCAGAACCCCATCACATGGTAGCTCGTTTTAACCGGGAGTTTCAACTAAAGCTGATGCTGTTTTTTAGCCCGCCCTTCTGCTTTGAAAAAGCATTAGAGCGGGCTTATACAATCGATTCGGTGTCTGTCTGTCCGTCTGTTTGTCTGTCTGTCTGTCTGTCTGTGCCACGAGATGGAGATGAGCTAGAGACTTGAAATTTTTATGGTATCTTGGGGGACCCTCCTGTACTCCGAAACAGAGAGTGCAAATCCTGCCAAACCTCATTAAGGCACTGAAAAAAAATTATTAAAGTTTTCACGGAATATATATATAAAAAAAAAACAACTTGTTACATAAAATTATATGGTTTCGTAGGGGGTATCTCGACGAATTGGGACCCTCTGAACCAAAATTTCGTTCGTTTCGCTCTATCTCGTACCGTTTCGGCGCTACAGCCACACAAAAGACCTAAATATCATAAAACATCATGTTGGGTGTCGTGACATGGGTTTTGCGTCATTTTGTGACCCTATGGGCCAATATTTCGACCGTTTCGCTACATCTCTTACAGTTTTGGGGCTACAGCCACATCGAAGACCCAAATATCCGAACGCGTCATGTTGGGTATCCTGTCATTTCTTTATCACAGAAATTATGATATATGCGCAACCAATAGACACATAACCACTGCGTTTCAAAGCAGAAGGGTGGGCTGCAGTCACGGCGAGTCACGGTGATGCACCGCTACCTCAAATATTTTCACGCCTTAGTACTGTGCGTTTCAAACTAATTTATAGTTCTTTTTCTCCGCTTACCAAAGCTTTGCATGTCGTTTAAATGGTGCACACTTACTGGACATGTGCTCCTTTGTTCATGTATATACTCATCATAAACGAACATATTAAAAATCGTTTGTAATATTAAATAACACTACCCAGGTGATTTGATGATCATATATTAAAAATATATGGCTCATATATGGTTCATATATGTCAGATGTGGGTACATGTAAAGAGATGTGTACCACATGCAATCACATGTGGTGCTATATATGGTTACATGTGAGTCAATATATCGTCACATGTTTACAAACATATGGCAGTATATGGCAGTATATGACTGTATGCAAGCATATATGCGTTTATGTATGTTGTGTTATGTGGACCCACTAGCATATATGCGTCTATGTATATTGTGTTATGTGGACCCACATAACACAACATACATAAACGCATATATGCTTGCGTACAGTCATATACTGCCATATACTGCCATATGTTTGTAAACATGTTTAAAAACTCGCGCCCGGCCGCTCCAGCCGCCATTGCACCTGCGCACACCGAGCCCTCCCGCCAGCGCGCTGCGCGACGAGGCGATCGGCTGCATTACTACGCACCACATGGCTCCTCCGGCAACGAACAGGCCGGTGGTCTGGAGGATAGCGCGCAGCGCTAGTAATCCTCCGGGCCGGAGTTCGGTTCTCGGTGACGGCTCTTTATGGTATGATGCTCCCCCACCCTGCCTCAGGAGCGACCACGTATACACGCCCTGAGTAGCGACCAGGCATCCACGGATAAGGGCTTGCCTTCCTCACAGAAGGGCGACCAGGTATATAGCGACCACGCGCCTATCTTACTACTGTTGCTAGCTCCGCTTCGCTGCGCTGGCAAATCCGTTTGGCCGGGAGCAGCCTAGATTGGGCTGCCGGCGGCGTTATGGACGGGCCTTCTTGGAGTAACAGGTTATAAACTTACTTTAAAAAGCGGGCCTTTGGCCCGCTTACTTATTGTACAAAGCAATTCGGGCCTTCGGCCCAACAATACTTTTCATTTTTTATTTTTATTTTTTTAAATTTAATTTTATGTTTTACATGTAAATTACTGCTCTGAATAACGGGCCTTCGGCCTGCTAACCTTTCGTCACCTCTCGCAGTCATAGGGTACATTTCGATGGGTCCTATGAACGTAGTCCGATCTCCGCGCGACAAGTGAACGTGGTCCGATCTCCGCGCGACGAGTGAACGTAGTCCGATTTCCGCGCGACGAGTGAACGCAGTCTGATATCACAGTTACGCGTGAACGGAGTCCGATGTCCGCCCGGGCTCGTTCCGAGAAAAGCCGTTTGGAAAGTTTAACAGTGAGTGACAAATCGCGCTTTTGGTAAATTTTATGTACCGAAAAAAATCTTTAGGTCTTTCCGCACACGTACATACCAAGAACATGTAGTTCCGACTCGGATTTGACGAGTAAATTATAATTCGCGACGGCAGTTCTATGTTCTTGCACTGATCCTTTGGTTCGAGGTGCTTGTTCACCTGTTGTTCGCCGTTAATTTTATGCAGCATGACCGTTCAAAAGTAACGTATGTTTAAGGCGCAGTTTAAGGCTCGTTTATCAGCTGCCGTTCCTAAACAGTTTGTGGTATCGAGTAGTTCAACAGATCATTCAATAGCCCTACGTGTGCCCTATCGTCGTCTCGCTACGGGCCTCGCCGACAAGGGCAGCACTCACCACTATGACCATCATGGCCTTCTCTCGGCCGGGCTTCGGGCACCGCCGCAGCGCACCGCCGGCGAGGGCAGCACTACTAAATAACATTTCCTAATGCAAATGTACGTTCAAACAATTCTCTTTTAACTCAAAACTAACGGTATTGCACATTGACGATGAATGAGTTACCAAACACATAGCAAGAGTACAAATGAAATTACCAAAGCAAATCGAGGAAACATAAACGCTTTGACAGCCAAAATCAACATTTTAAAAAGTAAATACCTAGTTTCGTTACATTCAAAATAAATCCTGTCCTCATTTATTTCGTCAGCAAATAACAGAATTGAGGAATTGATTCCCCTCCTAGATTTCCTGGCCCTGCACACGTGCACGTCTAGACTTCCCCCACCACGATCATTCTCATAGGGCGACCAACACATAACAAGCAGGCCCGCCCTTCCGCCAAACGTCGTTGCCAGCTCCGCTTTGCTACGCTGGCAACTCCGTTCGACAGGGGGCGTCCCTGCTTGGCCTGCCGGCGGCGTTCGGTCGGGCCTTCGGCCCGACCCCTAAGTCACACAGAACGTCCTGTTATCTTGTAAATGATCGGGCCTGCGGCCCGTAAAGGCATTCTCTTCGGAAAGAGGCAGTTTGTAACGGTGAACCACCGAAACTACAGCCCTCCCTTCTGCTTTGAAAACGTGCCGATAGTGACTAAACGGTCAGTTATTCGCCAAAAAAGGGGAGTCAGAAATCTCGAAAAATGTCGAAATACGTGAGTTCGGCCTCAGATGGAACGGTCGAACTCGGACTTTATTTGGCAGCAGTTGGCAACACTGAATTACGCTCGTCGAACCAATTTTAATAGTATAGGCGTCGAGGGGTGTCGAAAATTTCAAAAATTGTCGAGATATGTCGAAATTTGTCGAAATATGTAGAAATTCGTAAAAAAATGTCGAAAAATCTCAAAATATCTCAAAAATGTTGAGATATATCGAAAAATATGGATAATGTCGAAAAACATCGAAAAACATCGAAAAATGAGGGAAAGTGTCGAAAAATGTCGAAGAATATCAAAAATTGTCAAAAATGTTTACAAATATCGAAATACGTCGGAAATGTCAAAAATGTCGAAGAATATCAAAAAACATTAAAAATTATCAAAAATGTCAAAAAATATCAAAAATTATCGAAAATTATGAGTCGCTACGAACTGCAACTCAAACAAACTGCGTTTAATAAGGCTCTCCGGACTGCGTCTGGAGGTCGAGACGCAGTTCGTTTCAGGTTATACTGGAGTTTCTGCCTATTTTAGAAAATAATTAAAAATTAATTTTTAATTAATTAAAAAATATTTTTTTATTATTTTAAATTATTTTTTAATTAATTTTTAATTAATTTTTAATTAATTTTAATTTATTTTTAATTTACAATATTTTTCCGGAATTTACTGAGCGCACGACACCAGCAGGGCCCGTCCCTCTGCTAAGGAGCCCTTTTCCAGCCCGCCGCAGCCGCGCGACGCGCAAGGTCGGCTGCACGGGGTATCGCCAGAATCATCACGCCCGTTTGGTTGCCTACACACCCGGGCTGACAGGAGCCGTGCACGGGTGCAACCAAGGTAAGACGACGCAACGCTGCTCTCTCTCTCTCCAATAACCAGTGTGCACAAACGTGCAATATTGCGTGCTTAACATACCACTTCCTTTATACGTGAAAGTGGGCAGGAAATAAAGAATATTTGTACACACTTGGTTTCCGATAGTTCCTCTGCATCTCCACTCGCTTGGTACGCCCTTATACCGTTAGGAGTGAAAAGGACAACTTTGTGTGTGTGTGTTTTTTTTTGGGGGGGTGGGGGGGGGGCCTTTGCTTCCTGTTTCAAAAATACACGTACTGAACAACAACCAAAAATGAATAGGGTGAGGGGAATAGAAAAAGAAAGTAAGATAGGCAGTGCACACACACCTCTACTTTCCAGCGACACGGTACTGGCGTTCTCTCAATGGTCTTACCTAGTTCTGACAGCAAAGAACGAGACAACTCAGGCTGCAATATGGTATGCGGTATTGCTGTCATCTTACACCGCACCGTACAACAGTGGTGCTTCCGTATGGTACAGTGAGGCAGTATTTTGCGCACTTCACTGAGCGTAACGACAGATAGCCAAATGCGATAAAAGCTTGTTGCGCTTTTCCTACACTTTTCAGTGCAGTGCTGTACGACACTTGAGTTTACAGAGTCTACACGAGAGTGACTCCCACCACCACCACAAAAAAAAAGTATACATATAAAATCGAGAACAACTCGGTGCGCCTGGCACTGCGCTGTTTTCTACTCGTCAGTGACAACTGTCAAAGGGACTGGGATGTTTGGTATAAGGTGAAATGAGAATGCAAGTGCACAGTGAACTACGTCAGTATTTATTACGTAATAAAACAAAACAGCGACCATTTAAGAGGCATACCAGAACCAGCTAGCGCACACGTTGAAACCGTATAAAGCTTTCAACTTTATTTTATAAAATCAAATCTGTCTGTTACAACAGTTCAAGTCTACACACAAAACTTTACAATAACATAAAAATTCATGCAGGTCACAGGCCAAGACAATAATCACCCAGTAATTCACTTTTATTCATAACAACTTAAGAGTGGTTAATTCATTCCCCGCATTGCAAAGTCGGTAAAAACGCTTGCTGACACACATCTCGTTAGCATTACATCAGGTAAAGTTATATTGTTGTTATTTTAATTAGCAACACTAATAAGAATTTTAAAAATAGAAAATGACAAGCGATTGTACAAAGAGGCGCACTGGAAAAACAAAGGTGCGAATCCCTACCTTTAAAAGGCACTAAATGTGACCTTTCACACTTTCAGCTGGCAAGCTTCATATGAGTTCTATACAAGTTTAGTGCCTTTGGAAAGGCGCCAAACTTTGGTGCCCCAGGAAAGGCACTCAAACTGCGCCCTTGACTTTCGTGCCCCAGGAAAGATGTTGTTTAGTGCCTTTGTTTTTGCAGTGCGCCCGTGTAGAGTAGCCTCGACTACTTGCAAGTATGAACACGATACAAATATCGATATGTGAACAGTGACAACTTAATTGCTGCTACTTCCCCTCCAGGCACGTAATAAGAGGGAGGTAGGGTAGCTCAAATTGCCTACCCTCAGGCGGATGTGGAAGCTGACAGGAGGGGGAGGGGGGACGGTCCCCCATCCCTTTTCCTTATTCCGTGCATGTTCCCCTCCCCTTTTTTTGGTCACTCACTAGTCGGTTAGGGCTCAACAGTAGCCCGAACATTCGCACCAAACAACCCCACCTCCTACTCTCCCCTCGCCTGCCCACGCCCACAATCGTGGCAGGGACGAATTTTAGAGCGGCGGACGCGACCGGGCAGGATCGCCCCCCCCCCTTACGTAACAATGAATGAATGAATGAATGAATGAATGAATGAATGAATGAATGAATGAATTGTGTGCTAAGGTAAGAGTCGGTCTCAGACAGCCGCCTAATAACCACTTCAGGCTTCACTGCAAATAATAAAAATGTCAACGCATGACGCCGAGAAGAGGGTGGTGTCAGGTTACGGGTAAGGAATAGGAAAGGATCAGGGTGTGCAGCCCGATGCAAGCATCAACCAAACCAGCGCAGAAGACCTAAAACATCACCTGCAGCCATGGCCATCAAAAAATGGGAGAGCAGCAGATAGCAGCGTCCGCGTGTCACATAGGATAGTATAGAGCGCGTCTGGCTCCATTACAGCCAAGCCACCCAGCAACCGCACGGGTTGTGAACCAGCCATAGCAGGGTGGAGTGACAGCTATACGCCTCACCTTTAGTGATGCGGGGAGCTTGGGATGAGAGTACGGCGCCACTGCACCCCGGCCCCGGCCTCTACCCTCCCGGCCGGCGCTCGGCGGGCTGACCCGCGCCGCGCTAAGGAGACGCTTATCCTAAGAGGCCCCGCATTGACCAGGGCGGCAGCCCGACCCCGCGAATGGATCGGCGACACACGGTAGTGGCGCCGGCCAAGCGGGGCATTAGGCGCCGCGGTGCGCGGTGCACCGGGCGGGCCTGGGAGGATCTCTGCCGAGGTCAATCGTGTCGAATGCGCTAGCAGGGAGAGAACGGCTTTCTGCCCGCACTGCACCCCGGCCTCTACCCTCCCGGCCGGCGCTCGGCGGGCTGACCCGCGCCGCGCCAAGGAGACGCTTATCCTAAGAGGCCCCGCATTGACCAGGGCGGCAGCCCGACCCCGCGAATGGATCGGCGACACACGGTAGTGGCGCCGGCCAAGCGGGGCATTAGGCGCCGCGGTGCGCGGTGCACCGGGCGGGCCTGGGAGGATCTCTGCCGAGGTCAATCGTGTCGAATGCGCTAGCAGGGAGAGAACGGCTTTCTGCCCGCACTGCACCCCGGCCTCTACCCTCCCGGCCGGCGCTCGGCGGGCTGACCCGCGCCGCGCCAAGGAGACGCTTATCCTAAGAGGCCCCGCATTGACCAGGGCGACCAGCCCGACCCCGCGAATGGATCGGCGACACACGGTAGTGGCGCCGGCCAAGCGGGGCATTAGGCGCCGCGGTGCGCGGTGCACCGGGCGGGCCTGGGAGGGTCTCTGCCGAAATGCAAAACCACGGAAACCTGAGCGAATTGGAAGTCGGGATAAGAGAGCCAGAAAGGGAGGCGGCTGCAGTGCTTGTCCCAGCCGATCCCCAGGCTTCACAGCTACGCCAACACGAAGCCGCGAGAGGCTGAGTGTCAGCATGGACAGGCGGCAGCCCTGGGAATACGGACAGTTCATCGTCAGCAAGGGCGGGTACCTTGATCTCAACCATTAGGAAGTATAAAAACGAATATGCTCCCGCCCGCCCCCTGCGGTAGAGGGAGGATGTCTGCCGGGGGTGCTCAGGCGGACGCTTGCCCCAGCCCCGGCCTCACCCTCCCCAGCGAGCGATCGGCGAGGTGCTCCGCGACACCACGTTCACGCCTAACGCCTTGCCTAAGGGGCCTCGCGTTGGCCAGGGCGGCAGCCGGGGCGGGCCGCCGCCTGGCCCCGCTCACGGGTCGAACGACACTCAGCAGTGGCGTCGGCTAAGCGGGACATTTAGGCGACCCGGTGCTCGTCGCTCCGAGCCTAGGGACTATGCCCCCACTGCACCCCGGCCTCTATCCTCCCGGCCGGCGCTCGGCGGGCTGACCCGCGCCGCGCCAAGGAAACGCTTTTCCTAAGCGGCCCCGCATTGTCCAGGGCGGCAGCAATGCCACCGCCCGACCCGCCGCGAATGGGTCGGCGACACACGGTAGTGGCGCCGGCCAAGCCGGGCATTAGGCGCCGCGGTGCGCGGTGCACCGGGCGGGCCTGGGAGGATCTCAACCGAGGTTGAGGATCTTCCAACGAAACACTAAGCCCAAACTGACTCAGCACCCTTCCTCGGCTCGGGTGTTCGACCAGCCCTTACACACCTTACTGAGAGACAAGTAAAAGGAAGGAAGAGGGATCTCATTGATGCAATTGTGGAGTGTGGAAGGGGGAGTGGGGATGGGCGTGCACGCGACATCGCGTTCACGCCTAATGCCTTGCCTAAGGGGCCTCGCGTTGGCCAGGGCGGCAGCGGAGACGGGCCACCGCCTGGCCCCGCTCACGGGTCGAACGACACTCAGCAGTGGCGTCGGCTAAGCGGGGCATTTAGGCGACCCGGTGCTCGTCGCTCCGAGCCTAGGGGAGGGTCTCTGCCAGAGGTACTCCTAGGGTGATGGCGGAGGACAAACGCAAAGGAGATGGGGGTTGGGAACACGGCTTACATATCGGCAGTGATGCTGAGGTCACGGCGCTAAGTGTGAGTTGAAAGCTGTTCGACCCACACCCTCCACTGTGGAAGAGTGGGGAAAGAAATTGAGAGAGAGGGGGAGGGAGGGAGAGAGGGTGGGGGGGGGGAGGGAGGGAGGGAGGGAGGGAGGGAGGGAGGGAGGGAGGGAGGGAGGGAGGGAGGGAGGGAGAGAGAGGGAGAGAGAGAGAGAGAGAGATGCACATGTGGAGTCAGTGGAACAACCGTGTTGCTGAATACGGACTTAGAAACGTGAAGGGGAAGGTGGGAGGACCGAGACTCAGAATGGGGTTGTGGTGAGTACAGAGAGTACACAGTTACTGGGATGGGCTCATTGAAATGAATGAAAATGAAAGGTGGCTGATGGCAGTTCACCGCTTTGAACCACGGTTAGGGAGAGACGGTGGTGGCCGCACTGCTCCGGGCTTCCCAGCATAGGAACCCATGTCGGTAGTTGTCACGTTCTGGGGAATAAACTCCAAGTCGAGGCAAACTAACGTGCCAGTCTGGAGTAACTGGTCGGGACGGCCTGCGTAGAGGTATGGGGGTACCCCGACTAAGCTTTCGCGTTGCCGACCGTCGACCGGACACAGGTACGCAGGAGAGAATTGGTGCGGCTCGTGCTTTGACATCCCGCGTAAAATTTCTTCCCTTGTCACTTGCTTCCTTCTCCACCCTCCTGCTGGACACAAAAAAGAAGGATACAGGACAAATAATATTTTTACAGTTGTAAATTTATAAAGTCATCCAATGGCCACTTTGCCACGCTGAGGTGGAGTCTATTGCTCACCTCGCAGGCTGATTCCGGATCACAGTTTACAAGGTGTCACGATTCGGATCCGCTGCAAATGCATGAACCAAGCTGGAGTAGTTGTCAGCGTAAGGCAGCGGCAGGACACTGGGAGGCTGGAGACCAGGATCAGATGACAGCTGGAAGAACGGAAACGTGTTACAGGAAGGCAGCTTCTTTCGGAAAAGACACTCCATCACCCACCCCCACAAAATAACACTTGTCTTTTCGGAACACACTCTTATCGTGAATACAGGGTGCTTCCGTTCATTTCGGTCAAAAGTATAAGGTGGGTAGGGCATGCATAGATGATACGGCGCTGAGTGTCGGCTGCACGTCACCGACGAGGCCAGAGTTCACCGAAAGGACCCGCAGCAGCATACAGAACCACCAGGTGACGCCGTCATCAGTCGCTTCTCAAAATGGTGCGAAGTAGACGACGCGCAGACGACTCGCAGTTCCGCGGCGCCGTACTGCAGGCAGCCCACACTGCGCGCACGCGCGATGCGCTGCCTACCTTCCAGGCGGCGGACCTAATTCAAAAACCTAACTTTCCCCGTTGTTTCACGTTTGCGTCCACTACTTAACAGTTCGAAAATGATCGCATATGCACGCTCTACCTACCCTTTACTTTTGGCCAAAATGATCGGAAACACCCTGTATTACATTTGATAAATTTCGGCACTCTGCCACTTTACAATGCTTTTGAGGCAACTTATAATAAAGGTGACGATATGACGGTCGTACACAGATTCTCCTCCTCCTGATTCGTTGAAGCTGAACCTCAGGGTGGTAGTTAAAATGCCACACAGCTGAAACCTTTCGTAAAATATGTGACAACTAATGCCCCACAATGACAGAGGTCCGGCACCGACTACCATTTAGAACAGAGCATGTTCTGCTGGAAAATCGGTCGGGACGATGTGAGCAAACTCATTACCAAAGGAAGCACAACGTTAGCACATATACCACCAAAGGAAACAACTACGAGGCACACTGACGAAAATTATTTGTAAACAACAGCTCGCCCTCCTGCTGGCCAGGCAAGTCTGATGTTTAACCTTCGCTGTACTTTTGAAACATAACTTGTAACATTTCCTTGGCCTACTCAGCTGAATATGTATGTGATGGTTAGTTATCACAGCACCCAAAAATAAGCGTGCGGTGCAAAAAGTTGTCTTAGTGAAAACAATTTTCTCACTGGCAGCTTCCTACACCCAGCATTGAACCTACACTGCAAACTATACAAAGCAATGCGCAACGCTAGCTCACCAAGGAAGCCAAATATTTACAGGTTTTCAAAACACCTGACTCTCAAATACAAGTGGCATTGCTTTTACAGATGAGTGCAGCATTTTCTTTTTCATCTTAGGGACAGATATGAAGTTGTGGGTATGAAAAACTGTCGTGATAAGAAACACAAAACAACCATGACAGTTTTTCATACATGTTCTCTGCTCTTACGAAGATACACCACAACCATTAACCAGTATCTGCCAGGGATACTCATCTTTTATCCAGAAAAGATATGTCAACGTATCTCCTAGCTATCCAAACGCCTTCAGGTTCCGAGGACCTGGAACACAAAGAAATAATTACAAATAACGAAAAGTGGATCAAGAATCCTTTACCATTTGAAAAACTTTGTCAGCAGTTTGAATGACCATAGTAACTCACCTCTTGCAACACGCCTGACACGCTTCTATCCAAGAAATTTGCCATTCCGATGGTACGTGAGAACAGTTAACTGGGGCCTTCAAGTCTCTCCAGCAGGCAGTCCGGCGCTCCAGCTACAAAAAAAGAAGAGACTTAATTCCATGTGTAAAACCTATGTGTTGAAACAAAAGAAAAGAAAAGAAAAGAAAAGGAGAAAAAAATTTCGAAGAGAAACATTACTTACCTTTGAACTATAAATGGCATACGGAGCACTTCTAATTCACTTCTGATTAGATTGCCTGATTACGACTCCAAAAGAAGCTGAGTGCTACACGGATTAGGTCAGACAACGGGCTGGTCGCAAAACTGAAAGCAAACAAACAATCAATCGTAAGGGGCTAAATAATATCAATCAAAAATCTAAGCAGAAAAGATAAAAACAAAACATCTACCACAAACTGGAAGGAAAACTAGCAAAAATTCGAATAATGAGGTGCACTTTGTAGCAACCACTCAGAAATATATGATTAACAACAGCTAAAGTGTTCAAAGCGAGAGAGGTAGACATTGGAAACGGTACATCTATCACTGCACTTATTGATATAAGTAAAGAGCAATGGCTCTTACAGAAGTGTAAGGGCGTCTGATGCTGTAAGTTTGCAGACAAACCGAGGAAAAATAGACATGACAATTAAACAGTCAGCAGATACCAACAGAGATAAATCTGATCATTCACATCCAGAAGAGCCCATATCCAATGGTAAATGACTCACACAAATCCGTTTTAAAAGTGATAGCCAAATTATAAAATGTAATTTGACATGATTTAATATAAGAAGTAACCCTTAACACTCAATTTGTTGAATGAAAACCTTTTATCTCAACTGCTCAACAATTTATGGAATAAAAAAAGGCCTGCCAATGATTGCAAACTCATTCACACAGTGCCTTCACAAAACAAGCAAAATTACACTGAAAATGAATATTGCCCTGGCACACACCTCACAATATCATCCTTCATTTCAAATACAAAAGTACAATGGTAAAGTGCGCAAACAGAAGTTGCCTGCAACATTCTCATTGTCTAATAAAAT